>OY728136.1:409561121-410811121 GCA_963277665.1 Viscum album
AAATTTAGTGATAATAAATGAAACAAACTGTTCATGGATACGATGGGTTGTACATATGCATGAATGTCATTTCAATTTCATGATGGTTGTAGTGAATGGATTTTAAATGATATATAAACATTTAAAAGTAATTATTATTTCATATATATCATATATATTCATTAAGGTTATTATTATTATCTTACATGTAATTCATAAGTGAAAATTGAATCATACTGCTATGTGAGACGTTAGTCTGCCGTATGAATAAGTGACATTATCATACACCCACAAAATTAAAATTATGAAGTTATGTGTGATTCTATAATTCTATAAGTATAATTAATTAATTAATATCATATAAATATTTTACTTACTAAATTGTATACATCCATTCGAGGTGATAATGGAAAACGAATTACATCAGTCGGTGAGTTAGTAGTCTATCCTACACATGTTCAATGGTTTCATTTTACATTAGATGGATGAGGATGTGGATATAGGTTATTAATAAATCATTAATGCATTTAATTATTTGTAAAATAATTTTTTTGTTATATTGGTATATTCAGAGAATATTTTAAGAATGTCAATCATGAAATAATACAAAAACACAATTTTAGTAATTTTACAACTTTTTCGAAGAACATATTTTTGGTGTATTACTAATTCCATCTAAAGAATGATTCTAAATTAAAAAAAAATTCCATGGATGTGTGGAGGGAATTAAGAAATTTATTTTTTTGTAAAATGTATGAACCAAAATGTTTTTCAACTGTAAAGAGGAGTGTAGATTGTGTGACCTTTTATAACATGGGGATATGAAGAAGTAGAATTTTTTTTGGAATAATAATGTATAGCAAATATTTTTTCAAGACCATAGGATACAAAATGAAACTTTATTAGACATTATAGGCTATAAGGTTTATATATTTTCATAAATTCCATATTGGACGTCATTATATTTCATTTTAATACATATCTATTTAGATTAACACCCCTTGTGAACCCCTTTTCTTCTTAAAAATGGTATATTTGTTTTCTATTTTTTCTATTCAGATGGTAAAAAATAATGATTAATTATATAAGTAATATTAATTATGAAAATAAAAAATATTTAATCCTTTTGTATTGATTTCATTAAAAAATTTGGCAGAATTTATTTTAAATTTATTCATCTGGATACAATAGAAAATTATTTTTTCCAAACTGACAATTTTAATAAATATAGAATGATTTACTATAAAAATTAAATATTAATTTTTTTCAACAACCTAATTTTTTTACAAAATATATAATTGAATTTATGTTAATTATTACAAAATTAAAAGAATATTTTTATTTTTTAAATCATTAAACTAATAGAAAATTCAAAATGAAAACTAGTATTTCACTATTCACAGAGTAAGTAGTATATTCTGAAAATTATCAGAAATTATATCTAAGATAAATTTGAAATTATTATTTTAAAACGAATTTTTTATTTTAAAATAAATATTTTTAAAGTTAAGAAATAATAATTTTAAAATAATTTTTCATTATCTGACAAAAATTCATTTTCAAAAACACTTTATAGTTCTTAAGATAATAAATTTAATTATTCTAATACCATTCATATAATATATAAAAATTAATGGTACATTATTTTATTAATTATATAATTCAAACATTTCATTAAAATTATTCACCAATTGTTCAATATATTGAGATAAATTGTGTTTTATCCATTAATTTTTTTTATCTTATTAATAGTTCATTTTTTTCTAATGGTTTTTATTTCCTTTATAATTAATTGGTATTCAATGATTGGATTTTATATATATTTTTAAAAAATTTCCTTCAGTAATTATTAAATCCTTTTTATACCCTCTATTTTAATGGTTAGATTATAACTATCATATTAAATATAAATATTTTAGTTGTTTGTCGAGTTTCATTAAAAGTAAGTGTTGCATATAATGCATGAATGTGAAGAAATTAAATTTATTTTTAAAAAAAATATTCCATAAAAATTAGGAATATTAAAATAGAGATCTAGTTTTGTATTTATATATCGTAATTTATTTCTTTTTTTAAATAATATTTTCAATATGAATGTGCATGAGAACAATGAACGAAAAGGTACAATGGTGATGCTTCTGGTAGAGGTCCTCGTTAGACCTAAGAACATTATTAAGTGTATAAATACATTATTTTATTGATGATTAGATTGTTTTAAATTTTTATAAATGATAAATAGTGAAAAAAATTATTGATTAGTTGATATATAATACTGTGGTCCATGTTATAATCTCAGAAACTGTTATTGAAAAAATGAATGTTTGATATAATGAGTAGTTTTAAGACACCATTATGATACCTATATGTCTCTCATTATTTATTATAATTTTTTAGTAAACATATATTGTAGGTTAATTGTATGTTGGGGTTATCAAAAGATTCCATACATTAAAGTTATAAGATAACTGACTAGTGACTTCCACTTGCATAACAATCCATTCTTTTGATATGTATTACTAATAATAATAAGGGTTTAAAAGAAATAATATTATATCCAAATTAGTTCTTATGAATGGAAATAAGTATTATTGAACATCTTAGTAGTATGTAGATATAATTATTTTGGAATAACGTATTTCGGATGATTTGAGGTGACCTATGAAATAATTAATAAATATTATGTCAAATGAATTATTTAAATAATGCATATCAATAATTGGAACCCAAGCCAAGATAATAATGGGTTTTATTGAATATTAGCTACATAAACATTCTATTTTACAACACTTATTATCATATTATATAATATCACCCACTTGACCTCCTTTTATACATCATATATCATATAATCATCTCTGTAACCCATGTGAATGGAAACATAAGAAATGGGTGATATCAGATTGTTCCACAATGATCAATTGTGAATTACTATTTTCAAATAAATTATATTTTTTTGATATCATTCTATTAACAAGTCAAATTGTTAATCGTGTGCTACACACAACACTAGGTTATCTTTCGTTGCTAATGACACTATGTTTTATGAAAATGATGGCGTACTGTTAATATTATTATTCAAAAGCGTCCAATAAAACCAATACATTAAACATAGAGAGGTGAATAGTAATATATAATTTATAAATATTATGTATAATTTCTTTATATTGTTAGAACATATTGAAAAAAATTACGTAGTTTTAATTAAAATCAATATATTTTTTGAAAAAGAACTTTCGTCATAAGAATAATTTTTTTATTATCATTTTGTGAGAAAAAAACTAGAATTATTTTATGATACTTCTTGAATTTTAGTATCATCAGATCAATAACATTAAATAATTATGTCTAAATTATATATGGGTAGATTTTTGATATTTTTAATGATTTATTGGTTTGATAAATAGTGTATAATTCATTATTTTAATTCATCCTTCCTTTTTATTTAATTTATTTATAATGTTAAATTATATTCAAAATTGTTTTTTATGTAAAACTAGTTAAATAATAAATATATTAATCAAATTTATGTAATTATAATCACAAATAAAAAATCATCATTGAAAAATAAAGCAATTATTGCATGAAATATGACTTTAATATGAAATTGATAGAAAAATAGTATTAAAAGGTCATATGTAAATATTATTTAGTGTAATATATATATTTAATTATTTTATGTGATTTAAAAAAATATATTTATTATTTATTTGGTTTCAACCTATATAAAGGATTTGAGAACATAAGTGAAGTGATTTTTGAGTAAAGTATTTTTCTTTGAGACATAATTTTTGTTATGCAACTATGTTCTTTTACATGGTATATATAAAATCCATTTAACATGTAATATAATGAATTTATTTTTATCATTATATTTTACGATTCATATGTTGTTATTCCTTCATGGTTAATATGATACATTGCTACCAATGTGGTAATGAATTTATGTTACATTGTCATCATATTTCAAAAATATTTTTGATTACATTTACAATGATATAATATTTATATCCTCCAATAAAAATATTGGATTTTATTGTACATAGGTTATTAATGATATTAATAAAACAATTTATTCCTCTATATATAACATAATAATATTTAATGAAGTGATGATCCAATTAGGGGAAAAACGATGATAGTATTTCCCTCTTGCAACCTTCCTCACCACTATCACAGAACGGATTTAGAGTATTCATTGGAGATTAATATCAGTGTGTTTTCGGTTTTATTAAACCTACTATGGTGGCTTCTTGTGTGCTCTTCACTCTCAGTATTCTCTATCATTTTCTTTCTTCTTCTCAACCAATCATTCGATTCATCTAAGATTTTCATGGTGACGTGGTGTTGGTCCAATTAATTTTCTCCAGATGTCATATCCTCATGTTTCCATTGTGTTTTTTGTGGAATGTGTATGTTCTGGGATGATTTAGAATACCTGTGTGGTTTTGAATGTAGCTTCAAGATCTGCAGCTCTGGATTTCACTGAGGATTTCTTCTGCATAGATTAAAGAGGTCCTCATTTTGGCATCAGATTATTTTTCTTGTTCGTTGTCTATTTTTTCTTTTGGTTGTGGGCATTTGATGGGTCTATATCTCCAATGATTCTTCAATGGTTCTAGTTTTTATTTCTGGTTAGGGGTGATGGTAGCCTTTGTTGCTGAAATTTGTTGTTTAGGTGAGTTGCAAAAGGAATTGGATATACTGGTTCTGTGAAGTGGTCGTGGTGATCCTTGTAGGGGATTTTTTTTTCTGATTTTCAAAGTGAGGTAACGGTGGAGGACTTATAATTTGTGTATGAATAATGATGGTTTCAAGGAGAAGGAATTATGATGATATTGGTTGTGATGGTTTGGAAATACACTGGTTATGATTTTTTTGGGTCTATCTGGATCCATTATTACTATGAAGGGTGTTCCCAAGAAGTCGGATGTGTAAGATTCATGAATCTAGATTATATTTAGACACTAATCCAATTGAGGTAGAGATATAGGTTTACAGTTGAATTATGTGGTTCATATTTGGGTGATTGATAGGGTATACAAATGGTCGTCAATACATGCCCTTTAGTGTATGGTAAGTTTTTTTCCATTATTGGAATGCTTTAAAAGATGATAATGTTATTTATAATGGGTAGGATATTTTATTTGTTTTTGATCTACTTTTTTTTTGGAATTTGTACCCCTCGGGCTCAAGTTGATGTTTTTGTACCTGAAGTCATGCTCCTTGTTTTCTCTTGTTCTTAAAATTGTTTTTATAATAAAAAAAATTTAATTTTCAGTCAAGATATTAATAATAAAATTTAATATTTTTATGAGAATATAAATTTATCTCTTCCTCCATTAGAAATATATTTTATTACAAAATCATGTTTCCAAAAAAATAAATCAAAAATAATTTTCTATTATAATAAAAATTTCAACGAATTTTTTTCCCATAATTTACTTTTTATTGAATAATTTGGAAGATATATTCATTTCATTTCCCAAACAATGTCATTTTTTCTTTCACTAATAATGTGAATGGAATCGTTGATTTAACATTTATGGGGTGGAAAAATATCCCTTCAACAAGACAATTATTTTAATTTATGATCCATTTACATTTTTTCAATTAAATTTTCAATGAAATATAATTTCATAATTTTTTGTGTTTTAAAAGGAGTTTTTAAAAAATAAAGGATATTTTCTGAAAGAAATATTTTTAAATCTTTTAAAAACCACTTTTATAAAAGTTTATGTTTTTTTCAACAATATTGATTTTAAAAATGGTTTCATGTAATAAATTTATATTCAGTGTCAATTTATTTTTCCTGTGAAATGTTTAAAATGATATTTCAAAATTATTTTTCATCTCAGATGACTTTAATTTTGGTTTCATATGCTTTAGTGGGGAAATAAACCTAGGATAAAATTATTATTCATTTTATGAATGGATTATTATGACAAGATAATTAAAAAACCCAATTCCCTTCCACGAGTTATAAGATCTTATAATTACATTGAAACCCTCTTTATTTCATGTTTTATGTTAGGATTAAACGATGAAGTAATTTTAAGAACAATAAATTTTCCATTGGTTGTGATAAGATTAAAAGTTTATTAACCCCAATTCATATCATGGGTCCTAATATAATCAATGTTTTATGATATTATGGCACTCATATGTACTATTTTCATTACGCGAGGGGTGGGGACTATACCTCCCTCCAAAGAAATGGGTAATGATTATTTTAATATGAGATGAAAGGATATATAAGAGGTTATACCAACCATAAATTGGTTATACATGTGGTCATCCAAATCCTGAAGTAGGTACATTGGTGGTTACATCGAGCCTAACATGTTATGAATGTCTTGGTTGGAATCCCTGAACTGATATATTATATAATTATGTTTATGTAAATAAACCGATGTATTGTTCCAAAGTAATGTTCTAGTTGATCAAGTTATTTTATTATTATATGATCATTCTCTTATGAACATCCAATAGTTATACCGTTACTCAATATTATGACCATTGATATTTAGGGTTTTGTATTAAGATTTTATGTACATTTTCCCTTACATTCACGTTAATGTTATGTTTATATATCTATCTTATTTAACATTACTATGAATCAAAGATCATCCTTTAATACTTTTAATTTTACATGATTTTATAAAAATGTATTATGTATAATATTTCTATGATGGGTTAGTGTTATAATTAACATTGTAGGAGATATTATAGCTCACTTATAAACTATCTGATTATGTTTCTATGTTTCCAAATGTACTAAAATATTATGTACCTCAATAATTTGTTTCTATAATGTAAGTTTAATTCATCTAAAGCCATTTATTAACAATGAATGAAATGTCTGGGTCAATATAGTTAGTATCTTAGGATAGGTTTAGTTTTCATTTGTAATATAGAATATTAAAACCCACGTAAGATCAGCAAGGATATTTCTAAGGATATGTAAACATAAGAGAAAATATATAGTAAAATGTCATTAAAAGTTTGTAATGTTTGGATAGAATGGTTTCCATATAAATAATTCCATCTCTGGATACTATAAGTTTATGTGGTTCTAACATAGAATCACCTAAGGGTAATAAATCTAAAAAGGGAATTTGAGTTAGACTCGATCAATATCTCATAAATGACAACTAGCCTTGATGCACACCTAGTTTGACACATCCAAGGGATACACATTTGAAATTAATAAAATATTGACAAATATCACGATGGATTTATATCTATGGTTTAATCTGTTGATATAAATGTTTCATTATATAGAAATCTTAAATGTGATTTTAATTATTATGTAGTCCATCAGTAGGATTAGTTTTTCTAAGAATGTGCTTTTGTGTTTTATTTAATGGAAAAAACTAGAAGTAATCGTGTTATTTTTGAATATAGAGGAAAATTTGGTGAGTATTTGAAACCAAACTGGATGATGACTAGATAGTGAGATATTGTTATTATTCCTAATTAGTGGTAATGATAAATGGCTGACAACATGAACCGTAGTGAGTTTCATAAAGAGACAATTAACAAAAAGATGAACTTTTTATGAATGATTTTGTGGTAATGAATATAAATTAAAGAATATTCATATAACTACATATGAATAATATTTTAATAATAACCTCGAATAATATCACAGATGGATGGGAATATGATATCTGCATTGAAAATGAGCTCTTGGAGGAACGAAATGTCGAGGAGTTTAATGTCTTATGTTTGGAGAATATGGTTGTTATTCAACTCAATTCCACCACACAATAAATAAATTATAGAACCTGAATGGGAATATTCTGTTTAAATCAATAATTTTCAAGGATTGAAAAATTAAATTATTCAGATTCAAGTATTAGGTGGTAAAAAATTTTCCTCAATATTTTTTGAGTAGTAATAATCATGAAACATTCACAAATTAGGTTATATTTAGAAACATATATGTCTCTATATATGATTTTATTATTAGTTTTTGATTTAATCATGGGTTTATATTAATTAACTTTATCATCTTTTTTATGTCTTATAAACCCCTCGTAATGTTTTATATGGTGATATTTTTAATGATTAAAGGCACATTAAAATACATTTATGGAAATAAAAACATTTGGATTTTAAGGGTAATAAATATTATGGATATATTATTAATGGTATTGGAAACTTTTTTTTACTATCTATTCATTTATATTGTGTTAATTATGGGTTATTTCAATTAAATAATGTTTTTTAATAATATAGTTTTAGAAAAATTATAAACCACAAGAAAAGAGACAAATTATGGAATCCAGAACGTCTGAAGGTTGTCAACAAACTAACTAAGGGTGATAATGATATATCACCTACCACTAGCCTATGTAGATGATTAATTGTAGCTTGAAAACATATAGGCATATTATTGATTACGTATTAATAATCTTAATAAGTCAACAATTCAATTATAAGAGCAAATGTTTTAAAATGATGCAACTATAATTATCTATATATGAAAGAAAAGTGGAATACATCACCAAGGGTTTTGATAATAGACTCCTCCAAACATTTAAATTGAATAATTATACATGGGTTCTAGTTGACCATCATACTAATTCATAACCATTCATATACATCAGATAATATTTATCATTGAATAATATTAAATGATATATGTTAAGGTTATAGAATTGTTTTATAGAGAACCATATACAATTTTATCTGATCAGGATCTAATTCATACATTGAGTTTTTGGAAATTTTTTCAACTATATCAAGATATGTAGTAGTGTATAAACACTATGAGAAAATTTAAAATACTAGATGATATTATATGATAAAATTTAGTAGATTTTAAATGTGGTTGGGATCACAACATCCACTTGTTGAGTTTCTATTCAATAATATCTACCTCTTGAGATTTTAGATGTCTCTTTACGAATCCATTTATTTATATTATAATGAATCTGTAGAATTAATTATATCACAACATGAGGAAGGTTATAATATTATAGAGAATGATAGATCCATTCAAAAGCATGTATGGAATGAAAATTTTAAACAGAAATGTTATGCAGATAATCATCAATGTGAACTAAAATTTGTTTCTTTTGAGAAGGTATTTCATTGTTTTACTCCTTCGAAGAATTATGGGAAATATAAGCCCCATATAAAAAAATCCCATTAGAATGATTAATCATATTGGGATAGTTTCTTACAATTTTACACTTCCCTTATACCTCCCGTAGTATTATGTGGCATTCCTTGTGTCACTCTTGAAAAGTATATACCAAATCCATCACATATACTGAACTCAGAAGGTATACCAATGGACCATAATATTTGTTATGAGGAATAAGCAGAATTTATTTTTGATTTAAATTATAATTTTTTTAAAAAACATTAATACATTCATTGTATGTTTTTTTATACAAAACATCTAGTTTGAAAAGATACATATGAACATTTGGATATAATCATGTATAAGTATCCTCATTTTTATAATTCTAAGTTATATATCTCAATGGAAAATTAATTTTCGAGGAGAAGAAACTAAAATCCCATGTTTTTTTGAATTATTATTTTTTAATGAAATTATATTTAATTGATATCTTAAATTACATGAAACACCTTGTAATGCTTGAACAACACACAACATTAGGTCAGTATGTGTTTCACATGATATTGAGTATTAACAAAACAATGATATACTATTAATAATATTATTTAATCATGACCATTATAACATAGTCATTAAACAAAGAGAGACTAATACTAAAAAATATAAAATATTTTTTCTAATGGTTTTACAAATGAAAATATATTGAATAAAAGTACTTAATTTTCACTAAAATCATTATATGTTTCGAAAATTATTTCTATTAATAACTTTTATTTTTATTAAACTTTTTCAAATATAAAAATTTAATTTTTAATATCATTATAAAATCAATTTGATATAATAAAACTATATTTTTATATCAACATGCCAAAATTTACATTTGGTGACTTTTTGGGATTTTTTTGAATGTTTATTTATGAATAGTGAAAAATACTCAATTTTTATTAAGAACTACCTTTTTGTTTAAATTATTTACATTTATAAATTATATACTAAAATTGTTTTAAAGTATTAAAAGTAAAATTATATATCCAATTATCGTATAAATGTAATTATAATTTAATATTATATTTTGTTTTTTTATAAAAATTTCCAACTTTGGAACATTTTCTCTTTATTTCCCACCAATATCATCGCCTTTGTGGAATTAATTTTGAATAAAAATAATCTTGTTATGTGAAGGGAATTTAAAAAAATGGGTTATATATTGGGTATAATAATAATTTATATTAAATAATATGTTATAATTAATATTTTACCATAATTATTGGTAAAAATATTAAAAATCTATTTACCATGGTTAAGGTGAAATGAGTTTATCCGGGATTAAAAAAAATATATGGGTTAATTGAACGAAAAACATATATAAAATATATTTTATTGATATAATTCTGTAATATAATGTATAATATTTTATTTTGAGCAATATTTCATCCTTTTGTAACCTGAATAACTTGGTTAATGTTTTTCATTTCAAACAACTAAATATATCCCTCTCACCTAACATGTAAATGGCCACCCACTCTCATACCATCATTAAATAATAAAAACATTTTATTTCGACCAATTCCCAATCAAGTAATTTCACAAAGTCCCTTCGCAATCCTAGATGCCTATGTTTGGACATAAATCCACCCTTGGGGGATTTATGTTAAAACCTAAGGTGGATACCCAAATAAGAGGTATCATTCATCAACCAACACCATTCTATTAATTCCTAAAACACCAAATTATATTATTATTATAATATAAAAACATAATAAAATCAATATATTCCGGATATTAATTTTTTTTGTTATTTTCTTGACCAATATCCATCTCCACATTAATCAACTGGGTTATGAAATCATCAATAGTGTGTACGTCAATCTACCACCCAATAAATTGAAGTCATTTGTTTTTGCAGTACTATGACTCAATGTTGCACAAAATTGTGGTATATATATATATATATTTTAATACTTTTATAATTATTATATGATACATAATTTCGTAGTCTCCATTCCATGGGAATATGATAATGTTGCTCTTGAGTACGATGGATTACCGCCTTCTGACGTGATTTGATTTGTTCAAGATTTCCTTGGTATATAAGAAGGATAGGTTTAGTGGAAATATTAAAAATATATTAATTAAAAATTATACATTACGGATATATATAATTTAGAATTAATTACATCTATTTAACATGGAAATGGAATCAATTTTCCGGTGAACGTGCATACTAAGTCTCCATGAACAGTATATATCATTTTCCCTCAATAAATTATATGAATTACTATAATACATATATAATATATAAATAATATATTTACATAATGGATAAAATTTTCTATATAATGAAACTATGATTAAATTATGAGGAAAAAATAACAAATCAAAACACACATGAAAAACAAAGCAGTTATTGCCCGAAATGTGGCATTATCATATAATTGTTAATAAATGGGTAACAAAACATAATTTTAAAATTATAAATGGTATGATGTATATATTTAATTTACGAAATAGATTCATAATAAAATGAAATTTATTTTTTAGTAGTTTTTAATGAATATGATGGAATTCAAGACTTTCGGTAAGTGAATTTATTCTCATGTTACCTTCATTGAGACATATGTTTGAGTATGCATCTATATTCTTTTACAATGTGGATATAAAACCCCATTGACATGTAAAATAATTAATTTTTTTATCCTTGAGATTTATTAGATTCATTTAATTTTAGTACTTCATGAGTATTATGATTTAATGTTACCAATGTGGTCCTGATATTAACAATCATTCTCATTGTTTACTGGGATGGTCTATAATTATGTTTCTGAATATAACTTGTTACGTTTCACATCTCAAGAAACTAATGAATTTTATTATATTATTTTTATTACTTATATTTATAGTATATTTTTTTTCAATCCATGGTACTTAAATAAATGATCAAATTATTTTATGAAAATTCGACTTTATCCCTCTCTTTATTCTGAAATATATTTTCTTCCAAAACCACATTTTCAAAAAAAAATCCATAAAATTTTTACAATAATTATATTATTTTTAAAATAAAATTTTAACCATGTTCCACTATTGATTTAAATTTTTTTAATGAATATAGATTACTTTTATCAAAAAACACCCCCTTTCATTTAAATTTTTTTTGAAAATTATTTGTTTAACATGTATATAATGAATGAAAAATACCATCATGTGGAACAATATTTTATATTATGATTACTTCATTTCTTATCATGATTTTATGAATAAAATATAATCTTCACAATATTTTTTATTGTATTATATTTTTCAATGTGAAAAAGATATTTTATTCAAGAAATATTAAAAATTAATATTGATCATTTATTTTTAATATTTCAATGTTATTTTTAAACAAATGGATTCTTAGAATGGTTTAATGTTTCAAAAACAATTTTCAAATAAAATATTATTTTTGATCAATAAATGTTTTAAATGGTTTTTCAAAATAATTCTCCAACTAAAATGACATCGGTTGAAGTTTTCATTGATTTACTGTGGATATGAACCAATGATACAATTATTAATATTTCATGGAATGGTTTGTGTGAGAAGATACTTTTGAGTTCTATTTCAATAATATAAGATATATCATAGTATAATTATTATGAAACCCACTGACTTTTTTGAGTTATGCTATGATGAAATGACTAAATTATTATGAAACACTTCTATTTTCCATATATTATGATATGATGAAATGTTTTTTAACTCAAATTATTTTCATTGGTTATGAAATAATGAATGTTATATGATGTTTTGGCAGACATATAAATGATTTTAATAATGTAAGATATTTTTTCAATGTCTCCGTACAATAAATAATGTGATGATTAATGTTTTATGATCCCAACGGGTCAATTGAAGGATTACTAAAGAACAAAAACGGTAAATTGAAGGTCATATCCAGATCAAAGGAAGTACATGGGTGGTTAGACAAATAATAACATGTTTTAAAATTATTGGATGACATCCATGTCATAATATTTTTAATACATATGTGTATTACACAAATCATGAACATATGACAATTTTTTACTCTCATGCATCATTTTCATTTATTTTTTATGATCCATGTCTTCTAAAATAAATAATTATATTCCATAATTAAATATTAGTACTTTTTGTATACATGGAATTGACATCAAATTTTATGATCATGTTATGAGATTGTTATATTCATGTTATGTGTGAGATGCCATATTATTCCAGGTGTATCCCACAATGTGTTATTTCCATTAATCCATGGTTTCTTGCACTTGTTCAGAGATAGAGAGCATTCATGGGTGTAAAATGAACTAAAGATCATGGATGAATGTTTATTTGAATTAATAGAGTAAGATTATAAATTTGTTAATTTTTTATGAGGGTTTTCCATGGGATGGAAATGCACTATGGTATTTGGGATCTTATTCATTATCTAGTATGAGAACTTATATCTAGAGGTTTATTTGCTGTGGATGTTTTACACGGTGTGTAAATGCACTGGATGATGTCGTGAACCACTGCATTGTGTGAAGACGTTACACGTAATGTAAACTGTTCATATCATGTAACATCATATAGGGTTAAATAGATATCATAGAAGATATGTTTTTATTTTATCTCTTTAAAAATAAGTGCATGATGGGTAATTGTATGGAAAATAATTTATTTATATAGATAAATAGTTCTATGTGAGAAGTAAAGATGATTTTATTTCATTTTAATGGATGAAGACGTATCCTCATGACTTTATGTGAATTTTATGCTATTTAAGAGTTTCTCCCTTGATATAGGACATCTAAATAATGCACTCGATCCTTGGATAGTGTTTTTTCTTTTTTTTCCATTCATTCCCATTGTTATCTAGTCATTGAGTTATAATGCATTGACTGTGGCATTGTTTTGGGGTTTTTATCCAGACCCATGTTGATCTAGTTTCATATTTCGCCCATTTACATCTTCATCCTTGTTAGTATTGTTTTCGAAGATCCATGTTAATCTATATTTAATGGTAGTGGGTCTAAACCATAATCCAATGTGTTGTTTAATTGAAATGTATATGAAATATTGTGATTTAACCAATTAAATATGCATGCTAATTTTACTATTTATTTATAAATGATAATTCATTTATTTGAATATCCGTTTGATCCCATTTTAATCAATTTATTGTGATCAAATATTATTATAACCACTGTGATAGTAAAACCATGATTAAAATTTATTTGGATAATCACTTAATGTGTGTTTATCTTGACATGAGACGTTAGGTGATCTCATGATATAGAATCCATAGTTAATGGATTATTAATCATTGATATGATTTTTGGTCACTGGGATACAAAAAGTGTAATTGAAAAATTAATGGTAATTACCATAACAAAAAAATGAGTCCTATATTTTGATATTTTTATATCCTTGTATTTATGAAATGTTGTGTTATCATGTTGTAATTCTTAAATTGATGGGTTTATGCCCAATCCCATGTTATAATGAAAATATTTAGCAGGTTATACCTAGTCCCATGCAATAACACTTATATTGTGTCGATAATTCCCAACCACAGGCTGTAATTCTAATATTTTGTGTGCAATGACCAGTCCTATCCTAAAATGATTATATTGAGCCGGATCTGCCATGTCCATTGTAGTAATTATCATATTGACTGGGACTACCATGTCCTATACTTAAATGGTTATGTTGTGGTCAAGGCCAAGATTCATATGGCCATTCAGGTGTTATGGTTATGGTCGATTCTTCTATGGATATATGGTTCTTAGTTGTAATGGTAGTGATAGAATATTATAGATATTTCACCATGATGTTGAATAATGTTGAGTGTTATATTCTATTAATTGTTTAATTAATACAGTTTTTTATCACTTATCAGGTACACTTATTATCAGACTAACGTTATTTTTACATGGTTGTGTTGACCTATTTAGTTTTACTCACACCATATTCAATCCATGTTTAACACATAAACAGATTACATAGAAACAAGTTTGGAAATATTTAAGGGACCTTGTTCCTGATTGTTGTTTACAAGTTGAGATAGAGTTTAAAGATGGGTCTGTCCTTGGATTTGGAACATAGTATTTTGGGATTATTTTTTCTCATGTGATTATTTAATTATATTTATTTTTTTTCACATTTAGGTACATATTGTCATGTTATTACGAGATTCTTCATTAACATTTTATTCGTTTATATGTTACTTTCCAATCGTATTATATACAATTATCATTATTTACTGTTAGTATAATAATTTTTATTATGTTTTTATTTTCAATATATTGTACATTAAACGATGGTTTTTCATCTCCCTGCAATAAATATCACACCCCCTAAGCTAGTTGAAATCCTCTGGTGTACGAGGAGGCATGCTTCATGTCTAATAACTCAACTGATTTTCCCTATGAGAGGGTTCCATATTCGGGGATTTTAAAATGGTGCATTAGAGCATGAAAGGATATTATTTTATAATTATTTACTAATGGTTAATGTTAGAAAGGGTACTATGATTTTTCCAGAATTGGTTATGCGATTTTGTATTGGAGTTGGAAACCCATGTATAGGGGGATCCCTGAGTGCCCAAAGATGAGATTATTGTTTATATTGTTTGCTTATTTTTTTATTGTTTCACCTTGGGTGATTATAATTCTATGTAAATTAATTAATTTGGGATGATATTATTCCTTTATATATACAATCATGGATTGAAATAGTGTATGATATGTATTTATGCATTGTGATAGGGACAAAGGGATATATTAACATGCATTTTTCATGATAGGGACAAAATATTTTGATGTCATATATAATCTCCTCTATGAACTTTGGTATGAGATACAATATATAACAGAAAAATGTAATGAAATGAACTACTATTTCATGGTAAAGAACTGGTAACCCATGTTTAGGGAGACCGTGGGTAGGAATTTCGTATTATAGTCACAAATTTCGATTAATTTTTTTTAAATCCAGTGTTCTAAGGTGTGGGTTTTTTTATTGTGAAAATTACTCATCTTCATCTTCGAGTAACACATCATGAGTATGATAATCATCATTCAAAATACACAGTGGAACAAATTGTTTTTATGTTTTTTATGAATTAAATATATGAAAATATTTTTGATAAATTCTTTAGGGTTATCTGATCCATTTAGAGGGTGATTGTTTTCACCATTCCATTGATGTATAATATGAAAATAGAGTTAAATGTTCATATTCAAGCTATTTTTTCTGGGAACGGAGACCCTAGGGAAGCCATGTTCTTGATTGTGACCATCCATTCAATCTTCAAGAATCATGATACACATGTAGAAAATAGGTTGAAGCTTGCTGCATCAAAGCTCTATTGAAATACAAAGCATTGTTCAGATATTCTAGAGAATAATATTATATAGGAGGGATTATCTTATATATAAAAATTGTATTATTCCTTGATTATTTTATATATGGAGATTATTTTGGATGAAATGGATCATAGGTTCATGTATCTGATATCGTAGGGAATTTTAGTCTTGGAATATGCCTAATGATTCACTGACTTCGAGTGATTATAGATATATTTGGAAGCTAATGTGATCACAAGGGAGATAAAAGTTTTGGTTGAAATACCCTATGAGATCATTCCTTAGGTGAATTTTTTTTCTTATCCTTATGTTAGATGTGATAAATCATGAACTCTTCCAGGAAATAAATTTGAGAGAGGCCATAAGGAGTATCCAGGATATTTCATCATAGTGAACTGGGTACTTTTATTCTAATGTCATGTACTCCAATATGATAGTTTTTTAAGGAATTATAATATAGAGTAGCCATGGAAGTAGTCAACCATATTTGGAAAACATTTTTTTGTAGTGATTTAAGTGAGGCAATGTATGGTTAAATTGGCCTCATTTTCAATACACCATAATAGAGTTTCGTGCTTGCAGTAGGATATGTCACCTAGATTTGATTCATTGGAGAATATAGTATTTTAGATATGGAAGGCAGTTGGGACATTTAACATTGTCTATAAAGAACATGTATACTGATCTAATGAAAGGTAGCATGAGTTCCAATACAAGTTATAGTCGTGGCGTAACATGTGGTACCCTATTAATGGAATAAATGTACCGAGAAGAGGGAATAGTTCATGGGGGTAATGATAGATCCTGATTCATATTAGATGTTCATCTTCACTTCATAAAGACTATTATGGTAATTATCGATTCATTACCATATACCTCTAGAGGTAAAATACTTGTATCAACCACGTTATCTTGTGGTTTTTTGGATACAAGATAATCAAAAATCATTTTATTTACTCAATTAGAATATATTTTTTTCATTTTTTTTGGAATGAGTGGATGGTACTGTGATTTTTGATACACTATTTGTTATTAAATCATATAATATCAATTGTTTTAAGGTATGGTGTCTAGTGATTTGTGGTTACCACTTCTTGTGGGAACAATTTGTGATGTAAATTAATTGTTTTTACTTAATTAAGTGGATGGATTTGTTAGTATTATACAAGGATCTCACTATCTATTATTTGTGGAAATTTTCATTTCTCTCCCTAGATGGATCAATCTATTCTATCATGTGTGATTAGGATCTTCAATCATGTCATTTATGACCAATTGAGTGGAGAATAGATTTTATCATGTATCAGATAGTAAGGCATGTTTCAGATGATGGTGCAATACATAAGTAATTTTTTACTATAGTGTTATATGATTTCTAGGATATATTTCATAATGTGTTCTATGTCTTACCATCCATGCGGGAGACCAATTTCATGATCGAGTAGGTGACTATAGTATATCCATTTTCTATCCATCATTATAAAATGTAAGATGAAGTGCTTCATGAGTTTTAAGTCCACATGGAATATATGGAAGTTAAAGGTTTCCTAAGGGTACGTATTTCTCCAAGGGGTTCTCCTATACTTTTCAACAAGAATATAATGGTTAATTGTGCATATGTGTTGATTAGTGGATATTGAACTATAGGAATTTCAAGTACATGTATCCTCTTCTGCACATCGATGCTATATTTGATCATATTATAGGTTATAAGATCTTCTCTAATATCAATATGAGATCAATGTAATACTAGTTTATAGTGAGTCCATCACACATACATCATAATTGACTATGAATAAGGGATGGATTTTAGGAGTTTTTAGTCATGCCATTTGGTTTGATCAATACACTAGTGGTATACAAGAATTTGAGGAACTGTATCTTTTGACCCTTTCTAGATAGGTTTATCTTGTAGTTTTCAATGAAATATCTTTGAAATATATGTTCGTAGATGATCATTACATACCCCAATACATTATCATAAGAACATTAAAAGAGAGTTTTCATTGCACCATGCTAAACAAATGTAGTTTCTAGATTGATAATGTGCTCTTCATTGTCCATATCATCTCAAATGATGTAGATTCAGTGGATATAGAAGAAGAAGTATCCATGGAAGATTAGGTGTTACCCAAAAATGATGTTCAGATTTAGATTTTATTGGGTTTAGAAGGTTATTATCGATTCTTAATCTCAAACATATCCCTTTTGTTAGAACCAATGTTAGGGATGATCATGAAGGGAGTGATGTTTTTTTGGTCTGATTTTCATTATAGAGAAATCCATGAGCTGAAATACATGATGACATTTTCACTTTTCCTCACATTAATTATGTCGAGTATATTTAATACCATGTACTATGATATATCATGGGTTGGACTCATAGATGATCTAATGAAATAGGATTGACTTGTTTCATGTAGATATTGATAGATGAGACATCATGAGAGTAATTACTCTACACTTATTTTAGAGTTTTCATTATTTAGACATTCCCTTAGATTTTAATGAATTAATCTTATTGGTATGAGTATTATAGTGCACATGTATCACAAGAGAAATTGGTAAATATTTTTTCAGTGTGATCTAGATATTCGATAGAAAAGGTTTGATGAGTATCCTTATATTTTTGACATCCAGTATGAATATACACCAAGAAAGGGAAAAAATTTTCCAATATATTAGAGCTTGAAGACATAGATCCAGGAAGTGTGAGATCTTTTAAATGGTTAGAGGATGATAAAAATCTTTACAAACATACATATTGATACATAGGAGTCCCATGGACACATATATTAGTCAACAACCTCTATTATCCTAATGCATTTGGATGTGATCAATTAAATTAATTTATCTGGTTGGGAGGGATTATTTCTAAGAGATAACATATATGACGGAGATAGACAATCATGATAGTCTCTTGGTAGTAGGGATCCTATTTATTTATGTGGCTCATTATGGGTTAATGTTTGATCATATAAAGAGTTTATGGTATATTTCCATGATTCATGAAGGCAGAACATTCTAGATTGATAAATATGTATTGGGATATTTCTATACAATACTGGTGGTCAGGACTGAAGAAGGAGGTAGTTGGATTTGTGGAGAGATATTTTATATGTTAGTAGCTGAACGATGAACATAAAATGCATGTAGGTTGTTCCAGTCTATATCTATTATGGTGTGGAAATGGGATGATGTCATTATGGGTCTTTAATTTGATTACCCAGGACACATAATATGAACGATGTATTATGGGTGGCCATGGATCGACTAAAAGTGGTCTCCCACATACTACATATTTGGGTGACATTCGCCACTGATGATCAATGCAGATTATATGTTTTATAGATAGTTATGTTTCATTGGGTTGTGAGGAGTATCATTATATAAGTAGATATTAATTTCACATCACAGTTGTTATGTGGTAATCAAAAGACTCTAGTATTGTAGATTCTTTTAAGAAAAAACTATCATCACCAGATTTAATGTCAATCTAAGAAGAATATTCTAGTTCTTGTGGATATTATAAGAGATTGTATATTTTATTTCATTGTTACATGTAATTATCATATATAAATCATAGATTTTTAATATAATAATAGATTCCTGGGATTATCCCAGATGACACAATTAGGGGATTTGTATGAGATGTCATTTTTTCACCTCTTCGTTGGATGGGGGAGGTGATTTAGAGTATATAATGACATGTATGGTGTCAAAAACATATGATTAGGTTCATTTTACAAATAGGTGGTCTTTAACCCTACATAGAACAAATGAATATTATTATGGTCATTAGAGATGATCTCTTGAGTTTCGTGATGGTAATAATGTTTTTCATTAGGTGTCACCTAGGATATGGTAACACAATATCATAAAATAGGGAGAGATAGTTCCTTGGATTTTTAGGATCTTTAAAATTGTGGATACCTTCATCCTAGTGTCATGTCGATTATTCAATAAAAATCATTTTACTACAAGAATAATATGTTTTACATGTCATAAAAACATAAATATTTTTATGACCCTTAGAATGTGATATACATTAGGGAAGTCTATATTTTTTGTTGATTCATTTTTTAGGAGCATATTATCTGAATTTCAGATAGTTTTAACAAGTATCTCTTGTGTTGGGCTAGTCTATTGTTTTTAGTGTAGTAAAAACATTGGAAGTTTAAAGATTTTTTTTAAGAGATGGAATCTGAATCATGTGTTCAATGGGAAAACATTTTCATGGAGATGCCACTGTGATTCTAGGAGTATCTTGGTGATGAGCAGTTTTATGTTGGGCAGATTGTATGTCCCTATCTTTTTCTAGGTATGTCCCTCATTATATTTTTTTCATTAAGCCTTCATAGATGAGTCCCATTAGAAAATGAAGAACCATTATTTTGGAAAATGGCCTAATTTTAAGTGAAGAATTTATTTTTTAATTAATGGAGTCTACATATAAAACTGTTAAATTTTTTATGAGTATTATACATGATTTGGACTGACTCAGAGGTATATTGAGATCTTATTTATAAACCGGTCTGTTAACTTCCCACTACATTTTTAGTTTACATGGACAAGATACATGGCATATAAACACATATTAAAATGTGTTCAAATACAGAAGGTCATGAATTGGGTACACATCATGAAAATATTCACATTTTATAAATGATAATAAGGGGGTAATATTAATTCGAGGAAACATATTTATAGGAATATCTAATTAAAAATAAATAGATTATCCATAAATGGATTATAGACTATGTATTTTTCATGATAAGTTGTTTTTTATTGGCAGTACAGATGATATTATTTCATTACAACACATGAAGAAGTTTCCCCCAAGCCCGGGTAAATCTATATGTGAATTTAGAGTGTCACTATTCATTTTGGACATCTGGATACTGCATTTGTTAACTGATGAGCGGTTTTGATTTGGGTTTCCTTTATTTCCCTTTTTTAGCTGGTAAATTTTATGTAATATGTTGACCGTGGGTTTTTTTGGTTATATATTAACATTGGTTGATCTAGATTCTTATTTCGATCATATATTATTTCTTCTTTGTTCGTGTATTCCAATTGATGTGTTGTATTTATTATGTTTTAAAGGTGGAGTGTTGAAACCATTATCGTATTTTCTATTTAATTGCAAGACATAAGAAATGTTATGATTTTACCAATGTAAGGTTCCCTCAAATTAACTTATTCATTTACAAATGATAAATCATCAATTATAAAATGGGTTTAATCCCTTTTGATTAAATTGACTGTGAAAAAGATTTTGGGTACTAATTGGGTGACAAACCCCTTGATTAAAATTGATTAGGTTGTTGGGTTTAAGAATTTTTATCATGACCTGATTCGTCAGCTGATTTATTCATATAGAATTTCTAGGTAATGACTTATTTTTTACTGATATGAATAATGAAAAATGATAAAATAATAGAGTAATTGATAAAAAATGGTAATTATCATAATTATTCATTTAGGCCTGTGATGAGATATTTTTCATGAGTCAATATGGTTTCCTTACAACTTTTACATTACTCTATATTTTTAAAATCACAAACACATTTTCTGAATGAAAATTATATTTCTCTATGAATTTTTAAGTAATGTTTTCTTTCTTTATGAAAATACTTAATACTTATCTTTTTTAAAATTTTGTTTTAAATGTTTTCTCTTATAACAAAGTCTTCCCATTTTTTTATTAAATAAAAAATTCTGATATTTATCTAAACCCTCAGAATCTTATACTTCCTTAGATATTAAGTATATCTGTTTTTAGATTTAGAATTTTTTGAAATTCATACTCCCGATTATTTGTAATCAAACTATGAATTATCTGAAATTCAGAAGCACAATTCTCTTAAATTGAGATTCAAAATGTCCAAAATTATTACATTTATTTCATAGTATTCTACACTACAAATTCTCTAAAATTCAGACTCTGAATTCTATAAATTCAAACTCCATATTCTATAAAATTAAGACACAAAATTCCCTAAAATTCAGATTCCATATTCTATGAAATTCATAATATGAATTCTCTAAAATTTATAATCTAAATTATCAAAAATTCACCCTCTAAATTTTCTAAAATTTCGACTAAAAATTAGATAAAATATAGCCTCTGAATTCATTAGAATTCTTTCTCAGAATCCATTGAATTCAAAATATAAATTTCATAGAAATCATACTCTACATTTATGATCTTTTATAATCTATATACATCATAATTAAGAAACTAAATTCTATGAAATTAATACTCTTAACATTATATATTTCATACACCAAATTCTATAAAATTTAGAAAAAAAATTCTGTAGAATTTAGAATCTGAATTTGTTAGAAATCTGATTCTGATTTCTAGTAATTCAGACTCTAAATTTCACAAAATTTACACTCTAAATTCAATAAAATTCAGATATCTAATTCTTCAAAATTCATTCGATAAATTCACTATAATTTAGACTCCAAACTATTCAGAAATAAGAATCCGAATTCCATTGAATTAAGACTCTATATTCTATGTTTCCTATATGTGTATAATTCCACATTGTAGAAGCTACATTATTTTACTTATATATTACTGTTTCATTAGTATGATAATATTTCACAAGATTTTTTACTTAATTTGATGTCATAAATTTTTTTTCTATCTAACTGTTGGTTGAGTGACACATGTATAGGTCCCTCTGAGATTCATTGAAAAAAGGACCTTTGGATGAGTGAGTGGACTGGTGAAAATTTTCCAATATATATGAGTGATTTTGAACGAGCTCATTATCGATCAATATATTTTCCTAGATATTGCATTATGTGAAATGAATTATAGAGAGAGAAAGATTCTTCTTTCATGTGTGATTTAAGAAATTCTTTTTCAAATGTTAACATCTTGTGTATCATGATATGTGTGACTCTGAATGTTGTTGAGTAAAATCATGGTCTTCTGGGGATATGATTATAGAGGTGCTGAATACGTTAATGTTTTATGGCTTACAGGGATTGAAAGACATATATTTATATTATTATCGAGGGCTTACCCTAGTGTGGATAAGATATTATTTCTTGAATGTACAAAGAGGGTTTGTAAATTTACCATGTTTATCTTTGTTAAGCATAGATTTACTTCATTGTTTAAAAGGGAAAACCTCTTAAACCAGCAATTCATCCCCTCTGGTATTTGACAATGTACATATTATTTTTCGATCCTAATTTTTTAGCAAAGGAAGATCTCTTAAATTCTTAGACATACATAAATGTTTTCTTGTTCATGTTTTGGTTAATGATTCTTACCTTTCTTTATAATCATTGACTATTATCATTTTTTTTGTGTATTTTTTTATAGAATGGAATGTATAAATTGTTTTTATAGAAAACTGTATTTTTACCATAGAAACAATAGTTTATTGTAATGATTATGAGTGTAGGATTGATAGGTTAAATACTTTATTTATTATCACTAGATAGACAACATTTTCATGCTCACCATAGATTACAATATTCCATATAAGGAAGTCAAAACCATCCACAACCAAGAGAAACTAGATTATCAAACAATCTACAAGGAACAAAATACATTGTTGTGTTTGATGACCAGAAATATTTAATGTAAAATATCTTATTGCGAAGCTAGAAACTTTATTGGGAAAAAATTTGAACTTCCACATTTTAGATGTTCTCATGTGATATAAACTAGAAGAGCTATGTTATATGATGAATATCAAGGATTTTTATTTCCTTATGGATAAATAGTTTGTAATTTACAACAATAATTTATGACCAATTTCAATTTTATTTAATCTATGGGAGAGAAAGTTCATGATGATGATGTTCTTATGGACATGATTATAAATATTATGCAAACAATTTAGAATATAAATGGAAAGGTAGTGATGAAAATATACTAGTGTGTGACATTAATCTTGATGAGTTTTTTGAAACTTTTCTTCAGCATGAAACAAGACTGAAGAGAGACACTAATTTACCCAAAAAAATACTGGTAATGGATGTGTATATTTATCTACAACATCTAATGATTTATCTCTAAAATGTTTTACTCGATCTAATGCTAAGAATATTTTTGATATATCTAAATCTAGAGAAAGTGATCAGTGTTGGAATAAATTGTACAATCATACTCGAATGATGAAAAAGATTTTTTTAATGAAAGATTCTCAATATAGATATAATTAGAAAGATATAAAGGACAATAAATATTCAAATGTAACATGTAATGAATGTAAAAGTTGTTTATATATCAAACCATATAGTTCTATGCATAAGGGAAAAGACAGAAATGAATTTTTTTTTGAATGGAACAGAAAAAAGTACTACAAATTGAAGGCTAACAATGTCTTAAAAGATAATGACACATATGTTTCCATTGGTATTGACTCTTCAGATGAATCCACAAAATATGAGTCTTCTGGTCAATAGAATAATGAAATTATAATGAATATACCTATTGAAAATCATTTTCATATGGATAAGGTACACAATGTATAATCCATAATCAATATTTCATTAATTGTTAAATTTCAAAATGATGAATATTATGAATCTTAGTATCATTAATATTATTCATCAAAAGATTATACAATACCTTCATTTTAATAAATTTATAAATTTTCCAACTTACATGAGAAAGTGAACTGTAAATATAAATATGAACTTAGAGAAATATAATTCTAGATTTTTTTTTTCAACCAAAAAGTATCATATCATTCAAAAGATCTTGATAAATAACCCCTGATTTTGAATGACATTCTATAAACCATAATAAAGTAAATTATAAAAAGGATAATCTTTTTAAGTATCTTGAAAATGTTATTTCTTAGAAATTGAAATATAATAACTTATGAACTAAAACATATGACATTGAAGATAAGATTTTAATCCTCAAAATAAAATATGAAATTTCTTCATAAATAATATTTATCAAATTTTACATTCAGAAAGAATGAATTGGATAAAATGTATTCATAAAATTAACAACTTTAGAATAGTTATGGAGTTTCTTATACTCACCCAAAACCAGTATTCAGAAATAATTACATTGTTCCCCAATGTGATCCATTTTTCACTAAGTGGCAATGTGGAAGACATATGTTGAAATATTTTTCATTAAATAAAACTCAATACATAGGTTTTAATAAGTCTTATTTTCAATGAAAATGTGGATTCCTAATATGTCACATTTTGAAATTTATGGATCCAAGAATGGTTGGATTCTGAAAGCCTAAATCAATATTTTTTAATAAAATATAAGAAGTACCAAAAAAATATACGATACATGGATTGTGGATGTTAAGGTAACATAATTTCTAATATAAACTTATTCGAAAAGATTATCAAGACGAAAAGAAGTGAAATTTACATTCAGAGATAACGTTCCTAAGGAAATTTTAGGTATTGGTAACATTGATTATCTTGGAAAATAATTAATTTAAAATATTATATATGTTAAAGTTCATAAGAACAACCTCAATATCACAATCTATTTATGTGATGAAGGTTATATTGTGAATTTTAGTAATTATAAATTCTTAGTACACATTTCAATGTAATAGTTTATTCTTTATTCCCATTGGCATGCGAATGTTTACACACCTAA
Organism: Viscum album; assembly: GCA_963277665.1. Classification (NCBI taxonomy): domain Eukaryota; kingdom Viridiplantae; phylum Streptophyta; class Magnoliopsida; order Santalales; family Viscaceae; genus Viscum; species Viscum album. The sequence goes on from OY728136.1 coordinate 409,587,184, forward strand.
CATAGAAGACCATAGAAGCCAGACCTAACATTCTTTTATGAAATGGAATATCAATCCTGGTTATGGAATAGAAGACTAGGACATTGTATCTTTTGGATGCTATGAAAACTCTAAAAGAAAACACTAATTAAGGATATACCAAATCATATATGTTATTCATAAAATTTATGTGATCATTTTCAATATGGAAAGCAACATAAGTTTGGATTTAAATTAATAATTGAAGATTCAACATTATATGCATTACAGATAGTGCATACAGATCTTTTCGATCCAAACCAAAATGGAAGTATTGGATTAAAATTTTATGTATTTGTTATAGTATATGATTACACCAAATTTATGTGGGAATATTCTCTTTAAAATAAATATGAAGCCTTTTATTATTTTAAAAAATTTAGATCCTAGTTTAAAAATGAGAAGAACCTTTCATTGATAACAATTCGTAGTGATCATGGAGGATAATATCAAAATTCAGATTTTAAAAACAATTTGTTGCATGAGAGGTATTACTCAAAAAATCACATACTCAATAACTCCACAACAAAATATTTTTATTGGAAGAAGAAATAAAATGTTTAATGAGATAACTAGAACCATGATGAGTGAATATTCTATCACTACAAATTTTTATGATGATGTTGTTAGTATATTCATGTTATTCTAAAAATCAATTTTTAATATGACATTTTCTGGAAAAATGCCTTATGAATTGTGGACATGTCGAAAACAATGATTTTCTTACATCAATGTATTTGGATGCTAAGAATTTATCAGGAATAATAAATATAACTTACATAAATTCTCACCCAATTCCGATGAAGGAATTTTCTTAGGCTATTACTCTACTTCTAAGGCTTATAATGTTTAAAAAAATGAATGTTCTATTGGAAAAATAGTATATGTTATATTTGATGAAACTGATCCTTTTAATTTTAATCAACACTATCCTACGACTTAAGATGTGTTTTTAGAAACTAATTATCATCCAATTATGTAATATTATCCATATACAGAAATTATTAAATAAATTGATTCGAATTTAATTACCATTGAATACTTCCTACCTTATGTTGATGAACTGGATTTACAATACCCAAATATATTTTTTTGAATCATACAACTGATAGTATCATAGGTGATGTAAATAAACCTATAAGGACTAGAAGTTCTTTATCAAATTAATTAGAACGTAAAGAATTTCATTCGTAACAAGAACAAAATAATAGTAATGAATATTTAGGAGATGTTGATATGATTAAGGAAATGAGAGATGAGATAAATGAATTCGAATGGAACAAAGTCTGGACATTGGTTAAAAAAGAAAAATAATCTTCTATATTTTGTGTAAAAATGGTCTTCAAAAAGAAATGTAACGAAAGTAGATTCATAGTAATAAATAAAGCTATATTATTTGCTAATGGATATAATCAAAAAATATGAATAGATTACGATGAAATATATTCTCCAGTAGCTAGATAGGAATCTATTTTTAATTTACTTGCCTTTACAAGATTCATTAATTTTAATATTTTCCAAAAGGATGTGAAGTGTGATTTACTTAATGGATATGTACAAGAAAATGTTTCTGTTAAACAAATTCCTGGATTTAAAGACAAAAAACATACAGAACATGTTTTCAGACAACGAAATGAATTATATGTAATTAAACATGATCTTAGATCCATTTGTGATAGAATTACATGAATTTTTATAGAAAATGAATATGTAAAAGGAACTGATGAACCAACTCTTTTAATAATGAAAAATAAGAAACATGTTTTTGTTGTTCAAATATATATTGATGACATTATATTTTGATAAATTCATATATTTTTAACTGATTCATTTTACATCCTTATAAAACTTGGGTATGAAATGAGTATGATGGGAGAGTTTACATTTTTTTCTTGGATTTCGTATATCTCAAAAACTATAGGGAACATATATATCTAAATATAAGTATATCAATTATATTCTTAAAATGTATGGATATGAAATTAGAAAATGTATAATAACTTTAATCAGTATGTCAAATTCAATGGGGTTTGATGAAGCTTGGAAACAAGTATATCAATCATTTTTTATAGGTATGATAGGACGATTTATATACATAATAGCTAGATGTCTATACATATTGATTCCAGTATATTTATGTGCAATATATAAATATAATTTAATAGAATCTCATTAAAATGTAATGAAGAGAAAATTTTTCTATTTAATGGGAACCATGTATTTATGAATTTTTTAATATTCTGGATATGATTTTTATGAAGATTTTCAGTTTCTGATTTTGGGGGATATAGAATGGGTAGAAAGAGTACATTCATAAAAATTCATTAATTAAGAGATTTGTTAGTCTTTTTGGTCATCCATGAAGCAATACTTAGTATCACTATCAATGGATGATGCTAAATATGTAGCAGCTAGAAATTATTTTGATCAAGTGTTGTGGATGCAACACACACTCAACGAATATGGAATATATTTTACCAAAATAGAGATATTTTGTGATAATACATGTTCAATTGAACTAATAATAAACATTGTTAATAATTCGAATGGAAAACACAAGGATATTTAACATCACATTCAATGGGACCATAAATAAAAAGGATATATCATTCTCCAATTTATCAGAATCCAACATAAACATATAGTATTTTTACAATTTTTTTATCTTTTGATTGAATTGAATAAATTAAAATTAATGAAAGAATAATAACTAAATGTAAATATTCCATAGTAATTTTTTGTACAAACCCATCTCTTTACTTTTGGAATCTCTTTTTTATAGGAGTAATTTATTTGAATTTTAAGAAACTAAATTTTGGAACTCTCAGAACCAGAATTTTCAAATTCTAGTTTTTTTGTAGCCTTAAATTTCATATCATTAACAAAATTTCCTAGAATCCATGTTATCATGAACTTTTACATTACATACAATTCATTATAATAAATCTATAAGGTATTTATTTCTACATATATCTTATTAATTTGAAATTTTTACGTATTGGTATTTTTATCTTGATTTAGGAATAATCTATTGGATTTACATTCCACAAATATTATTTTTTCATCAAAACTAAAATGACAAGAAAATACAAAATCTTTATTTGGTATTCTTGTCAACTATCACATCAGATCTGTCATTAATAAATATTTGGATTGAATCAAGAATTTTCACCATCATCTCAAAGCCTATTTAAGGTCCCCCGAATATATGACCCACATAATATTTTCATAATCTATAACAACGAATCTCTAATCCTACACAAATAAGTCAATCAGTTCGTAATGTTTCCATACATTCCAGATGTCTCTCTATGTTACTCACAAAATCAGATGGCTTCAAAGTTAGAAATCACAGAATTGAAAATCTATAGATAAATCTTTGTTGAACCAAATTTCATTTCTAAGTATAATTCTGTGATTATGAAGAATATTAGATTATGTGGTGGAAAATTATATATGTAAAAAATACAAAGAGATAGGATCCAGTTTATCCAGACCTTCTCAGATAATTTTATGATTCAGTTCATTTTTATAAAGAAGGGGGAAGGTAGAAGTTTTCTCTCTAGAGATATGGAAAAAAATATTCATTATCATTCAACATAGTTTAAAACATTCTCATTATACCGTATTAACGTGATGAAATATTTTTCTCATAAAATTTGATATATATTATTGGGTATTTTGAGAAGGTAAATGAGATTGATTACCTTGTACTCAAGGGTTTAAAATCACCAATGATCAACCATCTTTCAACAAACATCATGTAGTTATCTTTGGGGTTGTTGGGATTTTTTCTTCCAATAAAGGGAGATAATGACTCTAATAATAGTCTAACAAATATAATAATTATCCATTATTAGAGGCCAAATATCAACAACCATGTTTTCTATATGAATTTTCATTTTTATAATCTTTTGAGAATTGTAATTTACATTAAAAACGTGAGGCCCTCTAGTAGGAAATCCATTTTCTCTATTAGCTATTTAATGAAATAAATTTAATATTAAATAAGATTTATGATCATAAAAATAACTAAATTCAAAATTGAAAATATTATGTAAAAACATTGATTCCAAATGTTAGTTAGTGTGAGTATATATGGTGCGAGGTGAATTGTGTACGACATAAAATTTATATTAAAATAAATTTTAAATAAAATCCCCCAATTAGTTAACCAATATCATTCTGGACCCTTAAAAAGATCGATATAAGTCTGGCCCATTTAATGGAATTCGCAATGATTGGTTATCTCTCATTCAAAAAAATAAATAATATTATTTTAACCATTAAATGAGATTTTTTTAATGAAAATATATTATAAAGACTAATTAAGATTACCTATCAATGTATTGGTATAATTTACATTTCAAAACAGATTTAGTTTCAAATCATAGATACGAAACAAACTAAATATTTATTAAAAAATAAATATATGAGGTTCAGTCTCATGTCGAGTCTTAATCCACTCCACTTGAGAATCACCCTCTACTAAAAATATTTTATAAAATAATTTATGATCTACAATTCCGATCAGGTATACAACAACAATGTTATCGAGGCCACACTAAGAGCCTTTCTAGACTGACAATATAAATAACACACTAGACATCTCACTATAGGACCCCTACCACAAAATGTCCGAAGAGGTAAATTATGTGATTGGGAAATATCAAATATATTATAGTTTGAGTGTAAGATACAATGTCTATGGTTATAAATACAGAGTACACACAATGCTGGTAATGTAAAGTTAATAGGAAAATAGTGCATGTAAAAGAGTAAGAAGAAGTTTATTCTCTTTTGATTAGTTTTAATACTTAGGACTCCTTGAATATGATCTTAAATGAAGACCGAGTCTTCCATTTTATTTATTTGTATAAAAAAATTTTGTAAACTCATTTTTATATATGACCCACTCTTTAAAAAAAGAGTGAAGACTAGAATAAACATGTAATCTCTCTATAAATGAAATTATTTTGTTTCTTAAAGAAGTTATCAGCATATTTCACATGTTCATCAATATCTCTTATTTTATGCATGTATTCCCATATCCTTATTCATCACATATATGAAAGAGGGAGTCAGTCCAACTTTTAACAACAGATTCCCTAGGAATAATCATTCATGTTGTATGCTACACACAGTCTAGGATGACACATTAATTATTTAATTTTTGATATTAAAATTTAGAACAAGCATTAGAATATGTTTCAAAAATAAATTGGACAATGTAGATATTTTTTAACTCCAAATAAATAAAATAGTGGAAATGACCCATTTTGATGGGAGATAATATCCTAAGGTGAATCATCTTAATAGTGACTCTGGCTAGTAGTGATTTAGGCCAATTGTGAGAAATCACAGAGATAGGTAATTCCAAAACATTCTCAATGTTTTTATATTGACAAAAATTCATCTTCAACGGTGACCCAAGACTTGTGGTAGGTGTTTCCAACACATACCCATATTTTTGGATCGATAGTGAGTCGTCTTCTGGTGGTCGATCATTCCAATAATTTAGCAACATTCTATTCTAGTGATGAATCATATCTAATGGTTGTTGTTTCTTTTAGATTTCCAAATTTCAGTCCTAGAGGTGAGACATTACTAACGGTGACTCAACCTCAATGGTCATTCATATTTAGTGGTTACTAATTTTTAATGGGGAGTCATCTTTTTAGGGACTCATCTTCAATGGTGAGTTATACAAGGTTGAGTGTAACACCCCAAGCTTCTACAGTACGTTTCCCTTCGAATAATGTGATAGCGTGTGTTGTACGCAACCTCGAGTTCTAACACACACCACAACTAATTAAACTAGCCGTTGTGAATAGTAATACCTAATTTTTGAAATCATATATATTCTATATTTCAAAATGGACTTCATTTTTGGATTCGGAATATCAAAATTAGCCTAGGGTGAAATTTTGGTACATTTCGGATAACTTTCATATTTTGATGAATAGTGAAAATTTCTAAATTTTAATTAAAAACAACTTTTTTAATCAAAATAATTAATAGTGATAAATTATGAATTTGAGTTGTTTTAAAGTATATTTAGAAAATATTTTTACCATTCAATTTAATGTTTATCATTGGACATAATTTTACAATTAAACCGAACATAAACAAGTGCCAATCTTTTGATAGTTATTATCTCTTAAAAACACGCTTTTTGTTTTGACAGCGGGAATTAATTTTAAATTAATTTCTGCCACTTCTGTGTTTTGAATTTAGAAAAATGGATTCCATATTTGGAATCAGGATGTTCAAATTGTGTAAATAGGTAACTTTTATTTTTAGACATTTTGAATAATTACTGCGGTAAATATTTTATTTACCATGGTTAAAGGGTAAATCCTGTAAATAAGGGTTAAAAAAATAATATTATAATAATACAAAATTACCCTAAAACGTGTCCTAACCTTATTGGTGGACACATACCCGACCATGGGCATCCTTGGGTCAATTTGGGGACCCCTTGGAGCCACTTGTATGTGGTAGGGACACATTATATTAATAAAGTTAAAATAAAAATAAAAATGGCATAAGCTTACATCTTTTAGAAGAACAATTTTTACATAGGGTTATACATGTTGGATTTTCGATTATAAATATTCATTAGAAATCTAAAAAGATTTCCTACATAATGATGTTTTATTTATAATTTTTAGACATTAAATAATTTAGTTTATGTATGACACAATGATGATGCAGTAATTACTAAAATAGTAAAAAATTAACATAATTGATATTATAAATACCCAAATAAATATAATATGAAACTTTTAATGAATTAAAATAATTTTATAGGATAAGATGATATATTAGGATTGATTTAATTGACTTTGTTTGAAGTAATCAATCTGTTATGAGTTTCTCAAAAATCAACTATTGAATAGTGTCAAAATTGACATAAAAGAGTCCTTAAAACAAATATTATATTATTAATTGATTTTAAATTCCTAAAAATCTAAGGTTCGGCCAAGAGACTTATATTATGATATTTTAATCATTAATGGACCACTTGGGGGTCGCTTGGATGTATATAGTAAGTTTATTAACCATATTATATAAAAATACAAAGAGACATTGTAAAAGTGAAACTAATTAACTTAGAGTTAATACTTAAGGATAAGGTTAATATAAGTACCCAAACCTCTCTAAATTCTATTGGATGAGTTGTTTTCGACCTATCCCCACCTCATCCTTTGAATAGTCAACTTTTGAACCTTTGGAAACCGAATATGGATTTATTATAAATTAATATTTCTAGCTTTTCCAAAAGTGCCCCTCACCCCTCTTATAAAAGGGCACTCCTCCTTCTCTTTTCCTCACACCTCTCAAGCCACTTGGCTCGTCCAAACTCTGCCCAACTAAGCTCCCCAAATCCCTCTCCTCCTCCTTGAAGCTTCCCCTTAGTCAGAAATCATTTCAACAAGTCCTTTGGTTCCAACCAAAGTGAGTTACCTAAATTAAAGGTAACGTTTTCTCTTAAATTATTTTCATTTATTTTGCTTCTTCAACCCCCAAAATCTTTTTATTTCCTTTCTTTTGTAACAACACCAGTATCCTCAATATACTAGGATGTTGTTATAAGAAGTATTAAAACTACACATACACACAACTCCATCTAATGGATGATGAACATAATGTTTCTGTGGATGGCAAACTAACGCCTCGCGAAACGATGATTGTTCAAATACATCTTACCGCCTATCATGGTGGCCATTATGATGGAACTGTAATTCAATATGATATTAATGATATATATTTTATATATAAGCTTCTGTAATTCCATTTTATTTCATACCATTATTCGTTTCATGTTGTATATACATATGATAATTTCATTTGAGGAAGTGCGGACTACCGCCCCCTTAAAATGATATGACTCGTTCATACCACACATGGAACGTATAAAGGATGGTGTTAATGAACTTAAGTAACATATATAAAATATTATATTATACTGGAATAGTAATATACCTATGTATCATTTGGATTCAATTCTTTTAAAATAAAAATTAAATGGAAGTAGCGTTCGTGCCTACGTACGGACTACCGTCTCCACGAACGCGGTGAGATCCATCCTCCATCGTGTCCATTCAAGTCTTATTTTCATTTTAGGGTTAAAAATAATGTTAATATCATTCTGATTATAAATAATATTTAATCTATCCTTTACAAACATGTCTTACGTAACCAAACATTTAAGAAGAACTAATCGATTATCACCTGAAACGACGATAATACTAAGATATTATTAATAAAGCAATGTTAAAAGATCATATATGATATCATATTAATGTATATGATTCTTGTATAATTTAATAACAATTATTTCACCATTATACAGGAGGTTAACCTACCCCAACAAAGGAAAAGTACAAGGTAAGGGTTATTTCACAATCTCTTCATTATCCGAGGTTGTATTATACGTAACAATCTACTGGGATCTCTTTATCATCCACATCCATGTTTCTTTGAAATGTATTTCAAAACATTTTTACTATTTACAAGAATATGGGTTAAAGTCATTTATACCCTTGTTTGACTTTTTATAAGAGGTTTATAAAGGAATATTTCCGTCGTTTTCAAAACAAGGTCCTTTTTAACCTTTTCGACTGAATTGAGGTAAGAATGTTTTTTTAACTTATACGGCGGGTGCGGTTATTTTCCGCCGTTATAAAATCGTCGAAGCTTTCCATACAAGCTTATAAGAATATTTTCAAAGAAAATGTTTTATTTTATATGGATCTTAAATGATTTCAAAATAAAAGGAGATACTTCTTTAAAAAGAATTTTGATTTCATCTATGTCAACATCCTTTGATGGATTTTAAGATTATTTGAAGTTGATTTATTATGATACAAAACTTCTATATTGTATTGAAGATTTTGTGATATGTTTGACTGTGGATGTGCTATTTTTATACCATTCATAGATTATGGTGAAATTATTGACATTTCGTATGCTAGTTTTAATACGAATGTTTATGTTATGTTTGAACCTTTTCATATGGGAATGCATTGGACTCAATAAGTGACGGGTGGAGCCCGCTATAGCTCCTCGATGCATCGGTAGGTCTCATGAGACAAACTAGTGTCTTGGCACAAGGCCTTGACAAAATCTTATTTGTAGTCTTGGCACGAGGCCTTGGCTATGTGGTTATGATAGTCTGACATTATGCATTCCAACATTATGAAAGTGGTTATTGATATTGCATGTGATTATTCGATTAGTAGAATATCCATGTGAACAAGTAAATGGAATTATTTCATTTTACTTTTGCCATACCATGTTGAAAGTTAATATTTAAAAGGCTTTTGTTTTAGTAATTCATTGCCTTAAATGTTTATGCTTATTTTGAATGTTCCGCTATATTGTTATCCTTACTGGGCATTTGAGCTCACCCATTTTCTATGTTTTATTTTTCCCAGGTAGTGAAGAAGTAATTTATGAATGACTTGCAGGGTTATTATGAGGGGTTAATAGTGTGGATATGAAGACTTTGTTGTTGTAGTAGTTTTTCACTTTGAAATGTAATGTAAAACTTTATGATTATATCTAGTGTTTCCAAGGCTACTAAACCAATCGGTCTTTCGAGATTTGATCTTTCTTGTGATCATGCCAATGTTATGTAATAATGCACCGACTCTGGGTAACTGGGGTCGGGGCGTTACAGTTGGTATCAGAGGAAGTTTAGTACAAACCTTGGAAACTAGATTAAGATAAACTCTGATTAGAGCACGTAGACCTAAGATGAAATTTGAGGATTAGTATAGAAGAACTTCCTAGAATTTTGGTATTGTAGAGATTTTGTGAGTTTTCCGAGCAATACATCCCTGTCTGGATACGAGCAGGTAGAGGCGGCTCTGGCACAGATGTACCTAGGGGTAAAACCCGAAAACACCGCTTTGAGCTAGACTCGAACGGGAACTGGTGCACGACAACGGGCCTTGCTGCACTCTTGGTTACGACACTCCCGGGGGATATGCTTAGGATAACTCTCACTATCTTTACAAATCATTATGAAGGGTTTATGAGTATATAATTCCTCAAAGAAAACATTTTTATGATTATGGATTATATCCATAAATAGTTCAATTTATGTTAAGTGTTTTATAAGTATGGGATTATGTATTTTGATTCATAAACTGATCTAGTTTATGCCATTGTTTAGAAATGGCGCCTAGTGGAAGAAATGGAAACCGTATCAATGCACGCACTCCATGTAGGGATTGCCCTCCTGCTCAAGATAATTATAGTGGGGCTGGTGATGCAACTGGTGCTGATCAGCTAATCACCATACTGGGACAACTTACTCAGGTTATGAATAATAACCTTACCCGTATGGAGCACCCTGATCCGCAGCGTGGAGGGTCAATGTTAGATCGATTCATGAGGCAACAACCACCAACGTTCAATGGGAGTACAAATCCCTTAGTAGCTGAGCAATGGATAAATTCCCTAGAGAAAATATTTCAGGCTTTGGGGAGCAGTGAAAGGGAAAAAGTTATCATGGAAGTTTACCGCCTCACTGGAGATGCTGATCAATGGTGGTCATTGATTCAAAATACAAAGGAAGATGATGAAGTATCAAATATGGAATGGAGGGAATTCAAAGAGCTGTTTTTAGAAAAATACTTCCCTCGCGACCATCGAGCAGATATGGAAAGGAAATTTCTGAGTCTGAGACAAAAGGAGGATGAGAATGTCACAAAGTATGAGGCTAACTTTACAAGGTTAGCGAGGTACGCTGGTGATTATATTCGTAACCCAAGAAGTAAGATTGATCGTTTCTTTGATGGGTTAAAACCATTTCTCCGTCGAGCGTTAGTCTCACAATCCTTTTCATCATATGAAGACATTGTCTCATGTGCTATCAAAACCGAAAAGGAATTCTCTAAGTCTTATGACTTTAAAGCAAGGCAAGAGAAGAAGAGACCTGCTGATCAATCTGGGAATGGAAATAAGGGGAAGAAGGTAAAGGTTGAATATCCATCTTGTGGTAAATGCGGGAAGAAACATCCCGGTACTTGCTTGAAGGGAATGGGAGTCTGTTACAAGTGTGGTGAAAAAGGCCACCAAGCTCATGATTGCAAGGGGAAGAAGGAAGCTACCAACGTTCAGTGCTATAATTGCAGGGAGATGGGGCATTATGCAAATTCATGTCCTAAGCGTCAGGAGAACTTACCTCAGAAAAGGCCAAGGGATCAAGGCCAGGCTTATGCTATAACTACTGCTGAGATAGAAGCTCCGAAAGACGTGGTGGCAGGTAATTTAATGGTTTCCTCAAGTTTAGCAAATGCATTATTTGATTCTGGATCATCGCATTGTTTCATATCTTCCCAGTTTGCTAAGAAAATTAGATATTTCCAATTTGATTTAATAAGGTAGTTGTCAGTTAAAACTCTTAAGGGAAGTATCGTTGCAACAAAGTTTTGTGAATCAGTCCCCATTAGAGCACATAAATTTTCTTTATCTGCTGATCTCATCGTCATACCTATGATTGAGTTTGATATAATCCTCGGTATGGACTGGCTTTCAGACTATGATGCGAAGATTTATTGTAAGAAGAAAGAGGTTACGATTCTTGATGATAATGATAAGGAACACCTTATTTTTAGAGCAGAATCATCACCACCTAATTCTTATTTAGATCCACCCTCAATAGCTCAACTAAATTCAATTATTGGGGAGGAAGAGAATGAAATAACTGCGGGTGAGGAAAGGAATGTTCAAATAGAGGATGTACCTGTTGTGAAAGAATTTATAGATGTATTTCCGAAAGATTTACCTGGACATCCTCCAGAACGAGAAGTTGAGTTTTCCATTGATTTGATTCCTGGATCAAGGCCTATATCGAAGACCCCTTATAGAATGGCCACTGTAGAGTTAGTCGAACTAAAGAAACAACTAGAGGAATTGAGTAATAAGGGATTTATTCGCCCTAGTGTTTCTCCATGGGGAGCCCCTGTTCTTTTTGTTAAAAAGAAAGATGGATCTATGAGGTTATGTATCGACTACAGGGAGATCAATGCTATAACGATAAAGAACAAGTATCCCCTACCTCGTATTGATGATTTATTTGACTAACTTCATGGAGCTCAATACTTTTCAAAGATTGACCTTCGATCTGGATACCATCAGTTGTGTGTGAAGAAGGAAGACATTCCAAAAACAGCATTTCGAACCAGGTACGGGCATTACGAGTTTACTGTAATGCCGTTTGGATTGACTAATGCACCCTCTGTATTTATGGATCTGATGAATAGAGTTTTCAAGGAGTATCTCGATGAATTTGTGGTGGTATTTATTGATGATATTCTGGTATACTCCAAAACCTACGAAGATCATGAAAATCACTTGCGCATTATCTTGAAGACTCTGAGGAGGCATGAATTATATGGGAAGTTTAGCAAGTGTGAATTCTGGCTTCAGGAGATTTCTTTTCTTGGCCATATTGTCTCTAAAGATGGAATCTCTGTTGATCCTTCTAAGACCAAGGCAATCCAAGAATGGCCAGCATCTACGAGAATAACTGAGGTACGTAGTTTTATTGGTTTGGCAGGTTATTATCGACGTTTCGTCCAGAATTTTTCCCGATTGGCTAACCCATTAACGAAGCTCACACGTAAAGGGGTTAAATTTGTTTGGACAAAAGAGTGTGAAGAATGTTTTGAAGAACTGAAGAGAAGATTAGTCAATGCTCCTATATTGACTCTACCATCGGGGAATGATGGGTTCGTTATTTATAGTGATGCATCGAAGAAAGGACTTGGCTGTGTCCTTATGCAGAATGATAGAGTTATTGCCTATGCACCACGACAGTTGAAAATTCATGAACAAAACTATCCTACTCATGATCTTGAGTTAGCAGCTGTGATCTTTGCTTTGAAGATATGGAGGCACTACCTCTATGGTAAAAAATGTGAGATTTATACTGATCACAAGAGTTTGAAGTATATTTTCTCACAAAAAGAACTCAACATGAGGCAAAGGAGATGGCTTGAATTACTCAAGGATTATGATTGCACGATACACTACCACCAGGGTAAAGCAAACAAAGTAGCAGATGCTTTGAGCGGAAAAGACCATGGAGTTCTGAACATGATGAGAATTGAAAGGGATCCAATTTTCATGGATCTAGAGAAGATGGACATGGGAATAACCAGGGAAGGTGAAACATCAAAGCTTTTTCAAATGGTTGCCAAACCATCTTTACTAGAAAGGATTAAGAGTTCCCAGACCGATGATGAAGAATTTCAGAAGAAGATTAAAGCTGTAAATGATGGGAGATTGAGAGACTTTGTGTATGAAGATGTAATTTTGAAATTCGGGAAGAGACTTTGTGTTCCCAATATACCTGATCTAAAAAGGGAATTGCTGGATGATGCTCATAGTTCCAATTTCTCTATACACCCTGGGAGCACCAAAATGTATAGAGATTTGAAGGAACATTTTTGGTGGGACAACATGAAGAGGGAGATTGCTGATTTTGTGTCAAGATGTATGGTTTGTCAACAAGTGAAAGCTGGAAGGAAACAGCCTGGAGGAGTCATGCAACCTCTTCCCATACCGGAGTGGAAATGGGACAATGTTACGATGGACTTTGTCATGGGGCTACCGAAGACTCCAAGAAGGAACGATGCAATATGGGTTATTGTCGATCGTCTTACCAAGTCAGCACATTTTCTTGCTATAAGAGAAGATCTACCCCTGGAACGTCTAGCAAGACTATATATTAATGAAGTTGTGAGACTTCATGGAGTACCCTTATCAATTGTTTCTGATCGTGATCCCCGTTTTACTTCAAGATTTTGGAAAAGTCTTCAGAAATACCTGGATACTGAACTTCATTTGAGCACTGCTTACCACCCTCAGACAGACGGACAATCAGAACGGACTATTCAGACCTTAGAAGACATGTTGAGATCTTGCTCACTTGATTTTCAGGGTATGTGGGATCAATATTTACCACTGGTAGAATTTTCTTATAACAATAGCTTCCATTCTAGTATCCAGATGGCACCATATGAAGCGTTATACGGAAAGAGATGTCGTACACCAACCTGTTGGGATGACGTTGGTGAAAGAAAACTTGTAGGCCCAGAACTGGTGGAGGAAACGGTGGAAAAGGTGAAGGTAATCCAAAATCACATTAAATCAGCTCAAAGTAGGCAGAAGAGCTATGCCGATAATCGAAGGAAGGATTTGGAATTTCAAGTCGGTGATCATGTTTTCCTGAAGGTATCTCCGTGGAAGGGAGTCATACGTTTTGGTAAGAAAGGTAAATTGAGTCCCAGGTACATCGGACCTTTCGAAATTCTAGAACGAATTGGGGCTGTAGCTTACCGATTGGCAATGCCGCCAAGTCTCTCCAAAGTTCACGATGTGTTCCACGTATCTCTGTTGAGAAAATACATGCCTGATCTGACGCATGTACTCACCTATGAGGAATTAGAACTGGAACCCGATCTGTCTTATTGCGAAGAGCCCGTCAGGATTCTTGATACAAGAGAACAAGTACTGAGAAACCGGACGACGCATCTGGTAAAAGTTTTGTGGAGAAATCATAAGATGGAAGAGGCAATGTGGGAACCCGAGGAACTTATGATGAAGAACCACCCGAGTCTTTTTATGCAGTAATACCCTAGAAATTGCGAGGACGCAATTATTTTAAGGAGGGGAGAATGTAACACCCCAAGCTTCTACGGTACGTTTCCCTTCGAATAATGCGATAGCGTGTGTTGTACGCAACCTCGAGTTCTAACACACACCACAACTAATTAAACTAGCCGTTGTGAATAGTAATACCTACTTTTTGAAATCATATATATTCTATATTTCAAAATGGACTTCATTTTTGGATTCGGAATATCAAAATTAGCCTAGGGTGAAATTTTGGTACATTTCGGATAACTTTCATATTTTTGATGAATAGTGAAAATTTCTAAATTTTAATTAAAAACAACTTTTTTAATCAAAATAATTAATAGTGATAAATTATGAATTTGAGTGGTTTTAAAGTATATTTAGAATATATTTTTACCATTCAATTTAATGTTTATCATTGGACATAATTTTACAATTAAACCGAACATAAACAAGTGTCAATCTTTTGATAGTTATTATCTCTTAAAAACACGCTTTTTGTTTTGACAGCGGGAATTAATTTTAAATTAATTTCTGCCACTTCTGTGTTTTGAATTTAGAAAAATGGATTCCATATTTGGAATCAGGATGTTCAAATTATGTAAATATGTAACTTTTATTTTTAGACATTTTGAATAATTACTGCGGTAAATATTTTATTTACCATGGTTAAAGGGTAAATCCGGTAAATAAGGGTTAAAAAAATAATATTATAATAATACAAAATTACCCTAAAACGTGTCCTAACCTTATTGGTGGACACATACCCGACCATGGGCATCCTTGGGTCAATTTGGGGACCCCTTGGAGCCACTTGTATGTGGTAGGGACACATTATATTAATAAAGTTAAAATAAAAATAAAAATGGAATAAGCTTACATCTTTTAGAAGAACAATTTTTACATAGGGTTATACATGTTGGATTTTCGATTATAAATATTCATTAGAAAGATAAAAAGCTTTCATACATAATGATGTTTTATTTATAATTTTTAGACATTAAATAATTTAGTTTATGTATGACACAATGATGATGCAGTAATTACTAAAATAGTAAAAAATTAACATAATTGATATTATAAATACCCAAATAAATATAATATGAAACTTTTAATGAATTACACTAATTTTCTAGGATAATATGATATATTAGGATTGATTTAATGGACTTCATTCGAAGTAATCAATCTGTTATGAGTTTCACAAAAATCAACTATTGAATAGTGTCAAAATTGACATAAAAGAGTTCTTAAAACAAATATTTTATTATTAATTGATATTAAATTCCTAAAAATCTAAGGATCGGCCAAGAGACATATATTATGATAGGTTAATAATTAATGGACCACTTGGGGGTCGCTTGGATGTATATAGTATGTTTATTAACCATATTATATAAAAATACAAAGAGACATTGTAAAAGTGAAACTAATTAACTTAGAGTTAATACTTAAAGATAAGGTTAATATAAGTACCCAAACCTGTCTAAATTCTATTGGATGAGTTGTTTTCGACCTATCCCAACCTCATCCTTTGAATAGTCAACTTTTGAACCTTTGGAAACCGAATATGAATTTATTATAAATTAATATTTCTAGCTTTTCCAAAAGTGCCCCTCACCCCTCTTATAAAAGGGCACTCCTCCTTCTCTTTTTCCTCACACCTCTCAAGCCACTTGGCTCGTCCAAACTCTGCCCAACTAAGCTCCCCAAATCCCTCTCCTCCTCCTTGAAGCTTCCCCTTAGGCAGAAAGCATTTCAACAAGTCCTTTGGTTCCAACCAAAGTGAGTTACCTAAATTAAAGGTAACGTTTTCTCTTAAATTATTTTCATTTATTTTGCTTCTTCAACCCCCAAACTCTTTTTATTTCCTTTCTTTTGTAACAACACCAGTATCCTCAATATACTAGGATGTTTTTATAAGAAGTATTCAAACTACACATACACACAACTCCATCTAATGGATGATGAACATAATGTTTCTGTGGATGGAAAACTAACGCCTCAGGAAACGATGATTGTTCAAATACATCTTACCGCCTCTCATGGTGGCCATTATGATGGAACTGTAATTAAATATGATATTAATGATATATATTTTATATATAAGCTTCTGTAATTCCATTTTATTTCATACCATTATTCGTTTCATGTTGTATATACATACGATAATTTCATTTGACGAAGTGCGGACTACCGCCCCCTTAAAATGATATGACTCGTTCATACCACACATGGAACGTATAAAGGATGGTGTTAATGAACTTAAGTAACATATATAAAATATTATATTATACTGGAATAGTAATATACCTATGTATCATTTGGATTCAATTCTTTTAAAATAAAAATTAAATGGAAGTAGCGTTCGTGCGTACGTACGGACTACCGTCTCCACGAACGCGGTGAGATCCATCCTCCATCGTGTCCATTCAAGTCTTATTCTCATTTTAGGGTTAAAAATAATGTTAATATCATTCTGATTATAAATAATATTTAATCTATCCATTACAAACATGTCTTACGTAACCAAACATTTAAGAAGAACGAATCGATTATCACCTGAAACGACGATAATACTAAGATATTATTAATAAAGCAACGTTAAAAGATCATATATGATATCATATTAATGTATATGATTCTTGTATAATTTAATAACAATTATTTCACCATTATACAGGAGGTTAACCTACCCCAACAAAGGAAAAGTACAAGGTAAGGGTTATTTCACAATCTCTTCATTATCCGAGGTTGTATTATACGTAATAATCTACTGGGATCTCTTTATTATCCACATCCATGTTTCTTTGAAATGTATTTCAAAACATTTTTACTATTTACAAGAATATGGGTTAAAGTCATTTATACCCTTGTTTGAATTTTTATAAGAGGTTTATAAAGGAATCTTTCCGTCGTTTTCAAAACAAGGTCCTTTTTAACCTTTTCGACTGAATTGAGGTAAGAATGTTTTTTTAACTTATACGGCGGGTGCGGTTATTTTCCGCCGTTATAAAATTGTCGAAGCTTTCCATACAATCTTATAAGAATATTTTCAAAGAAAATGTTTTATTTTATATGGATCTTAAATGATTTCAAAATAAAAGGAGATACTTCTTTAAAAAGAATTTTGATTTCATCTATGTCAACATCCTTTGATGGATTTTAAGATTATTTGAAGTTGATTTATTATGATACAAAACTTCTATATTGTATTGAATTTTTTGTGATATGTTTGACTGTGGATGTGCTATTTTTATACCATTCATAGTTTATGGTGAAATTATTGACATTTCGTATGCTAGTTTTAATACGAATGTTTATGTTATGTTTAAACCTTTTCATATGGGAATGCATTGGACTCAATAAGTGACGGGTGGAGCCCGCTATAGCTCCTCGATGCATCGGTAGGTCTCATGAGACAAACTAGTGTCTTGGCACAAGGCCTTGACAAAATATTATTTGTAGTCTTGGCATGAGGCCTTGGCTATGTGGTTATGATAGTCTGGCATTATGCATTCCAACATTATGAAAGTGGTTATTGATATTGCATGTGATTATTCGATTAGTAGAATATCCATGTGAACAAGTAAATGGCATTATTTCATTTTACTTTTGCCATACCATGTTGAAAGTTAATATTTAAAAGGCTTTTTTTTAGTAATTCATTACCTTAAATGTTTATGCTTATTTTGAATGTTCCGCTATATTGTTATCCTTACTGGGCATTTGAGCTCACCCCTTTTCTATGTTTTATTTTTCCCAGGTAGTGAAGAAGTAATTTATGAATGACTTGCAGGGTTATTATGGGGGGTTAATAGTGTGGATATGAAGACTTTGTTGTTGTAGTAGTTTTTCACTTTGAAATGTAATGTAAAACTTTATGATTATATCTAGTGTTTCCAAGGCTACTAAACCAATCGGTCTTTCGAGATTTGATCTTTCTTGTGATCATGCCAATGTTATGTAATAATGCACCGACTCTGGGTAACTGGGGTCGGGGCGTTACATTGAGAATCATCTTCAATAGAGAAACATTCTCTAAATTAAATTCAACATTTTTAGTCATTGTTTATCATGTTAACATTAACCATAAAACTCATTAATATCATAATAAACATGATTTGGTTATAATTAAAACAAGGGTTCCAACAAACCCTTACATTGAATTCATGAATTGTTGAACATTCTCTAACAACTAAAATAACAGACCTAGATATCTTTATCACTTATTTAATAACATTAAACATGAATATGTGATTTTATCATCTTCATTTATAATTATTCTATACATTTATATAAATTAGTAATTATCTATTTTCAACATCAAGTGTGATAAATCATTGTCGTTTTTACTATTTTAACAATAGAGATGGTGTTATTAATTATTATCCAAAAAATATCATAACCATAATATTAAATATATAATAATAATTGTTTTTACTTGATTTATTGTTTCATATTTTATTAGGATAAATACATATATATAGTTTGTGCCAATGGATATTTGTGATGAAATACTTATGATATGTTTAATGATCCAATGCGTTTTAATAAACAATATATTAAATAAAAAACACCTTTAAAAATCATTGATTCATATTAATGACATTATTGATAAATTATTTTTCAATAATTTTTCACCCCTTAATCATTCATGATTTAAGCAATATATCAGCATTCCCGTTTGTGGTAAAATGAGATACAAACAAGATTTTAAAATAATTATTTCATGAGTTATGAAATATATATATATATATATATAATATAAAATTTAGAGAATCATAAAAAATTACATGAATATAAATTTTATTGATAGATTCACAATTTTAATCGTATATATAGGTTACTGATGAAAAATGATGTTCATCATTTGTATATGTGGTTGTCCGCACTTCTGTATAATTAAAGGCTCCTTTTCAAAAAAAAAAAGGGAATGAATAACAGTATGTGATAAATTATAATTTCCTATTTATAATTGTGAAATATTATTTACATTAATTTTTTATATATAAAAATATTACCAACCATGATAATTAGTGGAAAAAATTAACCACCACGATTTTGGGTGGTAGTAGTCTACATATACTAATGATAAATTTAGATTTTTTTCATAGTAGAATGAAAGGATTCAATAATGATTACATAATTAATAAAATAATATAAAATTATATTATTATCAATTCTATAGTTATATTATGGTTTTTTAGATATATATTATAATATGAATATTAAGATGAAATTTTAAGGAGTGAGAGACAAACAAGTTGAGAATATTTTATTTATCCTGTAAATGTCATTATAAATCGAGGCCTTAGATAAAATAATTGATATTAGTGTATTACGAACCAGTGATATAATAATTGGAATAAAATTGAATTATTTCATGATTAAATTATAAATGATAGCTATATAATTATGTTGGGGATGTAACTCCCTTTAATAAGTGAATCGAATAGTAATTTTAGATGTAATCATTATATTTAAATAATGTTTTTCACTACTCAAGATTCAAATAATAACAATGATTACAATAATATAAATGAAGAGATTAAACCAAAATAACTATCAAATAGTCACTTGTAGGCATGTTTTTAAATGTTTTATGTATTTTAAATGTAGTGAAACTCATATTACTCTTCTTTACATTCATTGTGGTTTAAAATTACTTTATAATCTATAATTAATTATAATGAGAAAATTTAATATTTAAAGAATATATTAATTATCACTTGATGTTTTAAAATATTATAATAAACATATTAAAAAATTATAATTTTTATAATAGGTTATTTTAAAATCAATGTACATGAAGTGTAAAAACAAATTTAAGAGAGTTTGTTTTTAAGGTTAAAATTTATTTGGAATTTAAAAAATATCAATGTTGTAAATTTAAATGAAATAATATGCTATATTATAAACTATATAAAATTTGTATGTATTTTTATTCTATCAAAGTTGAATTATACAATAAATTTTTAAATAAATGAATAGATAATATATATATATTTTTGGAATAAATCATTACTTTTGTTTGATAAAATACATTTTCTAATTTCAGAATAATATATGAAATGAAAAAAAATTACACATTATATATACTAGTAATAAAAAAAGTAAATTAATGTCAATTTATTCCTAACATATAAAAAATATTGAAAACCGATATAGTTTTGGTAAAAACATTATTTTCACTATTAATAATAAAATTAATTATTTTACCATGGCCAAAAAAACTAACAAATATATAATATTGGAAATATAAATTTTAAAAAAAGTTTTTACAAAAATAATATTGTATGTTATATATATATGTGTTATTAAATATAAATAAAATATTAAAAAAACCATATTTTATGGAAAATTGTAATATTAATGATTTACGTGTTCTGAACACTATTTATTATAAAATTATAATTGATTACTATATTTTAATATAATAAATGTTTTATTATTAATATAATTTTTTTATATAATATATACAATATTTTTTTAGTTTGTTTTTCATTTGAAATAATATTTTAGTCATCATATATATTTATGAACGAATATTTACTTAAAACTGGAGTTGATACATTCTAAATGCATTAAAATATTTGAGAAATTTTTTTTATTACATTATTGATAAAAAGTGGGAGATTTTTTCTCCCATCACACACTCATGTTTCTATATTACATCATAAAAACATTATTCATACACATAATATTTACTCAATTGTGTTATTTTTTTAATAACCATGAATCCTCAATAAAATTACACTATATTTCTTCTCCGTATAGAAGATCATGATTTAATTTAATGATTTAATGATAAATGCATGTAATTTTTTTGGAATTTTCATTCTCAAAACCAATTCATGGAACACATAATTAACATAAGTGGCATGTCAATGGAGTTATAAGGGTTAGTTTTTGACCCCAACATGATCAAGTATCTCAAAGGGACTAATGTGTCTTTCACTCAAATTCATTATTTTCCCAAATTTCATAACCCACTTCCAAAATGTTATTCCAAGGAACAATTTATCACCAACATCAATCCCAATATATTATCAATATTTTCTACAGAAAATATTATTTATATTATGGGCCACTATAATATATAATAAAACGGTTAAATATTCTTTCCCATTATTTGGAAAATGTCTAGAACTATTAGCTTCATTTATTTGGATTCATCCTAACATATTGGTGTCCTAACCCTCTTCCCCTAAATTGCTTTATATGGTGAAATATGAATTATCGAATTTAAACTATTGTTTAATAACAAGTTCACTATGGGAGTATATGGCCCCAAAATCCTAGGAAATAAATATAAGAAAATATTATTATATCCACTAGAGTTCGAATAGTCCTCTTAGGCCATACACCTGTATGAGGTGGATAAGTAGTGATGAAACATGGCATAATATCCAATGATTTCTAAATAGTTCTCTAGAACCTCAAAGGAAATCATGATATCATGACTTTGTAATATGGATAATAGTAATACATGTTTCCTTACCACATCTATAATATACATATTGGTTAGTACTTTAAGATGTAAATATAAATTGATGGTAGTAAAATGAACAATATTCTAAAGATTATTGACTACCAAAAACAACAACAAAACGTTTAGATTTAGGTGATTGCTATGTTGAAATACCTTATGATGTTTTCTCATTTCCATAATATTATGGTAATGGTTGAAACATACCCTTATAATGTTTTCATTAAAGCTTAAATTGATGTTATACCAAGCATCGATATACATATTCTTAGATTTCCTTCTTCATTTTATCCAACCAAATGTTATATTTTTTAGAAATAATTCATAAATAAGAAGTAATGAAATATGCACATCATATAAAAGTTACATCTTCATTAACTAATATTATAGGACACATATCATGGTTCCAAACAGTATAGCTCAATATTTTTCAATGATGAACTATATAATTATGAAAACAACAATCTATTACCCCACATGATTTATAGTATTCATTGATATTTTTTTGGTGCGTTAAATAATATATTGGAAAACATATTATTTCATCACTTTCACAATTAAAACATGATTCATTATTTTAATCTCCAAGAGTATCAATTCTCTTTAAACCCTTATCATGGATATAATGGCATGATATTTCCTTCTCGGAGCATCGACCACTTTGTATTCCATCATTAGGTGGTATTATTTAGAGTAGTCATAGTATTGGGTTATATTTAGCCAATTTATTTTGAAAATATTCTCCTCTGTAAATTATATATATATATATATATATCTACTATGATCAATATATATACATTATGATTTTCACTAAAGATATAATATCACCATATTTTTAATGAAAAAATTACTATGACGCATTTTTAATGATGCATCTGATAATTTTTCTCATGAGTCATTAATTTGAGTTTGGCATAATAAATTAATTTAACTCTCTAAATTTTGACATAAACAAATAATATTTTCTTAAAAAATAAATATATTTTATAATCCATTTCTTATTGTAGGGTATGGTATGTATAAGAGTAGTGAATAACCTATTTTTTCATTCATTGAATATTTCTTCACATTCCTTCATCAAAATTAACATTACCCCCTTCCATTTTTTGATGATTAGTGTATTTTATATCCCTGAGATATTTTCACAAATAGTCGGAAATATCAAGATAACAATAGAATACTATATATATTTACTATAGTGTTTAGTCTAGTAAATTTCTCTATACCATTGGTCAATATTGGAGGCCATAATATTCTATTTCTTTTGATTACCTAACCCATGAATGATACATTCAATAGCTATAATTAACATTGGTAAAATTTGGCATACTACTACACCTTACATAAGGCACTTAACACAATATAAAAATGGTATTTATAATCTTACTTCCTAATTGTATATTTCAAAACATAATCTAAAATATTGATACATGTATTCTCTATGGACTCTATTAATTATATCCATGATGATTTAAGGATCATGTATATATCCAAATGATGTCTCTAGAAATTCATAGTGTAAATTTCTCATAGAGAATAATTTCATCAAAATTACACACCTTTTAAAATCTAACAGATGATATCTATATCAAAGGTAAATAATAGATAATTATTGATCTCTTATTGGTAGATTTAATAGTTCATTGATTTGAGGTGGATGAAACATTAAAGGTATTGTGATTTTTTTAACCCTATGACAATCAATGAAATGATTATATGATTCATCTTTCATAATGAAATATAATATTGGCGTACCCATTGGCGAGGAACTATGTTGTATAAAACAATTATTCAAATTATCATGGAATTAATTATTTAATTCCACCCATTAAATGGAGTCTACTTCCATCTTTTTCAAGACATTAATATACACCACTTGTCAGTCTCACCATCTAATAATATAATTTTCTATAACAACTACTTCATGTTCTATGTAATAGAGATGAGAAAATATCATAACCATTATATTTATCCATTTCTCATAAAAAATTGGATAGAAACACTCACTAAAGGATGATGAACATTGATTCATAAAATACATGATAGTAAGTCTCTCATCTCATAAAAACGATATAGTTCCACATGGATACGTTATTAATCATAGACTGAGATGGTAGTTTGAGAATTCTGAAAATATTCTTACTCGGATTCCTAACTATTTAGGTAGTTCACTAGTATAATTTATACATTGTCTCTCACACCCATTTTTTACTCAATTATTATTGGCTACAGATATTACTAAAATAAAAAGAGTTTAACTTAAGTGATTCATAATAAGCATCATAAGGTAGTTATCATAAGTAATCACCTACAATTTTATGCTAAACAAAATATCACCCCTTTATACCATCATATTAGAAAAAATTTAATTGAGTTATTTTGTAACAACTTGGGAATATGAAATAACACTATGTTATTTGGTGTATATAATACACAAAACTAAGCATAAACAAACTCAATAATATTATAATATGAATATGAATTTTATAATAACAAAATTGAATTTATTGTAATGATATTATTAATTATTTTATGATAAATATAATGTTTCTACTTATATATATTTTATTTCTTAGAAGTAATATATTTTTTATTTTATCATACTAAAATTATTTGTGGGTGTAAATTTAGATTCTTTTTATATTATTGATTTTCCAGTGAAATAGTGAAAAATAATGATTTTATTTGAAAACTATATCGGTATTTCCACAATTTAAAAAGTTACATTTTAAATAAAATTTTTTAAATGTAAAAATAATAATATTATATAATTAATAATCAAATTATTGTTAATTTAATCAATTTTTTGGATGAATTGAGAATAAAATAATTTTTATACATAAATTTCATTTTTTATAAAAATTGTTTATCTATCCATTTTTTCAGTTTAATTTTAAATTAAAATATAATAGTCATTTATTTTTAATTTTTAAAATAGAATACATATTTGAATTCAATATATACTAATTCAAAAAATATGACCTTCTTATTTGTGGTCGAAAATAAGTTTAATAATCGTATTTTTTGAAACCACGATAAAGGGTAAATCATGTATGTTAAGTAAAAAAATGATAAAGACTATAAAATGATCCTAACATATTCATAAATATTATTTTATGTAAACAATCCATCCAAAATCATCTATGATTATTTTATATGTAATTTTATGTCTATATGGATGATATTATTACCATTATTGTATTTAATTTCAAGAGAAGTCAAACATGTCACACTCTTGTTTTAATAACTAAAAAATTTTAATATGGGGTTATTCGAAAAATATGATCAAATATAAATAATATTTTCAAATATAAAATATTTAACATCATCATGTAAATTTATTTTCAATTTTTATATAATAAATAATTAACTTAATTAGGTATACAATAATGAAACGATAACGTTTTAATTAATAGAATAATCAAATAAATGACATAAAAAATATTAAATATAATATATTTTTAGATATTTTAGAAGATCCATGAATTATAAATATGACCATGTATTTATTAGGATATTAATAAGTATTTGGTTTAAATATTCTTTATTTTATTTATGTTTTCAATTTAAACATAATTAGTAGTAAAAAAATTGATAATAATGAAATTTTATATGATTAATAATTTATCATATTATTTATAAATAAAAACATACTAAAAAATATTGATGGTTATATGGGTTAAAATATTTCATCTCAAATGAATTTATCTTCCTTTTCAATACATTTATATCTAGAATAGTCAAAATTTATTTTAATATTTTGTAAATTATCAAATTGTATGTCAAATAAATTATTTAAAATCACTTACTACTTAACTTATTCAAAACTCATTTACCCTTATATATTGAAGTTGTACTACCCATTCCTTTTTAAAATGTACATATCAATGCACTGGAGGTACTGATCTTCTCAAAATACACACCATATATCCATTAAAAAATTATATAAATGAAGTCTATCAAAGAAGTGGTAATCATATTTAACAAATATTTCATGATAATTTCATATTATAAATATTATTTAACGTTTTTAGAAATTAAATTACAAAATTATTTATCATCAAATTACTAATAAGTTATTTTGATTATGAAACAAATATATTCCACCCTTTATCCATTCTATGAAAAATTAATGCATCACACATGACTACGTATGGTTTAGCACCTTCATGCAACAATTTTTTTCCCCCTGAATCATTATATTGATCGTTATAATGAAGGAAATAATGGATATATATGATAATTATATTATGATTTTGATTATGTAAAATTAATATACCACAAACATCATTACCTTTCAACCATTTAAATATGATATTGTCACTCATGTATAAATATGTCTATCTATCACCAGGAAGTGGTGAAATTCATATTCTATGTCCACCATTATTTAATTATAAATAATATATACATATATATATAGGTGAGAAATTTAAGAATTGTTAGTATAAAATATTTAACATCTCTTGGGAAGCTGAGAAACTGAAAAAATGGATACTGTATATACTCATGGATAGGCACATGGTCAGGATAAACCTTGTATCCACACTAGAGAAACCATAAAATTATGGACATTAGGGATTTGGAATGGTTCAAACAAGGTTTTCTCATGCGAGAAAACTATGAAATGGGTTCTTAAAGGTAGTTTATAGTGTGTGGTCAGTATACAGTTGTCCAACCAATGTTCCCTTACAATGAACCATTAATAACAAGATATAATTTTTTTTGGATTTAATCTAAATAAATTATTTAATCCCAAAATTTCCAACTTTTTAGGCGATGAAAATAATTTTGTTTTAATTCAAAAGGATTTAGATATCATTCGACATGATCTTGGTGTGATGCAATATGAAATCTATATGTTCTTAAGGCCCCATTTCCTTTCGATAATCTCATTCTTGTTCGTTTTACATTGTTTTCTTTTTTTCCAACAATTTGAATCATGGATATGGTCGTTGTGGGATAAATTTATGTTTTTATATGATGATAATGATTTTTATGGTTGTTTTAATGAAATTGGACTTGATATGTGTATAGTTTTATAAATTTCAATCTTGGTTTTTTTTTCGTCTCATTCGTCTATTATTCGAACATTTGAGAGGTGGGAAGATACACTATTGACTATTATTAGTTAGAACATTATGTATTTATTTCATATTGATTTAATTTATTTAAATTCATTATTAAATTTATTTAAAAAAACTACAAGAAACTATCGTTAGTGGTTTCTTTCAATAATTTGGAAATTGACTGTCATTTGAAATTTGGGTTTTTCATGATTTTAATATAGTGATTATAAAATATGTTATAGTTTTAATTATTGGTGAAAGGCGTGTAGCAATTTTTTAATAAATGGGTTATTTTATTGAAATGTTTTTCAAAATTGTTTGATATGGTATTTGGAATAAATTTTTGTCATGTTTTCATTTCATTTTGGGATGGATATGGTTGTGATGTTTCACCAATTAAATTGAGATAGATATGGGTATGAAATCTACCCCATAAAAATGGTTCACCAAGTGACAGATTAGTGAAGGGTTAAATCAAAACACGAATGTGTTGAATGGAATAGGTTATTCCTAATGTAATTTTAGAATGGTTTGAATGAATTGTTTGGGTCCATTCCATAGAAAATAGTTTTTTATATAAATTTTTTATTATATAATCTACATTTAATTGATATAAACTAATTTATATTAATATTAAAAATTGTTCTATCCAAGTGGAGTGAGTAGATATGTCGTTAGAGAAATGATACTGTGTTTTACACTCACCCCTTCTTGGGATCATTGATGCATTTGAATATGTGGTTTATTGAGATACACGTATAATTAATGTATAATGACTCTTTAGTGATTAATAATGATACAATTGGAAAAAATTATTGATTTATAAAATAGAGAATTTTTGGAGATTTGGATTTTATTTCTTTATTGCCTTTTTGTTTTTTTTGTTTACACTTTTTTCTCTAATATAATTTCGTTACAGTTACTTATCTTGTAGTTGTATTTCATTTTACTCTTCATCATATAGTGGTTATTTCATTTTTTTTATCTTGTTATGTTTATCGTGTTTCTATTTATTTATTTTATAAGGAAAAATAATCCCCTAATTGTTTATTAAGACCATGGTATTTATAACCAGTCTTTTTTTCATGGGTATATCATCTAAGGCCTAGTAACACATCAACCTATTCCTATTCAAATGAGGAGGGGATGGATTTTAAAAATCGTATTAGTTTATTTTAGTTGTAGAGATGAAATTAATTCTAGTTCACTCCATAAATCATCTTCATAGTAAGGATAATTATCACCAGAACATGAAATGTAGATCTTAGATTTGTGTAGATAACATATTTTTTATGAACTTCAATTTAATAAGATGTTTGGTTATATGAGTGTTTTGAGACAGTTGTTGAATTTTTAACCTAACTGTCATGGGTTTAACCAATGATATTGAAATTGAATGAATTGATAAAAATAAATTACCACTATGAGTGAATATTTCACTTTGAGTAATAAATAATTATTTGGTGAAATTTTTTGGTTTTTTGAAAATAAATGAAAATGGTTTCATTTTCAAAGATCATGATGGAATTTTCCAAATTGGTATGAAAAAAATGTATTCTTTTGGAATGCCTTGTTCTAATGTTTTTTATGTGGTAAATTTTAAATTTCAAGGACTTCATGTTATAGATAATTAGATTTAATGGAGTATATTTTTGTTAAGGAAATAGAACTAGTTACATATAGAAAAAAAAACTAGAAGAGGTTGTTAAGAATTAGGATTCACATCAGCCACATGTGAACATAAAAGTGGAAAAAAGAATCATTTAGTATTTATAAAACATTGATTCATGACTAAAATAGTATATTATTTCTATGTAATTAGTCCACTATATTTCTGATTTTATGAAGATTGTGAATAGAGTGAACAACAATATATTCCCTTTTAAGGGAGTAATCTGGTGGCCTTTAAGCGACGATAGATTCTCTCTCAAGGGGGGCTAGGGTTTCTCTTCGTCAAATCCATCCCTCCCCCGCTACAGCATTCCTCGGATGGCCAGGCATCAACATTATTCACCTTGACGTCAGCAGGGTTCGTGGTGGAGGCTCTGTGTTTCGTTAGCTCAGGCAAGGTTTGGCTTAACCGTCTTCATGCTCGGCGGGCGGTGGCTTCGGCAGGAAATGGCCTCGGCTCTGGGTGGATGGGTGTGTCTAGGTGTCAGATCCAGGCTCGGCTTCGTCTATTTGGGCATGACACCCTCTTCTTCGTCTGGTCATGCTCGGCGGATGGTGGCTTCGGCAGGCAACGACACAGATATGGGTGGATGGAGTTGTTTCAGCGGCAGATCCTAGTTCGACATCAAGAGGTGGAGGCATTGGTCTGGCATGGCCCTGTGTTGGCCCTAGTGTGGCACAAAAGGGGGAGGGCACCTTTTTCGGACATCTGTAGGTCCTGTTGTCTATTTGGTAGTTCTTCTGGTTTGTAGAGGGTCAATTCTGGTTTGCGGAGTCTCCTAATGCCACTTTTTGTTTCTTTCTTCCATCTCTTGTTCTTTGGTTGCATCAGACTCTGGTGAGGGGGCATCTTCGATAATGTTCTGAGCAGAACCATGCCCAATGTGGAGTTTCTGGTTCAGAGTGGCCAATATATCTTCATTGGTAATGTTCCTCTGGAGTGGTGTTGGGCCATTCAGTATTAGGTGACGATGGCCTGGCTTCACGACTTTGATCATCTTCCGTTTGCTCCTGCATGCTGTGTGGTGAGATCCATGAGGTGTGAAGCGGGTTGTATTCCATAGTGATTGGGAGTTGTGTTTACTGTTTATGATTGAGTTGGATGTGAATGGTGGTAGTGGTTTGTTTTAATGTTTTGACCTCGAAAGTGAGAAGTCATTACATCCGGTCTCATCTTCTTTGATCATGCTCCAGAGGAGGATCCAGAGCTGGCATTTCATATTTGCAGAGCATTTCAGACTTGGTTTGTTGAGAGGATATGGCGTTAGCCATCGGACCGGGCATGTGCTTTGACACATGACACTTGAACATTGAATTGCCTTGCAATGGTGGAATGTGTTTCTTTGATAATTTGCTGGGAGAGGCAGATCTGTGTTTCCAGTCTTCTTATAATCTTATTTTTTCCTTTGCATGTGATTTTTCTGAGTTTATGATGTCGTTTGGGTTCCCCCGTCATCCATTAAAATGGGGTTTTATCAATAATAAAAAAAAATTGAAGGAAAAAGTAATAGTGTGATATTAACAGATGAATTAACTATAGAATAAACAAGTGAAGGAAGTTTCGTTATCCTCACGATAATGGGTTGGAACTCTAGAACTAATAAAAACTAGAAGAGGGGATGCTAATATAATGGAGTTGGATCCCCTCAAAATCAGGCATCACAATAATTTATATTTCCTTAAAAATATGAAATCATGTGGTGATGTTTCAAAGTTGGGTTGTTAAATAATATAAAATAAGATTGAATGACACCGCATTGAGAATTCTCTAATTGCAACGAGATGGTACCTCTTATGAACTATTAGTGCAGTTCTCAATGTTCATGTGTTGTAAAAACATATCTTGTTTTACAGACATTCTATTATTCAAAATGATGAAGGAAGGAAAATAATTATTGTCAGTAAAATTGATCTATACATGGTTTTTAGAAGAATACAATGACCCTTAAATGAGTTAAATATCAATAGGGTAATAAATTAAAAGGGGTATCAAGTGATATATTATATTGATATGAGAATGGTACATCACAGTTTTTCATTTAATCTCGTGATTATGATATAATGGGTTGTCATTTTGAGATTATTCTATCTGCATTGATAATGTTGAGCATTAATGATCAAGAAATTTTATATAACTATTGAATGATCTGGATTAAGTTTATATTTCTCTTTTCATGAGGTTCATGTCTATGAAATAATCTTGTTTTTTTATAGATTGAACATTTTTAAATATTGCATCATCTATTATACTCGTAGTGTTAGTTTTCCATCTAATGATGTTATAGGGCATGTGTTTAGTGTCGACATTAATGTTGAGGTTGCTACAACAGAATTGTTCAAAAATTGGATGGAACTATCTAATACCAATAGTTATAATTGAACTTATCATTTTCTAAAGAGATTGAGAATATAATATTTTCAACAATTGTATACTAATTTCCTAATATATTCTCCCAATAATTTCTGATGGTTTCCACAAGCAGGATATGTGGATTTTAAAATTGATCTTTTACCATGTATGATTCAATTTTCACTTCCATATTATTATAAACAACCATTATAATTAATGTAAATTTAATTAAAATTGTGATATCTATAATGAAAATGTTTTATTCATCCTAGAAAATCTCTATTTGTAGGACTAGTTTTTTTTTGAAAAATGAGAATGGAACACTTTCGATATGTGTGGATTATCGTGAGATTAGTCATATAATAATTAAAAATTGGTATCCTCATCCATGGATTGATTGTTATATTGAATTATTTGATGGTTCTGAGTGGTTATCTGGAATTTACATCAATTTAGGATAACACTAATTACTGGTTTAGAAGGGGGATATTACAACTAAAAATTTCATGAGTATATATGGCCATTAAAATTATGTGGTTATTTATTTTGGTCTTACAAATTTAATATAGGTTTTATAGAATTTATTAATTAGATATTTCAATGGAATGTAAATTATTTATTTTTAGTTTTTTGGATGTATTTTTTGTGTATTCACAGATAATGCCCAAGCATGATCAAAATATGGAAATGGTTTTTTGTATCTTGCAGGATCATCAATTTTTTTGAAAAATATTATTTTTGTGATTAATGGATACAATAGGTATATGTATATGGACATTTTATCTTTGAAAAATTTGTTTGCGTGGATACATAAATGATAGAGAATGTGACTTATTCAAAATCACAAAATAATGTCTTTCAGATAAACAAATTCCTCGGTCTACATAGTTATTACCAATGTTTTTTTATTTTTCATGAAAAACGTCACCAATGATAAATTTAACAAGGAATAATGTTCCATTTAAATATAATTATGAATATAATAATTATTTTTAAGACCAAAATCTTTGACTTATATCATAACCAATATTGATATTTATAGAAATAGGAAAATGCTATGTGGTGTATAGTTATTCATTGCAGTCTAGGATGTGATTTTTTCTAGTGTGAGGAGATCATGATGTCGAGTTTGGATCACTTATGTTAAGGATTCCTAAGAATAACTACCAACTCATGATTTGGAATTATCTTTTTTATTCTATTCATTGAGACATGGAATCACTTCTTCTTTAGTGGGAAATATATTGTGATTAAAAATCATAAGTTATTGAAACAAATTTTTTCATAGATAGAAAATAATATTAGACAAAAAATTTGGACTGAGTATCTTCAAATATTTTACATCAAAATAATGAATTCATTGGATAATGGAAACTCGATGGATGATGAATTATGCAAGAAGTCATATAATCATTTGATAAAAAAATTACTCAGATATGTGGTTGATTATGTTAGTGGTAGTCGATATGTAGTTGTATTGTGAATAACATGGTAATGTTGTGGATTTAGTTCTTTTTAATATGATCTTAATTTGGATAAGAAGGTTCAATATTAATATACATCTGATTTTAATGTGTTGTGATGAGGTTAAAACTCAATTTTGGGTAAACCATTGAGAGATGGAATCTTGGAACACGATCATTTTATGTGTTATAAGAAATGATGGAATTACATATATTTTTTAGGAGAAACATATTAATTCCAATAACCATTAGAAATTGGTTCTTAATCTATGAATATAAATGTTTTATATGTAATAGAAAGTCAAATTTTTGTGGGTGGGATTGAAAAAAATATGGTCTAATCTATTTTCAAATGCCTTAACTATTAGCAGGTTCAAGAAGAGAACATGTATCTAGGGAGTATGTTGTAGTCATTATAATTTCATATTTCAAAATTTCAGACAATAGCTGTAGATTTTGTGGTAGTTCTCCTATGATAGTTTGAAAAAATTATTTCATTTGGGTGATAATGGATGATCCCATAATGTCATCCAATTTAATACCTATTTGTGAATATCATATTATAGTGGAATTTCCCATAATCTATGTACATGAATATGTAATGTGGAATGAAATACCAGTTTTGATTGTATCAAACCGATATTTTAGGTTTATGTCTCAATTTTATTAATATTTATACCAATTCCATAAGACTCAGTTGACCATGAGCCAAACATTTCATCCCTAAAGGGATGTACAATCCGAAAGGATGATACCAATGTGGGAAGACATGATTTGATATTTAAAAAGTAATTTTTTGCCTCATGGGAGGATCACATAGCAGTAATAGAGTTCTAATATAAAAATAAATTTCATTCAATGATCCATGATCCATTTTATAGAATGTATGAAAATCATTGTTGTTCTCATTTGGGGGGGGGTGTGATAAATCACTAGTCAGGCCAATACTTTTTGAACAGACAATGGAGAAAATTCAGTTGACTAGGAAGGTCATAGAGACAAACTAGATTTCTTAGGAACAATATATATATATTATCATCGATTTCAATTGTTATTACAGTTGAGGGATCTTGTGTTCATGATAATCTCTATATGTCTTGGGAAACATCGTTTTGGGAATGTGGATAGGTTATCTCCTCGATACACATGCCCTTATAAAGAACATTAATGGATTGGTGTGGTGGAATATTAGTTAGATTTTTCACCAATGTTTTGTTTAATAAATAATGTGTTTCGTTTATATCAATTGAAGAAGTGTTAACCATATAATAACAAGGTAATTATATAGGATCATATTGGCCTAGAGTTAGATTATAAGTAGGATCATGTGCCAGAGTGAATTTTGGATAGGAAATAGACTGGATTTAATTGGAAATTAATTGGACTAGTGTGGGTTTTATGGAAATGTGGTTAGATTTAGGATGAAACATCTGAGTGTTAAAAGGAATAGTTGAGACCAAGCTAAAACTCTTTTTGGAAAATGGTGGTTTTTTAAATTCCATGTATGTATTGACAAATGGTTGGGATGATATAACACCGTTTTTTAGGTAATTGATACTTCAGTTAAGTATTTTTATTATATAATGTGATTGGTTCAACATATGGTGTCTGGAGGAGTGTTGGTATGATTTTTCATATTTTGTAGACGATTAAGGTTTGAGACATCTTAGTAGAAACAATACAATATCTCCCAGGAAATCATTCAATATAAATAATTAGAAATAAGTATGAAAACTGTTAGGAATGTGTTTTGGAAAAACCATAAAACCATTATAGATAAGACAATATAATTTTGACAGTGTGTTTTAACATAGTTGGCTAATGTATTATCTAACCCTTTGATCCAACTGTCTGAGGTGTGTTTGGAGGTAGTGGCTAGTGCTGAGGGTTCCTAACCATGCTCCCAAACCATTAACCATTAATAACAAGAATCATATTTTTTTGGATGGAATACAAAAACCAATTTCAATATATCATTATATACAATTTTGGACATTAAAAAGAAATCATTTCCTTCTAATGGCTGTAGATGCCATTCATCTTGATCTAGTAGTGATCTCAAAGAGAATTTAAGTGCCTTAGAAGCCCAAAATATGTAGTAAGTCTTATTCCATGGTTTCTTTATTATTTTTAATCTTATTCACTCTCTTGGAATCGTGGATTTATTTTTTTGGGGATAAATATTGATTTTATTATACTGATTAGGATGAGTTATGATATTTGGATGATAATGGAAAATATATATGGATTATCTTTTTCTTATTTTTAGCCATGTTTTTTTAGTTTAATTTTGATATTTTGTTTCACAAATGTTTGAGATGAATTTGGATTCACTCTAGACTCTTATTAGTTATATAATTTGAACTTTATATAAAATTGATTTATTTAATTGAATTAAATTATCTACATGATGTGAAAATCTTGATGGAAACCATATTTAGAGATAGTTTGTCAAATTTTGGTAATAGGTTGTTTTGAGTAAAGTGATTTGTTTAATGAATTTTAAATATGAATAAGATTTAATAGAATGCATAATGGTATTTTGGAATGGTTCTATTAAATATTTATTTTTATAGAAATGGTTTGGAATAATTGGTATGGAATAGAATTTGGAATAAACAGATGGCATTTTTTCATTTTCATTTATAATGGATAAGCGCATGTTTTTCCCCCATCCAAATCGGACATATGAAGGCATGAATATTCCACCATCAAAATGGTTCAAAATGTGATGTACTATAGAAAGGATGAGTCACCAGTCACAAGTAAATGGAGATCCATGTTTTCATGAATGTGTGAATTCATGTTATGGAATGAGTTATGAAAAATGTATTTATAGAACATATTAAAATACTTGTGGGGTTTCTTCCCATAGAATACGGTTTTCATAGAAATGGTTTAGGTCTTGATCAGAAATAATTAAAATTTTGTTATATAGTTTTATATATATTCACTTACTTTTTCTATCGTAGTGGTGTTAAAAGGGATATCATTGGGAAATTACTAACAAGTTTAATACTCTCCCCTACTTGGGAACTATGGTGATTTTTTTGATGTGATATTTTGAGACTCTAGTAAAAGAATGGTATCAATTTACATCATATATGAATCATGATACAATGAGAATAACATGTTTAGTTCAATCATGGTGAACTCTGGGAGAAATAGAGTTTATATATTTGGTGCCATTGAGTTTTATTGGTTTTGGTTTCCTCTTTGTACTCAGATATATTTGGATTTTGTTTTAGTCTCATTGAGTTATATTTAATTTTATTCAAGATTCATATTTTTTCAATATGAATTTTTTTATCTTGGTTTTGTTTTCTTCTTTATAATGGGAAGATAGTTCTCAATTATTTTATGAATATATTGAAATTTATTTCTATTTTTTATGACTTGAATAGGTCACCTAAGGCTTAGTTACACCTCCGCCTCTTCAAAATAAAATTTAGAGGGGTAGGATGTTATATAAATATATTCTATTCTTCCAAAACCTAACTTACACAAATCAACATGCATAGGATAATAAAGTAGATAACTCCCAAAAGAAGGGTAATAATGAAATAACATTAACAAATGGGTTGTAAAATTATATAAGTGGACCATATTGGTTATTATAAATATTAATATGGTGTGGTATAAATTAATAACTTGTTAATATAAATTATATTATGGTTCAAAACATTATAAGAAAGTCGA
The DNA here is from genome assembly GCA_963277665.1 of Viscum album. Taxonomy (NCBI): domain Eukaryota; kingdom Viridiplantae; phylum Streptophyta; class Magnoliopsida; order Santalales; family Viscaceae; genus Viscum; species Viscum album. The sequence continues at coordinate 409,623,607 of OY728136.1, forward strand.
AATAGAGGTATGTTCTACTCGTATGACTTTTACAGCCGTGAGAAATATTCCATATTCACCACTAATTTCTATTGGGTTTTAAATTTATTTCCTATTTCATATATTATATAATTTATATATTTTTATTAATGATATTCAATGTTTCATTTTATGTTTTATATTTGTGGGGTATTACGATTCAAATGAAACTCAAGTGATAATGGTTTATTTCACAAACTAATCATTATTTAGAATTGTTCATTTTTTATTCTAAACTATGGAATATACATCTTCTATTTCAATTATTTATAAAAAATTAAAAATATATTTAATATTGACTAATTATTTTTGAAATTCATATTTTACACTTTTTGATAGATTAATAAGGAATTGAAATTAATCATTCTATTGTATTTAAAAGAAAGTACATTATGAATTTTCTTATATAAGTGTGAATGTAATATTATATTAGCATATTCAAAATGAATATATTGCCCATCTGTCATTATGAATAAATGATTTTATGATTCCAATACAATTTTGTTTCATTTCAAATATAATTATTTCTTTATTATGTTAAATATTTCTATATTTTAAAATTTATTTTCAAAGTCAAAATGGTAATTTATTAAATAAAAATACAATTAATATAAATAATTTTTTTATAAAGGGAAATATCCTTTATTGAATTTTATTTATATTATTTACTCTAATGATATATTCAAATTATTTATTTAGATGTTTTATGATAAATTTTATATGAGATATTATTGTTATTTTTCTGACTAGTTTTTCCAATATGGTCAGTTGTTAATTTTGATTTGAAATATTGATTAAATTTTATTATTTTTTCATATGGGTGTTGAATTAGAATTAGTATGTGTTGGGAATTTACTATAATATACAATTGATGCATTATTATGTGTCATGTTATAAGCTATCGTGGGTTTTGGCAGAGTCTTTACAAAATTAGGTCGATGTCATGGAAAAGGCCATTGATTATATATTTAGACTGCTTGGTCGATGCCTCGATGGTTTTTTATATGTAAAACATTATAATTTCTAGTATTATATTATTATATATGTATTTCCAAGTTATTATTTTATTAGTTATAATTTCACTTGATATGTTTTATCTCATATGATTATTTATATGTAATTATATGATAATCATTTATTCCTTCCATTTTAGTAATCAAGTTAATGTAATTAGTAAAATGTTGTGCAATTTAAGTAATTTACATTTTCATTATTCTTTATTTATTCAGTATCCATTACAAAGTTTTCATACCAAAACTAAGAATTAGTACTCTTCTTTATCTTATCTATATATTCCCCATGATAATGGACATTCTTTATAATTTATGTGTAGGGACATGACAGAGGGAATACATCTTTTCTCAAACAATTATCTTATTTTATTTTGTGTTTTAAAATTTATGTGAAATTAAGTAATTTATATTTTTTACCGAGATTGATAATATATTTAGTCCTTCAGGATATTATTCCATGTATAGAGTGCCAATGTGATAATATATCCACTATCAATGAGATAAAAGTGTTGGGGTTGTTATTGATGGTATCATAGAATGTATAGTAGAAACCTTGTGAAATATATTTATAAAAACATTTATTTTTGAATGATACCTTATGATAAAATTTAGAAATATTCTAAAATAAACCATACTTATGAATTTTATCTCAGTTATAACTAAAATTTGAATTTATGAAATGTGTCTCAAATATTTTTGGATTGAATATTATGTTTTAAAATGTTATCATATAATATATATTGTTCCATTTTTTAGAAATTAAATGAAGAGAAATAAATGTATAATATATAAATTTATGTAAAAATATATATATTTACCTCCTATGAAAGGTAATGAAGCTACGGCAGGATATGCTTCTAGAACTAAACAATTGTTGACTATTTAAAAATTTCTAACTCTATTTATGAGTAATAACCATGTATTTATGGAGTATCCTTATAATCCTAATTATGGTGTAACAATGATAAATAGTTTAATGAATTTGAAACAATCATTATTTAATGGGAATATAAATTCTCATATATAAAATAAATGGATAAGTTCCATAGAGAATATGTTTTCCCACTGGGATGTAATTAATGGGAGAAGGCTTTCATGACTGTTTGTTGTCTCTTAAGAGAAGTATATTAATGATGGTCTTTGATTGAATAAACTAAGGATGAAATGGAAATAATGAGAAAGGGATTATAGTATTTAAAGGGACTCATTTGGGAACAATATATCTCTTGTGTGAAATCAGTGGATATGGAAATACAGTTAATTTGTTTATGGTACAATGAAGAGTAGTATGTTTCTATATATAAAGCCAAATTTACATGTCTATTAGGATATTATAAAGACTATATATGTAATAAAAAAAAGTAATTTGGTCATTTATATGATGGGATTAATGAAATATTCCAAAATAAATGAGTACCCCAAACATTCTTATCATATTAGGATATAGTATCATGTGTTATCATGATTGAAAAAATAATTCTCCATGTCTTTTGAGGTTGAGGGTGTGTGAGAGAAGAAGATGACGAAAGAGGAAGTGATGGATATATGTATGAATTGAATGATGTATTTTCCAAAAACTCAAACTTTTTGATGAAAAAAAACTAGTACACCCTTAATAGGAAATAGATTTTCTTTAAGTTATTGGAAAAAAGGAAACACGGTTATGATGGCATGGAAATTAAAGAGTCTTCTACTGTACAATGCATCAACTGTATGGAGATGGGGCATAAAAAAAATAAATGACCCAAGAATAAATGTAATATACCTCAAAATATTCTATGGGGTCATAGTTAATCATATGATGTGGATACATCCTAAGAGGAATGATTATTTTGATTGTGAATTTAGATCTATGAAATATGTTTTAAATTTTTTTTATTAATAACATTATAATTATAAGAACAATAAATCATATAAAGATTACACTAAAGTATGATATCTTAATATATATGAGAGAATATGTTAAATAGACCGGATGAACAAGAATTGTGATTCATAAAAAAGATAGACCTCTTAGAAATGCATGATTGATGGACGATGACACTTAATATGTTCCTCATGCCAAGATAATTATTTTGAGATAAATAGATACCTGATATAAATAATGTCAAATGGAAATCACTGACTTCCACATATCATTTTAACATTTTTTCAAAATATGTTTATTCTATTATTGTTGGGGTTAAAAGTTTTTAGTTTGGAAATATATCCAATAATATATGTTTTATTAATAGAATAAAGAATAATACATATCATTGTTATGGTTTTATAGTGATTCGGGTTATTACCATGTTTTTGGAAAATAAGTTATCATGTTATTTACATGTAAAATTAAGAGACAATTTTTCTAGGATTAATGATAGGTTATTTAGTTTCCTTATTCATACTTTTTTTAAAATTATTGATATTGTTGGTAATATTTTGGAGTACCCTTATGATTGAATACCAATAAGAATTAATTTGGATGAAATTTGAATATTATTTTTTGTCGATTTATCATTTTCGATAAAAAGTACTATATATTTTGTATTTAGTAATAATTTATAGGTACAAGTAATGAATTTTGAATCTATGGAATCATTAAATGTTCACTAGGTATGAAAAATTCATCGTGAAAATATATTTCTGGGTATAAGAGATGAATAGGAAATATATTGATATACTACTAAAGAATGAAATTTTTATAACGACTTTGAATGAAATCATGAATTTTTCTTCTCTTTTTGGATATTTCTCGATATTATAATAATCCCACAACTTTTCGAAACCAAACAGCTTGAAATAATTCTTTATATACATTTACAATTCATACAATGAAATCAATGTCTTTTTAACCCTTAACAAATTTATGGGTTTTTGATGATTTCCTTTCTCATAAATGTGTTCTATATCAATACCTATTTATCATTGTATGTTAATTTTCTGTTAAATATATAGGTTTTCAATTTCAAAATATGTTACCCTACTTGTAACCAATATTTTTTTACTCTAGATGAGTTTTGTAAATCCAATTATCTTTTATTAAGATTATGTTTCATTAAAATTTCTTAAATTGTGGATTTTCCCCAAGGGTATTATCAAATTACAAACCCTTGATTAATGATCACAAGTTGAAATTATGATGATGAAATTTATTTAATGATTGTATAACGCAAAACTCCAAGAATTAATAATAATAGTGTGTTCGATAGCATATACAACAGACATCATTGAGCTAAAAAGTACACCAAAATATAATTATTTAAATATTACAATTATAACCTAAAAATTGTATTGGTGTTAATGAATTGTATTAATGATATTATAAAACCTAATATGGTAATATAGATTTATAATTATTTAAAAAAATTCTATGAAAATTATAACTCTATTTTCGTAAGATAATTTTTTGTTTTAAATGCACATCTTCATAAAAAATAATTTTTATTATCTATTATGAGTAAATATTATAATTTATTTATAGGGATTATATAAATTATTTTTTTTCAAGATAATATAATATTTAAAATCAACATAAGAAAATTATCTTAGGTTAAAATATCAAAATTGTTATGAAATGACTTATTTTTTCACAATTAATGAAAAATACTCATTTTTATTGAATGATTTTTGTTATTTCAACAATTTGAAAAGTTGATTTTTATTTTAAATTTATTTTAAATTAATAATAGTTTTATTTGTTATTAATAATAAAAATAATTTCTTAATAATATATTTCATGCCTTAATTTAGAATAAAATCATTACTATATATAAAAATTTATATTTTCGTAAACTATTGTTTTTCATTATGATTTTCTGTTTTAAATTTAAATTAAATTATTATAAATTTATTTTTTTAATTTCAAAAAATGGAATCCAAATTATGATAAATTTATTCCAACTTAATTGAATTGTTCCGAATTATTTTGGTTCAATATGAATTTTAACATTAGTAAATAGTTATACCATGGTAAAAAGTAAATCTTGTATGTAAAGATACCAATAAAATGACAATGACTATAAATTGACACTAAAACACTTAAAAATAATATTTTATGATTCAATTTATTACATAATATTCTTATATTCAGTTATATGTTATTTACACTCCATTTGGATAAGATATTGATCATTAAATTAATCTATTTATATAGAATTCAAATATGACACACTCTTGATTTAAAATTTATAATATTGTAACATTTTGTTATCCAAAGGATATTTTAGAACATAAAGAAAAATTTTAATATTTAAAATATTTATCTTAGTAATGTTAAATTATTTCTAATTTTAGTGAATAAATAATTACCATAAATTATTACACCATGTTGATTCAATTTGGTTTTAATTAATTGAAAAATCAAATAAATTATATTAAAAGTATTAAATATAATATAATTTGATGTGTTTAAGATAATTCAGAAATTATATATATGAACATGAAATGATTAGAATATTATAATACTTATTTTATTATTATACTTGTTGTAAGGATGTTTTAATGTCAAGGTAATGAATAATGTCAAATTTTATAATAAAATGTCATTTGGGATTAATATTTTAAAAAAATTAATTAAAAATCATAAAAATAAAAAATAATAAAAGGCACCACCTCGATCACATATTCACAACACATTCAGTATTATAACATGAACTTGACCTGAAAATTACTCATAAAACATTCATTATACAATTTCTATTGGTTCTAGTATCATAAAAATTCTAGCTTGAAGTCCCTTAAAATTGATATAAAGGTAGTTCACAGAAGAAGTGGTGATCGTCTTTACTAACTCTTTGTTGTTTATTTCATCTTATAATTCCTATACATGTGTTCAATCTGAAATAAAATAATAAATCCAGAATTGAAAATAATCTTATATATTATTATCATTATGATACAACCATATTACATATTTTTTCCATCCAATGAATAATTAAATCACCACACATGCGTATGTACGACTTACCGTCTCCACACAACCGTGTAATTTTTTTCAGTACCACATTACATGTATAGTTATAATGGTTTATATAATGGATATATATGATACATATGAATATTTATTATAATTTAAATTTATATATCATGCACTTTCTTATCTTTAAGTCAATTTAGAAGTGATATTGTCACTCATGCATACATACAACTTATTGTCTCCACAATTAAATGTGATTCATTTTAAATTTTCACTTTTAAATAATGATTATAAAAAATATATAATGAATAAATATCATATATATATATATCCATAATATTTTTTATATTATAATAATATATTATATGCACAAGAATATGAAATTACTAGACGAAATATGCATGTGAAAATGTATAAACAAACACTCGATCAAGCGGAATAATGAAATATTATTAACAAATGGGTGACAAGATAATTATTAGTATCATATATAGTATTTGAAATTATCAATATTTTAATTTAATAAATTAATAACACTTCTAAAACCATTATACAAGATTCTTTAACATATTTTACATTATTTTAACATGAGGTATGGGATTATATTCTGACATTTACTATTGTGAGACATATTCGATATTCCCCTGTTATTTCTATTATGTACAATATATATTACCCCCATAGATATATTATATCAGGAATATCAATTTATTAATGGTGTTAAATTTTTTATTTCAATTTATTTATCTTATGGGGTATACAATTCAAAATAAACCGATGTGGTATTGGTTTATCTCACAATCTCATCAATATCCATCATTGTTTATTGTTTATTCTCAACTAAAGAATATATATCATTGATTAATATGTTTAAAATAATAAATTATAGTTACTAATTTATTCTAAATTTCTTTTGTTACACATATTTTAATTTTTATAATATTTTTTAAAATGAATAATTATTTTATTTTCCAAACAATGTAATTTTTTTATTTTCAAAAAAAGTGTGAATATATTAGTTTTTACTGTATATAAAATGATGGTAATTTCCCAGTGTAATGACACATTATTTATTTTAAGTGTAATATTAATGAACAAAAATTTCATTTTAAATAAAATTTATTTTTTATTACATGAACAGATTTAAATTTTAAAAATAATTGATAAATTTAAAGTGATGTTTTCATGAAGAAATATTTTTGTAATATCATTAATGTATTTTCATATGTAGTAACATAAATTGATGCAATTTATATTTAGAGTGTAAATTAATGATACCATCCATAACATTTATTTATATGGTTTATGATCTTTTTTACTAGGAAAATATAGATATTCTTTATATCTAGTTATTCCACTATTGAAAATTGATGACTCAGTTAAGGAATATCAATTAATTTGTATTATTTATTCATATGAGAAATTCATTGGAAATATTATGTGATGGTAGTATAACTCTATATCTAATGAAATCATGGGTAGGTATCACTTAAAAATCTAGAATGGGTTCTAGCTGTGTCATTACACATTTATATAGATGACAGAGCACAATGCCGTGCCTATTTTTTCATTTTTAAGGGATAAGGCCTAAAAATTATGTTTTTGTTTATAAACATTAAGCATTACATAATTATGATATTGTTTATTGTATTACATGGGATTATTATATGAGTTATATTATCCAAGGATAAGATTCTAGATCATGATATTATTTATATTGAATTATTTGATCATATTGTAATCATTCAATATTATTCATTATGTTCATGTTATTGGATAAATGGAATGTGTTTTAAATTATTTAACCTTCAATATTGAGTATTCCTTATAAATTAATGATTGGTTCTACATTACACATACCCTTACTCAGCAGTACAGATCCTCACATTCATAGGTTTATTTTCTGTGAGATTCTAAAAAATGGATTATCATTGATTTAGAGGGACTTAATATAGTAAAAAAGGTAATCTCAAATAAAATAATGTTTTTTATATTTTAATATCATATTTTTGAGAAATTATTGTATTTAGAATGTTTTACACTACTTATGAACTATTATATCTTCCATTATGTGATACCTTATATCTAGAATCTATGAAATAATGTTGTAACCAACTTAAGGCTATTGGAGTTGGGTTCTTTACATCACCCAAAATTACACTTAGTTCAATCATGCCTATCTGTGGTCCATTAGAATTAGTCGTTATATCTTAAATGTTTCTAATATGCTATATTTATTCATTAAGTTGCTATAAATTTCCTAATAATATAACCTGGGATTCCCAAACATAATGTGTAATAAGGATAACTACATTTGAATAAGTGTATTGATTTGTAAATACACAACCATTAATTTTTTCAATTTTTACCGCTTTGTGAATCTATGATAGTCTTGTATCCACATGAAGTATATAATGTTTTTCTCATTTCCTGGATATCAAATAATTGATGACTTACCAAAACTATAGGATAATTTACTCTGATTAGACACATCTTATTGTATTCAATAATTATTTCTAGTCCAAAATCAAAATTTAAAAATCTGTGATCCAATGGAAACCATGTCAACCCAATCTATAGATTGATTATTAATACAAAAAATACATTATCGAAATAATTCATCTCATAAATTTTCAAAAACTTCTTCAGGAAAAAAGGTTTATTTTCCTATGTATTATCTACATAAACTTTATATTTGACAATACTACTGGGAATCATACATAATCTAAATCGTGTGGTCCTTTTTCTAGACATATCATAAGATATAATCATCTTTTAAGATAGTTAATGGACACATAATAAAGTGTTATCTAAGAAACACATAAATATGACATATAAATTCATTATAATAATTATAACATTAACATGTTTGGAAACATTAAATTTAAAAAATATATAATAAAAATATTATTGGAACATATTACTATAATAAGGGCTTGGAAGAGGTTTTGAAATAATACCATACCATAGAAACATGAAAGAGTATTCTTGAATCAAGGTAGTATAAAATAATGTGAGATATTATTTTATAAGAGATGCATAAACATGAAATTTGACATAGTATAAAACAAAAAGACAATTATAATGATGGAAAAATACCAAAAAAAATAAAACAAAGTTGAAAAATCAGTATACCCACACATTTGTAAAAAACCAATTACATACATGAATTAAAATGAAATAAAACATATTCTGATTATGTCTATGTGAACAATATAAATAGGTATATGCATTAGAATGTGAAAATACTCATTATTCCTAAAAATTTATGAAAAAATTCCTTATGTATGTGAATTTAAAATGTGTGTTATGACTAATTATTCACATTCATTTGTGAACAAATTCTATATATCCATTGAGTACATATCATGAGATATAAAACAAAACTAATTCATTAGTGGGATATATAAGACCCCTCCATTTATCATCCATACCTATTTGTGCAATATAAAATCAGTCATCATCATATAATAATGTACTCATGGAGATTGAAATGGATTAATAAATCATTCAAAAAATTACATAACTTAATATTATGAAATCATAGGGGATAAATGTCACATTTCCAAATGTAATAAAATTTTGATATGTTTAGGGAGCTCAAAAAACAACTTCAGGAGAGACAATTCATAGAGGAAAAAAAGTGGTGGAAATAGTAATGTGTTCCCAAAACCATATAACATTATCCTTAAAATTCAAGGCTATGTTTATTATACAAAACATTTTGGGGGTGAAAATAAATAATTTATTAAAACCATATTAAATTTTTCTAAATTTAGGATCCTTGGAAGGAAATAATGTTCAAGATAATAAATTCATGGTGTAAAATATTTTTTTGAACATGGAAATAAATGTATCTCATAATCTTTAGGGGAATTTGTACAGAAAACCCACATTAGGTAATAGTTTAATGATTTAATTTGTTAATAGAGTTAATGTAAATTAAGAGGAATATGTAAGGAAAAAATATATATTATATCATTGATGAAAAATTCTTTTTATAAGAAAAATCATATCAAGGAAGAGAAATATCAATTGGTATGAACAATTGTTATTGTTTTCATGGTCCAAACTGTTTTATGGTAATTAATTTAAAATATATTGTCAAATAAGATATTTAATATCATTATATAGAATAATAATCCCATATTTAATTTGGTTCTGGTATAATAAATGAATCCTTGAAGATAACATTCATGTAAAAAATCATGATACCATATGTATAGGAAATTGAGATGATAAAAATCATTATATGAACATAAAATTTTTCTAATACACTATGTCATCCTGTATAATAAAAAAACAATCATATTCACCTATTTTGAAATTTAATTCAAGTCCATACCATTTTATAAGCACAATTTATAATTATTCTCTATATTTATATTTATTAGTTATTATATATTTTCAATATTGACTACTAGTAATCATGATTGATTTAAAACTAGTTTAACAATAGTTTTGTTGTAATTTATGATATAATAATCATTTATTTAATTATATATTCAATCCCATTTAATTAGAATAAGTAAATTGATACGGTATGTGAAAATATATGGTGTGATGCTCTAGTTCAATCGTGTCCATTGATCAAATGGTGAAATTTTAATTAATATATTACAAATTGATATAACATCACAAAAAATTATTTCATTGTTAATATATTCTAATTAATTGAATGTACCATTACATAACATTTTATAATTATTATTTATTTATGAATTGTAAAACCATTCACCATTGGTGATAAAAACTGACCCAAAAAGAGTGTGTACTAATGATTTTATTAGTGAGTAATATTTTTAATACAATATTTTTATAACTCATAATGAACCTTAAAATTTCCAAAAAATGTCATTTAACTACATTTAATTGATTATTATGATCATCCATTAAGGGAGTTGATGACAATTTATAGTCCTAATTCGTTGAAGCGGTAGACCACATGGACAGTCAATAAAAGATTTCATTTCATAATAGATGAGATGAAATAATGAATTGTGATAATTAATAATTTTATAATTATAATTTTTTAATATTTATAAAATTCAATCCTCAAACATATCATTATTACCAATCACGTGTTGAAGTGATGGAAAATTAGTTATATTGCTTCATGGTGGTCATAATATCCATCTACACAAAATTGATTTTGTTCTGTATTTTATGGATGATTTAAAGGATTGAATACTGGTTGAATAATATTTATAATGACATTATTGTTTTTGAATAATTATATTTTCATTATACCAGTGTTTATAGATGGATTTTAGAAGAGTAATATTATGAAGAATGGCAATGGAGTAAGTAATACTCATGTTGAGATCATAATAGTTCTCTTGATAAAATACAAGAAATTTTTTGGATTGAGCTGAATAGTTTAGACCATACGATTTTAAACATGATATTGTATTATATTATTTGAATAAAAATATATTTTGAGGATAAATTCAATATAATAGGCATTGAATGAAGTAGTGTAATCGACCACACATTATATGTGAAGATAATGGTAATTTAATATGTAGTCGATACATTTCAATAACATTATTTAACTATTCATGGGTCAAAGGATAAAAAGGCAACAAAATTGAAATTTGGATGATATTTTTGGAAACCTTTCATCCAAACAGTTTAAATAATTATTTAAAATGTTTTTTTTTCATTTATAGTTTGTAATAATTTATTTACATTTTTTTGTTTTCCATGGTAAATAATCTTTTTAACAAGAATAATTAGTTTGGATGAAAAAAATTAAAAAATTTCAGTACTACCAAATATGCACATTTTGATTTTAAATTTCAGAATAATATTATAAAATAATATCATTATGGTTTATAAAATTTAATATCATTAATATGACACATAATATGATAAAACAAATTTAGAAAAAGTGTGTTTTAATGTTCAATATATATTTTTTGTGTTATAGAGTATAACTTTTTTAATTTCCATGAAATAAATTTTTTGATTATAAGAATAATAAAATTTGCATAGATTTTAAATTTATAAAAAACTAAATTGAACAATAAAAATTTTCAATTACATAAAATGATTGAAATGTAATTTAATTTAGAATAAAATGTACCCTATGTTTTAAAAAATAAATATTGTTTTTATGAGTTCGGTATATTAATAAAAATTCCAAAATTTAACTCTTAATACAACTATTTTTTAATAAATTTGTTTCACAAATTTTTAATTAATTAATTCGAAATAAAAATTTTATAAATGTTATCATCTTGAAAAAATATATAATTTTCTATTTATACATAAAAATTAAATATTTTTTAAAAAATATCAACAAATAATACTAGGATAATATTTCATTTATATATTCAAAAAAATATGTTCATTTTTAAATTTTAAATTCTATAATTTATTCTTTTAGTTTTTTAATAAAAATTTTTATATATATATAAACACCTATAATTTTAAAAATGAACTATTTAAGGGAATAATGTTATTAGTCATTTTTTATGAAATTAATATTAATTACTATATTAATACATACTAATTTCATTATTATTATATATTAATATGTAGTATTTGAATTGTTTTTTGTTTTTTGTTAAAATATAATGATAATTTTAAACACCATATTTATTTAAAGATAAATATTTTATAAAAACATTATTTATTTTATAATATAATTTTATGATTAGTAATTCTATTTTTTCAATATGAGATTATAGGAGTTGGTATTTAGAGATTCAGTATCATATATATTATTTTATTACGGGATCAAAATTTGGATTTATCTTGATGGTTTCATGTTATTTCAACAATATTACAATAATTCAAACCACCTAATGATCTGTTTTTGAATATCCCCAACACTAGGATAATAGTTTTCATGGACATGAGTGATTATTGAGACATCATCATTCAAATTCAATATAATTATTTGTAGGAAATAGGAGACACATGACCATTTTCATGCCTCCTAATAAACCGGAGGATGGAAAATAGTAGTGGGGGTTTAGGGTTTTATCATTGGGATATTATACCCCAATATTCCAAAACCAGTCATTTTTCTCCAGTTTGACCAGAAAACACTAGAACCTTGGGATTTCGTCCGATCTACCACACATCTCATGATGAATCTTAGAATCATATATATGTTCTTTTACAAACATATGTATATGGTAATGTGGTTACAAAATAATTATCATTAAGAAAAACCAAATGGTGTAAATATCATCTACTTTCACAAACTATTATATGCATACATGATGTTCCCAACCAAACTATGTACTTACACAACTAAAATGTATAACAAAATTCACAATCAATACTATGGTTCTAACATGACACTATGGATCCAACGAAAACAGCTTCGTCCAATTATAATGTGTTTATAATAATATCACATTATCATAGAATCCAATAAAATATCAACAGTACACTAATAAATCCAGGGAAATAAACCCATCTTTGATAATCTATATATTGTCTTATAATTTATTTATAGAATTTTTAATTATGAATATATTCATTTTTAATATATTTTAATATATTTTAGATGAACAAACATCCCTTAGAAAATAAATCATTAGATATGATTTTTTTACATTAGCACTGGGATAAAAATAAAATATGTTGAATAGTAATAAAAGACAAAATTTTCATACATTAAAACTAATTTTCAAAATTATATTTTCTGAATTAATTATATGAATTTTAAGATTTTATTGTATTTAAAAAAATAATTAATTAATTAATATTTTATTAACTATATGAATGTTAATATTTTATTTACTTATTTATAGATTATTATAAATATTATTTTTTGAAGATTACAATTTATTATTAATTTAATTTATTATTTATTATTTATTATTATTAATATTTTTACTATTTTTAATTAAAATTTAAATTATATTATTATTAGTTATTACATAATATAATTATTACAGTTATTAAATTTTAAATTACATTTATTTAAAATTTTAATTAATAAATTTTAAATAAATAAACCCAAAATTAATTTATTTTTTATATTCCGATAAATTTAAATTTTTATTAATTATTAATTATTATATTTTGATTATTATTATTATTTAATTATTTTCATTTAATATACTTTATTTATTTATTTTATATTATTTTGGTTTTGTTAATATTTATCAAAAATTTAATTAATAATAGAATGTATCTTAATCTCTTGCAAAAATTTCCATTTGTTGTGCAGTAGGGGGTTATGGAGTCAACTTTACTAGTGAATACATCCCCTCTAGTAGTAGAGGCAAGGATCATTAAATATCCTCCTCAAATATGGGCGGATCCAGATAGTATTTTCCAATGACACCTAACGACGACAGTTTTTCAGATCTACAACGAGGGTTTTAATGTCTAATCATTGTCCTGGCTGTGCTCCTCCACAATAGATGTAAATAAACTTTAAAACATTCGATAATAGGGGATCCAACATCACAACATTGTTCAGTTTCTTGATCTATGTGAATGAAGATTAAATCTGGATTTCAGATACGGTGAATATGGGGTTTTCTATTGTGGTCTAGTGTTGATATTTGTTGTAAAAGTGAAAAAATATTGGGATGCGAGTAGATAAAAATTGAATTATAGGCAGGTATATTGTAGTGGAGTGATGAGTCTAGGAATTATGGTGGCATGTATCTCACCGGTGAGTAAAATCGCGATCTCACTATTGAGTGACATTGGAACATTTTCTCTGATTCTGATGATGAGACATTATGTTGTATATAAGTGACCGAAAGTGAGAATGATGTCATTGGAGTGGTGAGTCAAGGCACCGGTATTGGAAAATGTTGGACTCAACATTGTGTATTAATTATTTTTAAATGATTATTCATCATGGATGAACAATGCCTCTGAGTAAAAATTTTAAAAGGGAATTCCTATGATAGTGGAACATGACTGGAAAGGTGAGTCAAGGACTCACTGTTATAAATTTTGACAATGGGAAAAGACTCAACATTGTGAAACCCAATGGTGAGTTATAAAAAAGTTGAAATGTAAAAACATGGTTGTAATAATGACTCATAAAGCTAACATTTCTACGGTCTAACAGTGGCTCAATATAAAATTATAAATGTTTCCCAGAATATTTATTACAAATAGTTTAAAATTTCTAATTAAATTTACATAACAATTAAAAATAAAAGTATAAAAAATAAGAAACAGAGAATGAAATTAAGAAATTAAAAACAGAAAAAAAACTAATTAAAAACTAAATCTAAATACGAAACTAAAAAATTTTATTAAAAAAACTAAAAAGGTTTGATACTTAAATATTAAATTGAAAAAAAAATAATTTAAAGGATTATATTAATTTAAGAATAAAATTAAATATTAAAATTTAATATTTATAGTTAAATTAAATTAAAATATTATAAATAAAATTAAATAATCATGTAATAGATTGATTAAAGAGTAAATATTAATAAAAAAACAATAAATTACTAATCAAAATTACTAATTAAATAGCTAAAATCAAAAGAACAAAATACTAAATTAATAGTTGTTAATAATATTAATAATGAAAATTTATTAATTTGTGAATGTAATTATTAAATTTCAACATTATAATTATTTGGTAAAAGTGATAAATTATTAAATTAAATATTTATAATAATAATAATATGTAGAAAAACTATAGATTTTAGAGCCTCATAAAATTCCCCCACATGTATGCATTAATTGTCCACAATAAATTTCATGATAAAATGAAATTTTAAAAGAGGAGTATGTTTTTATTACACATCTCAGATTGATGCATGTATAATATTTTAGATTCTAATGAACAATAACTTATTATTTGGATTTAGAAATGAAATATTAAAAAAAGTATTGTAGCATTTGAAATACATATATGTAATAATTGAAGAAAAGATTCATATAAATATAATAATTTCATTCATAGTGTATGAATTTTATAATAGAATTACATCAAATCAATTATATGTACTAATTGAATGAGTGATAACAAGTTTAAAATATATGGAGTTAACAATATCACCAACAGAACATTTTATTTTGGAATTATCCTCTATTACGAAAAAAAATCAATTTTTATTGAATCACCATATTGATTCCATATTAATTATTTCATAGAAATAAATTTTCCACATCTTCATCTTGTATTCATTATTCCCCTATCCTTAATGAACTATTTTTTGGCACATAATAACTCATAAAACGTTAATTTTAAATTTATTCGAAGCCATTAAACTTGTACTTATCACTATCAAAATGCACTTATTCAAATAATTTCAGAGGAAATACTCACACACACTATTCCTAGTGTCTCATAGATTCACAATGGGTTCCTAAATACCCATTTTTCTCCAATTTGAAATGATTTTTATGAAAACTAGTGAAATTGGACCAATAAGGTTATTTATTTTTTAATAATTAACAAACGAGACCCCTAGGAAAAATTCCAATCAACCAGTTTCCTATGTTTATAATATAAATAACAATGAAATGTATCATATAACGCTTTAAAAAATAATTCTTAAACAAATTACTCATAAATTTATTTTGAAAATTCACTAAGCACTCAATCATATTCAAGAATGTCAAATTCAAGGAATCTAATAACAACTAGAAAGGTATTACTCATAGGCAATATATAATTGAAATATAGTGTGTAGAATAAATGAACAATAATTGTGCAATTGTATTGAATTTTTTTAACCATTTTCTAACAAAAACAATATATAGAAGCTACGTGAATTAATTGGATTACAATAATAAACATATTAGGTAGAATTAAATAAACCCCCTCTCCACTCATAAAAAAAATTCCCCCAAGTAGAATTAAATGGTGGAGAATATAACAATATGAATTTTAAATCATAATGAATATTTCTATTAAGAGATGTTCATAGCATTTATTAGTTTCTCATTGTAACTAAAAAAAATTCTATAATAAAAAATTATAGAAGGTTCACAAGTATTTTTATTAAATGTATTGAATAAAAAATTTCAATAAAATTACAAGTAGTAGCATGTAGAAAAATGAATGCATAGTGAATTGGATGTAATGGGTGTAATAAAGATTAAAAAAGTGATTTAATTAGACTTATAGTATATAAGGAAAACATGTGCTAAAAATATTAAGAATAAGGAATATTAAATTGAAATAAAACCATCCTGAATCCCCCCACTTAATTTCAATCAATGAATATATATTATACATAATTAAACCATGATGGAAAAACATCCTACAACATCACATGTAGTAAAATTTTCAGCAGCAACAGAATTAACAATACAATTTTCAGTAGAAATATAACATTTTGTAGCATTTTTTCAGAGATAAAAATCATTAATGAATCTACTATACATTCATACCAATGAATAACTGTTGTAGTGAGTCATTGGTAGTAATGGAATGGTGACTTAAGTATAATGGTGATCCAAATACACACTATTTTATAGAGAAATAATGACTTATAAAATAAATTGTTAAAGAAATAATGTGCATAAAAATGAATGAAAAAAAGTAAAGGCACATCCATAAATTAATTTTTCTAGAAATGATCCACTATTCAACATTTTGTTACTTGAAAAATATAGTGAATTCTACTCTTTTGTGACACCAATTGCAGTAATCATTTTTTTGAAGAAAATGATTAAGCATGACCCAAAACACATATCCAGTATATATAGAGAGAGTAAGGACTGTAGAAAAATATATATTATTCAAAAAAAATGAAAAATATTATAAAATAATAATAGAACAGGGGTTCATAGCCATGTAGCCCAATTTTATATGTATTTGGTGAGGTTATATTTAATTTCAGTTTTCCAGCACATTGATGGTGGCAAAACACTTTGGTTGTCCTTCATAGTACATTCAAATTCTTAAATAATTAATATGAATGTTATTTTTTTTCATCTTCTACTATCTTCACAACACCATTCGTAATCAATCTAACTACTATTAATGTTCCAGACAACATAGTTTTGTGTTTTTCGTAAAAGATATTAAGAGTTGAATTAAAGTGAAAGACATTTTATCTAGTTTTAAACTATCTATTTCGAATGCTATAATCATGTAGTATTTTAGACCAATTTTTTTATATTTTAGAGTTAATCTATTAATCAATCCATATCACATCCATCTCAATAAAATAGAGCAATCTTCTATCTATTTCAATGGTGAAATGAAAATATGGTATTAACTACCCAATATGACTGGTGAATGAACTCCTGATAATAATTAAAAAATTTCCAAAATCTTATCCATCATAGAGACTTACCTATTGGTGACTAAATATATATTCTGTATGACCAAATATATTCATCAAACATAGGAGAATAATCCTTCCTAATGTGTGAGATAATTTCTCTATGATATGTTTAAGCTCAATATTTAGTATTTTTAATATTCTACTAGATTGTTGTAGGTAAGATGTACTAGTCTTATCCGAGAATCCATAATTTGTTTATCAAAACCATAAATATTATGTTATTTATTTGTGTAACAATATGATTTATAATGGATTTTGGAAAAATAAATGATTAAAATATATTATTTTTAAAAAACATTATAAGACTATTGGACAGGTTGTCAGGAAGAGCTACTTCTTCACCCCCCCTTTGAAACATAATTATATAGAAACTAACATGTACCCAATCTCATGGGATGATGGACATGAACCTAAGAAATCTATACCCGTAACATTAAAAATATCAAAATCTAAAATACCCTTATGTGGAAACACCTACTTCTTCCCAATAGTGACCAACGTATGACATCTATCAAATCCATCAAAAAAGTTCCCTGTATCCTTGAATATGGTGGGACAAAAAACTACAATGAATAAATTTTTGTTTTGTCCTCTCACTATCTTGATGTCCTCCCTATGGTGTGGTGTTACAACACTCCATAATAGGAATAATTTCCATTTTTTTTCAAACTCAACTTCTAAAAAGTCTCTCACCCAAGAGCATAAATAGAATGTTATACTTCAAAGGTAAATACATTAGTTTTGAAATTTATTTTTATCATTGGTTATTAGATATATCATTGGGAAAGACACTAACTGCAAGGAAATTGGTAGAGTCTTTAAACAATGCAGACTACTATATTGAAAGAGATATTAGTTTCTCATTATGAAAGGAGGAGATAATATTCCTTGAATCATTACATTTTGTACAAGGAGTCATAGAAAAGGGTATACTTTTTTTCAACTCCTTATTTATCAATAATTTCAATAACAAACTCTTTAAAGAAAATGATACATCTAATAAGTCTAGGTTTATCCTCCTTCATTGATAGTAAAAAATTTATGGAATAATGGTGAATGAATATGATGAATTTGGAAATAATAAAATAAGACATCAATTTTTCTAGGTAAAATACCACATATAATAACTCCTTTGAAATAGTGGTATAGTTCATTTCCCCTCAATCTATAAAACTACTTGGTTAATAAACCACATGAAACCTCTTATCCTTCCTCTGCCAAAAGGCAACACCAAAAACCATACCACTAGCATAACACAATAGTTCAGAATGATGTTTCTAATCATGAATATTGATGATAGGTGATGCAATGATTCTTACATCTGTCAGATTAAACGAATAAAGACATATTTGATGAAGGAAAATGGGTTCATCCTTAAAAAATTGGTATCATAATGGCTTATTGATTATTTTTAAAGACGTTTATAATCCATTGGTAAAAATAGGAAAGCCTAAATAATCTTTTCACCCAATTAACATTGTCAGGAGGAGGGGGTTTTTGAATATATTTATCCTTTCTAGGGTCTACATCCAAACTCTTCTTAGAAAATTTATGTATAGGCACTATCCCTTTAGTGACCATGAATTGTAATTTTTTTCCAGGTAAGAACAAGGATGGTATCTAAATTCCTCTCTAACACTAATTCCAAAATTTTCAGGTAAGTATCATATTTACTATAAACTATGGAGAAATAATCTATGAAATCATAAAAAACCACTCAATAATATCGTAAAAGATATTAATCATTCAAATTTGACAGGTATAAGAATCTATACATAACCAAACATGAATTTGATGGTAAGATATTTACCCAAAGGGCCCTACAAGGGTAGTTTTCTCCTGATCCTCTAGTGCTACTAGAATCTGGTATTAACCAGAATACCCATCTAGAAGACTAGAAAAAATCATTCCCAATAAGGATCTCATGAATTTGGTCACAAAAGAGAATTAGAATATTCCCTTTCGTTGTTGATGAATTTAAATTCCTATATTCATTAAATACATAATATTTGGTGTCATTACTAAAATGAATTTTTCATTCTTCTTATTACTGATAATAGTGAATATTTCTTTCATAAGGTGTAGTTGGACTGGGAAAAAATATTATTGTCATAGATACGATAGTTGATACTAGTTCCCAACATTTTAATAACATTGTATCTAATAACTTATTTTATATGGGGGATTAATATTTATTGACACTCCACTATTGGTTTGTCATTTGGTTCCATAGAGGCCATAAGAATTTATAAATAAAGTCTTATACCCCTAATTTCTTCTTTGGTCCATCCTATGGCTCATATAAATTTCATACGCACATTTAAGAATATTTATTCTTCTTTATCATTCAGTTGAGAAGAAATGATTATGTGAAGTTATTAATTCTCTCCTAAAAATGATTATTTCAAATTTTAAGGAAGTGGTTTTAGCCTAAGAGTTGGTGGTTCTACACTGTACAGATGAATCATGAGCCTATGTGGACCTAGGTCCTCAACATATTTCTTATAAATGGATTGAAGGGGGGCATGGTTTTCAATTTATATATACATTTTAAGATTCATATAATTTCTTTCTAAAGTGTAAATATCACTATCCAAATTTTATAAAATTTATCTTATCATATTGTTCAATGAATAATAATAAAGTAGTTTTATATGTTATCCCAATACATAATAAAATTTTTCAGAAGATTTGGTGATAATAGTGCCACACACATGTTCCCTCAAAACCTTATTAAGTTCAGTATCAAATGATAAATTTTCAATAGAAGAAGAAAATGGATAGCTATAATGTTTTTAAAAATATTCCATGTCAACATTATGAGAATATTATAAAGTTGGTGAAATTGGAAAATCATGATTCTTAGCCACGAAAAACACAACCATTGAATAATTTCTTAGAGGATGTTAGTCCTTTAAAATTTTTAATGAAATTAAACTCTTCATATTAATATATAATATTAATAATATATTGACACATATACACATCAAGGATTACTCCACCAGTGGACAGTAAGGGCCTACTGAGAATGATGGGAACCTCTTTCTCGCACTCTATTTTTAAGACTAAGAAATAATCTATAATAAATATATTCTCAACTATAATTAGCAGTTCATCTACCCTCCTGTCAAGATGTGTGAAATAATGATCATCCAACTATTGGAAGATAGTGGGGGGGCTAAAAATCAACTAATCTAAACTGTTGGAATAATGAGTATGGGAGAAGGTTGATATCAAAACCTCTTTTAGACAAGAATTTGGTTTGACTATAAATTCTTAAGGTATAATGTAGGAAAATCCTAGATAGGTTCATGAGAATTTGTGGAATTTTCCTTTGGGGAAAAGCACTATAATCTTCAGTGAGGATATAGGTAGATAATTATTCAAATTTATTTTTGTTTAAAACTATTTTGTAGTGATATTTGATGTAATATGGAACTAGAATTAGTGATTTAATGAAAAGTATATTTAGTTGTTGATTGGTCAAATTTCATGGGTAATTGAATATGATCATCCTTGTTACTGCATTAGGGTTTGAGTTTTTCAAGGAATGGGATGGGTGGGGTTACATTTCTAAGAATAGTAGTCATATTACTCAATACAATATATTTTTAATTATAGTTATTAATCATATTTTTAGTGATATATTTATCATTTTCGTAGTTGAAAATTGATATTATTTTCATATTTATCAGTTTTCCTAGTCATGTGATTGAGTGTGCATCATATTTTTTTTTCAAATTGGTTCAGTTTTTCAGTTTGGGCATTTTCAAAGACATTTGTCGCTACAGTTGGATTGTTATTCCCACTTATAAACATGGAATTCTATCTACTGTTAAGTTTAATTGAACAAGGCATCCTTCCATTATCCCTAGAATTCATGTCTCTAGCTAGTTGTACTAGTTGATTATTTATAATATTCATTCTAACATAATATCTAATTTTATGATAGTTTTATTGGGATTGTTTTTTTATTGAATTGATTTTTTAATGTCTCATCATGATAGTCCATTCTATTTAGGTTTTGATTTGATATTGAAAAAAAAATTCCTCATAATTTCCTTGAGAATTGGAATACTTTACCCTTGTTTGTTATGAATGTTTTTTCTAAATTTTTTTGGTATGAAGTAGAAGTCGATTATTTTATTAAGACATCTGATTTCAATAAAATTTTGGGAAGGTTCTTGTAGTATTTATTGTAATTTTTTTGAAATGGGTCCACCAAAGAAGGAATTCTTAGGCATAGTTAACAATATTATAGTTCTGTTATTAAAAAGAATGTAAATGTTTAGAAAAAAATTTTAGTGTCACTAAATATTCCACATTGAGTACATCGTTCCCTATAAGATTAATATGTGTTTTGGAAGCCTAACTGATTCATATATTCTTTTAATGTTTTGTTAATTCGGGATTTATGTTGATTTTTTATTTTAGAATGTTTTTGTATTCATTTCAGTTTCAGAACATGTATTTGGATTTCTATTTACTCTATTCCTTCTTCAATTTTTATGTTGATAATTTAAGGAACAGTTATTGAAAAATTGTGTTATCACTTAATCTCTTTTGACTTTGTAATTACCCCATGCTAATTGGTCAACTATAATTTGACATGTGGGGGGAAACCGTACTTATATGGTTTCCCTGAGAACATTGTATGGGAGTTGATGATGGGGAAATTTCAAAATAAGGTCCTTATATCTATCACATTCCCCATGAAAGGAATATCTATCATATTTTTAAAAACAAGTGATTTTAGTTCAATGTCCTCCATTACTATGTTGGGGTTTAAAATTTATGATTAATGATTTATAATCTCTTCCCCAATTTGAAATGATATTTTCATCTAAACTAAAGAACTATTTTTTAAAATTCATATTAAGTGTAAAGGGAAACACTCGCATTCTATGTTAATTATCACTATGTCCTAAAATAGGGAATTGGTGTACACTATTGTTTAAATCATTAATGAATGCTTGAGAGTCCTAATTAGAGAGTTCATTGAATGAAATAAGAAGATAAAGGTGTGAATATTTGTTTTCATAGATCCCAGCTCTAGAATGTTATCTAATAGAAGATGGGCTTCTTAATGCATTTGGAGGTTGGAACTCTCTAATCTATGGCATATATAATTCATCTATGAGTTCATGATGAAATATAGTTGATTATTAGGTGGATGAATTTTTTTATCTTAATTTCAAATTAAACTTTAGTTGTCCATTTTATAAGAGAATGGTGTATATCAATTTCGTGGCTCAAGATATATAATCTACCAAAATATGATCTAATGTACATGAAATGGGTAAAGTCAATGGAAATCTAGAAACACCAAATATTAAATGTATTATCATTAGTAATTCTAGATTAAAAATGAAAACATTTTTTAAAACAAGAATGAATGAAATCGCAACAAACAACATAAAAAAAGTACCAAATGATTTAAAAAAAACAAATATTGGTTCTTAATTTTAATTATATTTTTTATACATTTTTTAAAATCAATGGATTTAAAAGTGGTCAATTTATGACTACATCCACAACATCATAATGTTTTTATAGGGTCCAAGGTCATCAATACACTATAAAATTAAATTGATAAACCAAAAATATTATTACAATGAAGTGTCAAACCCTATGGATGGATAATGTATTCGTTGAATGACCCAAATAATTCAAAACATACAAGACTATTGAAAAACAGTTGGTGTGCACTCTATTTTACATTTATATTTTAATAATAAAAATTGAGAAAAAATGTTTTCATTGAAAGACAAAAATATGAAACTGTGGATATAATGTAGAAATCAGAACACTGATTGAGCATGAACTAATCAATAAGAAATCTTCAAGGAACTATATATTTTCTAGTCTATAAAAAACATATCCTCGGAATCATTATTATTTCATGAACTCAAAAAAATTGGATTGTCCTTCCTCGTAAGAAGTTCAAAAACCTAGAAAATGAAATCATGGATTTCTCCAATATGATAATCATTAACCATAATGATTATAATAAATAATTAATGGAATAAAACTGTACTTATTATCCCATGATTTAACGTTTCATCTTTTAAACGAATTTTAAATCAATCTAATTGATTTATCTTGATATTTTGGTATTGAGAAAAAATTTGTAAAACTGTATCAATGAATTGTTAATTGATATCTCTAATCAATTATTAATTCATCATTAAAAATAATAATGTGAATAGAATGAAAGAAAGAATATAAGGTTAAAAAATCCACATAAATGAATGTGTAGCCTACCATCACATTTGTTACAGAAACTGAAAAAATTCAATTACGGAGTGATAGAATTGGAAATGAATGGATAAAAAGTCAGCCTTCTAATAATTTTCTACTACTCTTCTCTCAGGCTCCTCAGAGTCTAGGTCACTATCTCTGAGAGTTGACGAAGAAATAAAAACTTCATTCCTCATACTGATTTCTAGAACTAGTCTCGAATGTATGTGTATGTAATTAATGAATCCCCTACACAATGCATATGCCTTCCCACTTCAAAACGTTTTCTATCATGCTCTATTTATCACCCACATTTTCTGCAAACATAAAATTGTCTCTCACTAAGACACCACACACATATTATTTTCTTCTACAACCATATTGACTTTAGAAACTCCCTTGTAATATATTTCTAATGTTAGTTAAGATATTATTGGACATGAACCCGACTCCAATGTGAATATATAAACCAAAAACTATGATTTAATTAGTTAATCACTAAAAAATATTTATTTATCTATTTATGGTATATTTTATTGATGTGGATATTAAATTATTAACAAATAATATAAATAATTGTTTTATGAATTTAGTTATTATATTTTAATTTATTATTATTATATGTTATTAAAAATTATTGTTGGAAAATAGAAGCTCATGGAGACTATCTCTAAGTAACGGTTTTAATTATCACATGTTATGTCATATTTTAACAAATATATTATTTAATGTTATATTTTATATTATGACACAACATTATCTTGAATATCACATCATGTCATTCATATAAGTATTTATGTGTGCATATTTCTAAATGAGATTTTAATTTATTATCTTTGAGTAATTATGAGGATTATAGGATTCAAACTTTGTTAAATTTCATGACAGATAAATCATCTAAAATTGTTTGATTATAAGTCACCGACACTTACAAATAGATGAATCACCATCATATATAAGTATGATTGGAAGATTGATCAAACAAGCAGATTTTATAAGTATGTGAAGATTAAACTGTTCAAAAGACTCGCCATTGGACGTGAATCCGACCTAAATAAGACTCAAAATTCCACATTCTACTGATGTAGATGACCTAATATTATTTCAACTGACATACCATTGCATGATTCTATATATGAAAGGACTCACCATCAGTTAAAATGTGTCATCGTTCACTGAATTTTCTCACCGACAAAAATAAAGGACTCACCGTTGATATAAGTCACATTTATTTAATCTGTCTCACCGATGAATAGATACGCATACACCATGTGTCCCGAATACTTATGGAATGAAATCATTGATTCATAGAGTAACTAATATAAATGGAAAGGACTCACAGATGCACAGTGTCACTGATACTGATGGAGTGGTCTCCCTAATGCCCAGAGTCACTAATACTGATGAAGAGGACTAACTGATATAATGATTTAGTGACGATGATAGACCGACTCCAATGAGACAATGATATTTATGACTCAAAAATACTCAAAAATATATATTTTTAATTTTTTAATTAAAATTTATTTCTAACATTCATATTTAGACAAATTAATTTGTTTGAAATTAATAATTTTTTTGTAAGATATTTTATAGAAACTAAGTGGTACATGAACATAAAGTGATCCTCATGTCTGATAGAACTCAATTTATAAAAGATTTAAAATTTAGATCATTCGATACACCATAAGGTATAGTGAACAGAAGAACTGAAAATTCATACAACACTCGAGCTTTATTTAAAAACTAAAAAACTCAATGCAATAACATATATGGACATCAACCAGATGAGATAACCTACTGAGCTGAACTGAAAATATTTCCACCAAGGATATGAACATATCACACTCCTCGGAAGAACCAGACCATAGATTCTATAATACACAGTTTGGAAGCCGACCTCAAGAAGAGGAATCAAAATTTATTATCTCTATATCAGACGAGTCTCGAGCATCAACACATAGCACACGTAGACTTCTAAACATTATTCTATATCTTTTGTTTTGTTGGGTTATTTTGTTTAAATTTTTGAGCATTGTGTGTATCTATCTATTACACAGACTAACTACTATGAACAACTAAAGGATACCTGATATCCAAAAAATGCACTCTCATTATTATCTCATGTATCCCACATATAATAGATGAAGATGTCATGTGGGACATGTTTGACGTTTTCCAATGAATAACTATGGTAGTGGTAAATTTTGACATAGAAAACATTATGTAATATTGAGAACCCATATCCAAGGTGTGAATCATGTTTATTAATATAAAATATGTGGTAAAAGCTGACTATCATTTGAGAGGACTAAGTCTCATCTTGAGACTGAAGCTCTTGTTTATTTCCACTCTGTTTTACTCTTTTGTTTTAATATGTTTTATCTCCATTTCATGAAACAAAATTAACAATTGAAAGTTAGTTTGTCAGGTTTTTATATCTGTTTTAAACCAGTATGTTAGTATTAAAAGTTATACCAATCGAAAAATTAGTATAGTTGAGAACTAATCAATCTTATGAGAAATTTATTGGACATTCAGGTCTTTAATAAATTTAATACAAAGAAACATTGATTATATTTTTTAACTGGGGAAATCATTAAAAAACCAATTTTAAAATAGAAATTATTATATTTACTCAATTAAACCCCATTTTGAGTTATCTACACTGACAAACATTTGGTATCAGATGTTGCCTTTTGAAATTTTTTAGTTTTCAATTTTTCCAATATTTTTCTATTGTGATTGTATTTTTTAGTGATCTTAAAATTTTAGTTATTTCATAAAATTTATCTCTTTGAAATCATCTAATAATTAATATTTTGGAAAATATTTTAGAAGGAGATTATACTTATAGACCTCCATTTTTAATGGAACCAACTATGATTCGTGGAAACATAAAATGAAAATGAATCTAGAAATAATGGGATTTGAAATATAGACTTCTATTGAAAGTATATATGAAATTCCTGAACTTCAAGAAACACATGAGATGATTCTACCAATACAACATTTCATAATAATTTTAATGTAATGAATTCTATTTACTGTCCTCTAGGAGATAAAGAGTTCAATCATATTTCTTCTTATAGATCTAACCGTGAAATTTGGGACACTTTTTCTACTTCCCATGATGGAAAATATAATGTGAAGGAAATGAGACTTAATATTTATACTATTAAGAATGATAATTATATAATGAAGCCTGATTAATCTATTTTTGATATTTATCTCAAATTTAACTACATTTTCAACACAATTATTTCTCTTAGAATATATGTCACAAACAAAGAACAAATAATGAGTGTTATGATATGTTTACATGATAGATGAAGAGGAAACTCTATCTCTATTATAGAGTCATGTGACATTAGAAAATTACAGGTCAGAGAACTCATTAGAATTTTGAGGATGTATGAAGATAAAATGGATATCA
Source organism: Viscum album (assembly GCA_963277665.1). Classification (NCBI taxonomy): domain Eukaryota; kingdom Viridiplantae; phylum Streptophyta; class Magnoliopsida; order Santalales; family Viscaceae; genus Viscum; species Viscum album. Next base: position 409,651,456 of record OY728136.1, read on the forward strand.
AAAAAGAGAATGATGATGAACCCAAGGGGAAGTCTGAAGCTTTCTAGAATACTTCCTATCAAAATAAAGACCAAGAAAAAGTTCAAACTGATTATGAAGGATCCAGTACTGAGAATCAGCTTGATAACATGATGAATAAATGGGCCAGTTGTCCAAGAGATTCAAGAAATTTTATAGGAAAAATGTGTTTTTCAGAAAACCCAACTGTAAAGAAATGTATGATAACAACGGAAATCGGAAAAATTATTATAAGGGAAATGATAAATCAGAATAGATAGTGTGATATGATTGAAAAAGGAATGAAAGTGTAAATTTTGACTCTACAATGTTCCAATAAAAATTATGTATTATAACAAGGACATATAATATAAGAAATCCATGAAGGCCAAATAGACTGTCTATGAGTATATCTACCGTGAATCTACTTCTTCTCACAATGAGGAAGAAGACAAAGAAAATTTTTGTTTTATGAAAAACACATCTGATGTAATCTTGGCCTCACATAATTAACTTTCCTACAATTATGAAAATTAATGTGATTATGAGAATATGTAATGTGAATAATTATTTTAATATTGCAATATGCTGAAAGATACATGTAATGTACAAATGATATTTATTAATATTTAATTAAAAAATATACTCTCACTATAACTATGAAATATGATTGTACTTCTGAAAATGAATAGAATTATCAAATGCTCAAGGGAAAAAATAATTATAAATGTATAATGAGGAATTAAATAAGGATCTTGAAAATTTTACCAATAGAAAAAACACACCTACAAAAATGTTGTTAAATAGATAGCTCATCTTTAATCATCTGGAATATGATATCAACTAGGACAAATGAACTTATGAAAAACAAATTTTATGATCAAAACTGGAAAATATTTTTTCTTTATGGAAAAATTAGAATTTACTCAAGCTCTAGTTCAAAAAATTATTTTACTTCATCTAGTTCTTATAGACAAAACATATTATATTATTCAAATACTCAATATTTTGAAAATAGAAAACCGACCGGACAAGTGTGGGTTCCTAAAGCTCTTATTAAAAATGTTTTTGGATCCAGATAAACTTGGGTACCATAATCATTTCATGGATAAATTGTTTTGTAGGGAAAATCCCTAAAGTGTTCCACTAAACATTTGTGGTATTTGAACAGTGGGTTTTCAAGAAACATTGTAGGGGACAACACAAGCTTTTAAATTATTATCTAAATTGATGGGGGTTATGTCACATTTGGTGACAATGGTAAAGAAAAAATCGTTAGTCTAGGACGAATTTCTTACCCAAACACTATTTAAATGTTCGAAGTACATTTATTTTGATGGATTAATGTATAATATGAAATTTATATATCAATTATGTAATGATGTATTTAATGTAAAATTTATAAATGATTCCTGATAGGTTTTTTATACCATGAATTACATAGTATTTACTACTCTTAGAAATAATAATGTATACGCTATAAATTTTTGACACACTAGCCTCACATAATGTATCATTCTTATTTGACATTAAATAATATTATTGTCATTGGTAGTGAAGATATGGACATTTCAATGTAAACTATTGTAGTGAAATAAAGGGAAAAGTCTTAGTCAAGGATAAAACCAAATAAATGTTTCAAGACAATAAATTGTGCAATCCATGTGAAAATTGAAAGCAACATAAAATCTCTTTCAAATAAATGAATAAAGGTCAACTTATCATTCATAACAGATGCATAACATGGATTTTTTGGGACCATCTCGAGTATATGGAATAAATTGATGTCACTAGGTCTATGTTCTTGTGGATGGATATTCTAGGTATAATTAGACTTATTTAGTAGCTCACAAATATAAATCATGTACTTACTTCAATATGTATGCTAAAAATAAACAAAATGTTAGTGTACATAGAATTAAATCTCTATGAAGTTATCATGTTTGTGTCTTTGAAAATCAATACTTTGAACCTTTTTTCTCACAAAATGGATATAGTCATAACTTCTCTGCCCCTCAGTATCATAAAAAAGGAGTTATAGAATGAAGAAATATGACCTTACAAGATATTTCTAGAACTATGCATAATAAATACGGCTTACAAGTTCTCTTCTGGGATGAAGCTATTAATATAGATGGTTATATAATAAATAGGTTCTTAGTCATACTTATCGTTACGAAGAATATCTATGAGTTATATAAAAATAGAAAACACAATGTAAGATATTTTAATGTTTCTGGATATATTGTTTATATTTTTTACACTAAAGAAAATATGGAAAAATTCGCATCCAAAACTAATGAAGGAATCATTCATGGTAACTCAACCTGTAGAAAAGTCTATAGATTCTTTAATAAAAGAAAGAAGTGTGTAGAAGAATCAGTGCATATCAAATTTGGTGAAGCCGATCCTCATGATCCTAAGGCCTATCTAGAAAACCATGTATATGATATATCAAATCTAAACACAAATGAAAAATCATATAATTCTTATGTGAAGAAATATTTGAAATCAATCATTTATTTTATTTCTCCATAATCTAGCCATTATGAATAGGATAAAAATGATGAACCAGAAATAACCATTCCTACCATTTCTAGACAATCTAGAAACCTTAAAAATGATTCCATAGATGATGTAACTATACACCTAGATATAGAAAAACTAACATTGGGTTATATTAGAAATCAGGCTGAACATGAAGCCTTTTTTTCATAGCTTGAACGTAAAAATATCAATGATGCAATGGATGATGAATTTTGGGTGATGGATATAAAAGATATACTCAACAAATTTGATAGAAATTATGTTTCGAAACTTATGGATTACCCCAACGAAACCCTGATCATAGGAAGTAAGTGGGTGTTTAGAAATAATGTAGATGAAGATGGTAATATTGATAGAATCTAAGGTAGATTAGTTGCACAAGGATATTGTCAATAAGTAGGGATTGAATATGAAGAATCATTTTCAATTGTTTCAAGACAAGAAGCCATATGAATCCTTCTTGCTTATACTTCCCATCTTAATTTCAAGCATCATCAAGATGATGTTAATAGCACATTTGTAATTGGATATATAATTGAGGATGATTTTTTTCGAACAACCCCCTAGTTTTACAAATCCTCATTTTCAAAATAATTTTTTCAAATTGCGAAAAGCATTATATGGTTTAAAATAATCTCCAAGAGCTTGGAATGATAGATTGACCAATTTTATTATTTCAAAAGCATTTAAAAACTAAATTACTAATCTTTCCTTTTTTATAAATCGAATTTATAATTATGTTTCAGTAGTCCAAATATATGTTTTTTATATTATTTTTGAAAATTCAAGAAGTTATTTATGTATTAAATTAGATAGAATAATGGAAATTAAATTTTAAATGAGTTTTATTGGTGAAATCAAATTATTTTTTGGATTTCAAATTTCTCAAAATAAATAATGTATCACATTAAATAAATGTAAGTATAAAATAGATCTACTAAAATGATATTCATATAAATGAATTAAAAGTAGTGTATCTATAATGAGTACTACATCTATGTTGGATCCGGATGGTGATGGTAAATCTGTGGATCAAACTACTTACAAATGAATGATTGGGAACTTTCTCCACATGACTTATAATATCCAATATATAATCTTTAGTGACATTATGTGTGATAGTTTTCAATATATTATCAAATAATATCATGTAAATTATGTTAAAATAAATTTCGATACATCAATCATACTATCAATTTACGCTTGTTTTACCCCAAAAGACAATCATTTGATATAGTGAGATATTAGAAGCTGATTTTGGTGGATTATTGTTATATGGAAAGAGCACATCCCGGACATGCCACTTTTTGGGAAAATATTTGGTTTCATGCTGTAGTATGAAGAAAAATTTTGTTTTATTATATACTACTATAGCATAATACATATCCATTGGTAGCTGTTGTGAAACAATTTTGTGTAAATAAAAAACTCTTCTAGACTATGGTTGGTAATTAAGACATGTACCTATAAAATGTGACAACACAATTTCAATTGACATCTATAAGAATCTAGTTTTTCTCTCTAGAATGAATCATAGTGTTTAGATAAATCACTTTTTGGGAGATCAGAATTAAAAAGGTGATATTACATTAGAATATTTTGGCACTGAATACTAGCTTGTTGATATATTCACTAAGACGTTAAAATACTAATGGTTAAATTTACCTTATACGTGATCTAGGAATGGTCAATTATTAACACCCTATGTTTATCTCTACTTTAATATTTTTTTATGTTGATTTCATGCTGATTCTGTTTTCATACCGACACTAATTTCATGAAGGCGTTGTTGTCACTGTGCCACCATTGTTACACCGACCCCATTGTCATGCCGACACTATTGTCATGTTGACACTGTTCATTTTTTGAGAAGTTTTTCATCTCAACTCCAATGACTCATCAATTTTTTCTGTTGTATCCAGTTTAAGATTGTGCGTTTGTAAAATCATAATATCCAGAAATGATATATATTTCAATTTATCCACTCTACTCCCTTTACCACTACTCTATCTCTATCTATTTTTGCTGCCATTCTCCTTCTCAACTCTCGAGCTTTCACCTTATGACCTTTGAACTGAACTGATTGGAATGGTACATTTAAATCAAGCTTTGGAAGAGGGTGTGTATTTTCCTTCCATGAAGAAAAAATGGGAGTGCAGAAAATTGTCAGGCCATATGAATAATTGTCTAGTAAATCATGTTATATCATGGAAAAATATATTTTAGTTGAATGGATCATGGAGAGTAAATCATTGTTGTTGGAAGTGTTGAAAGATCCTAGATGGCTTGAATCGTTTTCAAATAATTATAGACTCATTTATCAGAAGCAAGTTTATGAGTATTATATGAATGTGGAACATCTATTGGAAGGATGTTATGTTGTGTGGATGAAGTCAATTGTGAAAGGGATGAGAATCTCTTTCTCTTCAATGCATTGGGATGGGGGTCTTGTGGTACCTCAAAAAGGAAGGTTTGATTTTTTCTAATGTACTTCTCCTCTTGAAAGTGAATATTTATTTAATGAGACTTCTTTAATGATGTAAACTAGAATTGAAGAGCACAAAAGACCCTTCACCTTAAAATTGAATGGTGAGTGCAGAATTCTATTCATGTTTATTCAACATCATATTTTTTCTATGAAAGGGAACATTTCTTCTATCATGTATCATGATATATAGTAGGTTTAATTGAATCAGAAAATTGATAAATGGAAACATTATAGATATCTGATGTTGCACATCAATGATACGATAAAACCTAAGTGTAAATATAATTTGATATTCTATTCAATAATAATGTTAGCAATGATGAAAGGAAAGGTATGTGTAAATGAAAGAAAGGATTTGGTACTTAGTGAATGCAAGTGAATCTTCTCATGCTCTGATATATGTAAAAAATGAAAATAAATTGGAACCCTTGGAAGAAAAAATGGGTTGGTGATGAAGACATATTATATGTGACGTTCAATACCATATAACATCATATTGGACCAAAGGATATAGAAGATCCTAGTACTGATCAAGATGAATAACTAACATATTCATCAAATGAGGAAGATAAACATGTTACCCGTATTAGAGATTCAGGATCACCAATTGATGATCGATGTAACCCAGAGACAAATGGACCATAAGAATGAATATATATTGGACCCACAATTCCACCTATGAATTTGAACTCTCATGAATATATTCACAAATCGTTAGGTAGTGAAGAAAAATAAATTGAAGGTAGTGTAAATTATATTAGTGAATCCAATGATGAAGATATAGGAGGAGAAGAAGAGGAAGAAACTGGGAGTGGTGAAAAATTTTTAGAATATAGATGGGACGAAGGATATGAACAAGTCACATATGAGAAGAAAGAAGAAGGTAATAATGAAGAATGATGTGAATGTGAATGTGATAGTGAATCTAGTCACCCTGATGAAAATCCAGATGTTGTGAGAATGGATGTAACTAAATCAAATACTAATGTCACTATTGAAATTATTGTTTAAGAAAAAAAATCCTCCTGATGAACCTATTAATCTTGTGATGTTTTCTATGAAAATAACTCTTCTTAAGGAAAAGGAAAATATCCAGGAATCCAAGAATGGGGGGAGCCATCTGTCCTAAGAGATGACACTGAGGGGGAGCCTCATGTACCAGTTTCTAAAGTCGATGAAGAGCATCAAACTGGATGATTAAGGCTTGAAACTATTTCTCATTTGTATACTGATATTATTGCTGAATTGATAATAAATCTTGTTTATGTCTCTTTGGGATTAGATTATAAAGACTCTGATGATTCATTTTTTCCCTTTATACAATGGAAGCAATGGATGAGACTACTCTTAATGACTTTGTCACTAAAGCCGATTTTGTTCTATTAAAGAAGAAAATATTTGAATCCAATAGACACTCTATAAAATATAAAATTATATATGATATTGATGATTCTAGGAGATAGATTACTAAGATGGATGAGAATTTAGAAGCAATCAGATATATGGATGATGGTGAAAATCACGCTAGTGCTTCTAGCCCTTTTATTGCTTCAACTTGTATTTCTCATGATGATATTGCTTCTGTTTTATAGATAGTGAGAAAATATATTCCGAAAAATATAATCACAATTTCAGAGACAATTGTGACAAGAAATACCATGCTCAGAAATGTTATAAAAAAGTTGACAACTAGGATCAATGCTTTGAACATAGAGTATTAATCTACAGTGGGAATAGTCGTGAAAGGCCATGATAACCATATCTATCATTTTAAAACTCTTGAGTATTCCTATCAATGAAACTATGTTTAGGATCAGACCTCTTCAGTTCTGGATTAGGGTTCCACTGCACCAGTATAGTCCTCACAATCTACACAACTTTCTACTATTAGTTTTGTGTTCAAAGAGGATTTTCAAGCACTGATTACAGGTATTGCCAAATTCAAGAATTGTTCAGATAACGTGCATGACCAAGTCAATTATTATACTGGAAGATATTCTCAGACTCAAGAATATTTGAACAAAGGGATAAATGAGTTTATTCACAAAACACCTCACTAAGCACCAACTGAATAGTATTTTCTAGTACTTACCACAAATAATACTCGTCCACAATTAACAAAAACCTTTAATGATCAAAAATCTTGAATCTCAGGGAATTTACATATTTTATGGATAAAATTATAGAATTCAAGTACGATATTTAGAAGGCCATAAAATATGGTGAAAATATCATTGAATAGTTAAGGATGATGTTGAAATCATATCTTCATTTCCAGAGTGACACAATTATAGTACCTCTTTCTTTAGTGCATGGTCCTACTAGTTCAGTGGCTACTCAACCTCAAAAGTTAATTTTTTAGGCCTTATCTCACATCAGTCCAGTCATCACTGAAACTATTTGGTCTTGTATTCTTTATCAACAGAGACCCACTCGAGCTTCGACAGTTCCTAAAAGAGTTCTCCTTCCTCCTATAAAAAATAGTTTGGACACTCCTTCTCCTCCGCCTACCCCTCCTGAACAACCTTTCATATTTCATTCAGCTAAGTGGAATGAACCCTTTGATCCAAACCTTAATCATAACATATATTGTGGAATCATTTAAATTTGATATGGTTGTATACCTCTATGTTTTCTTCGACAAATTTTTTTTTGAATGATGTTTCATTGTTCCTACCTTACTTTTTGTACTATTCTCTTCTCCTACAACATTTTATTAATCCCAAAAGGGGGATAACATTTTGTAATTCGACAATTCCATGATTTGTGATTATAAAAAATGGTGAGATTGTTGGACCATAGATGAAGATGACCATTATCTCTAACTAAAGGTTTTAATTATCACAAATCATGTTATATATTAACATATATCTTACTTGTTGATATATATTATATTATGACTCTACATTATCTTGAATAACAGATCATGTAATTTATGTAACAATTTATGATTGATTATGTATAAAGAAACATTTAATTGATTATATATGTTTAATTATGAGTACTACCGATTTATATCTTTTTTGAATTTCATGACAGACAAAACATCTAAAGTTGTATGTGTATATGTCAACGACACTGACAAACAGATGAATCACCATCATACATTTTCCTTTCATGAAGTCATATCCAACATGATTTTTTTTATTATGTGATGTTTACACCATTATAAAATATTTACTAATAGACATGACACCGATAGACATAAGACTCACTAGTGCACATGCTACAGGTGCAAATGACCTACCGTTAGTTCACGTGACCAACCATTGGATGATGCTACTGATGAAAGGACTCGCTGATAATTAAAATGAGTCAGTTTTTGTTATAATATCTCAGTGAAAAAAAGAAGGACTCACTATTGATATGAGTCACTATTAGTTCATCTTTATCACCGATGAAAGGGGACACTGATACCCCAAGTCACCGATACCGATGGAAAGTACTCACTGATGCATAGAGTCACCGATGCCAACTGAAATGAATCACTAATGCCTAGAGTCATCGATATCGAGGGAATTTACTCCCTAATGAATATAATCACAGATACCAATGATAAGGACTCATTAATACAAAGAGTCACTGATGATTATAGAATGATTCCAATGAGAGACCAATACGTATGACTCACTAATTTTCATAAATACCATTTTATGTTTATTAATTAAAATTTAATTCTAAATGTCATATTTAGAAAAATTAATGTTTCTGACATTAATTAATGTAGTCTATAAGAAATTCAGTAGAGAGTACGAGGTTCATGCTCATGGGGATATCATCATGTCCGTTAGTCCTCAAAGTATAAAATAATTTCAATATCGAACATTCGATACAAAAAAATGTGGAAGGAACAGAAGAACTAAAAACTTATGCAACATTCTATCTTTCATCAAAATCCCAAAAACTCAAAGAAAAATACATATATGGACATCAAGAAGATTATAAAACCCTACCAAGTTGAACATAACATTGTTCCACCATGGTGTTGTACACTCCACACTCCTCAGAAAAACCAGACCATAGAGTCTGTGATACTATGTTTGGAAGATGACTTCGAGAAGAGGAATCAAACATTATAATCTCTACATAAGAAGAGTCCAAATCAACATTTCAAAGCACAAAAATACTTCTAAAAAATATTGTACAAAATATACTATGTTGTGTTCTTTTCATTACATTTTGGAGCAGTGTATGTATCTCTCTGTTACACACACACTGAATCATGTGCACAATTGAAGGATACTTGATATCCTAAAACTCAACCTAATTATTATCTCATGTTTCCCACATATAATAATGGAAGGGGTGAAGTGTGATTTGTTTGTTGTTTTTAGTACGAATAACTAAGGTAGAGGTCATGTGTGGCCTGTAAAGTCATGTGTACAGTTGAGAACCCCGATCCAGGTTGTCGATCAATTTTATTAATATAAACTATTTGGTGGCTGGTGATCACAATGTAGAGTGGACTAAGTCACTTCTTGAGACTGAACATTTTGTTTATCTCCATTGTGTTTTACTCTTTAGTTTTACTTTGTTTTATCTCCATTTAATAAAACTAAATTGATCCTTGATAGTTAGTCTAGAATGTGTTTATATCTGTTTTAAACAAGTATGATTGTTTAAAAGTTATACCAATCTTCATATTAATATAATTGAGAACTTGTCAATCATCTGAGAACTTTATTGAACATTCATGACATTTATAAAATAACTACAAACAGAATATAATTATAATAATAATGGGGGAAACATTCAATGAACAAATTTTAAAACAGAAATTTTTATAGTTATGATATTATCCCCCCATCTTGAGTTATCTACTGCAACCAACAACTATTATTAACTAATAAGGATTTTATTATCAATTTTAATGATAATATTTTAATATCATAATAATATATTATTGTAATTATTATTAATTTAATAGTAAAAGTTATTATTAAGTTAGTGTAATGTATTAAATGTTATTATTATTCTTATTATATGTTCTTATTTTAAATGTAAAATCATAATTATATTTTTTATTCTATATCACCATTATTATAGTTATTAATTAATAAAATAGGTTTATTTGTAAATATAGGTTTTAAATTTTAAATTAGTAAACTTAATTTTAATTATTTATAATACAAATTTATAAAATTTAAAATTTAAAATATATGATTAATATATTTTAATATTATTATTATTAATTTAGTCTTATTTTTTATATATATATTTATATTATTTTCATTTTTTTTAATATTATTATTTTTTAAAATTATTATTATTATTATTATTATTGATTTTATCAATCTCACCCCTACAATATTTCCCTATTCCACGCAACATTAGGTTCTAGAGTCTACATCTCCAGTGAGGCCAAGACCTCCAACACCAACAAAATGGATATGAGAGGCTCCCCCTTGGAGAAGGGTGGCACCAAATGTTGTTTTCCTATGGCACAAATGACAGTGGTTCTTTATATCTACAACATGAGGTTTCAGCATAGACTCCCCCCAACTATGCTCCTCGATGATAGTAACTAATACACATCACAATGATAGACAGCAGTGGATCCCTCCCCGCGGCTCCGTTCAGGTTGAAGATCAAATTGATGGAAATATAGATTTGGCTGTCAGATCTAGTGTATGCAGGATTTTATTCTGCTATCTGAAAATAAGATGTGTTGAAGACTATTTCTATGAATGATATGTCAATGGACAAAAAAGGTAGTAGAGGTAGTGACATAAAAGCGGAGAAACAAGTCTAGTGATGAATGTGGATTTTATCCCACTAGTGAGACAAAGCATGCAGTCAACATTGTGCGATAGTGGAATGGTTCCTCGTATTCCAATGATGAGATTGTTGGATGGTGAACGGTGAATGAAGGTGAGAATGGTGATAGGGGAGTGGTGGGTCTAGGAGTTGGTATGAGGGAATGAAAGACTGACCATTATAGAGGAAGGATGTTAAATCATTGATTCATTATATAAGATCAATGACTCTGAGTCCCCATTGTAAAAGGGAAATCCCATTAATATGGATGAAAACAACAATGGTGAGTGAGGGGATCACTATTAGAAATTTTTATATAGGGAAAAGACTCACCATTAGGAATCCTGACAACAAGTCATGAAAATTTGGCAAAGTAAAAACAAGATAGTAATGGAGACTAATTGAGTCATCATTATAGGGGTTTGACAGAGACTTAATATTAAACTAAAATGGTTTCTCAAAATGTTTGCTTCTAATTTAAAAAAAATGTAAATCAAATATGAAAAATAATATAATTTATAAAAATACTCAAAACAGAAATAAAAAACAAATTAAAAAAATGTTTACATTTAAAAGTAAATAAATATATTTAATAGAACAAATAAAAGTGTTGATATATAAATATAAAAATAAAAAAAAATCAATTGAAAGGATTAAATTAATATAATAATTCACATTAAATATTATAATTTATTAATTAATGATAACTGAAATTAAAATATTATATTTTAAATATACGAATCAGTTAGTAGATTGAATAAAATATAAAATATTAAAAAAACATAAAACATAAAATTAATAAAAAAAATTAAAAATAAAATAAGTTAAAATAAAAAAATGAAAGATAAAATTAAATGATTTTATAAGCATAAAATAATAAAATAATCATAAAAAATTATTAATTAATGCATTTATTTATTAAATTACAAAAGTGTAGGTATTTATTAAAAGTGAACAAATAAATAATTAATTGAAAAAAATAATAATGAAATAAAGCGGAAAATGTATAAATTTTAGTTACACATAAAGTTCCTTCACATAGAATTTATCTTGGCTCTATAAAGGGAAATAAAATCTATGTCTAAAATTGAATCAGATTCCACTAAAGGATGTATGAAAAAGGTCACTAGATATTTCATTGCACAATCATTAACATGGGAGGACTTCTATACATTGGATAAAATAATTTCCCCATTTTCAGTATTCACAGTCAAATATACATCCATTGATAATGGTAGTGGTTGAATAGTTCTAATTAACTTGTTTGATATAAAAAATGTGTAAAACAAGAAAACAATTATGTTTTCTATTCTGGAATAATTAACTAGTATGCCCATCACCACTTCATTGTAATGATCATCCATGGTGTTTGTGTTGAAAAAAATATCACCCATGCTACCTTAGAGGTTTTTTGTTGTCTTTAAGAATCACTGGCTTATGCAATTAGTTTACAAAATTACCTTGTTACATACTATTAACAAATCAACAATGATATGTGGTTTAAATGGGAAATTCTCTTCTTATCCAGTATTATTTGGTTTCTCATATTTCTAACTACTTGATAGGTTTCATTCCATCCCACACTTAAATCATTCCTTAATTCCCCTTAGGAAATTTTATGGTTTTTTCATCCCATAACTTTTACAGGTGGGATTCTAGAATTTCCTGACACCAATCTACTTCACTCTCATACTTTAATAAATAAATAACAGTTTTAACTTATCATCATTGTGAAACCCTTGAAAATAAATGATCACTGTTAAAACATTGAGGGTTTATCAGAAAATATCTACATAGCTATCCAGGTTAGGAATCCCGATGGATTTCCATAGACTCAATTTTATCCAACCAATTAATTGAGGAACCATAAATGTGGGGGTAAATCAATGTTAATGGAATTTTTTCTTGTGTTGAGAATATTTTTTCTAAACCCTAATAGATTATCCATATTTTTTACTTTAGGTAATGGAAATCCCTTTTCATATTTACTCAGAGAGTTTGAGGACAATATTAAACAAAAAATATTTTCAAAAATTCCTTCCACTCAATTTCTATGATATTTTCCTTAGGCTTCATATTTTTGTTCAATTTCCCCCACTGATTTTCTTCTCTCACTATATAAAAATTAGTCTTATTAAACTTCTCTTATTCAAAATAATTATTGATAGATAAAATCTTCTCAATGGAGTTTATCCATTGTTCAATTGTTATGAGATCAAATAATCCATTAAAAGTAGGAGGCCTTTATCATATGAAGCTCTCAATTGGGGCTTGTTCTCTCTTATAGAGGTTTGTGTTTTCCTATTGATCTAGGATTCTATTCAGAAACATTGTCATTTGAGAAATTAACCTTATAAACAACATGATTCATTCATCCATCAGTTTAGGCATCTCCATGGGCAAGTCTTCACCTTTCCCATAAAATCGGTTATTTTCAATATTCCTACCATTTTCATAAATTACTAAGAATAAAGGAAAAAATATGTATGATTATTTTTAAACTATTAAGCATATTATGGGTAATACAATTACATTAAATTGAAAATTTATAAATCACAATTTTTTGCAAAACTTATAAATCACATGGATTCAATCTCTGTTATCCATGACCTATTTTGTCACATATATTTTTATAGAATATTTTATGTTCCCTAAATATTGATTCTAAATGAAAATTGGAATTTAAAGAAATCATATACCATGGTATTATCAAACTAGATGTGTAATAACTCCCATCTTTAGATACCAGATTACCCAAAATAAGGTCGGAAACACATTATCAAAGTTGTTACTCCTTGATACATCTTGTCCTGAACTAGGTCTTCATGTAGTTCCTAGAATTGGACGTATCTGTGTGTTAATCATGTCACATTATAATAAAAAAAAATCATTGACGTTTTAATATTCATATCCTTATCTCTAAGGTATTCCATAACTTTTTCTTATCCAAATTGGAACAAAAACTAAAATTTTCATCTCATACCAATTATAACTACCCTTCAATTAATTTCACTTTAATACCTAATTTATTACATAATAATAAACACAATACAACATGAATGATCAAGAAGTATAGTTTATATGATAATTAGGTACATTACATGAAAACCAAAAATAGGGTGTATAATATCATTAATAAAAACATATTTGACATTGTCAAAATAGTCCTAAGAAAAAAAACAACCTGAGACAACCGAAGGACATACCTAAGAAAGGGATAATCTATATATTCTAGTAAGTTAATAAAAAGGAATTAGGATTACATAATAAAAAATAGAAATTTTAATGATGAATAAAATGAACATGAATTGTAATGCATGATGTTGCATAATAATCATAACATAGGCAATGTGGAAACAATGTAAAACACTGAATCATAAATATAGGTCAAGGATAAACCCACCATGATATCAAGTTATAAAATATCCCATAATGTAATTGGGTTCACTCTGTTTCCCAATATTATGTATCATGATACTAAACAATACACAATGCATTGGGGCACTATCTGGGCACACCAGTCATATTAATTTCAGTCTCATGATTATGTGCGACAAATAAATCATACAACATGGATTAATTCATCATTAAAATTTCTTCCATGAGAAAAGAATTTAGAATAAATATATTTATGTTCCAAATAAATAATAACATGTGCATAAATGTTAATAACCTTGATAGAAAAATGTATATGGTATTCACTACCCAATTGTTTTGGCATGGAAAATCTTGGTGAAAATTCTATTGCATATCAATGTTAAATAATTTTTATAAAAAAATCGATTATGAGAGAGAAAGGTGTATCTACTTATATTAACAAATAATTTTAATTAATATTTAAAAATAAATATATATCAAAACTTTATAAATGATAAAATATTTTATATGTTTAGAAATAAACATAAAATAAATAATATAAGGTGAGGAGTCCTTACTGAATTTCAGAATAGAAATGAAATATGTAAGCGTACAAATGAGGGAGGATAAATGACACCTAAAAAATAACATAAATTTAATGTTAAGGTAACTATAATAGATAAATTAAAATTTGTTCTATTAGAGAAACTAAATTCAATGAGGGTACCTGAATTTGAAATGAGGAGAGGAAGTTAATTATCCCTTACAAGAGTGTGTGCCTTCAAGCGATGGGAGGTGTTTACTGAGAGCTTGGTGGTAACATTGAAAGACTCTATAGATTATATTGAAGTTTATTTTTATTATAAAAAGAGTTTTAGTGAGGAAAAATTAGATATTGAATGGGATTATATAGGGGAAGAAGCGGAAATATTGGTTTGTTAGGTTTTAGACTCTACTTAATAGAATATCCAAAACCAAAAACCATGGGATGTTTTCCTGTGGTTTTAGAAAAAAGGTTTTGGATTATAATATTTTCTAAGGATAAGCTATGATAGTATTAAAAACACATACCTTTCTTATATGGTGTTGATTCACACTCATAAATAAATGACATTGAAACGTTAAAATATATTATAGGTTTTATAGGATTCATAATGGATTTAAAAAATAAATAAAATGAACATAAAATAACATTAATTTAAATAGAATACATTTATTTAGTCTTAGATTCTATTTATAGTAATTATAAAATAATATTTGGGTTATTATAATGTCATAATGAACAAATTATATTAATAAAATATTTAATTTTTACATGAAAATTCAACTGACTCAGAAAATTAGGATTAAATCATGATTGAATAAATTCAATTTTTAAATAAAAAAATTTACATTATTTTAATCTATGTAGTTTCATAAACTTTTTAATTTTTACTATTAAAATAATAACCGTTATTTATTTAAAATGATGGATTTTCATATAGTAACAATATTTGAACACTAATAAATATTACATTGTAGTTCAAAAAAATTATATGATAATATATAAAAGAAAAAAGATATTACATAAAATTAAATTATTATTTATTTAATAAATAAATTAATAAATAAAAAAATAAATTCATTAATTTAATGTTAAATTTATCAAAAATTACTATTTATTCATTATTAAATGAAAATAAAAATAAATTATAATGTAATAAAAATAAGATTAAAATCAATTCATTATTCTATTAAAAATAAACATATTTATATTTTTATGGTCTTGAAACATATACCATTATTGTGAAAGAAAATTCTCTAAGAATATGATCTTGATGATGGGACTTTTATGGGGATATTCAGCAAACATGTTTTGGGTCATTATCTCGATAAGCTTGATCATCCGATGTAAATGGTTTCTCTCATGTTCTAGTTGTTGGATCATAGATTTGGCTTGGTCAAAGGAAAAATTCCGAAAACATTTTTTACCTCAGATGCTTTGATAAATGTTCATTATAGGGTATGATACTACTGGTTGAGGCCATCACATCTTTTTCTATGTAAATTTTTTTTCTAAATAACTTTTATTTATAATGATTTTTAATCACTATTAAAAGGTTATATTATCAATTTTAGTAATAATTAGTAGTCATTTAAATCCAATTGGTTATAATAAATTAATATAATTTCATAGTTTTCTATAACCAAATTTATGATGTGACTTTTAAATAAATCAAAAAGATAAATTTTATTTGTAACAGTTTGGGTCATTACAGTTTCACCACATAGAAAATATTAGGCATTACCTAATCAAAATTTTCGTATCTATTTAAGTGACCATTTTCTAAGATAAACTGGTTTATTCTTTCATTATACTATAAATACATTGGTTGTATATTATCACATAGTGTTTCATTCATGGTGTTATACTATCATATAAAACGGTACATATTGGTTTGGTCTTCCCCATATTATACTAGGTTTAGTCTATCCAATTTTAGGACATGATTTCTCTTGACATATACAATATTAGATGCTAGGTTGGCTCTTTTAAGAGTGTCGGTTTTGTCTATCCCCTTATAATATTGTGGTCTACTTGTATTGGAATGTATAAGAGGTTAGGAATGGGCCTATTAATGTATATTTTGGGTCAGTAACTATAAAATATTTTTTTAGGTTTTCTCGTATAAAATTTATGGTTATATATACTAACAATGAAAAATAAAAAGATGTTGTGATTAAGATTGTAAATGTTTTTATGAGTTTTATCCTATAAAAGGACATTATTTTTTAACTCAAAAATACATGGGAATTCGATTAAACCTCTACGTGTAAATATTTTGTATGTAAAGAGTTGTCACATTCTTCAAAAGTGGCATACCATAATGTTTTTCAAACACCAGTTTAGTGTGTGATGAGTGAACATATAGTCATTTAGATCCAAATGTCTCTAAAATATATTATTTTCTCCAGTAAACTTCAATGATTTTTTTCAATCCCATTTCTTATATAATTGTGTTGTCACTGTTTAATAATTTACTCGATCACATTATAAAATAAATGTTTATACTATTATATGTTGTAAATAAATTAAACCCCCATATTGTGTAATGACATGAACTCTTAGAGATCTAACATAAATATCTCTAGGAATGCAATTGGTGGACTAATATGTAGAAGAATATTTAAAAATATACATCAATGTCTTAGGTGTGTCATCAAATTAAGGTTGAGAGGAAAACAAATGGTTGTCGAAAACATTTCCCATACCTATATGGAAATGTGAAATAATCAATATGTATTTTTATGATTTCTACTAATACATAAAAATTTAAAAAGTATGTATGGGTTATGTTAGACCATATTATAAAAAAATTACACTTAATTTCCATTTTATAAGACTCATTACTTAATCAAAATACTGATATATATATTAGATAAGTGTTAATTCCACATGGAAAAAATTACTGATTTTATCTGATTTAGATTTGAATTTTACCTCAATGTTATAAAACAAAATTCATTACTCTATAATAATAGCATCTACCTTTAGTATATATTTTCACACCTATATTGATATCCAATCAAATTGAATATTCAAAAATATTGAAGATATATTTATGTGTTATATATTTACATTACGTTTGGATGGGATCAACATATTCCATTAGTTGGATTATCATAAAAAGAGATTCCACTAAGTCCTTAAAAAATTCCCATATGAATCTCTAAATGGGGGGATATCTATAAATTATTTTTACTGGAATGATGTAGGTTAATGAAAATTTTAAGACCCATGATGGATGAAAATGTGGATGAAAATATCAATAAAATTTGATAATGCCTCTTGATGGATTAATGTAAGCCAAAGTGCTATGATACTAATAATAGATGAAAATATTAGTTTATGTATTTTGAAAAAAATATCCCACTCATAGCTCCAGAGGATAGAGTGAGGATATTTGGGAAGAAGTTGATATTATATTCATGAAAAATCATCCCCTAAGAGATATTTGATCATTTCTGAACTGTGGAATATGCACTAGATCACGAACCAATCCGGTCTAAAGAACAAGTTATGTTCCACATATCCCACTAGCGGATGTACAAACTCGATTCCTCACTTGTACTGAAACATGATTTAGTACAGTTGGACGAGGATCTCTCTTATGTGCAGTTTTCAGTTTATATGTTCAACTATAGAGACATTTTATGCACAAGAAGACAACTAACCTAGTCATGGTATTTTGAAAAAAAATTAATTATGGCGAGGAGACATGGGAACCTAATGAAGAAATAAGAAATATCAATCCTAATTTTTTCATCCAATGTTTATGGAATGAAATATTGATTCTGAAAATTAATTAGGGGAGTAGAATGTAATGCATAAAAATTTATATATAGAATCTTAAATTCTCAATATATATGCTTCTAATTTATGTTAATTTTGATGATAAGAAATAAATTTACATTATCATTGATTTTGTACATATTATTCTTATAATATTAAAAATATAGTATTAAAATATAACTAATTTTATTGTAATAATATGGATATATTTGATTCTTTAAAATTCTTTTTCTAAAACAAATTGTTTTTATTATGATTGAAGTATATCTTTCCAACAAAAACTATTATCAATCATATAATTGAAAATATCATAAAATTACTTCCATTTTGAAATTTACCAACTGAAAATTATCATAGGATTATTTTTCATATTTTATAAATATTGAATATTTTATAAGGTGAATATTGAACAAATTTTTTTTATGATAATTGAAATTTTCAATAATATTATCATAATGAAACATTCACATATAAATTCATTAACATTTTATGATTTATATATGGAAAAAAATCAATCATTATAAAATAGTATGTAGATCTTATAAATAATTTGCATTAAATTTTAAGACATAATTAATATTTAGACATAAAAAATAATTTTATTATTTACATTATGAAATATATGATACATTGTAATTGTAACGCCCCGACCCCAGTTACCCAGAGTCGGTGCATTACTACATAACATTGGCATGATCACAAGAAAGATCAAATCTCGAAAGACCAATTGGTTTAGTAGCCTTGGAAACACTATATATAATCATAAAGTTTTACATTACATTTCAAAGTGAAAAACTACTACAACAACAAAGTCTTCATATCCACACTATTAACCCCTCATAATAACTCTGCAAGTCATTCATAAATTACTTCTTCACTACCTGGGAAAAATAAAACATAGAAAAGGGGTGAGCTCAAATGCCCAGTAAGGATAACAATATAGCGGAACATTCAAAATAAGCATAAACATTTAAGGCAATGAATTACTAAAACAAAAGCCTTTTAAATATTAACTTTCAACATGGTATGGAAAAAGTAAAATGAAATAATGCCATTTACTTGTTCACATGGATATTCTACTAATCGAATAATCACATGCAATATCAATAACCACTTTCATAATGTTGGAATGCATAATGCCAGACTATCATAACCACATAGCCAAGGCCTCGTGCCAAGACTACAAATAAGATTTTGTCAAGGCCTTGTGCCAAGACACTAGTTTGTCTCATGAGACCTACCGATGCATCGAGGAGCTATAGCGGGCTCCACCCGTCACTTATTAAGTCCAATGCATTCCCATATGAAAAGGTTTAAACATAACATAAACATTCGTATTAAAACTAGCATACGAAATGTCAATAATTTCACCATAAACTATGAATGGTATAAAAATAGCACATCCACAGTCAAACATATCACAAAAACTTCAATACAATATAGAAGTTTTGTATCATAATAAATCAACTTCAAATAATCTTAAAATCCATCAAAGGATGTTGACATAGATGAAATCAAAATTGTTTTTAAAGAAGTATCTCCTTTTATTTTGAAATCATTTAAGATCCATATAAAATAAAACATTTTCTTTGAAAATATTCTTATAAGCTTTTATGGAAATCTTCGACAATTTTATAACGGCGGAAAATAACCTCACACGCCGTATAAGTTAAAAAAAATATTCTTACCTCAATTCAGTCGAAAAGGTTAAAAAGGACCTTGTTTTGAAAACGACGGAAAGATTCCTTTATAAACCTCTTATAAAAAGTCAAACAAGGGTATAAATGACTTTAACCCATATTCTTGTAAATAGTAAAAATGTTTTGAAATACATTTCAAAGAAACATGGATGTGGATGATAAAGAGATCCCAGTAGATTATTACGTATAATACAACCTCGGATAATGAAGAGATTGTGAAATAACCCTTACCTTGTACTTTTCCTTTGTTGGGGTAGGTTAACCTCCTGTATAATGGTGAAATAATTGTTATTAAATTATACAAGTATCATATACATTAATATGATATCATATATGATCTTTTAACATTGCTTTATTAATAATATCTTAGTAATATCGTCGTTTCAGGTGATAATCGATTCGTTCTTCTTAAATGTTTGGTTACGTAAGACATGTTTGTAATGGATAGATTAAATATTATTCATAATCAGAATGATATTAACATTATTTTTAACCCTAAAATGAGAATAAGACTTGAATGGATACGATGGAGGATGGATCTCACCGCGTTCGTGGAGACGGTAGTTCGTACGTACGCACGAACGCTACTTCCATTTAATTTTTATTTTAAAAGAATTGAATCCAAATGATACATATGTATATTACTATTCCAGTATAATATAATATTTTATATATGTTACTTAAGTTCATTAACACCATCCTTTATACGTTCCATGTGTGGTATGAACGAGTCATATCATTTTAAGGGGGCGGTAGTCCGCACTTCCTCAAATGAAATTATCGTATGTATATACAACATGAAACGAATAATGGTATGAAATAAAATGGAATTACAGAAGCTTATATATAAAATATATATCATTAATCTCATATTTAATTACAGTGCCATCATAATGGCCACCATGAGAGGCGGTAAGATGTATTTGAACAATCATCGTTTCGTGAGGCGTTAGTTTGCCATCCACAGAAACATTATGTTAATCATCCATTAGATGGAGTTGTGTGTATGTGTAGTTTGAATCCTTCTTATAACAACATCCTAGTATATTTTGGATACTGGTGTTGTTACAAAAGAAAGGAAATAAAAATAGTTTGGGGGTTGGAGAAGCAAAATAAATGAAAATAATTTAAGAGAAATCGTTACCTTTAATCTAGGTAACTCACTTTGGTTGGAACCAAACGACTCCTTGAAATGCTTTCTGCCTAAGGGGAAGTTTCAAGGAGGAGGAGAGGTATTTGGGGAGCTTATTTGGGCAGAGTTTGGACGAGCCAAGTGCCTTGAGAGGTGTGAGGAAAAGAGAAGGAGGAGTGCCATTTTATAAGAGGGGTAAGGGGCACTTTTGGAAAAGCTAGAAATATTAATTTATAATAAATTCATATTCGGTTTCCAAAGGCTCCAAAGTTGACTATTCAAAGGATGAGGTGGGGAGAGGTCTAAAAAAACTCATCCAATAGAATTTAGACAGGTTTGGGTACTTATATTAACCTTAACTTTAAGTATTAACTCTAAGTTAATTAGTTTCACTTTTACAATGTCTCTTTGTATTTTTATATAATATGGTTAATAAACTTACTATATACATCCAAGCGACCCCCAAGTGGTCCATTAATGATTAACCTATCATAATATAAGTCGCTTGGACGAACCTTAGATTTTTAGGAATTTAATATCAATTAATAATATAATATTTGTTTTAAGAACTCTTTTATGTCAATTTTGACACTATTCAATAGTTGATTTTTGTGAAACTCATAACAGATTGATTACTTCGAACAAAGTCAATTAAATCAATACTAATATATCATATTATCCTAGAAAATTAGTTTAATTCATTAAAAGTTTCATATTATATTTATTTGGGTATTTATAATATCAATTATGTTAATTTTTTACTATTTTAGTAATAACATCATCATCATTGTGTCATAAATAAAATAAATTATTTAATGTCTAAAAATTATATATAAAACATCATAATGTAGGAAATTTGTTTAGATTTCTAATGAATATTTATAATCGAAAATCCAACATGTATAACCCTATGTAAAAATTGTTCTTCTAAAACATGTAAGCTTATGCCATTTTTATTTTTATTTTAACTTTATTAATATAATGTGTCCCTACCACATACAAGTGGCTCCAAGGGGTCCCCAAATTGACCCAAGGATGCCCATGTTCGGGTATGTGTCCACCAATAAGGTTAGGACACGTTTTAGGGTAATTTTGTATTATTATAATATTATTTGTTAACCCTTATTTACCGGATTTACCCTTTAACCATGGTAAATAAAATATTTACCGCAGTAATTATTCAAAATGTGTAAAAATAAAAGTTACCTATTTACATAATTTGGACATCCTGATTCCAAATATGGAATCCATTTTCCTAAATTCAAAACACAGAAGTGGCATAAATTAATTTAAAATTAATTCCCGCTGTCAAAACAAAAAGCGTGTTTTTAAGAGATAATAACTATCAAACGATTGACACTTGTTTATGTTCGGTTTAATTGTAAAATTATGTCCAATGACCAACATTATATTAAATGGTAAAAATATATTCTAAATATACTTTAAAACCACTCAAATTCATAATTTATCACTATTAAATATTTTGATTAAAAAAGTTGTTTTTAATTAAAATTTAGTAATTTTCACTATTCATCAAAATATAAAAGTTATCCGAAAAGTACCAAAATTTCACCCTAGGATAATTTCGATATTCCGAATCCAAAAATGAAGTCCATTTTGAAATATAAAATATATATGATTTCAAAAAGTAGGTATAACTATTCACAATGGCTAGTTTAATTAGTTGTGGTGTGTGTTAGAACTCGAGGTTGCGTACAACACACGCTATCGCATTATTCGAAGGGAAACGTACCGTGGAAGCTTGAGGTGTTACATTCTCCCCTCCTTCAAATAATTGCGTCCTCGCAATTTCTAGGGTATTACTGTATAAAAAGACTCGGGTGGTTCTTCATCATAAGTTCCTCGGGTTCCCACGTTGCCTCTTCCATCTTATGATTTCTCCACAAAACTTTTACCAGACGCGTCGTCCTGTTTCTCAGCACTTGTTCTCTCGTATCAAGAATCTTGATGGGCTCTTCGCAATAAGACAGATCGGGTTCCAGTTCTAAATCTTCATAGGTGAGTACATGCGTTGGGTCAGGCATGTATTTCCTCAACAGAGATACGTGGAACACATCGTGAACTTTGGAGAGACTTGGCGGCATTGCCAATCGGTAAGCTACAGCCCCAATTCGTTCTAGAATTTCGAAAGGTCCGATGTATCTGGGACTCAATTTACCTTTCTTACCAAAACGTATGACTCCCTTCCACAGATATACCTTCAGGAAAACATGATCACCGACTTGAAATTCCAAATCATTCCTTCGATTATCGGCATAGCTCTTCTGCCTACTTTGAGCTGATTTAATGTGATTTTGGATTACCTTCACCTTTTCCACCGTTTCCTCCACCAGTTCTGGGCCTACAAGTTTTCTTTCACCAACGTCATCCCAACAGGTTGGTGTACGACATCTCTTTCCGTATAACGCTTCATATGGTGCCATCTGGATACTCGAATGGAAGCTATTGTTATAAGAAAATTCTACCAGTGGTAAATATTGATCCCACATACCCTGAAAATCAAGTGAGCAAGATCTCAACATGTCTTCTAAGGTCTGAATAGTCCGTTCTGATTGTCCGTCTGTCTGAGGGTGGTAAGCAGTGCTCAAATGAAGTTCAGTATCCAGGGATTTCTGAAGACTTTTCCAAAATCTTGAAGTAAAACGGGGATCACGATCAGAAACAATTGATAAGGGTACTCCATGAAGTCTCACAACTTCATTAATATATAGTCTTGCTAGACGTTCCAGGGGTAGATATTCTCTTATAGCAAGAAAATGTGCTGACTTGGTAAGACGATCGACAATAACCCATATTGCATCATTCCTTCTAGGAGTCTACGGTAGCCCCATGACAAAGTCCATCGTAACATTGTCCCATTTCCACTCCGGTATGGGAAGAGGTTGCATGACTCCTCCAGGTTGTTGCCTTCCAGCTTTCACTTGTTGACAAACCATACATCTTGACACAAAATCAGCAATCTCCCTCTTCATGTTGTCCCACCAAAAATGTTCCTTCAAATCTTTATACATTTTGGTGCTCCCAGGGTGTATAGAGAAATTGGAACTATGAGCATCATCCAGCAATTCCCTTTTTAGATCAGGTATATTGGGAACACAAAGTCTCTTCCCGAATTTCAAAATTCCATCTTCATACACAAAGTCTCTCAATCTCCCATCATTTATAGCTTTAATCTTCTTCTGAAATTCTTCATCATCGGTCTGGGAACTCTTAATCCTTTCTAGTAAAGATGGTTTGGCAACCATTTGAAAAAGCTTTGATGTTTCACCTTCCCTGGTTATTCCCATGTCCATCTTCTCTAGATCCATGAAAATTGGATCCCTTTCAATTCTCATCATGTTCAGAACTCCATGGTCTTTTCCGCTCAAAGCATCTGCTACTTTGTTTGCTTTCCCCGGGTGGTAGTGTATCGTGCAATCATAATCTTTGAGTAATTCAAGCCATCTCCTTTGCCTCATGTTGAGTTCTTTTTTTGAGAAAATATACTTCAAACTCTTGTGATCAGTATAAATCTCACATTTTTCACCATAGTGGTAGTGTCTCCATATCTTCAAAGCAAAGATCACAGCTGCTAACTCATGATCATGAGTAGGATAGTTTTGTTCATGAATTTTCAACTGTCGTGATGCATAGGCAATAACTCTATCATTCTGCATAAGGACACAACCACGTCCTTTCTTTGATACGTCACTATAAATAACGAACCCATCATTCCCCGATGGTAGAGTCAATATAGGAGCATTGACTAATCTTCTCTTCAGTTCTTCGAAACATTCTTCACACTCTTTTGTCCAAACAAATTTAACCCCTTTACGTGTGAGCTTCGTTAATGGGTTAGCCAATCGGGAAAAATTCTGGACGAAACGTCGATAATAACCTGCCAAACCAATAAAACTGCGTACCTCAGTTATACTCATAGGTGCTGGCCATTCTTGGATTGCCTTGGTCTTAGAAGGATCAACAGAGATTCCATATTTTGAGACAATATGGCCAAGAAAAGAAATCTCCTGAAGCCAGAATTCACACTTGCTAAACTTCCCATATAATTCATGCCTCCTCAGAGTCTTCAAGATAATGCGCAAGTGATTTTCATGATCGTCGTAGGTTTTGGAGTATACCAAGATATCATCAATAAATACCACCACAAATTCATCGAGATACTCCTTGAAAACTCTATTCATCAGATCCATGAATACAGAGGGTGCATTAGTCAATCCAAACGGCATTACAGTAAACTCGTAATGCCCGTACCTGGTTCGAAATGCTGTCTTCGGAATGTCTTCCTTCTTTACACACAAATGATGGTATCCAGATCGAAGGTCAATCTTTGAAAAGTATTGAGCTCCATGCAGTTGGTCAAATAAATCATCAATACGAGGTAGGGGATACTTGTTCTTTATCGTTATAGCATTGATCTCCCTGTAGTCAATACATAACCTCATAGATCCATCTTTCTTTTTAACAAAAAGAACAGGGCTCCCCATGGAGAAACACTAGGGCGAATAAATCCCTTATTACTCAATTCCTCTATTTGTTTCTTTAATTCGACTAACTCTACAGTGGCCATTCTATAAGGGGTCTTCGATATAGGCCTTGATCCAGGAATCAAATCAATGGAAAACTCAACTTCTCGTTCTGGAGGATGTCCAGGTAAATCTTCCGGAAATACATCTACAAATTCTTTCACAATAGGTACGTCCTCTATTTGAACATTCCTTTCCTCACCGACAGTTATTTCATTCTCTTCCTCCCCAATAATTGAATTAAGTTGAGCTACTGGGGGTGGATCTAAATAAGAATTAGGTGGTGACGATTCTGCCCTAAAAATAAGGTGTTCCTTATCATTATCATCAAGAATCGTAACCTCTTTCTTTTTACAATAAATCTTCACATCATAGTCTGAAAGCCAGTCCATACCGAGGATTATATCAAACTCAATCATAGGTATGACGATGAGATCAGCAGATAAAGAAAATTTATGTGCTCTAATGGGGACTGATTCACAAAACTTTGTTGCAATGATACTTCCCTTAGGAGTTTTAACTGACAAATCCCTTATTAAATCAAATTGGAAATATCTAATTTTCTTAGCAAACTGGGAAGATATGAAACAATGCGATGATCCAGAATCAAATAATGCATTTCCTAAACTTGAGGAAACCATTAAATTACATGCCACTACGTCTTTCGGAGCTTCTACCTCAGCAGTAGTGATAGCATAAGCCTGGCCTTGATCCCTTGGCCTTTTCTGAGGTAAGTTCTCCTGACGCTTAGGACATGCATTTGCATAATGCCCCATCTCCCTGCAATTGTAGCACTGAACGTTGGTAGCTTCCTTCTTCCCCTTGCAATCATGAGCTTGGTGGCCTTTTTCACCACACTTGTAACAGACTCCCATTCCCTTCAAGCAAGTACCAGGATGTTTCTTCCCGCATTTACCACAAGATGGATATTCAACCTTTCCCTTCTTCCCCTTATTTCCATTCCCAGATTGATCAGCAGGTCTCTTCTTCTCTTGCTTTGCTTTAAAGTCATAAGACTCAGTAAACTCTTTACTTATCTTATCAACACATGATATTATTTCTTCATATGATGATAATACATGGGAGACTATTTCTCTTATAAATTATAGCTTAATACCATGAAAGATATGATCCTTCCTTCTCTTTGGATCATGTGCATTTCCGGAGTTCTCATTCCTTCTACTGGGCGCCATTTCGAAACAATGGCATAAACTAGATCAGTTTATGAATCAAAATACATAATCCCATACTTATAAAACACTTAACATAAATTGAACTATTTATGGATATAATCCATAATCATAAGAATGTTTTCATTAAGGAAGTATATACTCATAAACCCTTCAAAATGATTTGTAAAGAAAATGAGAGTTATCCTAAGCATATCCCCCAGGAGTGTCGTAACCAAGAGTGCAGCAAGGCCCGTTGTCGTGCACCAGTTCCCGTTCGAGTCTAGCTCAAAGCGGTGTTTTCGGGTTTTACCCCTAGGTACATCTGTGCCAGAGCCACCTCTACCTGCTCGTATCCATACATGGATGTATTGCTCGGAAAACTCACAAAATCTCTACAATATCAAAATTCTAGGAAGTTCTTCTATACTAATCCTCAAAGTTCATCTTAGGTCTACGTGCTCTAATCAGAGTTTATCTAAATCTAGTTTCCAAGGTTTGTACTAAACTTCCTCTGATACCAACTGTAACGCCCCGACCCCAGTTACCCAGAGTCGGTGCATTACTACATAACATTGGCATGATCACAAGAAAGATCAAATCTCGAAAGACCGATTGGTTTAGTAGCCTTGGAAACACTAGATATAATCATAAAGTTTTACATTACATTTCAAAGTGAAAAACTACTACAACAACAAAGTCTTCATATCCACACTATTAACCCCTCATAATAACCCTGCAAGTCATTCATAAATTACTTCTTCACTACCTGGGAAAAATAAAACATAGAAAAGGGGTGAGCTCAAATGCCCAGTAAGGATAACAATATAGCGGGACATTCAAAATAAGCATAAACATTTAAGGCAATGAATTACTAAAACAAAAGCCTTTTAAATATTAACTTTCAACATGGTATGGCAAAAGTAAAATGAAATAATGCCATTTACTTGTTCACATGGATATTCTACTAATCGAATAATCACATGCAATATCAATAACCACTTTCATAATGTTGGAATGCATAATGCCAGACTATCATAACCACATAGCCAAGGCCTCGTGCCAAGACTACAAATAAGATTTTGTCAAGGCCTTGTGCCAAGACACTAGTTTGTCTCATGAGACCTACCGATGCATCGAGGAGCTATAGCGGGCTCCACCCGTCACTTATTAAGTCCAATGCATTCCCATATGAAAAGGTTTAAACATAACATAAACATTCGTATTAAAACTAGCATATGAAATGTCAATAATTTCACCATAAACTATGAATGGTATAAAAATAGCACATCCACAGTCAAACATATCACAAAAACTTCAATACAATATAGAAGTTTTTTATCATAATAAATCAACTTCAAATAATCTTAAAATCCATCAAAGGATGTTGACATAGATGAAATCAAAATTCTTTTTAAAGAAGTATCTCTTTTTATTTTGAAATCATTTATGATCCATATAAAATAAAACATTTTCTTTGAAAATATTCTTATAAGCTTGTATGGAAAGCTTCGACGATTTTATAACGGCGGAAAATAACCGCACCCGCCGTATAAGTTAAAAAAACATTCTTACCTCAATTCAGTCGAAAAGGTTAAAAAGGACCTTGTTTTGAAAACGACGGAAAGATTCCTTTATAAACCTCTTATAAAAAGTCAAACAAGGGTATAAATGACTTTAACCCATATTCTTTTAAATAGTAAAAATGTTTTGAAATACATTTCAAAGAAACATGGATGTGGATGATAAAGAGATCCCAGTAGATTATTACGTATAATACAACCTCGGATAATGAAGAGATTGTGAAATAACCCTTACCTTGTACTTTTCCTTTGTTGGGGTAGGTTAACCTCCTGTATAATGGTGAAATAATTGTTATTAAATTATACAAGTATCATATACATTAATATGATATCATATATGATCTTTTAACATTGCTTTATTAATAATATCTTAGTATTATCGTCGTTTCAGGTGATAATCGATTCGTTCTTCTTAAATGTTTGGTTACGTAAGACATTTTTGTAATGGATAGATTAAATCTTATTAATAATCAGAATGATATTAACATTATTTTTAACCCTAAAATGAGAATAAGACTTGAATGGATACGATGGAGGATGGATCTCACCGCGTTCGTGGAGACGGTAGTTCGTACGTACGCACGAACGCTACTTCCATTTAATTTTTATTTTAAAAGAATTAAATCCAAATGATACATAGGTATATTACTATTCCAGTATAATATAATATTATATATATGTTACTTAAGTTCATTAACACCATCCTTTATACGTTCCATGTGTGGTATGAACGAGTCATATCATTTTAAGGGGGCGGTAGTCCGCACTTCCTCAAATGAAATTATCGTATGTATATACAACATGAAACGAATAATGGTATGAAATAAAATGGAATTACAGAAGCTTATATATAAAATATATATCATTAATCTCATATTTAATTACAGTGCCATCATAATGGCCACCATGAGAGGCGGTAAGATGTATTTGAACAATCATCGTTTCGTGAGGCGTTAGTTTGCCATCCACAGAAACATTATGTTCATCATCCATTAGATGGAGTTGTGTGTATGTGTAGTTTTAATCCTTCTTATAACAACATCCTAGTATATTTTGGATACTGGTGTTGTTACAAAAGAAAGGAAATAAAAAGAGTTTGGGGGTTGGAGAAGCAAAATAAATGAAAATAATTTAAGAGAAATCGTTACCTTTAATCTAGGTAACTCACTTTGGTTGGAACCAAAGGACTCCTTGAAATGCTTTATGCCTAAGGGGAAGCTTCAAGGAGGAGGAGAGGGATTTGGGGAGCTTAGTTGGGCAGAGTTTGGACGAGACAAGTGGCTTGAGAGGTGTGAGGAAAAGAGAAGGAGGAGTGCCCTTTTATAAGAGGGGTAAGGGGCACTTTTGGAAAAGCTAGAAATATTAATTTATAATAAATTCATATTCGGTTTCCAAAGGCTCCAAAGTTCACTATTCAAAGGATGAGGTGGGGATAGGTATAAAAAAACTCATCCAATAGAATTTAGACAGGTTTGGGAACTTATATTAACCTTATCTTTAAGTATTAACTCTAAGTTAATTAGTTTCACTTTTACAATGTCTCTTTGTATTTTTATATAATATGGTTAATAAACTTACTATATACATCCAAGAGACCCCCAAGTGGTCCATTAATGATTAACCTATCATAATATAAGTCTCTTGTCCGAACCATAGATTTTTAGGAATTTAATATCTATTAATAATATAATATTTGTTTTAAGAACTCTTTTATGTCAATTTTGACACTATTCAATAGTTGATTTTTGTGAAACTCATAACAGATTGATTACTTCGAAAAAAGTCAATTAAATCAATACTAATATATCATATTATCCTAGAAAATTAGTGTAATTCATTAAAAGTTTCATATTATATTTATTTGGGTATTTATAATATCAATTATGTTAATTTTTTACTATTTTAGTAATTACTGCATCATCATTGTGTCATAAATAAAATAAACTATTTAATGTCTAAAAATTATAAATAAAACATCATTATGTAGGAAATATGTTTAGATTTTTAATGAATATTTATAATCGAAAATCCAACATGTATAACCCTATGTAAAAATTGTTCTTCTAAAACATGTAAGCTTATGCCATTTTTATTTTTATTTTAACTTTATTAATATAATGTGTCCCTACCACATACAAGTGGCTCCAAGGGGTCCCCAAATTGACCCAAGGATGCCCATGGTCGGGTATGTGTCCACCAATAAGGTTAGGACACGTTTTAGGGTAATTTTGTATTATTATAATATTATTTGTTAACCCTTATTTACCGGATTTACCCTTTAACCATGGTAAATAAAATATTTACCGCAGTAATTATTCAAAATGTGTAAAAATAAAAGTTACCTATTTAAATAATTTGGACATCCTGATTCCAAATATGGAATCCATTTTCCTAAATTCAAAACACAGAAGTGGCAGAAATTAATTTAAAATTAATTCCCGCTGTCAAAACAAAAAGCGTGTTTTTAAGAGATAATAACTATCAAAAGATTGACACTTGTTTATGTTCGGTTTAATTGTAAAATTATGTCCAATGACCAACATTATATTAAATGGTAAAAATATATTCTAAATATACTTTAAAACCACTCAAATTCATAATTTATCACTATTAATTATTTTGATTAAAAAAGTTGTTTTTAATTAAAATTTAGTAATTTTCACTATTCATCAAAATATAAAAGTTATCCGAAAAGTACCAAAATTTCACCCTAGGATAATTTCGATATTCCGAATCCAAAAATGAAGTCCATTTTGAAATATAAAATATATATGATTTCAAAAAGTAGGTATAACTATTCACAACGGCTAGTTTAATTAGTTGTGGTGTGTGTTAGAACTCGAGGTTGCGTACAACACACGCTATCGCATTATTCGAAGGGAAACGTACCGTGGAAGCTTGGGGTGTTACAGTAATATTCAGTTTTGGGAATTTAAAAAAATTATTATTTTTATAATAAATAGAGAATTTCATGTTAAAAAAAATATATTTATTATCTTATCCCGCATATTTATTTTAATCATAATAGGAAATTTTGTTATGAAATGGTTTTTCCGCATTATGTATGATAATAATAAGAATAATATCTATAAAAAATAGAATTTTTATTTAATAAAAGTATGATTGTATTTTAAATCATAATTATTAAATAATTTCACATTTTTAATTGTAATCTTTTACATTAAATGTTATTACCAAGAGTGGTAGTTGAGTTACACCGGTAGAGATAAATTAAGGTAAAAATCAATTAAAATATGGAAAAATGAAATAATATTCAGAAATAATATATGATACTAGATTTATGTATTACAGAATATATTTTATCATTCTATTCACCATTACGGGCCACTTTATAGACATTTCACTATAATAATTGATTTACATTATTTAAATGTAATGTGATTTTAAAAAAAATCACACTCTTTCATTAAAAAAGTATCCTAAGTCCCCCCCTTTTGTCCACCATTTCAAGGATTTGGATCAAAAAAATATATTAAATATTCTCTCTTAAAAAAATAGTAAACCTTTGAATCCATTGTCTCAACATAAAACCTTGATAATCATCATTAAGGAGTTAATCTAGTGAGAATATCCAAAGGAGTTGTATTACTCTAAACCCAAAGTATCTATTTCTTATCTTCATCTAGAACCAAATGTTACCTATATCAATGAATGTATGATAAAATTTATAATTTTACTATTATTATTTGTTATTATAATTATGTATTGATAATTTTATACTTTTCTCAAAAGTCATTTTGAAAAATGAAAACATCATCTTACATTGGTGCAGACTACTGCCTCCATAAAGGTCTTATTCAATTTGTCTTCAACACCATATATATAATTGCCAAATAAATTTATTTATATAATGAATATGATATATATAAAAATATTATTATTCTAAACTGATAATTATTTCATTTTCTAACCCCTATTATTACAAAGAAAAATGAATGTGACATCCATTCATATGTCCACAATACAACCTGCATAGAACGACTTGTTTTGTTGTCAATCACCACATAAAATGGATGTTGTTTAAATTTTAATTCTTATATAAAAAATTTATTATGAAAAATATTTATATTATATAAGAAAAAAATTTGAATTATATAATTGATATTAATAAAAAAAATTCATCGTAACTATAACCACTATAAATAGACTCACCATGGAACCTTAAATAATTTGGATCTATTTTTTGGAAAACATTCCTAACTATAACTGAATTTTTATAATTGAATAATAAGGAACAATAAAATCAAAAATAATTTATATAAAAAAGTTATTTTTCAAAACCCAAGACCACATTCCAAAAAACACAGTGTTATTGATAAATTTGTAGAAATCCAATATTGACTAACATATTCTGAATCTGTATTAAAAATAAATAACAATATATAATTAATGGAAATATTAAAATATTATATCGATTAATATTTTTATTGGATATATAAATAATTTACATAATTTAATTATTTATGGTTTTATGTTCACCTAGATATATAATTCAATCATAATGTGTGGGTTATTCTTCACATTCCACATTACAAATAAATTACACTTTCTCTTTATTTTATTCTATTTATGAAATATTCTTCTCATTAAAAATTTTATATTATGGTATATATTTCCCTTACATATTAACCTATGTAAATATAATTTTAATTTATAGTTTTATAAATGTTTTTAGTTCCATTTAAAATAACCACATTTAAGTAAACTAGATTTAAGGGGACATTCATAATTGTTACCTCAGGTCAATAATGGGACCCATTAAATGTCATTAATAAATTTATATCATATAAAACTCTTTTTATTTTAAATTAACCCATATTTTTTAAATTATTTTTTATAGAAAATAATATTCTCTTTATTTTATTAAAAATATCATTTATTATTTTATTAAACATCACTAATGTGGTATACTTCGATAATTTCTTCTACTTGATCATTCCCGTGAATTTTTAATATTATAAATCCATGTTTATGAACTATTCCTCTCTTCCAGTTATGAAAATTTTCAATTATTTAATTGAATATTCTCTTACTAATCAATATTATTTGGCCTTTAGTTGTCACTTGAATAATAATTATGACAACACTTCCATCTCATCTATTGTACCATGATTTTGTTTTATTTATGGTTTTTTACTCACTTGGAATACATATATATATGATTTTAATTATGATATATGTGGTGATAGAATTCTATATCCCCAAAAATAATTAAGTAAAATTTAATATTTCATGTTTTAATTGGTATGGAATTAGGGAGGGATCTTAATCCTCCATGTGACTTTTCCAAATTTATGATAATGGTAATCAAAGTGAAGCATAACATATGTTTTTGAGGGAATATCTTATTTTATTTCCATGTATTATCTGATTCAAAGATTATAATTAGTAATTTCCTTTTTACATGTTTCATTTCAATGGACCATTCTATTTATGATATCATGTTAGGCTTCCTGACTCTTATTTTATGCTTTATATTCACGTTTAATGCCTTACTAGTCTTTCTATCCCACTCTCTTACTTATGTATTTCCCATAGATAATGATATATTATTGTAGAATATATATAGACGTTTGGATAACTATATATTGTATTAAATAAATATTATATTAAAATTACATTCAAGATAATGTATTTACGTGTTTATTCCAACGACATTAGACATCTAGATTCATGGTTTGGACTTGTTGAAAATGTTTTTTAATTATTTTGAAATATTTTATTATTAAGGATTGGGTTTCTACAATCTAATGAATATATCTCATTTCAATAGAATCCACAAAATAATGAAAATAATGTATATCAACATGATTGGTCACAAACCCAACTTAGATCCATGATATCTATAAACCTAGGGTGTCAAATCCCCTACCCAAAATAACATATTGTATATCCAATAGAGGGAGAATATTTCCTATGTGGAATTAGATCATATAAATCCATATGTGAATATTGTCATCTTCTTGGAACCTCCATTCCCATATAGGTTGGTACATGCACTAGTCTGATTACAAGGCCCAACTCAAAAAAATCCGAATATAAATATTTCATTCCATGTTATTTGTCCCTGAAAAGAAATGTAAACCCATAAAGCAGTAACCATATAACTATACTAAGATAATCTATGTAGTCCTGAAGGGTGAATACCATGATGGGACCCATGAATTACATGTATCTATATACATCTCAGTTTGTAGTATGTCCAATAGAAATTCCCCCATTTATTAAATTAAAGATGGTTGAACCCAAGGAGATCATACAACTAATCACATATATCTGCATACATCTCCACATGTAATGAATCCCACCAAAAGTATATTATATAATAGAGGTGTACCACTTAAGAACATGACCTACTATTTTTAATTCCATATCAAACTCACATTATTGATTTTTGTTCAAATTTGATACTTGAAATTCCTTAAACTCATACCCCACACACAACCTCTCTGTGTTCAATATTCCACTATGGAACCCATTGAGGTCCCATATATCTCCTCATTGTAGAAAAACCCAACTAGGGATACACTATTTAATTTCCCTCACATGGGTCCAATCCCATTAATCAATGTGGAAAACTCCTCTTACTATTGACATCATCACATCATGGCCACATTGGCCCCTTTGGAAAATCCATACATGCATCAATATATAGATATGATAGAATGCCCATCAAAGGTCCTTAGTCCTCCAAGGTCGGCTAACATGATACCTATATATCCTTTTAAATGGGACATAATTTTATCACCCAACAATTTTGTGAAGCATATTTTCATATTATTTGAAAATTTTGATATTTTATTTCCTGAATCACTGATTCTAACTTTCATTACATGCATCATTGTGTATAGATTGTGTTTCAGGAAACAATGAGTTTAAAAGACATCACATTTTATTAAAATATTGTGATAGTTATCACTAATAAATTGGAGTGTCGGGTATCAATAGGATTAAATGAATTTTGAAAATATTGTTCTTACAATGTTATATTCAATTAATTTTTTGGATACCATTTAATTGAAAAATAAAATATGGAAAGATTTTTTCTGAATCAATTTTTTAGAAAACATCATTTTTCCTCAATTAGTTAAAGAAACTATTTTTGGAGAATTTTGTTCATGGAATTTATATATTATACATTCAGAAAACAATTTCAGATTCATATTATTATTTTCTATAAAAGATAATAAAAAATACAATACTTCATTTATAAAGTGTATTTTTCTAAAAAATAATTTTTTAACATTTTTTTACTAAACTTGTTTATAATTAATTTGTGAAAAATTTAGAACAAATATGTGATAAACAAATTTATTTATTAAATTAAAATTTGAAAATTATCATATAGATAATTATTTCATATATTCATAAAAAATTATTTTTTAATTATTAATGAAAAATACTAAATTTTAATGGAAAACTGCCCCGTCATATAGATCATTCCAAAAATATAATTTATATTTTTAATCAATTTTAAAATTAAAATAGGTCAGTTATATATATTAATCATATTCAATTGATATTAATAAATTTCATAATGTAATTGGATATAAAAACATTTTAAATATTTTAAATTTTTGTTTTGAAAACATTCTTTCTTGTCGTGCCAACGAGGTTTATATTTAAATTAAAATATTAATCTTCTATGAATTGAATTTGAGAAAATATAGTAAATATTTTAAATAAAAATAATTTTTGTAATATAATATATCCATTTTGTTTATTAACCAAAATGAATAGTTAAAACAATAAAAATTATTTCTACGACTAAGGTAAAAAATGATTAGTGGGGGTTAAACAAATGATTATGGTTAAAATCACATTAAATATTTTATTACATATACATTATGGAAATTTATAGAAACATTAATGTAAATATCTCTATAATAAATTATTTTTACCTTTTTTTATGAGAAATAAGTTGCTACACATTTTTCTTTTCAGAAAATTACAACTTTGTCACATACATACTTTATAAAAGGCCACCACCTCTACATTATTCTTCATAACATTAAATCATTTGTATCAGAAAATAACATAAAAAATCACATACTAACATCCATAATATCATCATATAAGCATTATTTTTGGGATAAATGTTTCTTATGATGACTTTGGGTGTGAACCTAAGTAGGATACCAAAAGAATATATACTATTATTAAATGATTTTTTTGTATTTTTTCATTTACCTCTAAAAACACCCATTAAAACATGTTGATATATTATGATAAATATATACCATATAATGATGATTTTTATTTAATTTTCATGTCCTAAAAAATTCTACACTTCCATTAATAGAGAGTGAAATCATGGTTCATGCATACCGAATACTACTGCCTCCCAAGCAGATGTCATTCTTTTTTTTCATTACAACCTATTAATGATGGGAATGATATTAGATATAAAATATATATATATATGATATATATAATATAATTATATCTTTTATTAATTATAACATTTATAACATTATTATATTTTATTCCACAGGGTATACAATGACATTTCTCTTGTGTACATCTGACTACCGCCTTATGAAGCAATGTGACTCAGTTTTCACTAACTCTTTATGTATATGATAATAAGGATATATTAAATGAATATAAGTTAAGTAAATGAAATATTTATGATATTGAATATATATTGATAATTATTATATGTTAATATTTAGTTTTATTTTTAAATTTTAACTTATGTAATAATGAAAACATCATTCGTGAATGGATGGTCTAACATGATTATGATGTGATGTGTCATTATATTTTAAACACCACACAACACAGATGATAATTATAATATAATTAAATAATAAATATTTTATTTATGATATTATTATAACTCATTAGGGATAAATTATTACGTACATCATTTCTATAATGATCATTGAAGAATATAAATGATACTCATGTGTGCGTATGACCTATCATCTCCAAGATCGTAACATACTAAATTTCACAAAACCATAAATCATGATTGGTATTTAAATTATAATTAACATATAAGTATTATATTTACATATTAAGTGTATTTTTAGATGATTTAACCATGATAAATTTAAGATAACCAAAAAAATAAAAATAAACAAATATAAAAAATGATGTGGTTATTAAACAAAATGTGTCTTTAACAATGAATTGTAAATAAATTAATAATAAAAGGAAATAATTAAATCACTTCAGGTATGAAATATGTATGTTTTTTCCAAATATATACATATAATAAACATTTTATTTATTATAATTGTGGTTCAAACCTTTCTGATGGATGTTGATATTCAATTTGTAATGGATTTGTATTAACATTTCTATTTTTGTGAGACATATGCAGTATGACCAATTTTTTCTATTACGTGGTTTATATAATGGAAATTTGGAATTATATATCATTAATATATTAATTTTATGGATATTAAAATTTTAGTTTATGCTATTATATATTGGGTATTTCTATTTAAAATATTACTAAAGTAGTAAGGGATTTTCCTCATTCTTTTTTACTTATGAGAGATAGATTCCATATTCACCACTTCATTTAAATCTGTTGTATTTATAATATACAATAATGTATTTAATATTTAGTATCATGTAAATTATTTGGATTTAGATATATAGTTTAGGATCCATATTTAATTTAGTTTATGGTTCAAAAGTTACCCAAGCAGTGTAAGATTTTTGTTACATTTTTCATTTTTAGAGACATATGAAATGTTGTTCCATTGAATGGATTTTATCAAAAATGTGAATGTAATATAAGTATTTATCTTGAATTAAATGAGTATTATTTACTACATTCATGACCAATAATGTATTTCAATATTATTTTATATTTTTTCAATGTTTTTATTCAAAAAAAGGATTCTTTATGAATTATAAAATTACTATGTTTTAAATAAAGTATTTAAATATAAAATTATATTTTTAGAATGATTTTAAATGTTTTATTCAGTGTAGAATATATATATTTCACAAAAAACTATTGAACTGAATTTTAATGATTTTATATTTGTTTCTTAGGTTATTTTCAATTGAAATTATTTATATATTATTTCATGAATTTTTAGTTTTAAAATATGATTTTCAAAGATTAGTTATTTTCAAAAAGAAATTATCCAAGTTTATTTTCAAAACCATTCTCCATATATGATCTAATAATTTAATGTAATATATAATTTACTAGGGATATTAACCAATGATATGATTCATGTTTTTACTCTCAATGATTTGTGTTTAAAATATGTTTATGAATTTCTTTTATCTTCAACAGGTTATACCAAAATAAGAATATTATGAAAACCACTTCCTCCCCACAGGTTATGATATGATGATATGATAAAATGATTAGGAAACTAATCTATTTTGTACATATTATGTTATGATTTCATTCATGGAGTTTGAAATGATAAATATTTTATGATTTTTCTCAAGAATTTGGATGATTTTTTATGTGATGAGTAACACCTATATCTATCTCCATTGCATTGGATAATGATTTAAATCTCATGATATAGAAAGGACTAGAATAGTTAGTAAACCAAATATATCATGTGAATTCCCAAACATTGACGGTAATATTAGTGATCCTTGAAAAGAATATTGGTTTGTGGTGTGAACCAATTAAACTATAATAGATATTTCAACGAGTATTGAATACTAGGGTAATAATTTTTCTTGATTATGTGTGTTATACAATTCCATTTCCTATGCAAATTTTATTATCTAAGGAATTAGGTTCTTTGATTTATTTGAGATTAAGGTCATATTAACAAACAATATTTATACCATGACTGAATATTATGATCCTTTATATGAAGAGTATTCTTTTAAATTTTTATTTTCATGTTTTCATATGCATAAGTTCATATATTGATTAATATCTCCCTTGATTACCCTTACTAATCATTTTATATCCCCCTTTATTATATTTCATTTCCATAGGTTATGACAAAAAGTTTTATGTAGGTAATGTTTTGGAAGTGTATAAAAGGGGAAGATCAATATAGGGTAGATTATAAATCATTCACAAAATAGAAGATGATTTACCTAGTTTAAATTGAGTCAAAATTATTATATTCCCCATATGTGGATTTGTGTAATTTATTAAACTTTTATCTAATGAGATGTAATATTGATTTTTGAAATCTGTGGGTTACAGTAGTTGGTATCATAGAAATGGTTTAGTTATGCTTTAGATATTTGGATACGATTAAATTAATTATATCCCTAGGTGTATTCATAATGATATGTTAAAGTATTCCTATATAGATAAATATAAGGATGATTCAATGTTTAGGAAAATATCGTGTAATGTTGGTAAAGGATATAATGAACAATTTCCATGAAATTACATTATTATATAGATACCTTAGTCGGACGTGGCTTTGAATCATAGGTACTCATGGTTAATAACACTGAAATAGGAAAATTCAGTTTGAATCAATCATCATTTGATGAATGATAATGATCCTTACTACACACCACTCTCGACACTACTAAGGTATATTCATTGGAAATTAAAATAATATTATTGAATGATAATGAATGATTTAAATAGAATATGTTAACAAATGGAATATGATAATCCTATCGAGTCATAGATTAAAAATAATTTGTCATGTTTTAGACAACCAATGTGTTATTTTCATGACTAATTGGTTCCCATTATGATTATTGTTTTTCACAATATATATTTTGGTTTTAGTCAATAATGAAAAAATAAAATGGATTAGGATTACATATAATGTGATAGTCAATTTACTGATGAGAATAATATTTGGACAATGTCTCGAGTCAAAGATATTGTGATTATTCCTAATTAGTTATCAGATAACATGTATAACAATGTAATACATAACAAACTCATGGCATCACTAAGGATTCTAAGGATAGATTTATCATAGTTTTTGGATAGTGGATTTCATAAAGTAATTATGATTTAGTTTTCTATATTCTGATAATGTGAGAAGATTCACTCATATTAATGTCCCCAACAAAAGAGATGGAGTATTGAATATTGAATTGAATAATATTTTTTAATTAAATTGTAAATAAAAATGATGATTTTTGTTAATTAAATAGATTTAAATAATGGTATCTCAATTATATCATTGATGGTTGAATTTTTCAATGGATTAAAGTGTGTTTATTAAGAAATATAATGTTTAAATTGGATATTTTTCTCTTACAATCATAATAGATGAATGAGTATTGATTTTTCTATTAATGATGAAGAATATACGAATGAACTATTAAAGAGAGGAGGTGTTAATGAATTTTATAATGAATAATAGCTAATGATTTTATAATAAATTTGTATTATTATATTATTATTGTGTTTTAATTAAAGAATTATTTTATATGAATCATGACATTGATAATTATTGCCCAAAATAATTTTTCTCTAAAGATTTAAAAAATTATTTTAATGGTACCGATGGACTTGAAATGTGATTTAATTGAGAGGTGATATCTGTTTAAGGGAATATACCCCTTAATGTTTTCCTTATGTTGAAATGATGGTGTTTAGTTGGGTTAATTACATTATTGATATGGATTAATTAAATTAGATATTACCAAATTCATTAGAACTGAGTAAAAATAATCGTAAAATGGTTATTGTTATCATTCATGGTGTTTACAACATTTTGGTATTTTTTTTTATTTATCCAAAAATATGTATTTTATTTAAATAATAAGGATGAATGTATGTTTTCAAAATGGTTATATTTTAATTAATGTTATTAAAACATTCAAAGAGAATACATGATGATAAAATTCACATGTTTGGTGTAACATAATTACAAGTTACTACATATTGATTGTGGGATTAATGATAAGTTAATTTTTTAAAATTCTTGACCATCATTATAATAGATTTGATTTTAATCTTTTTTAATAACCATGTGGTCAACCATTATTGAAATTTTTAACGATGAATGTTGGAAAAGGTGTTAGATATTAACATATTCTTCACCATATGAGGATTTATCCCTAATTAGATAGCCAGTGAACTTTTTTCTATTACTAGATATATAAAGAATGACATGTCAAAAAATTATTGGTTTTATGATCTATATGTGATTCATGTCTATAAAATTCCTCATTTCTTATTAGTGTAAGATATAAATTGGGAGTTAATCGACACATAAAAAAATATGGAATTTTTTATAATAAAAAGGATATAAAATCCAAGAGTGTATAGTTCCCTTTGAAAATCATGATCATATCAGGATGAAATATTATCAAATGGTGCTTACACGGAATCTATATTAGGTTAAGATGAGTTCCATTTATCTCTCTTGAAGAAGTGCATACCTGATTTATCACATGTGCTGAACTCAATGGTAGTACCATTGAGGCATAATACTCTTTATCAGTAAAAACCCATATATATTATTGATAAAATATAGAATGTTTTAAAAAACAATACCACTTATCTATTTGATGTTGTTTTGGTGAATCTATCATCTTGAAGAATCTTTGTGGTACACTGATTATAAAATGAGGGAGTTGTATCTCAATTTGTTGGTTCGAATGTGATGAATTTATTTGGAGAAATTAATTTTATGGGGGTTGAATGTAATACCATAATATTTAATGAAATATATTTTTTTCATTACATTTTTATATTTGAGAAATTAATTACACACTACACTAATTTATCATGCATTAAATTCACCACCAATTTTAGATTGTGTTACACAGAAAAAAATTATTAAATAAAAAAAATTATATTTTATTAAACTTTTTTGATAGTTATCACATAGACATTTAATGATGTGTATGACTAGGATTAACTAAATTATGAAAATATATATTTTAAATATTTATATAAAATGAATTATTTGGTGATAATTCAATTAAAAATGAAAAAAATGAAATATTTCATTTAAAACAAATTTTCCAAAAAATCATTCTTTAGAAAAAAAATTCATAAAACAACCATTTTTTAATTATTTTCCAGAAATTTATATAATATAAATTTTAAAAATTATTTAATATCCATCTTATGATTTTTCCATACAAGAGATAAGAATAAATCAAATTATAATCTTTAAAATGTATTTTTCTAAATATAAGTTTTATCACCTTTGTTTGAACAATAATACTAAAATATTTTTTGAAAACTATTAGAAAATTTATTTTAAAAAATAATTTTTGTTTCATAAATTTTAATAAAAAAATTAGTTTAGGGTAAATTTCTTAAAATTTTCTATGAGATTAAATATTTGAATAGTAGTTAAAATATTGAATTTTAATTGAAAACCGCATTTTTTTATTTAATATTAAAACGAAATTCTATTATAAATTGGATTTAAATTTATTTTTTTAATATATATATATATATATTATTAAAATTAATTTCATTTTAAACAATTCTATACTGAGTTTGAATGTAAAATATTGTATACTTTTGATCATTTCCTCTGAAAACATCCATTCTCCTCGCATTTGTAGGAAAAATTTTTGTAATAAAGTTTTAATTTTTTTTTTAAATTTTAAAAAATGGATTCAATATTTATAATTATAATATTTTATATTATGTAATAATTTAAACATATTTTTTACATAATTAAATTTGAAAAAATAAATAAGTAATTAATGTGGTTAAGAGAAAAATGGGTTTATTGTCGGGTTATAGAAAATTTATATTGTATGAAATGACCTAAAAGAAGTAATAAATTTAATTTTGGAAATAAATTCACCCAATAATAACTATTTCTATTCGATACTCAATTTTTTCCCTTTTTCATATGAAAAATGTAGGAACACCATTTTCTTTTTAAAATAATACTTTAATGACACTAACTCACATATAGAAGTCCACCCCATATCTTCTATTATTAATTCCTAAAAACCAAATTTTTATTATTAAATAACATCCTATATCACTTGAAAAATTCACTCATCTAATATTATAATCCTTATTTTGTGTATAAAAACTACCGAAGAATTATTTTGGAGAAACACTAAGATGGATAATTGAATAAGAGCTAATGTTCTTCAATGAGCATTTTATATAATTTATTTCCCAATATAATATAATTTTTTTTCAAACAATGAAGGTATATCAACCTATTTATATTATATATAACATAATTTTATTAATTATATTTCATGTTGTATAATTATATCCACTTCCATTGAATGGTTTAAAAAACTCATCATTCATTTTTAGTGAGGACAATCGCCTCGTGAACTAATGTCATTCATTTTTCCATTATTACATATCACAATCTGGTATGATGATGGATATAAAGAATATATTTAATATTTATATAATTTATATACATAAATGTTAATTATAACATATAAATATATTTACATTCCATACTATTTGGTATAAAATAATGTTGCTCATGTGTTATGCAGACTACTTCGTCACGAGGTGATGTGATTCATTTTTCTATAATTCATTACATTGAAAATAATTTGAATAAATTTCATGAATTTACTTATTACGAATAAAATAATAATTATATTCATGAATTATTTTTCATTATTAAAATATAATATATCATTTTATTTTATACCTTTCATATCACCAAATGATGATAATGTCTTCCGTGTCTGTATAGATTATTGCCTTCATTATTTGATGTGATTCTCACATTTCAATACCAAAAACTCATTTACGATATGTATAAGTATAATAAAATAAATAATAATTTATTTATTATATTATTATAATTAATTAAATATATTATTTTTCTATCCACATTTTAGTAATGATATTTGAAAAATGGGAAACTTCACTCATGAATTCGTAAAACCAACCATAACCCTGATTGGGACCTAATTAATGTTTTAAAAAAATTATTGATTGGTTTGAAAAGTATAAATTATATAAAAAAAATATCATTATTTCTTTTTTAATTT
Source organism: Viscum album (assembly GCA_963277665.1). NCBI lineage: Eukaryota > Viridiplantae > Streptophyta > Magnoliopsida > Santalales > Viscaceae > Viscum > Viscum album. Next base: position 409,695,963 of record OY728136.1, read on the forward strand.
CCATTAAATTATTTAACCATTCTCATATATTTATAACCAAAAATAACAAATCAAAACACATTCGAAATAAATGGTTATTACCTGAAATGTGATTTTAACCTGGCGTTATTAATACAAATACATCATTAAATCAAATATGAAATTATGTGTGTTCATTTTTTTATTTAATATATTTATAATTAAAACATATTTGATATATAATTGGTTTCAATGTGTCAAAATGATGTCATGATTCTAGTGGAATGGGATTTATATTCACCAATTTATTTCATGGAGACATAAGAAAATTCACCATTCATTTATTCTGTGAGATCTATATACTTACACATTGACATGTCATTACATGAATATAATACTTTTATTATATTCAAATATTCATTTAATTTTATTCATTATATGGTCTTATAAATAAAAATATTACTAATGTAGTAAGTGGTTTCCATCTCAATTTTTTTACTTATGTGCGATAAATTTCATATTCACGATACGATTCTTATATATAGTGTATATATTTTACATGAATTTAATTTAAATTACATATATCTAATAATATTTGTATATAAATATATATATTATGGTCTATCCTTAATGGGGAGTATGGTTTAAACTTTTCCAATATAAAAAGTAATTTTTTTTCTCCATTTGACTCCTTTGACCCTTATATCATGTTATAGACATGTATTCTTTTACGATGTGCACATATAGCCCCTTGAATTTTAATATAATGAATTTATTTATTATAATGATATTTTACGTTTTATTTTGAGTTATTACTTCATGGTTATTATAACTCAACATTTACTTTGTTGTAAATATTTTATGAAATAAAACCATTATTTATCTTGATTTATTATGATTTTATTTCTATTGAAAAAAAATTATAATCCATATCCTGATATATTCATGAATATTATTATACTCTATTAATTTCATTATAATACATGTTTTCCCTTATTTTTCTTCTCTCTATGTCCCCATCATTTCAAAATGATTTTTTTAATAATGTCTGACCCAATTTCTCTCTTTGGTTGAAAAAACGTTTTATTTCAAAAGCACATTTTCTAAAAATATTTTCAAAACATTATTTAATAATATTAATATGAACTATTCAATAAAAATTTATACGTGTCTTATTTTTTAATAAATATTTTAAAATTATTCTTCTTCTCTTTTTCATAAACAATTCTTATTTGAATATTACAGAAAATGTTAAAAAATCATTGTTTTTGACATACCCAAGAGTAACGGTATCTCCTACTTCCATTATTGCTCAAATATTTCGTTCTTAAATAAAATATTTTCAAATTCCCTTTAAAATAAAATAATTTCCATATTATTTTGTAAATATTAATAATTTAAATAAATAAATTTAGAGAAAAAAAATTATTTTCAAAATGTTTTAAAATTTGTTTTTACCATGAAGAAATGATTTTTATCTTAAATTATTTAAATTGTTGTTAATGAAAATTTTATAATTTTTAATGTTTTTTTAATGAAATAGATTTCCAAAATTTGTATGAAATTTTGTTCTTAGAATGATATTTTTTATGAAATGATATTTTACTTAATACAATTTTAAACTATATTTTCATATTCATTCTCAATATAAGATGACATCAATTGGTGTAACATATTTTATTTTTGAGATATAAACCATGGAAACTATTATTATCATTCATCTAAATGTTATCTTCTGAAAAGGAGTTTATGAGCCCCTTTTTCTTAAATGGGATATACCATGATAATATTTTTATGCAACATGCTTCTTTTATATGAGTATGTCTATGATGTAATAATGAAATGATTATGAAAACTCTCAGTTTTCCCCAATATATGATATGATGTTTTTAATCGATTATTATATGACGAATGACTAATCATATTTTGGAACACATATATATAATTTTCATTATGTGATGGGTGTGACTTATATCTCCCTCAAATAAAATAGTTAATGACTTATATCCCATGATATATACATGAGTCGAAAACAAAGTAGACCCTATATATAATAGGAATTGAATAATATTATTGTATTGGAAGTTATCATTGACAACTGTGATGGGTTGGAGTGGAAATACATTCATTTATGATAGCTTTCTCTGTGGTCCTTGACTACTATTGAAATGATTTTCAATGATTACGTGTATTTCAAAATTTGAGGTCTTATACTAAGGTTATGATCTCATGGATCATATTTGTTGACATCCTATAGATTTATGTCTTATAAATTATCGATATTTATTCCATTATTCATGATTATGATCCTTAATATGCTAGGAATTTTTTTCAATTGTTATGTTTGTGTTCACATACATGTAGGTTCATAGTATTACTGTGTATCTCCCTAATTTACCCCTACTAAGAATCTGGTCTCAACAATTGTTGTATTTCCCTTCTATAGGTTATGATGAAAGGTTTTACGGATGGTATTTATATGAAGAGTACAATAGGGGGATATATTTATGAGAGATGTTGGATATCTTTCACCAAATTTAATATTGTGCACATAGACGGCAAAAACCACTAAACTATTATTGTTCATAGTCATGTGTTTGTTTAATGTATTTATTATTCATCAAAAATGGTTTAATATATTTTTATTAAAATCATGGGTCACTATAATAACATGTCCATAGTAACGAAGATATTTTTATTGTTATCTAATAATTACTAATAGTGAGGCTATTCCCTATTTTTATACCATCCAAGTGACCCACATCTAGGTCCCAAGTCATGTATCCAATGTCAGAATATTCAATCACCTGAGGAAGAACCTCTCTAAAATATCTCACTCACAGCGAATCACATCTTACATGACAACTATTTGGTATATATAATCCTCCATATAATTCTACATGTAAAATACTTTGAATGGAATCCTCATGTGTCACTTACTACCCCAGGGTATGAAAAAACTAAAAATACCTTTAGTGAAGTATTACATAATTTATAAATCAATATTGATGGTGTGACCTCTAAACAATACCCGCTGGTCAAGTATCTATGCTAAGAATGGAATGTAATGACTATATACCCAGCATGAATAATATATAAAAAACTTGTAACCCATAAAAGTTTCACTGTTATGTACATAACAAACCAATTTCCAAATACTCCTCACATACCTTGTTGTGTAATTAACAAAGGGTATAACTATGTACTACACATGTCCATGTTTCCCCAATCACAAGGTGAGTGACTAAGACCTTGACTACAACACATGTCGAACCATATGGAATGTCTATATGGACTACACATTCTATAGTCTCATCTTCCACCTCTCACCAAAAATAATTAATAGATAAAATGTTTTCATAAAAACTATAAAATATTTAATCATTTTTCTGGAAACAAAATCCTATATGATCTCCCTGAAAATTAGTATCTCTCTACAAATAAACCAATAATATCCCCCATTGAGCTCCTAATATAAAATATAATTTATTAAAATAACAATTTTATCGTTTAATAGTGGATATTTGTGGGAAAATAGAATAAAACCTACATTGATTCGTAAACAAAATCTAATCACCTGTATATTTGTTACATAGATACTACAATAAATTTAGTCTTTGTCGCCTTTCAGGAAGATGTTTGGACACACCACTCCCCCTAGTATTCTTGGTAAATCCATCATGCTAAATTGGGATTCATCCCATGCTATTAAATATAATAAAATAAAAATAGGGGGATTATAATTAAATTAATATCTATTAACTTAACTTAATTTAATTTAATTTAATTAAACAATATCAAACTAGACCCAACACAGTACTTGAGGATAGGATGTTCCTTTTCAAATGAAAAAAACCCATTCTGGACTTAATCGTATATCCATATTCCCCAAACATGTATTTTTTTAAAACATGTGAATTTTTTATTACATGAACTAGTTCATATCAATTTAATAACAATTATTATATTCTATATAATTCACTAGATATTAATATAAATAAGTTACATCCCTACGGTAAACACATCATTCATAACCCAATTTAGCTGTAATATAAATTTATAGGGTTTTCTAGAAGATTAAATTTACTATGTTATCTTTAATATTCATGCGTAATAAAAATATCAATATGTCCTACTATTTTTAAAACATTGTGTTCTACAGTTAATTGGGTACAAATATGGCTTATGATATCCATTTAATGAATACTTATTTATATAATAGGGTTATGCTTACAAATGAACATCACTCTTATAAATGAATTATATCTCCCACACTTGAGAGATAGGTCATCTATACAAGTAATTAATATTATCATAGAGGGGGAATGATTCCCTCATCTATGAGGTATTGTCTCTCCAAAACCACCACATTACCCAAAATTAGAAGGGGGCCTCCACCATTGAATGGATATTAGGATGAGTGTAATTCATATTTTGGAGTAATTAATTGTTCATCATAATTATACTTCTTGTTATTTTGGTTTATTTTCAATATTTACATATTCATGTGACATTAAATTTTTGGTTCATTTTTCATTTAGGTTTAGTAATTTTTATAATAACATAATATCTTTTTAAAATTAACTTACTGAGAGTTGATATGGTTTAATATTTAATGATATATATTCTTAATCAATTTTTTTATCCTAGAATATATTAACCTAGATTTACCTTAGTAATCATTTATGGGTGAGTTCAAAACATTATCTAATTATTTGAAATAATTTTATTATTTTTCATGGATGATATTGACATTTTCATTGATCAACACAATGTTTTTTCAATGGAGTAATTATACAAAACATAGTAAGGGAACATGTGTTGTGAAATACTAATGAGAGGGAAACAATTTTCATACTGAAAGAGTTAATATAAGTTATTTAATTAATTGAATCTATTTGTAGATTAATACATGGGGATGATAATTTAACGTGTTCTTAAAGAAATGTCTACATTAGTTGATCAATGTACATTCTATGGGATTATATATACATATATATTCATGTTGATATAGGTATACTGAAAAAAATAATTTTTCTAATAAATGTATATATCTTTTTTCTCTTCATGAAGGTGATAATAGAATATACATTTATACATTCATGGTTTATATATATATATCATTTCTCTAATTATTTCCCTAAATGAGCATGTTGATCAATGAATAGCATTTATATTTATATTTATTTTATCAAGTCATAAGGATATATTTCACTCACACTCCAATTTAGTTGATTTATAATACAAAAATAAAATAAAATATATTTTACAAACGAATGGAATAATATAAAAGGAAGTGTGATTTACATAGCTTATGATTCAATAATATATTGTATCAGTTATTGTTAAATGGTTATTGTTCCATGGAGAACAATTTTGTCCATTTAACTCAGTCCACATATCTGTCATGAATGTATTGTTGAGAGAGAACATCTATTCTCTTTAAAGATAAATTTTCAAATAATAATAATGTATTTTTACTGTATAATTAAGTCCCTTTAAGTATTTCGAAAAATTATATTAAGGGAATAATGTTAAATAGTTCAGTGGTGTTGATATTATATCACTTATTCATCATATATAAAATTATTTTTTAGGTTATTATGTTAACAACGGTTGGTATTGGAAATCAATATGACCATCTCTCAATTATATATTCTCTATACCCTAGTTCATAACCCCTAATTACACTTTCAATTAATAAGGAATCTATTTTCATCTACCCATAATTTAAATTGGAATGATTTTTGATCAACAGTAAGGATAAATATTCAAAAACCAAAACAAATATTTATAAAAATAGAAAATAAATTAAAGATGAATTTCAAAATAAATATCTAACATAATCATTATATTCAAATTAATCATAAAAATCCGTACGCATAAAGGAAGTGAAATATTTAAGGACATATGAATATCTCCTTCACCCTTCCTATCGATAAATTGTATGATACTCCATGATCAAATCATCTCCTATATGTAACATCATATTCCACATCTTACTTCTGACTAAATAATATTTTAATTCATTCCATGTATGAGAGGTCCCTTTTATTGGTATCCCTTGACCAATACTTATACATTATATAAAATATTTCACAATTCCCATATTATTTATGATATGTAATTGATTATCATATATATCATATCTATTTGTAGATGTACCTATTATATTTCCATCTATATTATGAAAAAAATTGCAATCCCCTGAATTTTCATATGATCCCTAAACATAGAGATTTAGATTTCTTAGTAAACAATTTGATAAAAAGAAGAATATGAAGTATAAACAATATTTTTTGTCTTATGAATAGAGATACGAGGATCTCCATAATTCCAATTCATTATTCTCAAATATTATTTGCGATTCTCTTGAATATTAAATTTCATAGATTCATATGAGGCCTGAGAGGGAGATTTATGAAAGGTATGGTTTATTTAAGGGGAATTCTACTTATTATATATACTGACATGACCCGAGAGATCCCAAAGCCGGAGTCATAAATAATTTGTGTTATCATGATTATATAGAATCAAATCACGAAAGACCAAATAGTTTAGTAGTAATGGTAAACATGATATATAAATGAGTCGTGTATTACATATTAATACACTAATTACAATATAATTTTTTATTAATAAATAAAAAACATCAATGAAAACATTATTATATATAATAAAATCCTGAATATCATTCATAGTATGAATTATGAATTCATGGGGAACAGAACATAATAATGGGGAGATTATGTAGTCATTATTGGTAATGCATAGCATAAGATATAATGAATCAATGATTTTTAAAAATATGTAATAATTATTATTATAACACACATACCATATAATCATAAAATATGGAAGTATGTGGATAAAAACTATTTAATGATATTAAATGGAAACACATTACATTCAAATAACTAGATAATGAAAAAATCTATATGGAATGCCAAGAATCTAAAACACATTCAATTTAATCAATTAACTAAAAATAAAATATAACTACATATATCTCGATGGATGATCTCTTGGATGAATTATAACTGAAACTAAATAAAAGAAATTATTAATTATTGTAATCCATGTTTCATATGTTCATGGAAACATTACAATCAAGATACAGTTTACATATTCTAATGTGCACAACTAAATCATCACATGATTCTATCGATTCATTGAGGGTATTTAATTTACCATCATGTAACTGATATGTATTTACCTAAATGGTCCCTAACCTTTATATTAATTTTTAAAAAAATCATCATATCGAATAAAAAATATTCATTATCAAATATTCATACGTAATGAAGTATAATAATTTATCAATAATTCACCAAATAATAAAAAAATCAAATTAAAATACATAAAAAATTGTATTTACATTAGGAAGAAATAATATACATGGAAAATGATATTAAAATTTTGGATATATTAAATGTAAAATGATGATAGGAAGATGAATATTTCAAGGGGAAAAAATTACTCAATGAATTTAATGTGAAAAAATTCAATAAAAAATCAATAATAATTCATCCATAGGATGATTAAGGATAATATCAATTAAAATTAACCCACTTGGTGTAAGATAAATTGTTTCTGTATTTGATTAATCAAAAAATTATAAAAATATATTTTAAAATCATTCATGAGGAAAGTATCCTTTTGTATTGGAAAACCATTTGAAAAACATTTTCATTAAAAATTACATTAGAAAATATTTTCATAAAATTGGAACATCTAAAACATGAAATGTAATCATTAAAACATGAAATGAAATCATTAATGAAATTACGGTGGTCAAATTCATATAATCCATACAATATAAAAAAAACATTCCATTTGCACAGATAAAGGTTATAAAAATACATTGATTGGAATGTGAAAAGAAGGATGCTTTGATGAGATTTGTAAAAGTTAATAAGGGTAAAAATTTCAATACATAATATTTTAAAGGATACTTCTGATAACATTAAATAAAATAGGATGTTTAGATGAAAACATGTTCTCCTTCTATGTATAGATTTATATTTGGTTTTTTTGACAAACATTTTCTAAAACATTATGATTACAAAATAGTGGGAACATGGTACTATTAGATGAAAATTGTGATGAATAACGATAGGAGTATAAATATAAGGTTTTACTATAAAATGGTCATATATTTCATTTAATGGTAATTATTTTGAAAGACAATTAATGTTATTATTGAGGAAAATAATTGTTTAACATTCCATAGAGACCCATACCACTTTGAATCATTTTAATACATAATCCTCAATAAGGAATAAAAATAAATCATATTGAAAATATTATTATATTATGTATATTCATGATATATCAGGAAAAATCCTATTACATACCCCATATAAAATAAACTAGGTGCCTAACAATAAATAAGTCTTAATTTACAGTAAATTGAGAGGAAATATCATACCTTGTGTTTCCATTCTAGTGATCATACACTAACTTATTATATAATAAAATTATGTTAATTTAATAATTTTCTAAGTTATGTTTTCATTTTTATTCTTAGAATTATTTTACATACTAATATGTTTTGTACAATTACTTATAAATTGCGTTTTTAGGATTTATTGCAAAATTTCAATTTATGTGTCAAAAACATCTTTATGGGGTCAATTATGGTCAATATATTCATTATATGAATCTCAATAATAATAATACTAATATAATAACAATATTATTAATTCAATTATTCATTTAAAATATATCATTAAATATTTTTAGAAAAAATGACCTAACATTGTGATTAGGGAGATGATAAGTCGTACATAATCATAAGTAATGTTTCCATTTTTCCATGATTTTTATAGATTGATGATAAGTGACACTATATCATCCTATAATGATAAATATATAATAAATAACATATTATTTTATCATATGGACATATAAACACACACACACAGACACACACACACACATATATATATATATATATGATTTTTTGTGATTAAAAAGTAATCACATATTTGTAAGGAGGTGGTAATCCACATGTTTATGAACACAATATCACTTTTCGGTGTATCAAAGGATAAAAATGATAATGATATATATATATATAGATATATCCATAAAGTTAATTATTTTATTAATATCATATATATAATTTTTTATTTCTCTTATTTTTAATTATAACAATCTTTTATACGTTGGAAGAAATGTTTGAACGAATCACATCTCTTTAAGGGGGTGATATTCCACGATACAACAAATGAAGTTATCATTTTTTCAAAAAAATTAAATGTATTAATAAAGGTGTTATAAAATAAATATATTAGTATAAAAAATAATAAATATAATATAAAACATTTATATACATATTTTAAATCATAATTCCTACCATGAGAGGCATTAAATGAAGAACAAGTAGTCATCATTTTGTGAAGCGGAAACTAACCGTTCACATATAGACTATGTACATCACTCATTAAAAAAAGGTGTGATTTAGTGCCGATAGAACCCTTAATATGAAAAATAATATTATATTTATCATTATATTTTCATTATATAATCATAATTCAAAAATAATGGATGGGGTGGAGAGTAAATCAATGAAAATATATCTTTTGAAATTGTTACATTATAAATCTGGTAACCACTTTTGGATTATACCAAAATGCTTCCTTTGAAGTATTTATTAACAAATAAGTGATTCAGGGTTTAGGGGAGGAATATATGGGAGATATTTGGGATGATCATAGATGAAATTAACTGGTTTGAGAGGTGTGGGAAATGGGGAGAAGTGGTGTCCTTTTACAGTTGAGGAAGAGTGGCACCCCATTCATATTTTGACAGAGGAACTATTCTAAAATTATTCATGTTGAATGTGAATCCAATAATGGTCCCTAGTAGATACAAGGAATAATAGGGTATAAATATATAAATCCAATATCTCTTGGAATATTTTATTGGTCATTTTGGGACATTTGGTTAAGGTTTTATCCCTTATTAATCTTAATTTAACCTTAATCTTTGTAATTTATTTTAGTTTCTTTCAATAATATTCTCCCCCAACTTTTTTTATTAATTGAAAAAATAAATTATTAAATTTTAAATTATGGAATCAATTTTTTGTTAATTAAAGTCATAGAAGTGGGAGAAAGTAAAAATAAAAATCAACCCGCTTACTTGATGACATTGTAGGGTTTTCATGTAAAAATATTCAAAATTTTGTTATGGTTAAATAATCATATTCATAGTGAATTCGGTTCCAATTAAAAAATATGGATTAATTTATAAAAATACTATTTAAATAATATTTCAATCCAATTAAAATTATAATTTAACCTTATTAATAAATTAGAATAGAAGTAAATTCTAAACTAAAATTTAGTATTTTAAATTGTTTGTTAAAAATGATTTATTTCAGAAAAAATTCCCGAATTTACCCTAAATTATTTATTATGTTTTAATTTAAAATATGAATTTTATTTTATCAAATTGAATCAATTAATGTTCCCACATTAAAAATTTTAATGTGTTCCACATTAAAATGTAGTAAAATTACTACTATAAACATTTGGGTGTTTATGTATAAAATAGAGTTTGTTCTTATCTTATGGTTATAAATACTAATAAATGGATATAAAAGAAATTTTATGGGGTTTTACATTTATATTTAATTAAATTAATTAAAAAATTATTAATAATTATATTTTTTAATTTTAACATCAATTTGGAGAATAAAAATAATAATTTTTATTTTTCTATTCAATTGGTTTTTATTTTCATTTCCCATTAATATGAAAATGATGAATTCATTTTATATTTATATAAGCCATAATTTTTCATAATTTTTTAAATACTATTCAAAACTACTAATTTAATGGATATTTTATGTCTCAATAATTTTTTTAATGTATTATTGTTTGACAAAACTCGGTATTATGTGAAATGCACACAGTTGAAGAAGGATTCTCTAGTATGTAACTCATGTTAACTCGATGAGCGTGTATTTAAATATTTAGAATATATTATAAATATTATATATACTATAATATACTTGTATATTATATTAACTTACATCTATGGTGTCAGGTCTAATACACACTCTAATATAATGCTCCAACCTTAGATTTTCGGGGTGTTACATTATCCCCTCTTTAATTAAATTGCATCCTCACAATATAATATCAAACATAGTGGCATACTATTTTATATTTATTATGTTTAAATCCAATATCACGACGTGTGTTCATAAAAAAACCTCTTAGAAAGATGTAATGGGAAGTTAATGTTCCCATGGACTAACATAAAAGTATCTATGTATAGGAACATTGGTGGAAAATAGAGATATATACTTAGAGGAAAAGAGTAAATATTTATAGGGACTGATTGAGGTAATCAATCCAGAACAATTGAGTGGCCAATACAATGTTGAGGGCATCAAATCCATAAATATGTGATGATTTATAAGGCTATCAGTTCAACAAAAATAAGGTATTATAACAACAATATTGTTTAAATATAAATTTCGAAATGTTGAAAAATTCTTTTACTACCTATGTATACTGACATTATATATTTATATAAACATAATTTAATTATTTTTTATGCTTCAATCAATTATCCAATTCAAAGAAAATAATATTGATTCATGAAGAACAAAAATAAATTTTTTAAATGATCATACGTCCTGTAAAATATTGATATGTATAACAATTTATCTCTATCTATTTTAAAAAACTAATACTGTGTAGACCTTAATTTATAAAAATAAAAAGAAACACTATAGTTTCATCATTATAATTTTTCCATAAAAGCATTTTATTAAATTACATGACATATTAACATGAATATTTCATAGGATAGTGGGTGGGGTGAGAAAACTACCATCCTTCTATCATGGGTAAATGACCCACAACATATCTAGATGTGATTGGCTATCACCCAATATTCAGGTGGTCCTTTTATAAAACCAAATTCCTATTATTACCAAAATAATACTATGGAAATCATTAAACAATTTTAATCTCTAAATATCATTTGAACTATGGTTTTTAATACAACCCTAATACATAAATGTTTCAATGATTTATTCCCATATAGATCATTATTTGGTCTAGTGTTTGTCCATAATATCATTCATAGGATTTATAAATCATGAAACACTCTCATAATTTCAAAACACATGAGGTTTAACATAGGTTCATAATTTTTATTATACATTAACATTCTTCATAATGGTTTGTATTTAAAACCTCGATTATTCATTGTATATAGCCAAAGAGTGTCAATCCAGGTGCGTAGTAAGGCCCGTTGTCATGTACCGGGTTACCCCGAGTCAGGATCAAATCACCTTGATCGAGTTATTACTATTAGGTACATATGTGATAGATACACATCCACATATTGTGTCTAATAATGAATGTATTTTAGGAAGACCCGTATATTCGTTACCTTACCAAAATTATGGGGTGTTCTTCAATACATATCCTAAAATTATACCACATGCTAATGTTGTGTAACTTAATTTTTCCAAATTATATATCTCAAACAAGCTATTAAACTATCTATGATACCATTTATAGTGTACTGATCCTAAAGATCTGGCAGAAATAATATTATATGAATCACATTATCATCATTATAGGGAATCTAATTTTGAAGGACGAAAGTGTTTATCAGTCTTTGTAAAAAACATACACAAATGAGTATTATATTAAAATTTAATACGCTAACTAAAAAATGATTTTTACTTCTAAATAAATAAATAACATCGAGTATGACTTCATTTCATTCTGTAAATCCCTACAAATCTTTCATTGTACACATCATCAATTACTTGGGAAAGAAACATAATAAGGGTGAGCTAAAATGCTCAGTAAGGAAAAAATATACTGTAATCAATAATTAATCAATGAGATTAATAATTTTCTAATGTTAAATAGTATAACAAAAAAAAATTATAAACTGAAAATATAAATTGAAATATATAAACATGGAACCATAATGAATAGAAACATGTGCCATTCAAATAACTAGTCAAGGAAAAACCAGTATGTAATGTTATGAAATTGAAACAAATTACATTTAATCAATGAATTAAAAAATAAATGTATCCATAGATATGTTGATTCAATATCATACAAACAAATAATAACTGAAAGAAAGTGATGGAAATTCATAATTATTGGATTCTATGTATTTTAGGTACATGGAACCATTACTGTCAAGAGATAGTTTACATATTCAAATATTTACAACTAATTCTTCCTAAGAGGTACGGATGCATCAAAATGATTTCATTAAGTGGTCCCCAACTTATAGTTCCTAAAAGAATTATTCTCCAAACCTTTTATTGCATGTAAAAAACATTCATCATATCGAATGAATTATATGCCATATAAAAATTTTACATTGAAAAAACTAAATCGATTTACTAATATTTCCCTAAATATTAAAATAATATTCAAAATAATCACTATAAGAAAAATGGTAAACATTTTAATAAATAATCATATCAACGAAAATTATATGGATATTTAGGGTAAATATGATTTCAAATGATCATAGAAAATTAAATATTTAAAGGGGACTAAAAGGAATCAAGGATGTGAATGAGAATGCTATCCTTGGACTAAAAAATCATAATCCATCTATATGATTATCAAGTATGGTATCAATAAAACATAACCATAGAGGAATAGAGTAAAGGTATTTTTTCATTGATGAGGTAACACCTTATAAAAATATATTGTAACAACATTCTTGAGGAAAGTATCATTTTTTTATGCAAACTCATTTGAAAAACCAATTCTTTGAAAATAACATTAGAAAATATTTTAACAAAAAAGTATTCTTTCAAAAATTCAAAGGAAGAATCCATGAAATGATGCTTCATAAATACATAAAATTTGTAGAAAGTAAAATTAACATTCCTTTTCAATAGAAAATGGATAGAAAAATTATTTGTTCCGAAAGTGAAAAGAATATTCCATTGAAAAAATTGGTAAAAGAAGAAAAGGTAAATATTTTTTAACAATTTATTTTTTTTAAAAAGTCAATACATTTTTATAAAATATGGTTATTACTAAAAATATGGTTCTCTAACTAAAGAGAGATACAATGTACGGTTTTTAGGAATTTTTTTATAATATTGAGTAACAAAGTGTGAAAAAAATTAACTAATACATGTATCTGGTTATTAATTACCAGGGGAGAAAATAGTAATGGTTTTATTGAATAATGATCAGATAATATCATTGAATAGAAGTATAATTAAATGGTCTTTAATGTTATTATTGGGCAAAATAACCTTTAAAAATATCAATGGGTCCCAAAACCCTTTGAGAAATATTAAATGATAACCCTAATGAACAAAAAATTATTGAATGTTAAAATATCATGAGATTATGATGATTCGTTATATATAATTTAATATTTTATTATATAAATTATATAAAATAAAGTAGGTTCATTACAACAAATAAAACTCAATAGATTTTAAATGGAGAAAAAATCACATACATTGCACTTCTGTTCAGGTGAACATCTTTCAAAATATTATATCATAAAATTATGTAAATTTTCAAAATTAATTAGAATATTTATAATGTTTATTCTTTATTTTATTTAATTTATTACTATTTATTTTATAAATACTTAATCAATTATGTTTATCTGTAGTGTTTTGAAAAAAAATTGATTTATGTGTCAAAATATAAACATTTATGTCATCTATGGTCAAAGGGTTCATTAAATAACATTTCTATACTAATAATCATGATATAATTATCAAATTTTTACAATAATTAAATTTTTAAAAAAATAATTAAACAAGGTTATGAACAATAATCCAACATTGCAATCATGGAGATTGTAGGCCTTACATACGCATGAGTAACATTCTTATTTTTCAATGATCAATATGGAAAGAAGGTATGTAACATTATATCAATGTGGATTGGTTTGGTAATTTTTTAACTATCAGTAAACTCTATCCATTATTATTTTATACCTACTATATCTATTTAAACAATTATGAATATTCACTATCCTCTACCACATAAAGATTCATGTTTAAGACCTTACATTGATCTGAGTCGGGTGATCTATGAGGTCTACATAGGTTGTTTCATTAAAACTATGATGTTTTGATAAAATGAATATTAGGAAATAGAAAAATGGAATATTTTTTAGTAATGTTTTTATACAATGAGATATATTCTGAAAAAACTATTGAGAAAAGGAATTTCATGAATTAGGGTTACGAGGTTAGTGATGTTTTATAGAGTAAAACTTTTATTTGATATTAAATTGATGGAATACTGAAATATATATTAGATACATGATGTATAAATAAATATATTATTCAATTTAATTATTATTTAAGTTTTTATTTGATTATACTAATATGATAGTTCAAATTCAAATGAAAATACTATATGTATATTTTTCATACTCTAGGAAAATTAAAAGTTTTAATTAAATAAGATAACATGTCATGTCATCGTAAAATAAGCAAAAATATAATCAAAAGATATTATTATTGATTTTTGTTTCCATATTCAGAGTCAAGAATATATTATAGTTAAGGAAGATATTAAATAAAATTCCAAATAATATATTTATATGAATTTAAATATACTTAAATAATATAAAATAAATTTAAAATTTATGAGAGATATTGTGTGAAGTTGTTGTCAATTACATATAATTTGTGATTAAATATAATGATTTAAATATCTACAAAAAAAGATATAGCTAAATAAATGAATTTATTAAAAATATCGAATATCTATTGAATAGAGGAAACTGGTAATATATCAAGTTTATATGGTGGTTCACCTATAATGGGGTATTATTGTGCCTACCATGACATATTTATGAGGGAACATTATGAATAATAAGGGGAAATTAATAAAATGTCAAGGGAATTTTTTTTATGGAAGTACATGGAGCTTATTATGAAATTAATTAAATTAATAATATTGTATCCCAAATTTTAATAAATTATGATTTATTCACATAAAATCCAAATTATTTCAATACATTGCCTTTATTTAAATTCAATCTATCATGAGGATCTCTCTCCTCCCCCTCATAAAATCATCAAACCACATAATAATTGGTCCTGATTCCTCAATCCCATAAACTTCCCCTCCCATTTTTCATCTTCATCTAAAAATTCCAAACTATTATTCTCCTTCTTCATAGAAAAAAAATATTCTTTAATGTGGTTTATTTTCCATCTCCATTTATTGAATTAAAATGTTTCCCATTTACAAAATACATACATTTAAATGATAATAACCATTAAATACTACTTTTATATTTCCCTTATTATTTTATGATTCCAATAAACTCAATGTGTTTTCCAAAAGGATTAATAAATAGTGATTTAAGGATTTTTATTTCTTGGTTATAAAATTTTGGTTTTATTATGAATTTTGGATATTGGTATTTTATTTCTATGGTATATTTAAATTTATAATATTTTATTTTTGTTTATTGAGTATATAATATTTATTTAATTTATTTGGAATATTCATTTAATTTTTTTTCTTATTATTATTTTCTGAATTGTATTATATTGATGCATTCCTATATTATGTGGTAGAATATTTTTTTATTGTTCATTTTTTTAATATTTTATATCATAATTTTTTTATTATTTAACTCGAATATTTCTACATGTTATGTAATTTCCCACCACAGGTTCCACTTGTTGGTGCCCAGAGCCAGTTGGTTAATGGACCGTATGTGCGCCTCCGTGTATGTCACGGGC
Organism: Viscum album; assembly: GCA_963277665.1. Classification (NCBI taxonomy): domain Eukaryota; kingdom Viridiplantae; phylum Streptophyta; class Magnoliopsida; order Santalales; family Viscaceae; genus Viscum; species Viscum album. Next base: position 409,712,671 of record OY728136.1, read on the forward strand.
TTCTGAATAGTACATAGGGTCAAATATATTTATCATGGGTAGACTATAACTTCTTTACAAAAGTAAAAACATAATAATAATAAATAAAAATAATTAATGTTAATTAAAAATAACTTGACTAATACATAACCAATAAAAAACATCACATCATGATAATTCAAATACATGGATAAATGATAATAAAATATAATAATAAATTTTTGATTCCATATATATATATTTATTGATTAAAATAAAAAAAGATAATAAAAAGACTCTCCCATCCCCCAAGTAGGTCGCAACATCATGTATGGTTCCCTCATACTTGCTCTATCCCTACGAATTTATCAATCACATGGATCTTTCCCTTATCCTATCCTATAATCCTGATGTCTATTGGGGTACCAATCTGAAATCCAAAGTAGTGTGTGATTACATCCTAGAAGGTCACCGCCAATGATTTCTAAAACAATTAAAATTCTAAAATAGTTTATACAGTTGTATAAGGAGAAATTACATGATAAGGTAAATTTTTTTGGGATTATATTATCCTTTAATTAACAAAATAAAAACCTAGCTTCACAATTTCCCCATACCAACAATTCCGACTTCATTAAATTCAAATTTATGATCCATCCACCATGTTATATAATATTTCCTTCCATCTTGTGTTTTCATTAATCATTAATTTTTTAATTTCACAGTCAATTAATGGGGGCCTACAGAATCAGTCCAACACTCTGTGGTTATTGCGAGACGCTTTCCCTATCCTTAAATATAACGATCACATTGACTTAATATATATATATTGCGGCCTAAAGTTATTTTTTTGAACGTTGTAGGTATTTTAACTAGTATTCCCAGTCCCAAAACTCATTTAATACTTATATATCTAAGTTCCACATTCTCCACCATTTATCAACCATTTCTGTATATCATTTTCATCCCATTTAATTAATTCATTTATCCACATTTACTGTTTATAGATAATCATTTCAATCATATCAGCACACCCCATCGATCTCCATACAATTTCATAGTCAGATTAATAAATCAATTTAATAAATAATTTTATATACCACTCTCATAATAAAATTGTTAACCATTTTCATAATCACATGGAAAATCATTTAATCAATAAGAATAAAATTAAATTTCGCAATGTATACATTTCAATTTAATAATTAAAATAATAAATTATAATCAATAATATGCGATTTTTTAATTTGGCCACCTTCCTCAAGGTTTTTGATAGTTGAATGAAAAACTAAAATGATGAAATTGATGTTGAATTTACAAAAAAACAACAGAGATTATTTGGATCCAATACCTATGATCATGACCAAATTACTATGATCCATCAAAATCCTGATCTAAATGACCATCAGGGGATTAGAAATCATTCCTCTTCATCCTTAATGTTATGTGAGAGTGATGAGAAGATAAATAGTGAAGAAATGACCTATTTTAGAGGAGACAATCCATCAATCAAATTGTTGATTTATCAATAATGGGGATCAATATGTCTAGTAATTATCTCGAACGAATCCAAAAGTAATGTAATTTTCAAAAGTCCATTACGGGTCAGTTCAGGGTCAAAATTTGGGTGGAGGGGTCATGAATTTTAGCTAATTTTCAGGGGATTGAAAACGTATATGTGTGGTTATCTAGGTAGAGGTTCATAGTTTTCTAATCCTTCCTCCTTAACGATGTTCCACTACTTCAGGAGTCATATGGTTTCCCTAGAGTGTGGGAAAGTTTGAAAACCTATGCACTAACCATCAAATTACACTTTGATGGATGCTAAAGTTTTTGGGAGGGAGGTCAAACTATGTGTCTAAACCAAGAACCCCCCATGTTACACCTCTTATCTATCCCAAAAAGGTGGCATAGTATCATGTGGAAAATCGAAAAACATTCCCAAAATAAGATCCAGTAGTGCACATTTCAAAGGGACTACAAACATCTTTAAATTCACCACAAATATCCCCAAAACAAAATATAATAATGGTATAACAAAAAATAGATAAAATAGTAGCTAAAGTAGTGCACAATGAATATATGGAAATTTCAGGATATTATAATCTCCACACTTTATAATAGCTCATCATTGATCCCTTCTCCCATTAATCATTATGATTCCATGGTGAGTTTTTAGGTCCACTGATTTAACCTATTTTTATCCCTATAAAATTATTCCCTTTGAACATAGCCATGATTGCACATAATTTATATTATCCACAATATATTTCCCTATAACACATTCCCATTGTGATCCAAAACATGTAGTGGATTCTACTCAATGGACAAATCCTCCTAAATCTGTACATCATCATCATCAATGAAATGAAAATGGTCATGGTGATACTATTGAAGATTCGACACATGATAAAAATAATGAATTGAAATATAACACTATGAAAGAGGCAATTTATATGTGACATTTCTTATTATCCCAAAAATATAAAACGGACCAAAAATCATGGGTTCCAACTTACCATATCTCCAAATCCTACTGTGAATTAGTATTGTTGACACCCAAAAGAAAATATAATAACCCACTACAAAATGAATTGTTCTTGGATCTAGATTAGCAATATCTTTAGAATTCTATGATCCATAGCTAAATGTTTCATAATTAACTGGAATTGCATCGATGTCTTTGGCATAAGACTATGTCCCAACCCCTCGGACTCACCTACCTCCATACAGTATAAATGTAATATGCACGACCTTCAAAAAGGATCCTGATATGGTGCATACGAATAGTTTCAAGATAACTATTTCTACAGGAGAAATCAACAATTTTGATGTGCATCTCACTAGACTCACCAAATTAATAGAGGCATTCACATAGAATATCATCCAATTCCTGTATAATACGGTCAAGATTCACATCAATCTTTGAAAGGAAAACCATTCAAAAAAAAATACCTTGATACACAATGATTTCGATAAGACCATCCTTAAGAATGAAATAAATCATGGATCATGGTTTGAAATAATTCTCCACAGTAACCTGTTTAGATGGATAATCTATAGAACATACATTTCCCCCGACTAATCCACTTTATGCATCTCTACTGTAAGCTATAAATTTGATACATTATTCAATTTTTCTACAATCACCGATATAAATTCATTATTAGAAGGTATATCTGGAAGAAACCCCAAATATTCCAGGGTAAAATTTTATAAATTCCAATTTGAAATAAGAAAAAACTATAGTAAACCACTTTTTTTTGATGTGAATCCTTGACCAACTAACAGGTGTAGCATTGTGTCATAAAACCTACAATCTTATTTCTCATACCTGACCACCAATAATTTCCATGTAGGTCAAGGTACATTTTGTTTAAACCAAGAAGAACAACCTACTTTGAGGAATGATACTCAAACAATAGATCAATAATCAAAGTTACAATAATACTATTCCATATATAGATGGACAGTTCCTTATCTATAGTACAATCAAATTTGGACTCCCCACTATCACGGATTTTTCAAAAGAAAAAACATTATGATCCACATACTGTTAACTGCCTAATCATGCATAAAAGTGTGGACTCAAAAGATACTTATATGAGGGTCATAAACTCTTATCTTTATAGAAATATAATTTATATATCATATGGTAAGGATACCACATTCCACTCATATCTGAACCCATTAATTTTCCGAGTCAATGACTTCTAGTTCAATGTTTTAACATCATTTTTTCTCTTACTATAACTATATTCCATCTTGAAATCACATGATTGTATATAATCAGCCCACCTACTAAGAATTAGATTCAAATAATGATTTGAAAATATATTCTATATGATTTTGAGGTTGGTACACATAGTAAACATCTCACCTAGTATGTAAATTGACAAAAGCATTATGGAATAAACAACTACAGCTAACTCGATGTCATGAATAGGGTAATTTAATTCATATTTCCACATATATTAGGACGCATCTGTAAAACTTTGACGCCTCCTACATCAATAATACAATAAGATCAATACGAGATTAATCAATAACATGATATACTCTTTATAGGGGTCTTTTCCGATCAAAATTTGTGCGGTAATCAACTTCTTCATCAATACATAGTGCCAATTCTCATAGACCACAAAAAATTAAATATTAATCCATTATATGATCAATCACAAATGTGGGGTTTCCAAGTTTAAATAGTCCTGGATAAACCTATTATAATAACCCATCGATCCGAAAAAAATATGTATGTCAGTAAAATTCCTAGTATTCTAAAATGAACCAACTTCGTGCACCTAATTCCATAATTTATTATTACATATATTGGTTTATATCTGATGCGATGTCAGGGTAATCAAGATCATTTCATGATATTGGACATGATTTTCATGAGTCTTTTTGTGAGCCATTATTTCATCCAAAAAAACAGCCACAAACTGATTTTGGTATAGGTGGATAATTCAGATCATTATGGACTTAAACATATCCAGTACCCTCATTAGTCCAAAAAACTTATGCTAGGAACATATAGTCCATACCTAATTTTGAATGATGTAGTGGTGTATCAGATGTTGTATCATTCAACTTATGATACCCCAAACTAATGTAAATATTGCAGAAAAAAATCTCCTCTAAACTAGTCAGAATTTTCATTTATATATGGTAGAGGATACTAGTTCTTCCCATTCATCGTGTTGATCCTGTATTAATGAACACTTAAATGAAACTTCAATTTTGATTTATTTGAAATCAAAATGGGATAACCCCAGTGGGACCTACTCTAACCAATGAATCCATTTTCTATCAACACTTCTAATTTAGTCATATTTTATTAATTCACGGTTGGTTCCACTTTATAAGTTATAATAGAAACTTGCTCAGTTTCAAGGATGTGTTCAATGATAAATGTATCATCCCAATTAGGCGTTTTGTCTAAAATGTATTAATTAAAAGAATCCCATAATTAATCTTCAATAGGTGGAATGGAACAAGGTTTTAAACATCCATAATCGAATAAAATGCATTAAACATTTGTTATAAGACAACTCAATTTATGATGATCGACCCCTACATAACCTTCTTGAATATCCCAATCTCTAGAGTGAAAATAAAATATACCATTATGGAAAATAAAGTTCATTCTCATATGTAACAATCTACATCGGATTGGTTTAATATTAACCTGTCCGCAATCAAAATAATTATGAAATGTAAATTTTAAATTATTTTATGATCCCAAATGAAACTATACTTCCCATCTCAAGAAAAAAGTCCCTTACATAAATATCAATCCCTTGTACATACTCTTAATGGTGTGTCAATTATTATTACTCCAATCATGAATTACAATTCAATAATCAAAACATTCACAAGTTGTATAGATATAAAATAATGAAAGGATATTATATCAAATAAGGAAATATAAATCTTAGAAGATCAAGAATAATTACTTTGACTTTCAAATGTCCAAACACTCTGTCCACATGTGTTTGCTGAAATTCATGAAACTACCTTGCCCATCTTACCTATTCTATAGTATCTGTCACTAGAGTTTCACCACTCTACTTAGATGATTTCTCATTCCCACAAGGTCTACATTAACCACCTCGATCATCACATCCTTAAGAACTCCAACAATGTGAATAATTTGGGATAGAGGACCCACTTCTAGTAATATTACTCTTCATGTATCCCATATCATTTCACATTAGTCTAGGGTTTTTTAAATAACTCTACAAGTGAACCATCCTACCATATGTTCAACAATCAACTAGTGTTCATGGATAGTGGAAACAAATGTGCACTGACCTACCACACTAGTGTTAATATTATTGGTTACTGATCTGAGTAACCGATCCTTCTGTATTTACACTTTTTTTTAAATCACATCGTTTAATGTTCTAAAAGAGATACTTCTTACTCCATTAATATGTACATAGTAATCATATAGAAGAAACCACATGCATTCCACAAGAACCATCTTTTAGGTTCCACTTATAAATGAGAGCAAGTTTCCCATCCTAAGAAAACATTTTTAGCATAAAAATGTAAACCTATGACTTAATAATTCAATTAATACCATCAAATAAATGGTTCTCTATAGTAGCCTCATCTCTGACATACCCTAGAAATAATAACTAAAAATAAGTAAAACTATTAGAATAGTCCTCCAAAGACATAATTCCCTAGGTAAAATTTATAGACTCAGATGTATTGACTTGAATGAGGATATCATGGTAAATGTTTTCCCAAATATTCATCTGTGAGTCTTAATGACATATCATCTAGAATGCCATTCTGAGTTTGAATGACACACCAACATTTCAGTTGAACACATAATATATAATACACCATCTGAATCTCTACTCCTAAGGAGTCTCTAAATGGCCATGGATTATCTGGATATAATCAATCTAGAGCTCATCTACCTCAGTTTAACCCACTCTAAGGATGTTTAGAGGATGCTGGAATTAAAACTCTCGTGTCATGTTATACAAAGTCTCCACCACCTAGCCTATATATATTTTTATAAAATGAATAAAGTGAGAAATTTTCTCCTGGAACAAACCTCCCAACCATCCACCCAGAGCTACCGGTGTATTAGGTTCCACTATTGGAGGAACATTTATAGCCATGTTCTCCTAAAATCATATCAAAAATCATCATCGTAGAGGCGTCTATCAACAATTTCAAACGAATGTAATAAGATATATACCACATTATTGTCACATTTAATTTATATTAATTCTAATAAATCCAAAACATATCATCCACCATTCACGTCCACATGATCAAAACATATTCACTAACACTACCCTCAACTATCCCTCAAATGGGTCTTGGATAACTTATGGAAAAAAATTTCCATATTACAAGGTTGTCATTGGAAAACCGTTTTAAACATTTAAATTTACAAATTTAGCATCATATAATAATTTAAATATAAAAATAATTATTTTCTATTTGATCTAATAATGTAAATAAATTCCTTTAAATTTAAAAAACTCCCCAAAAAACCTTCTTTTCCTTGTCTAAATAAATAATAGATGTCACGAAATATCTAGACTGCCTAGAATGATTCATTCTTTGACAATTTTTTTTCCATGCGAAGCCATGATGGAAAATATTACACTAATATAATAACATTACCCAACATGTGAATCCATCGGGGTGACATAACATTAAATGATGATATAAAAATTTGTTAAAATAATCACACCTTGGGTACTTGGGTTCTCCCCATACATTGTTTAGATACTCCCATGGATGATCTCATGACCCTGGACTAACTCATTATAGTTCATTTTCTATGAATACCAAACGGTAAGATTATTCAATAGAAAATAAAACCACCTCAAATACAATATTGTAATTTCATGCCACGAGTGACACATCTAGGTTCTCTGAGCTGGTTTGTTATGTGACCTCATGTGAGCCTACAAATATAGTAGAGGCTACCAACTACTAGTAAGGGGTGAAATATATATATCAAGGGGATACTATATTGTCCTTATCATAGAATAAAAATAATATAAATCAATTAAAAAAAGCTAAATGATAATAACTGATAACCATAATAATTCGTACATAATAAATAACATCACTTCATGGTAATCCCAAAACATGGATAAATGACTATTGACCAAACTATTCGATATTTCATTCCATATTAATTTCAAGTGTGAAATGTAAAACCAAAATTTATACACACTAACAACCCCCATTAATTTCCCAATGTCATCTATGGTTCCCTCATCCATGGTCCTTCCCAACTCATCCATCTCTCATAGGTCACTTTTCCTTATTCTATCCTACGAACCTAAATACTATTAGGTATGGATCAGGTGGCCTATGTAGTGTTTTAGTACAATGTAGTAGGCCACCCCGAATGGTGACTATAATAATTTCCAAGATAAAACTATGTAGTTGTATAAATAATAAATTACATTATATAATATTCATTTTTTGCTAAACAACATACATTAATTAAAAACAAAAATCATTGGGTTCATAATGGCACTCTAACCAATAATACCAACATTAACACATGATGGAGTCTAAAAATTCCACCATGGGCCATGACATTTCATTTTATCATGTGTTATTACTAATCATTAAATTCTAGTTTCATATTCAACAAATGGGGGCCTAGTGCAGTTTTTTGGACACCGTGGTAATTTAAAGAATTATTATATATTCCAAAACATGGTGAAAATTATAATTATATACATAATTATGGCCTATAGTGGTTGTCTAAAACCACATGAGTATTTGGAGTGGTAATCCCCATCCTAAAAATCATTCAAGAAAATGAAAATTCGTGCTTCCTGATACAAAATCATTTGTTAACAATTTTAATATATCATTATTGAACAAAATTAATTAATTCATTTATCCAAATTAATAATTTATACAACATCATTTCAATTATTATGAAACACCCAATGCGTTTCTATAAATTTAATTATCAAATTATTCAATTAATTTCCAAAATAAAATAATCAACCAATTACATTATACGATTATTCGACAATTTTTTAACATCATGGTAAATAAATTAATAAGTTCAATTGGAATAGAATTTCCTAATGAGTAAATTTAAAATTCACAATTACCTAATCATAATTATAATCAAGACTTTGGGATTTTCCAAATATAACAAAAACCTCATGGTTGTTGACCCACACTATCCAAACATAAATACTCAAATTGGTTTGAAACGATCAAACCCACAATAGCATGGGTGACCATGGAATAATATCTATGATCATGATCTAAATGATTATGATCCAACAAAAACTAGATTTAAACAATTTTAAATAGTGTAAAATTCATTCTTCATCATTGATAATGCGAGACGTATGAGAGGGGAAATGAAACAGGGAAGTAATAATGTACTTTTGAGGAGATGATCTTTTAATATGATCAAACATTATTTAGAAACAGTGTTATATGAGCCTTATAATCATCATGCGAGCTTCCATATTGGAATAATGTATCTTATGTATGATCCAATAAAATTATGGTTCAATACATGGGGTTTAAAAATTTTATATAAATTTTTTGGTGATTAAAAACCCTATTTTTGATGGTCAGAGGGACACTATTTTCCAAAATTTTCACCATTACTGTGTGCATGTACTTACAGGTCACTTGGTTTCTCTAGAGTGTAACAAAATTTTACTTATTGTGGCCCAACCATGAAATTACCCTTTATTAAAGGGTAAACAATTTTTTATGAAATCCCCACGGTTGGGAAAAACCATATGCTGATAGTATACCACATCCTATCTCTCTAAAATAAAGTGCAGAGTCCCATGAGGAAAACTACATGGTTTTATCTTATTTTATGCCACACGTTCATAGGCTTATTTACTTCCAAAAATCTACAAATATTCATGAAATATCATTAAAACAAAAAATAACCAAGGTAGAAAGAAAACTAAGTAAAAGAGTACATCAAAAAGTAGTTGTAGAACCTCCAAAATGATAGGAATATAATATGTTATATGATATATTTATATCAAAAAACGAAATTATAATATAAACTAATTACATTTTATTACATTTTTTTATATTTATATCAGATAAATATTATCAATTCTAATATGTTATTCATATAAAGATTAACATAATCATATTAAACTAATGTCATTTGATTTTTTATATTGTTATTTATAAATAGGGTATGAATGTATAAATTTTCCATTAAATTAAAATGGAATACTCTTTAATACATTAAAGTATAAAAGGAAATTAAAAGCAGTTTATTGGAGTTGGATTTATAGATGAAATTATAATATATCAATTTTCTTATTATTATTTTACAATATTAAGGAAAAGGAATGATGCTTAGGAGAACATGAAATTGAAACAATTTCATAGTGGATTTGTGAGTTATTTTTATCACAGATAATTAGACATTATAAAATGTTCATACATTTCAATTAGAAAATTCCACAACCTACTAACACTACAATTGATAATAATCTATATTACTTGATTAATTATACTTTTTGGTACTGTATCTCATTATGGTAAACAGTATATAATATCAAAATATATCATTCTATTTTTTTATAAATTAATTTAGTAAAGATGCATATTGAAAAATCAAATTGGTTTTTAAATTTTTGGATGATGGAATGTTGGATTTCTATGAAGGATATAGAATATAGAAAAAAATAATATTTATTGAATTTGTACCAAACCAATTTCTTATGTGGAAATATAAATAAAAAAATATGGATTATATTATATTTTCATCATGTTGAATTTATTAGACATATGATTATCAAATAGTATTATGAGATGAAGGATGTTGATAAAAATCATATCCATAATTATTCAAAGATACATTTTTATTCAAATGACCACATGTTTTATGTAAAAAAATATTCTTATAGACAATAGTGTAAAAAATTTCATTTTACAAATATAAATTGGTGAATCATTAACAAATATTGAATTAATCTATTACGAATAAAAATAAAAATAAAAGGAATTTTATTGTTTTACATTACATTCCATTACAAAAATATTTTTAATTATTTATCTTTATTTTATAATATTATACAAAATCGATTTTTATTCCCATGGAGACAAAAATGATGAGAATATTTGACACCCACAAGATTTGAATGCATAGAAATTATTGCATTATATATATATAATTTTTTATTCATAACATACTAAATGGTTTTGGGATTGCCTATTTATGTATTTAATCCACTTATGAAACTATGTACAACTTATTTCAAAGGTCAATTTCTTTTGGTCCGATATCATTTTCTACCAATGATGTGTATGAAAAAACCTCAATAATTATATCAATGTGGATTCCTTGAAATAAAATTCTTTAAAATGGAATTTATGGATACATTCATCAAAATATATAATAATTGTACTATAAATGGGATAATGGTGTAGGTACATATGATACATCAATAATATAAATGATCGATATTAATAGTTCTCTAACATGTGTGATAAAAGATTTCACAACATAATGAAATAATAATCATGAAGCACTCTCACTAGACTATCATGTCCATTCTATAAACATGTATCCTAGAATATAATACTACCATGTAGAATAATGTGGTGTTTTATGTATCACTATCATCTATTCAAAGAATCTCATATATATTGTTCTAAGAAGTCAATATTTGATGAGAATTTATTTTATCCCACCATTAAAACTAATATTGAAATTCAAAATAATTTTAAAAATTATGAGTTATTTTTGTATAATTTATTAAAGAGTATCTATTGAATATTTCTAGAAAATTAGTTCAAATATGATCAGATACAAATGGTACACATGAAAGGACTAAACTCTGTAATTTTCATACTACGTTATTTGGAATTTCAATCATTACATTATAATCTTCACAATATGGAAAATTAAGTGAATGTATGAGGTAATTTTGTATTTATAATTTTTAATGAGAAAGAAAAATAAAAATATAATTTTAATACATATAATGGCTTAGAAGAAATAATATATGTGTGAAAACAATAATTGAATGTATCTTACAACATTTTCTTATTGAAAAATAAAGAAATATATGTTTCCAATTAGTATTGAATAATGTGAAAGTACCTCATTGATATACAAGTATTCTTTGAACATGTTTTTTCTTAAAATTTCATAAGTTACATAGTTTACAAATTCATGATTCACAAATTTTGATGTTGGAATTTCTACATATTTAATAGAATAAATTATCACCAAAAAAATAAAATAGTTTTTAATAAATTTTTCTCATATTAATCATGATTACTCGGAAAACATTGAACCACATTGTTCATGAAATAATATAACATTTTAATTTATTGATGATATTACATGTATGGTTTATCATTATTATGGTTCATCTAATTATGGATTTGGTTAGGGAAGTAAAAGTGCAGAGTCATTACATTGTAAATAAACTTATCCTATATATGGTATTATAATATTACTTATTTATAATTTATATAAAAAAAATTCTTATTCATTGCGTATATGGTTATCCTAGATATGTTACTTTTTTTAACGTAGGAATCATGGATATTTGAAGTCTTTTGAGATAATCATTGTTCAAAAATAATTATCAGTTGTTATAGGTAATATTATATGTGAATGTATCACCATTTTTTTAATGTATTCGGTTAATAATGAAACATGATTCAATCATGTAGGAGTTGTTGATGATAATGATTATGAATAACAATCCTATATTTAATCAATAATGTCTCTACTGTAATTTTATTTGGATGGAAGAGTATCATTTGTTTCATGAATGAAAACGGGTTTCCTACACCCAAATAGATATGTTCTATTATAATGTGATAATAAAAATACTTTCATTGATGAATTTCATATTAATAAATATAGATTATATTGGGGTCTTTAAAAATTAAAAAAATATATAAAATACATTAACAATGAAATTATTGACATTCTTTTAACTCATATAATATTATAATAAATTTTATATTCATAATATATTGATATAATTATCATATATGAATAAAAATATTGTATATTTTTACATAAAAATCATGAATATTGATAATTGATATATCATTTCAATTAATTTGACTACTTTTCATCATTGACCTTTGAAGAAGTGTATGAGGTTTGATGGTTTAAATATTATTGGAATTATGAATCATATTTTTTCATAGGGATTAATTTTAAATAAATAATAGTTTCATCTTTACAAAATTAATAGAGCTGGGATACTATGGAATGTTGTTTGACATTATAAGATTAAATTATAATATATAATATTAATTTATGATATTAAAATTAAATTAGGATGATATTTAAATAGGTAAAAAAAATATAAATTTTATATTATTTACTTATGATAACTCATTTATATTGATTGATATTGGTGATTATGAATCAAAAAATCCATATATTGTTCCTTGATATGATGAAGTGATCCATTATATAATGACCCATGATTTTAGAAATGAAAATTAACTTCATATAACTATTTTATGTAGTAAAAATCACATAAAACCACATATAAAACACAATAAAAATTTTTAAATTGAAAATGAATGAAATAATAAGTAATTATAGAATGTAAATAAACTAAACCAATGGAATAGTAACATGACATATGTAATAGTAAAGTGACCCTCAAAAATAAGAACTCTACTAATAGAATAGTAATCAATAATATGATTGTGTCATTATAATTTAGTCATACTATAAATGAAAATATGTTATAATTATATCATTGTGTATTTAAATAAATATTTGGGATTTTATAAAATATTTGTTGGTACTTTTATAAAACATATATATTAATATATCATTTTATAATTAATATAATAATTTAAAAGAAACATTTTTCTTTAATATAGATTCATAAATTCAAATTTTTTTGTCTTAGTATTAAAAAATAATTTTATTAGAGCTCAAATAATTTTCCAAAGTGTTATAAAATGAGTAATAATTTTACAATTTGTAATTTATGAATAAATGAATATTTTTATTAGAATTTTAATTTATAATATATAAATTATTATTTTCATAAAAATGTACTATTTTTTGGGATTAATCATTTCAAAAAATAATTATAGTTATTTATTGGGATTTTTAAACAATATTTGAATTTTTATGAATAGTAAAACACTGTTATTTTTAGTATAATGTAAATAAATGAATTTATGAGTCAAGATTTAGTCTTGAATTTTATAAATGTACATTGTTTAGAAATAAATAATAAATGATTATTTTATTTATTCACATGAATCAACAATATTTATAGTATGATCCGAAATAATAAACTAATGATTTAAATAATAAAAAAAGAACCCTCTTCACCACATTAAATTCCACCCCTCCCCACCACTTCTCCTCACACCTCTAAACCCTTGATGTCTGTAAAAAAATTTCATTATCACTCCCCAATTATCTCCAACATTTCCAGGATACTTTGGTCTCAATAACATTAAATACTGAAGTATCTCATAATGTTTCTAACAGATAAGAATTCAAGAGTTAAAAACCACCTTTATTTTCTTTTAGTTACCATTCAAATTTATTTTATTTTTTTATTATATTATCATCTACCCATATCCAAGTGAAATTAACATGCTATTATTTTATAAATATGTTAATTTTATCATGTTATTTGATGAATTCTTCATCAATCCACTCCTACACATTTTGTTCTAAAATTGAAAACAGCATCCAAGAAGTGTTAATTTATCACATTCGAGAAAAATGTCTATGAAATTTATAAAACACTTTAAAGTATGGTAATAAATAAATTTTTCTGGTTTAAAAATATTATAATAAATGTATAATATCTTATTTAATTTTTTAAAACATGCATATATTCATAATATTAACTAGTAGATCAAGAGTAGTTTGTGATGATCATGAAACCACAAATTAATCTAAACAATTGTCATTATAATTATATATAATGACTGATCCTCACTCCATATAAAAATGGTAAATAAGAAGAAATAAACTGTAGGATGTTAATAAATAAATTTTAATAATAATTTGGGAAAATTATTCACATTTTACATAATATTTCATACATGTATAAAATGAAGCGATAATGGAAACCAATGAATCAAACCCTGTTGAAAAATTAAATGGAATATCATAACCCTATTAAAAAGTCATAAATTCACCAAATATAATAATAATAAAAATAATAATTCTATAATTTTTATGATCTAATTAATTAATTAGCGGGATAGATTTTATTAGTTGTGATATTATGTTCACGTGTAAAACACTTTTTGACACAAGTTAATGGATTCTTTCAAAATCTCCATTTTTCCATTGGCTTTACATTCTCACTATTTTTTCTTGAGGAAGTATTATTTATTATTATATAATTGTACTATATTATTGTTAAATTTTACAAATTCATATATCTAGATCATTTCATACTTCTTTTTTAGTCATATAATTGTTTTAAAAAGGATCCCGCCTTAATTCTACATAAAAAACAACCCGATTAAAGGGAACATCCCAATTTCGTACCCATTTTAAAGTGAAATTATTATTATTTTGAATACTTTAATTTTATAAAATATATAATTTTAACATGGAAAACATTCTTGGATCATTTTTTATTTTATAAAAAAATTATTCCCTCTCTATTTTAATTAATCATGAAATTTTGTCTTTATTCTGTAGTAAGATATTTTATTTTAATTATTCTAAAACATAGTTATTATATGTTTACACCATAGTTTGACATCCCTTATAGTGATGTATTCCAAATTATCCTTATGAATGGCCATTTATGATTTCAATCCATTCTTTCATGAACACCTTTTTCATATTACATTTTCATATATCTTTTAACAAGATTATGATACCCAATTCATTCCATGGACAACCCTTTTGTTTATGACTGATTATTTATATATGATCATTTATGTAGAACACTAACTCGTAAACATGTTATGATGGGTGAAAGTATATAGAACTCCAATGAATTGGTTAATTATTAGTCTCATGATACTTTATGTGTAACGATCATGGGGGTTAGCCTTGACATATCCTATATGTGAAATGGCTTTGTTGGTTATCCTTGAATCATTATCCATGTAAAATTATCACAATGGTTAGCCTTGATTCGTGATTTTCTATATGAAATGATCTTCGAAACATGATTATTAAATGTATTACGTCGCAACCACATGACTATGATTCCATGATTACATGATCCCATTTCTTATATGTTATGATTCCAATTGATATGAATGTTACTAGAATATTTATATAATCTTGTTCTGTCTTCAAACACGTGTTATTTTCATTATTTTTTTTTCCCATACTGGCCTTTTTATCTCATCCCCTTATTCAGGTATTCCACATGTTAACCTATGTAATTTTTAGGGCTCAATGGGTGTTAGTAGATCGTAATGTAGATTAAATAAAATATGTTTTTATTTGGGTTCCATGATTTCTAATAATATATATATTCTTATACAGAACCTAGATATTATGATCCTTGGTTTTTAATAGAAGGAAAATTAGGCTTAACATAACTTAATAATATGTGTAAAAGGCTATGGCCATTATAGTTAGATTCTGAGGACGATATCATTATTTTTTAGATATTTGGAATAGAGAGATTTAGTATGTACCCTATGGATAATTATATCACCATTGACATTGTCAGAAGATATCTGATGTCATCAAAATTAAAAAATTCTATATGATTTGATGTCAATCGTCCTGTAATAAAAACTCAATTTATTACAATTCAAGATGGATTTTCTCTTGATTATCCATGACAAATATACCTCAAAGAAGCAGTAAGGCAACAAGTTGTACCACTATAGATTGTATTCGATTGAGATATAAGATTCAACTCAATGTTTTGGAAAATACTCCAACATAACCTAAACATTGAGATTAACTTCAGTACGACCGATCATCCTCAAATTTATTACCAATATCAGAGGACTATTTAGTCAATAGAAGACATTTTCTAGGCATGTTATATGGGTTTAAAAGTGGAATACGACAACAACTACCTCTAGTCGAGTTTTTATTCAACAATATCTTCTACTAGAGCCTCCAAATGGATTCCTATGAATCCATTCAAGGCTTAAGATACAGAACACTGGCATACTGGGATTAAATGAGTAAATGTAGTATTTTAGGACCATAAATGGTCGAATAAATGGAAGAAAATGTGAAAACCATTGAAGAGTATATCTGGGAAACCCATAGTCTAAAAAAATGTTATGATTACAATTAATGATGAGAAATTTAGTTTATGTATGGATACATGGTATTATTCACTATATCTCCATGGAAGAAGAACAAGATATTTGGGATGAAGGAAAAGCAATGTACCAAGTACATCAGCCCATTTGACATTCATCACAGTGTTGTATTTGTGGCCTATTAACTAGACCATCCACCAACCATGTATCAAGTAAAAAATGTATTGCATTTATCTCTCATGATGATGTTTATACGCAATACCCCACATGTACTGAATTTAGAGATGGTATAGTTAGACAATGGCCCCTCTTATGAGGAGCAACCAAAGATTAAATTGGATAATAGAGATAATGTTCTATGAAAAAAATAAAACACACTTGGTCAAATTACTATATAGGAAACATATGTAAAAAGGGTTAACAAGTGAACTAGTGGAAGTGATGAAGGATTAATACCCTCACCTATTTTTCACGTAGTTTTCAAAACAATGATGGATAAATTTCATAAGGGGGAAGAATGAAACGACCAAAAATTTTATTAAAGAAATATCCCTTATTATATTTATGTTTTATGTTATTAATCACATAATATCATATATTGAACCCAATAAAATCTTTATAAATGAATAATTACTGAAATAAAATGTATTTTTTTAAATCAAGTAACCTAAACCTTTGGAATAATAACATGAACTATAGAATAGTAATTTGACCCTTTAGAATAGTAACCCAACCTATAGAATAATATAATCATCTATGAATGTGTAAATAAAATTTTGAAATAATATAATTGAATGTATAATATAGTTATATTATCATATAAGTAGATAAATGTTTTGAATATAATAAATTATTTGTTTGAAACTTATATAAAAATGATTATTTATAATTTTATTATTAATATAATATTTCAAATAAATATTTTTCTAAAATATATTAATTAATTGAAATTTTATTTTATTAGTAAAATTAATTAAAATTACGAGGCGTTAATTAATTTTTCAAATTGTTATAAAATATGTTGTAATTTTAAAATTTGTATTTCCTTAATAAATGATGAATTTAATTAAAAATTTATTTTATCATATATAGTTAATTATATTTATAAAAATTATTCCATTTTATAATTATGATCATTGAAAAATATTTTGGGTGAATTTCTGGGATTTTTATAAAATAGTTTATCTTTTAGTGAATAGTAAATTATGGTAATTTATGATATTTGGTAAAATATGTATTTTTAGTCATTATTGAGTAATGAATGATGTAAGTGAACATTGCGTAGAACTCAGATTCATTATTTAAGGTATTTTTTCATATTTATCTACACTATTCATTGTCTTGAGCATAAATAATAATCTAATGAATGAAATAATTAAAAAACACCCATCTCCTCCACTGTAAATACCACCCTAACCAACACTTTTACTCACATCTT
Source organism: Viscum album (assembly GCA_963277665.1). NCBI lineage: Eukaryota > Viridiplantae > Streptophyta > Magnoliopsida > Santalales > Viscaceae > Viscum > Viscum album. The sequence goes on from OY728136.1 coordinate 409,730,789, forward strand.
TAAATACAATTTTAATTATAATATTTTTCTAAATCCACATCAAACAACTCTCCCCAAGTTCAGTATCATTTGATAATAATAAAATACAAAACTCAATTTTCACAAGGAGGTTCCAAAAAGAATAATTCATGAGGTAAAAACCCCTTTACTTTTCTATTAATTTTTGTTAAAATTTAATTAAATTTATTATTCAATCATATCCTACCCTTTTACAATAGAAATTATAACTCCAATTTCATATATATAATTTCAATTTTATCATGATTATTTAATAATCCATCATCTAAACTCTTCACTTCACGTTTTTTGTTTCCAAAAATCAAAACATCATTTGTGATGTAAAAATTTAACAAACAAGGATGAAGAGTTTTCAATTTTCATTACAACCATAAAGGCTTATCATATAATTTTTATATAGATAATCAAGATTATTTTATATTTATTTCATCTTATTTAATATTCTGGAACAATTAAAAATAAAAATATCCAAAAATAGAAGAAGATTACTTCGTGATAATCAAGAAACTGCCAAATTAATACAAATGATAATCACTAGTGTTTTATGTAATGATTAATCCTCATAAAATATATAAAATATTATATATAAGATAAAAAACTATTTTTGTCCATTAATAACATTTAATTTTAGTTCTAGACTATTATTCCCATTTTACAAGATCTTTCTTGCATATATACAAATGAAGCAATCAAAAAAACCAAGAAACAAATACTCCCAAATGATGGAATGGAAAATATGACCCACCAAAAAACCCTAAATGAACATAATAAAATATTGACCTGTCAGATAAATTTATATATTATTATAAATTAATTAATTAATGTATTATATATTATTATCTAGGTTATTGAGTTCATGTATAGAAGAAATTCAAATAGAATGTAGGGGATTCATTCTGAACATCTATATGTTCCATCATATTATGCTTTAAATATTTTTCAACTAATTTAACTATTATTTATTTTCATAAGATTCTTATAATTTTTTTAAAATGATCCAAAATCATGTATTCATATCATTTTTTCATTATTTTTTATGGATATAAATGTTTTAAAAATGTTTCCTTCTCAATTATTAGTGATAAGCAAGCCCCCTAAATGAGAAATTATATATTTATTAACCAATTTCATGTGCACACGATAATATATTTTATAAATCCATTATTTTTATATAATTCATTATTTTCATATGAAAAACAATCTATGTTCATTTCTAGTAATATATAATAAATATTTATAAATCCATTTTAATGACTCTTGAAAACATTCCCATAACCCGCACTAAAATGTTTTATTTCTAATGTTTTTAAACACTAATATTTTTTTTGGTTTAAATTAAATTAGGAATCAAATATCATGGTTACTGATTATTTTCCACTAGTAATATACATATATTATTTAAATAATATTTCTCATGGACACAATTATTATACTATCTTTTTATATACATTTTAACATGATTATGATACCAAATTATTTCAATGGGAAACCCTTATGTTTATGATTGATTCATTATATTTGATTATTTATGTTGAAAAAAAATTCAAGAACATGTTATGATGGTGGTTCCTAGATAGTAATATAATGAATTGGTTTATTTCTAGTTTAATGATAATTCATGTGCAATGGTCATCATGGTTATCCTTGACTCCTTTTCTATCTTCAGTGGTCACGATTGTTATCATTGACATGTGATCCACGTGCAATGATCTTGGTGATTAGAAGTGAATTTTCTTCCCCATTTGAAATTTTCATTGAAAAATTCTTATGTAATATTTAAATTTTACTCCACATTACTTTGATTTTCTGATAACAAGATCACATATTCTATATGTTATGTTTCCATATGTTTATTCATGTTCTATTCCTTTTTGTGCCTTCATGTCATGCCTTTTACCCCATTTTCTATTATTTATTATTATTTTTATTCCTTTATTAAAATTTTTAGATCATCACTTGGTTAATGTATTTCCTAGGTTATCATACGAATATGTAATGGATTAAATAGAGTTAGGATCTCTTTATGATGATTAAATAAAATTTGTTTTTATTTTGGTTTTTTTATTTCTAATTATTTATCTAATCAACCTAATAATTTAGATATTATGATCTAGATTTTTAATTTGAAGACTAATTATTAATAAATCTATGTAAAACTATGTGTAAAATTCTAGAGCCATTATACATTATATGGATGAAAGTGTCAATGATGTGTAGAGATATTTTCTTTGCTAATCCAAAAGACTATTATGATTTGTATAATGAAGAAGATAAATTATTTTTTATATTGAAACCATTTAATAGTATGATATTGATCTATCTATCTATAACGATGTTATAAAAGAAATTCTTTTATTGGTGGGTGAATAGGAATAAATAATTTTTATTATGGAGAATGAAAATAACATGGTTAATGATGAATTAATTAATTATACAATCATTCCCCATTTAAAATATATATTAAATTCATTTATAATACATGAATTGAATAAATTTAATTACATAATTCTCACAACATGTTCTTGTTTTATATCATACTTCATGTTCAAAATATATTTATTTTATTTTTTATGTATGAATTTCACAGATAAAACAGTTAAATGTCATTATTTTGTTCTATAAAACACTTGTGTAATTTAGATGATTTAATACTAGTTCATCTTCTTCCATTATCCCATTATGTTTTAATTTATTTATTTTTCTAAAAAAATAATAAAAAAGAAAAAAATAACCCTCTCTTCAAAAATATTATATACCTAATTCCCCAATAATTTTTTTTTCTAGTTAAGTCTACCTTAGAGAGTGTATTAGAGGGTGATCAAGATTTTTATATAATTACTAATTAATTAAAATAATTTACTTATTATATATACTTATTTGACCATTTTACATAGATAGTGTGCCTATATATGATTCTAATTGATTTTATGGATAGATCCTAGGGGAATTACCATGTGAGATAGTGTTTTATCCATCATAAAAAGGGTTATAGGAATATTATCAACACATTAAATATTTATCTTTCATATAAATACGTAAAATTATGTTTGAAAAAATATCAAATTTCTATTTTATTTGATATACCTATCCAATATAGTCCTAACTATTTTTTTATATCTATTTCAGTGCATGAGTGCTATAATTATTAAAAACCTTGCATCTTTAATGCACTATATATTGAATCTGGTACATTATTTTAATATGATTATACTATTATGATAATATTATAAAATATATTTTCATGTACTATATGTAATGAAAATTAATTTATATTACAAATTCCATTTAGCACAAGAATAATACATGTCAGATATTGAAATTCATAGGACCCTCAGGTGTGTGGATCATTTTAGAAGCAAGCCTAGAATGGGGGGATATAATTTATTTTGGAACACAATTCTTGTGTGTTTTACATTTATAATAAAAACTAAAAATATTTACATTATAAAATTTAAATAATGATAAAATATTTATGTATTTAATATATTGTTGGATCAGATGTTTATAAATACTGTCTCATTTTTGTTTAAAATTTTAATGTTCTGAATTATATAATATATATATATATATTATAATTATATGTAATTGTATATTCATATACCCTTGTTATCTTTTTTGATGTTATTGTTAGTTGTTTAAAACCATAAAATTGTGTCACATGTAATTTTGTAGAAATATGAACAATTATTATATACTACTAAATGGATATTAAATATTAGTATGTAGATCAAAAGGTCAATAAAATGTTTCCATTGTAGTAATAAGATCCTGAAATATAAACAAAAATATATACATTATCTGACCACTATAAAATATTTATAGTTGTTTAAAATCACTGTAACTATTATAATGATAAATGAATTTAAACCAACATATTTAATTTAGGGGTTGTTCGAAAATAGTATCAAATTATCAATTCATATTGGGTATACATGAATATTTCTATTAATATCATTCACTAATTTAAACCTATGTTATATAAACATAAATAATTGAGATAATTTCCTAAACAATTGTGTGTAGTTTTAATCTACCACAAATTTCAAAAACAAAACCACTGCTAGAAGACATTTTTTTATAATTCATAGAGAAAGAAAACATTTAATACTATTCAGAGGGAACCTATAAGTAAAGAATATGTTAAACTGATATATATCATAATAAATAAAGAGTCAACATATTAATTTCTACCAAGTTATTTTTTTGTTAACTGGATATATTTATTATAATTTTCAACAGAATATATGTTACAATTTATGAGTATATAGAACTGCTAAATATAACATCATTTATAGAAAATGATAGTGAAAAATAAATTATTTTTTAGTAAGTGGGATGATCTCATTTTAGCACAATTATATATAATTAAGAGAAATGATTAAAAATATCTTATTATGTGATGATTTAATACTCTATCTCAAGATAAAAAATATAATGAAATTTATTTTTTATGCATACTATCTTATATTTATTAATTTCTCTATAAATTTCATTCAAAATTCTTTCATATAAAAATAGTAAAAGTATAACATCCATTCACCATTTAAGCCAAATGGAGTTAGACTGAGTCACCGAATGAACTTATGTTCACATCCTAATACACTAGTTGATATCGATATGTAGTGAGGGTCTATTAATTCCATATGTAACACGCAAAGCATCCACAGTACGTTTCCCTTTTAATAATGTGATAGCTTGTGTTGTACACAACATGGGGTTTTAGCACACCATGACCACTAACACAAGCAATTATGAATAGTAATACCCACGTTTTGAAATTTTATAATCATTATTTTTCAAAAAGGGCTTCATTTATGAATTCATAATATCAAAATTTACTTAGGGTGAATTTTTGGTATTTTTATGAAAACATTCATATTTTAAAGAATAGTGAAAACACTATGTTATTGTTTGAAAACTAAATTTTATTTAAATTTATTAATGGTCAAAATAGATACATAATACCAATATATATTCAATGTAATTCATTGATGATTTTATAAAAATATTAGATATATAAAATTTTATTGAACTTATTAAATATTTTACACACCCTCTAGGAACATTTGTAAATTTTCATAAAACATAATTTTACCGCTTCTGTGAATTGAATTTCAAAAATCCAAGAGACATGGTTTACATAAATATATAAAATGTGGTTAAATAGGATTAAATTTTTTTTTGGTGAATATTAACTTTTTATTTTTATTTCTCATGGTTAAAAGTAAATAAAGTAATTTAAGGTAAAAATGATATTATAATTACACTATTAAAAATACTAATTCTATTGGAAAAGTTTATTTCGAGAAAAATAATCCTTCGGAATAAAATATGATCCATTTGGTCCACTTGGTTTCGATTTGGACAATTCTTATTATTTTATTTAAAGAAGAGTTAAAAGTGTTAAATTCAATGTTTAATAACTAAAAAAATATTAATCTATGGTTATACATAAGATTAATTATAATATAAATATATATTTGAATGATAAAATGATTTCCTACATAATGGTATTTTTTTTATGAATTTTAGACATTAAATAATTATGTTTATTTACGGCACAATGAGGATATAGTATTTACCATATTATTGAATGGTTAAAATAATTTATATTATAAATATTAATATTATATTAATTTTATACTTTTTATGTATTCTAGGAATTTTTTATGATAATATAAAATGATAGGGTTCATTAAAAAAAATTCGAGGTCATAATGTTGTTTGGACTTCCACAAAAAGCAAACACTAAATAGTGTCAAAGTTGACATAAATATGTTTTTAAAACAAATAGTATATTATTTATTTATAGAATATTCTTGAAAATATAATTTCTGAAAAAAGGACATAGATAAGGTTATATATATCAATAATTATCCGCTTGGGGTTATTTTGGATTTTTATAGTATGTTTATTAAATGTTTAGTATATTAAGACAAGAATACACGGTAAAAGATTAACTATTTCACTAAGAGTTAAATCTAAAAGAAAATGTTAATATAGTGATATAAACCTTTCATAAACCTATTGGTTGAGTGTCCTATGACCCAGCCCCACCTTATCCATGAAATAAATTCTTTTGAAGCCATTATTAAAAGAATATGATTTTATAATAAAATTATCTTTCAAGCTTTTCCAAAAGTGACCCTCGCCTCTCTTATAAAAGGGTACTACCCCTTCTCACAAAATCTCATCTACAATGATATTTTCCTAGGATAAACCCTACTCAAAGATCATCCCAACAACAAAATATTCAACATATAGTCCTTAAATCTATTATAAAATCAACCTATGGATCCTTTTTGATCAAATCAAAAGGAATCACCCAAAGAAGAGGAAATAATTGCATCACCTATTTCAATGTTCTTTTCTTTATCCACTTCCCCTTTATTGGTTTTTTCCATAAAAAATTATTAAATCAAGAACCTTATACAAATTTTTATGTTTTTATAAATATTCTACAACTAAATTCATTATTCAATCCATCCTATGAATGAAAATGTCACCATATGTGCGTACATACGAATTAACGTCTCCATGTCATGGTATAGTTTGTTATTCAACACATAATTATTTAGATGGGAATTATAATCAGAATAATTGATGATAAAAATAAATATAACATTTCAATGAATTTTTAAATATGTTATACCATGAAATTAAATACGATTTCAAAATCAATATAATTGTATTATCGCTCATGTGAACTTTTTGATTATTGTCTCCACGAATGCGATGAGATTCATTCCCCGTTGTAAACATTCAAGAATAATACTAATTGTATGATTAAAAATATAGATCATGAAGTTAATATCATTCGAGATATTAAACAAAAATATTTTATCCATAAAAAACATTACTTACATAACAAATCATATAAAGGAAAGTCAATCATTTGACACCTGAAACAATGATACTACTGAAATATTATGAACAAAGCAATATTAGAAGATCATATATGATGTCATATTTTTGTAAGTGGTTCTTGTATAATTTAATAAAAATGATTCATCTATTATAACAGTTGTTCAAATAACCTCAATCAATAAATTTATGTGGTTAGGGTTAACTTCACAATCTCATATTATTCGAGGTTGATTATATTTATGTTTCTCAAGGGACCTCTTTAACAACCACATCTGTGTTTCATAAAAATGTTTTTGAAAACATTTTTAATATTTCCTAATATATGTGTTAATTTCATCAATACATTTGTTTGATTTTTTTTGTAATTTTCTAAAAGAAATCATTTAGTCATTTTTCAAATAATGTACTTTATGTCCTTTTTGATAAATCATGGTAAAAATGTTTTTTTTATCTTATATGGAAGGTGTGTATATTTTCCTTCCATTATAATACCTTTAAATATTCCCTTACAATATTATAATAAGAATTTCAAAACAAATTTTTTCTTTTTTAATTATGTGACTTATGAATGATTTAAGAAAAAACGGTATTTCTCTCAAATAGTTTTGATTTCATGAATGTCAAAATTCATTGATGAATTTTACACTTGATTGAAGTAGATTTATAAAGAGACAATCTTATATATTTTATTGAATATTTTGTGATATGTTTGACTATGGGTGTGTTTTTTATTCCATTTATGGTTTATTGTTAATGTATTAATATTATTTATGCTACTTTTAATATGAAAATTTATTTTATGTTTCAACCTTTTCATATGTGGAATGAACTGAACATAGCATGTGATGGGTGGATCCCGCTATAGCTCCATGATGCATCTTTGGGTCTCCTGAGACAAACTAGTGTCCTGGAACATGGACTTTATAAAATCATATTTGTAGTCTTGGAACAATGCCTTGACTATATGTTTATGATTTCTGAAATTATGTATTACATCATTATTAAATTGGATATTGAAACTACATGTAAATATTTAACTATTATCCATGTGAATAATTAAATGGAATTATTTCATTTAAATTTTCCATCTTATGATAAGGTTTAAGTTTAAAAGGATTTGGTTTTATTCTTATAAATTTATTTAAATGTTTATGCTTATTTATGATAGTTTTTTCAATATTGTTATTCTTACTCTGAGTCTGAGCTCTCCTCATTCTATGTTTTATTTTTCACATGATGTGAAAATATATATTCTGATTAACCTCGAGGAATAGGCTATGGGATATGAGTGTGATCAAAGGGGACAAAAACTTGTTGTTGTTTTTTCATTTCCTGATGTATTGTAAAACTTATTTATGTATCTTTTACATAAAAGTCTACTAAACTAATCGAGATTTTGATACCTGATCTCTTGTGATCATGACAATGTTATGTAATAATGCATAAAATATAGGTAACTACGGTTGGGGAATTATAGTTCATATCACAAAAGATTAGTACAAACATTGGAAGGTAGATTATTAAAAATACACTGATTAAAGAACATTACCCTAACATATCCTTTTATTAGTAGTATATAAAAACATCCTAGAATTTTGGAAATCTTGATATTTTGTTTATTTTCAATGAAATACATCTCTATATACATACAAGCAGGTAGAGGTAGCACTGGCACAGATGTACCTAGGAGTGAAAAAACTGACAAAGTGTTTTAGACATGACCCGTGGTATTCTGGTACACAACAACGGGTCTTACTGCACTCTTAGTGACCACACTCCAGGGGGGATGTGCTTAGGATAATTCAAATTATATTTACAAACTATTATGATGTATTTCTGAGTAACTAACTCATCAAAGAAAACATTTTTTTATTATTAAAGATTATATTCAAAAACTATTCTATTTATGTAAATTATTTTTCATAGTTTGGAATTATGAATTGGGAATCATAAAATAATCTAGTTTATGCCAATGTATAGAAATGGTTACTAGTGGAAGAAATAGAAACTATATCATTTCATATAATACTTGTAGGTATTTCCCTCCTACTAAATATAATTATACTAGAGTTGGGGATGCAATCAGTGTTGAAAAATTTATAACAATACTCAGACAACTCACTCAGGTTATGAATAATAACCATACCCGTATAGAGATCCCTGATCCAGAACGCCAAGGGTAAAAGTTATATTGCATCATTATGAAATAACCACCAACTTTAAATGGGACTAAAAATCCATTTTTTTATTAGAAATGGATAATTTTCATAGAGAAAATATTTCATGATTTGAGGAGTATAAAAATGGAAAAAGTTGCCACGGTAGTTTGCCTCCTCACAGGAGATGAAGATCAATGATGGCCAATAATTCTAAACAAAAAGGAGAATGAAAAGGTGACAAATATGGAATAGTGTTAGTTTAAAGATATTTTAATAGAAAAATACATACATCATGACAATCGGGAAAATATGGAAGGAGAATTTCTGATTATGAAGAAAAGGGAGGATGAGTATGTCACAGAGTATGACGCTAACATTTCTAGGATAGAAAGGCATGCAACAGATTATATACATAACCTATGGAGTAAGATTGATTGAATTTTTTGTGGGTTAAATCCATTTCTCCATCAAGCATTATTCTCACAATCCTTCTCATCTTATGATGATATTTTCTCATGTGCTCTCAAAAAAAAAAGGAATTTCGTAAGTCATGTGACGTTAATGAAAATCAACAGAAGAAGAGATCTATTGAAAACTCTGGAAAAGGATATATGGGAAGAAAGGAAAAGTTGAATTTACATACTGTAGTAAATGAGGGATGAAACATCCTGGTACATTCCTAAAGGAAATGGGATTCTGTCCTAAGTGTGGTGAAAAAAGATTAAATGCTCATGATTTCAAGGGATATAAAGCGGCTGTCAATGTTGAATGCTAATATTTTATTGAAATGGGGAATTATTCAAATGAATTTTTTAAACCCCAAGGAAAATTTCCTTATAAAATGACAAGGTATAAAGGACATGATTGTTAGATCAATACGGCCATGGTCGAAGATCCGAATGACATGGTGGTAGGTAATTTAATGGTTTCCTCTAGTTTATCAAATGAATTATTTAATTATATATCATCAAATAATTTCATATCATTCCATTTTGATATGAAAACTTGATATTTTCAATTTTATTTCATAATGGAGTTGTCAGTCAAAACTCTTAATGGAAGTATAATAGCAATAATTTTTTTAATCAGTTCCAATTATGGTATATAAACATACTCTATCTACTAATCTCATCATCATACCCATTATTGAATTTGGCATAATCCTCAGTATGGATTGGATTTCAGACCATGATGTGATTATTTATTATCAGAAGAAGGAGGTTACAATTTTTAATGATGGTAAGGAGTAACATATAATTAGAGAAGAGACATCACCATCAGATTCTTATTTAGAACTGAAACTAGTAGCTTTAATAAATTCATTTATAAGGGCGGAATGGAATTAAATAACTATTTGTGAGGAAATAAATGTTCCAATAGAGGCTGTACCTATTGTGCAATAATATTTTTATGTGCTTCCAGATGATTTACCTGAACATTCTCCAGATCAAGAAATTTAGTTCACCGTTGATTTGATTCTATGTTGAAGTCCCATATCGAATAACCCTCATATAATTTCTACTTTTGAATTAGTTTATCTAGTGAAAGATCAAGAATAATTGAGTAATAATGTATTTATTCGCCGAAGAGTTTCTCCACGAGGAGCCCATATTTTTTTTTGAATAATGATGGATCTATGAAATTATTCATTAACTATAGGTAGATCAATTCTATAACAATAAATAACAAGTATCATATACCTCTCATTGATGATTTATTCGATAAACATCACATATCTCAATATCATTCAATGATTGACCTTTGATCTGCATATCAGCAGTTGTGTGTAATAAAGGAAGGAATTCAAAAAAAATCATTTCACACCAGGTAAGGTCATTACGTGTTTGCAAAAATTCTTTTTGGAATAGCTAATCAACTCTCAATCTTCATAGATAGAATTAATAGTGTTTTCATGGAATGTGTTGATGGATATTTAGTGTTATTTATTTATGATATGTTTTTTTACTCCAAATGATATAAATATCATGAAAATCACTTTTTTATATTATGGAAACCCTAATAAAGTGAATTATATGGGATGTTTAACAAGTGTCAATTCGAGCATCATGAAATTTATTTTCTTGGACATATTTTTTCTATTGATGGAATCTTTGTCAATCCTTCAAATACCAAGGCAATCGATAAATTTCCAGCACTGACGAGTATATCTGAGGTACGTAGTTTTATTGGTTTAGTAGGTTATTATCAGTGCTTTGTCTAGAATTTTTCCTGATTGGCTAACCCATTAACCATGATCAAACATAAAAGGTTTAAATTTGTTTTAAAAAAGTGTGTGATAAATGTTTTGAAGAATTTATGAAATGATTAGTCAATTATCTTATCTTGACTCTTCCTTCGAGGAATCATGGGTTTTTATTTATAATTATTCTTAAAAGAATGGACTTGGTTGTGTCTTTAATTCATAATGATAGAATTTGTGACTCTTCATCATTATTGGTAAAAATTGATGAAACAAACTATACCACTAATGATCTTGAGTTATCCGCTTTAAAAATTTCATTGAAGATATGGTGAAACTATCTCTATGGATAATAATGTGATATTTATAATGATAATAACAGTTTGATGTATAATTTCTCAAAAACAAAGAACTCAACATGAGCCAATGGATATGTATTGAACTAATCAACGATTATGATTACACTATACACTAAAACCTGGGAAGGAAAATAAGGTGAAAGATGATTTGAGCAGAAAGGAACATGGATTTTTGAACAAGATGAGAGATGAAAGAGATCATATATACATGGGTCTAGTAAAGTTGGATATGGGAATACTCATGGAAGGTGAATCATATACACTATTTCATGTTGTTTCCAAACAATATTTACTAAAAAGGATAAATAGTTCCAAGATTGATGATAAGGGGATTCAAAAGAAAATTAAATCTATGAATAAAGATACTTTTATAGACATCATATATGAAGATGGAGTTTAGAAATTTGGGAAGAGACTATGTGTTTTTGACATAACTGGTCTGAAATGGAAATTGATGGATGATGCCCATAGCTCCAATTTCTCTATATACCATGGAGCACTAGGATGTATAGAGAATTGACGGAACATTTTTGGTGGGACAACATGAGGAGGGATATTGCTGATTACATGTCAAGATGTATGGTTTGTCAAAAGGTTAAGGCTCGAAAAAAAACTACCTGGAGGATTCATGCAACCACTTCCTATACAAGAGTGTAAATGGGTTGATATTATGATAGACTTGGTTATGGGGCTACCAATGTCTCCTGGAAGGAATGATGAAATATGTGTCATCGTTGTTTGTCTTACCAATTCACCACATTTTCTTGTTATAAGAGATGATTTTCCCCTTGGTCGTCTAGCAAGAATATATATTAATGAAGTTGTAAGACTTAATGGAGTACCCCTATCGATAGTTTCTCATTATGATCCACATTTTACATCATCATTCAAGAAATTTCTTCAAAAGGATTTAGATATTGAACATAATTTTAGCACATACAACCACCCTAAATCTGATGGACAAATACAATAGTCTATTCAAACCATATAAGACATGTTGAGATATTTTTCACATGGATTTCAAAGTAGGCGGGATCATTATTTACCTCTGGTATAATTTTTCTATAATAGTATCTTTCATTCAAGTATTCATATGATACCATATGAAGCGTTATATGGAAAGGGAAGTCACACACTATCTTGTTGGGATGATGATAGTGAATGAAAACTCGTACTCCCCAAACTAGTTTGGTAAACTGTGTAAATGCTGTAGATTTTCCAAACCCACATCAAAGCAGCTCAATATATCCAAAACAACTATTGTGATAACCAATGTAAAGATTTAAATTTTCATGTAGTAGATCATGTTTTATTTAATGTATATCAATGGACGGGTGTTACATGATTATGTAAAAAGGATAAATTATGTCTCAGGTACATTGGAAAGTTCCAAATTCAAGAACGAATTGGAGTTGTAGCTTACTGTTTGGCAGTACCACATGTTATCCCCAATGATCATGATGTGTTCTATATTTCACTGTTTTAAAAATACATGCCTATCCCAATTAATAAACTCATATATGATGAAATAGAACTGGAACCGGATCCGTCTTATTCTAAAGAGCCTATCGAAATTCATGATAACAGAAAAGAAGTATTGACAAAATGGACGACTCTTTTGGTAAACATTCTATGGAAATACCATAAGATAGAAGATCCAACATGGGATCACATGGAACATATGATGAAGAACCAGCCAAATTCATTAATGAAAGAGTAATAAGAAATTTTGAGGACGAAATTATTTGAAAGAAGGGATATTTTAACACCCTAAGATTCCAAGATCTGTTTCCCTACGAATAATGTGATGGCTTGTGCTGTATGGAACATGGAGTTTTATCACACCATGACCAATCAATCTAGACATTAGGAGTAACAATACCCACTTATTGAAATTTTATAATTTTTTTTCAAAATGGACTTCATATTTTTTTTTGGAATATCAAATTAGCATATTGTAAATTTTTGGTATTTTTAAAATAACATCCATTTTTTATGAATGGGAAAAACACTATGTTATTATTTAAAGCCAACTTATTTTAAATAATTAGTTATTTTATTAAATTTATTTTAGTTAAAACTAGCTATATAATACCTATACATGTCCAATATAATTAATTAGAGTCATTTTATAATAATACTAGATATGTAAAATTTTAATGAACTTTTAATACCTTTTACCCATCTTCTAGGAATATTTAAAAATTCAAATAAAAGGTAATTTTACCACTTTTATGAATTGAATATTAAAAATTCTAGAGACACAGTTGAAATGATTATGTAAAATGTGGTTCAATATAATGAAAAATATTTTTTTGGTGAATAGTAAATTTTGATTTTTATTTAACACAGTTAAAAGTAAATAGGGTAATTAAAGGTAAAATTGATATTATAATTACCCTAACACATGTCCTAATTCTATCAGATAAGTTTGTTCCCAGAAAATTAAACCATAGGAAAAGAATATGATCCTTTTTATCCATTTGGATTAGATTAGGACATTTATTGTTGTATTTTAGAAAAAATAGTTTAAAGTGTTAAATACATAGTTTATTAACTAAACCATTTTTAATATAGGTTTCTTTATAAGATAAATTCAACTATAAATATTAATTAAAATATCAAAATATTTCCTACATAATTTTATTTTTTTAATTTTTAGACATTAAATAACTAAATTTATTAATGACACAATGATGATGCAGTAATTACATTATTATTCAATGATTAATATAATTGATATTTTAAATATTAATATAATTTTAATTTGAGACTTTTGGTGTATTCATATAATTTTCAATGTTAATATGAAATTTTAGGGTCGATTAATAAAATTTATTTCATAGTTATAATGTTTTTATGACTTTCGAAAAAACCAAATACTAAATAGTGTCAAAAAATGACATAAATGAGTATTTTAAAAAAAATTACAATATTATAAATTGATATAATATTCCTAAAAAAAGGTTCATAGAAAGGACATAGATAAGATTATATATATCAATAATGAACCACTTGGTATTATCTTGTAATTTTATAGTATGTTTAGTAACCATTTATTATACTAATACAAGAATACATTGTAAAAACTATACTATTTAACTAAGAGTTAAATATATTGTATAAGTTTAATATGGAAGCCTAAACCTGTCTAAAACCTATTGGTTGAGATGTTTTCGACCCATCCCTCCCATATCCTTGAAATAAATCTTTTAAAATCCATTATTAACTGAATGTGATTGTATAATATAATAATATTGCAAGCTTTTCCTAATGTGACCCTCTCCTATCTTATAAAATGGTAATGACCCTTTTCTCCAAATAACACCTTCTAATAAAGGTTTCTTGTCCAAAAAATGCTCCAATACCCTACCAAATAACCTCACTTCAACATAGAGGCCCTACATTTAACAAAAATCCAACATAAGGATCCATGTTGGTCAAATCAAATAGAATCACTCGAAGAATAGGTAATAAATTCATCACCTCCTTCAATGTTCTGTTCTTCATCCAATTCTGCTTTCTTGGTTGATTCCATATCGAAATAATAAATCATGTACATTATAAATAAATATTGTTTATAATAAATATGGTACGACCATATTCATTATTCTATATATCCTATAAATGATAATGTCACCATACGTGCGTACGTACGACTTACTGTCTCCATGTCGTGTTATAGTTTGTTATTCAACATAACATTATTTGGATGGGTATAATAATGAGTATAATTGATTTAAAAAATTAATATAACATGTTAATTATTATTTATATATGATACACCATCCAATTACATATGATTTCACCATCAATAGATTGATATTCTCGCTTGTGCTTATGTGTGAGTTACTGTCTCTACAGACACGATGATAAATAGTCCTCGTCATAACCATTCAATAATAATTTTATTTTTATGAATAATAATAATTTATAAAAACATAATAACACCCTAGATATGAATCAAATAAATTCAATCCATAAAAAACATGGCTTATATAACAATGCATATAAAGGAAAACAAAATTAGTTAACTCCCAAAACAAGGATACTACTGAAAGTTTATTAACAGAGTAATATTAGAAGATCATATATGATATCATATTTATGTATGTGGTTCTCCTATAATTAAATATAAATTATTTAAATATTATACAATATGTTAATGTATCATTGATCAATGAAATTTACAAGGTTTGTGTTATTTTTATTATATATTTATTATCTTTGGTTGTTTATATGTATATATCTACTAGGACATCTTTATCATCCACATCCGTGTATCATAATAATTTATTTATAATTTTTCATTACTATTTACTAGAATATAGTTTAACGTCATTTATACCATTGTTCTACTTTTTATAAAATGTTATAAAGGAAATCATTCTGTCATTTTCCAAAAATGGTACTTTATGACCTTTTCTACAAATTAAGGAAAGCTTGTTTTTTAACTTATATAGAAGGTCTGTCTATTTTAATCCATTATAAATACTTCGAAGGATATCATAAAATAATATATGAATATTTTAAAAATAAATGTTTCCTATTATAAATATGTCACTTTTAATTGATTTCAAAATAGGAAAGGTTATTTCTCTCAAATGGTTTTGATTTCATCTAAGTCCACATCCTTTGAAAAAACAAACACTTGTTGGAAGTTGATTTTTATGATACAATCATCCATATTATATTGAATTTTTTGTGATATGTTTGACTATGGGTGTGTTATTTTTATACCATTCATGGTTTATGGTTAATGTTTTAACATTTCGTATGATATTATTTATAAGAATGATTATGTTATGTTTCAACCATCTCATGTGAGGAATGGATTTTACTTAGTAAGTAATAGGTGGATCCCGCAATAGCACCACGATGAATCAGTAGGTCTCATGAAGTAAACTATTTCATTGGGATACGGCCTTGAAAAAATCTTATTTGTAGTCCTAGAATGAGTCCTTGACTATGTTTTTATGATTTCACCCTTATTCATTCCATCATTATGAAAGTTGTTATTGATATTACATGTGACTATTGGATAAGTTGAATATACATTTGAATAATAATGTGAATTATTTCAATTTTCATTTCCATATAATTATAATTTTTAATTTTAAAAGGATATTTTATATTCTTATTAATTTCCTTAAATATTTTTTGCTTATTTATGATTGTTTTTTCTATATTGTTTTCCTTAATGAGCATATGATCTCACCACTTTCTATGTTTTATTTTTCATAGGATGTGAAGATGTATATTATGATTGACCTGCATGAATATGCTAAGGGATATGAGTGTGATTAAAGGGGGCACAATGTCATTTTTTTCATTTCATGATGTAATGTAATACTTATGTATGTATCGAGTAATTCAAAAGCTACTAAACTAATAAGTCATTCAATAAAATATCTCTAGTGATCTTTCCAATGTTATGTAATAATTCACCAACTCTGGGTAACTAGGGTCAGGGGATTACACCATTGATCGACTACTACCTCTATTAATTACTAGAAATAAATATAAATATCAATATAAACTATAATCTATAATGGAAGATGAAATATAAAGATAACAATAATTATCCAACCAAAAGACATGAACAACTTTTTCTATATAAAATATCATCCCCAATAATTTCTTATATATAATATATCACTTGCAATATAACATGATTAGTTGATAAAATAAATAATATTAAATTTAATATTTAATAGAACGGTGAAGAAAATAAATTATTGTTTAAGAATCTATGTGATAATATCACCCATTTTATCCATAAATCTTTGTTCAATCATCGACTATATCTCACATACCTTTAGCTATATCACTAATTAATATATTTAGACCCTCAAAAAGTGTAAAATAGGGGGTAAGAAATATATATAGTTGAAACTCTCAATGATTACACTTAGAAACAGAAATTGTAAATCAATGCAGGTATATTTTGAAGGATATCATCTTAAAATTTTATATTTCTACCATCATCTCATAGGGGAACAAAATATCTACTAATGCGAATTTTCTTACCTAATTTTTTAAATTATTAAATAGGATTGATACACCCATTGTCATATCATACAAAGATAATCACATTCATATCATATTTCACAATAAAAGGATTGGTGAATCGGTTTTCACTATCAATATAATGTTTTGGATAATATATCATCAACACCCCTAACATTAGAAATTCTGAATGGGTTATAGTTATAAACTTAATAGTAATGTTGAACATTTTATCAACAAATACCTGATTTTGGGAGATCATTTCATCACCCCCAAAAGTAAAATAGGTTAACGGTAAGTCACTATAATATGAATAATAAATATAAATTATTTATAATCATATAAAAGTGTATGGTTGATTGGCCTATCACTACTCATCATAATAATAAGTGAATGGGAAGTCAATATTATTATAATAATAAATATTAATTCTTTATCATTATAATCCATATTAAGTTGAATTGGTTTTCACAATAACATAAATATAATTATTGATGTGTTGTCACAATAAAATTTCTATAGGAGTGAAGTGTTGAACCCCACTAATCGTAGTATAGGGTAATGTATTATCACATCACCAATAATAATAATAAATGAAAGGGTATTTCCCAAATTCCTGACAAATGTGAACATGTTATCACTAGTATCGTAATCCCAATAAATGGAAATTTTATTTTTACTATTAATATTATTATAAAAAATTTAATGGATTGTCCCCATAAATATTAACATTATGAAGATGGATTTATAATCACAATGATCATAATCACAAGTAAGGGAGTGTGGATAATCGAAAATAAAAATAACATAATCACAGGTGAATAGATAAACTTCAAAAACCATCACATATGAAATTATGAATGCATAATCATTAGTCACATTAAAATTTTGAATTATTTATCACTCCTAGAATTTGTCCCATTAAACCAAATTACTCACTATGTTGTTCAATCCCATGACATTGAACACCTATGATGCATATCTTAATCCTATCATTCCTCCAATATATCATTATATAAGAACGAAACACCGGTCTCACAGGGGGAACACTATATTGGGATATATCTATACCAAACTCTAATAATAAGGCAATTCCACAATTGACAGTAAAACACAAGCTTGATTTCCTTTATCAAGGAATGCTAAAAACATCTCCTAAAGCTCCAAAACTAACATCATAAACCATACTACCCCTATTTGTTTTCATTTTCATGGTTCTTCAATATCATCTAATGGTTACAAATCTATTAGTGACCATTTACATTTAATAATGGTTTGGAGGGTCTATCATGGGTTCAATATCATGTTGTCATCTTTTTTGGAATAGGTAAAAAACATTTGGTAGTTTTTCTTGTCCCCATACACGTCATTATAACATTAAACACGTGATTAAAAAATAGAAGATGAATTTATGTTCAACATTCATAAAATATTAAAATTATTGATCATTGAACATCATATCGTGATTCAGCCAAAAAGTGTTTAAATATATAGTCTAAGTCAAAATATCCCAAAAATCATTCCAACTGATAGTAGTATAATACAAATAAAAATAAAGTATAGAATAGGGAGAGAGGTTAACCTTATGATGAGAGATCCACATGTTCTGGAAGTTCTCAAATATGATCCTAAAGGAATGACATATCATGGATGGAGGAGAGAAAATATATAGAGGGGATTCTGTTTGATAAATAAATAAGAGGTCATGGATGAGTATTTAAAAAAATAAAAGTCATAAAATAAATGTCAAAAAAAATATTTTAAAAAATATTTGTTGGATACTACCAGGTACCAGGATGAATTTCACTAATTACCTGATACCCAATTCAGTAACCTCCAATAGTTCATCAAGTAGCTTTTGTTCCAAATTGTTCTACCAACTCTGGTATTTTGATTACTGGGTACCTTCTATATAGACAGAAAAGTAACAATACCATTTCCTGTAGGTATCAGGATACTTCCTCATTCTATATATCTAGATACATCCCACTCATCTATTGTTTCTCTACTCACCATCTCTATATAATCCATAATACATAACACCAAAATATTTGAGTGAATATCATTCCATAGCCCTGATTCAAAGATTCATTCCTGTAAGGATTCACTAGACACAAACTCTAGTTTAAATCACACAAAATTTTTGAATTTATCCACTTACTATAGGTTATAGAGATTCTCTTGATTCTGGAAGAATAAATTCATCATTTTATTGATCTTGATCATGTGAGGATAAAATTATTTGATGAAGAATTTTTCAAAAGCCTCCCATAAAAATTCCTCGTTCCATGGTGTCTTGCATAACTAGTTCACAATAATTTTTTGAACAGTCCTTGAGAATATATGTTTCCATATTGACATTCAACTCTTAGGGAGTGCTGATGAAATCGAAGATACAGTTCATCATGTTTATCCAGACCTCCTCTTTTGTAGGCTCAGAATCACCCTAGAATATGGGTGGATTCATTATCATGAACTAGATGGAATGATCCACATGAATTGGTTCTTCACTCATATTCCTTATATATATATATTCCAATTCATGAACAATACTCAAAACTGACTAAGGGTACACATGTGGCTCAGGTGCAAACATATTATCTATAGGTTCTTCTGGTGGGTCTCTATAACACCTACCAGAATCAATTTTCTAAACAAAAGAAAACATTTTATGTCACACTATTTTGCAATTGATGGATTTCAATTTCAAATTCAATATTCTCAACTATCATAACATTGTTTTCCAAAAAAATCCCTTTTCCACGATGGTTTTTTTAAATATCATTCATGTTTTGGAAAATCAAACCATTTTCCTGATGTAGAATCAATTGCCTTTTCTAAATCCATAATTTGATAAAATTAATTGAATCAAATTTTAAAAAATTTTCCAGATTCCTAAAATCATAAATCATTACTCAAAATGAAATATGAAATACTTGTGGGAAGTGATTAATTTAAAATGAATATCATGCTCATCTCATTGGTTATTCCAATGACTATGAGATTTTAAAAATACTATAAGTGTCTCTCAAACAATTATGTACCAAACTCCCATATAAATTGAAGTTCAACATAAAAAGGATATATACTTAATTTTTAACTCTACAAATAAAGTTCAGAAAATTCTACTCCTTTCTAAGATAACAACCAAAGGCATAGAAAATAAAAAATTTCCACTAAAAGACCAAGAAAATATGTAACTACTTGTTCTGAATGTTTTGGAAATGGATGATTCAACTTATCTGAATAATTTTTTTGATTGAATAAACGGATAAAAATCTTAATAACCCAGTTTTTCTCATTGGAATAAGAATACATTGAATAATACCCATTCCTTAGGTGACATCAAAAAGATTCTACTGTCATTCAACAAATTCTTAAGGGTTTTTAATAAAATTTTTAGAAAATTTAAATTTTAGGAACTAAATTCATTAACCAAAAAAAACCATAACCCAACAACTCACAATATGATACATGAATAAAAGTGAGACAACTCGACCATTATCTTTATAATAAAATTCAACCAAAAAGTGATAAAGTGGAAGACAAATAAACTATCTTTGTAAATAAATTTTAAATAACTACCAAGACTCCAAGATTAAAACAAGACTCCATGCTTCATAATATCCATGCTCCAATTATCCAAAAAGACCTGGATTCATGAGGTGGTGCTAAAGACGTTTGAAATTTTACCTTTTCCATTGCCTCTCATGATACAATCTACAAAATCACCATAGTACCAAAGAAGTGGTGAGTATAAAACACAATAGGATTTCACCAATTACTTCCCAACTCATCTTAATTTTATATAATATTTAGCATGATAAATATAAACAATTTATATAAAAAAATTTCCCAAAAATAGTTTATAACAAAAAATAAACTAGTTCCAAAACTATTCGTAACAAACAGTATATATGTTTAATTTTCATCCATTTTTTCCCCACTTTACTAATCTAACGAATTACCTAAAACATCCGATAAAAATCATTACTCATTATCATTCATGGCATGTCTATCCCATGTGCAATGATAGGCATAACCATGCATAACTTGTTTGATAATTCAATTCTCACGAGCGGTCTCTCATCCAATCAACTTGTCATCTAATGAAAAGTACCCCTTATCCAACTTCACATACCTTTTACCCCAGTGGTACACATTCATTATTCTGGTTCATGTCTAACATGAACTCAAACACCCCATATATTCCAATTCCATTCAAATCAACAAAATCATACAATTTCAATAAAACTATTATTTTATTGAAAACCATTAAACAAATAAATTCCAGAATATCATCCCATTTCCATAAAATAATTACACTTTTTTTTCAAACCCTTTAATAAAATCCATTACTCATAATTCCATTGAAACCCCATTTTAAAATTAACATTTTGTAATAATAAACTTAACAATTTAATCAAATTCCCATTTTTTATATTTGCCACATCTATCCCTGAAGAGGGTTTAGAATAATCATAATGAATCTTATTAACAATCAAATACGGACATGTAAATCAATTAGAAACCACATCATTCTGTTATTCTAATATGATTCGATAGTGAAGCCACATACCACAATTGTTTTGATTAATTAAAAAATAGACGATGGATACTCAATAAAACCGGGTCGATTCTCCAGGAAACATCCATAGATATTATATACTATCATGATAAACACCAAATATAAATATATATTCCATTCACCATCATATAGTTACCCATAACAGATGTAGATATAAAAAGAAACATTAAATGAGAAGTTAATCTATTTAGCTATAATAAATCAATCAAAAACGATGAAGAATATTCACAACCCTCAATCATTAGACATTGAATCACCATGGGAAGTCCTATAATTTAGTCTAGATCAATGATAAGAAACATATATTTTTTTAGGAGAATCATAATCCTGAGTTATAACGCATTTGGGTAAAATGATATGATTAAAAGAAAGACTACCCTAAATCCACTTATTAAGGAAGTGGGGCTTAACCCACGCACGATTAGTCTACATGGATAGTAAAATTGGGCGCTAATGTAATGCCCTGACCACAGTTACCCAGAGGCGGTGCATTTTTTCATAAAATTGGAATGATAAAAAGAATCATGCCCCAACAATACGGATTAGTTTAGTAGTCATGGAAGTACTAGATACATTCATACGTTTTACATTACATCATTAGATAAAAACAACGAAATCATTTTGTCTAATTTTGAACAAAGTTATATCCTTTTTCTATCCCTGCATGTCTACCATAATATTCTTCTTCACATCCTGGGAAAAATAAAAACTAGAAAGGGGTGATCTAAGATGATTAGTAAGGATAAGAATATAGAGGATACTATCCTAAATAAGCATAAAAATTTAAGGTAATGTATATTACTACACCAAAAGCCTTTTAGAAATAATATTCTTCATATTATGTCAAAGAAATAATAAAATAATTCCATTTACTTATTCACATGTATATTCTAATAATCCAATAATCAAATGAAATATCAATAGCCACTTTCATAATTATGGAATGCATAATTCCTAAATTCATAACCACATATTCAAGGACTTGTGCTAAGACTAAAAATAAGATTTTCTCAAGGCCTTTTTCCAACAGACTATTTTGACTCAAGAGACCCACCGATGTATCGAGGAGATATAGAGGGCTCCACCCATCACATACTAATTCCAATGCATTCTTCATATGAATAGGTTTTAACATACCATAAACCTTCGTATTAAAAATAGAAAACAAAATGTCAATACATTATCCATAAACCATTAATTTTGTAAAAATAACACATCCACAGTCAAACATATCACATAACCAACAATACAATATGCAAGTTTTTTATCATAATAAATCAACTTCGGTAATGCTTAAAATCTATCAAAGTATTTTGACATAGATGATATAAAAACTTTTTTAGAGAAATATCTCTTTCTATTTTGATATAATTTAAAAGTCATATTATTATAAAACAGAAAATTTATTTTAAAAATATTCTTATAAACATTTATGGGATTCTTTGACAATGTTATAATGTAAAAAACTATCCCCAACCACCGTATAAGTTAAAAAATTTCATTCTTACCATAATTTTGTCGAAAATGTCAAAAAACTTCATTGTTTAGAAAATGACGGAAAGATTTATTTCAAAACATAAATGGTCATATAAGGGTATAAATTTCTCTAACCCATATTATATTAAATGATAAATTTTTTTTGAATTATATATTTATGAAAACACAGATGTGGAAGATAATGAGGTCCTAGAAGATACTTAGGTAAAAAAAACCATAGATAATAAAGACATAGTGAAATAAAACTTTACCTTGAACTTTTCGTTGGTCAAGGGTTTGTTAACCTCCGATATAATAGTTAAATTACTGTTACTAAATTATACAATAACCATATATGTAAATATGATATCTTAAATTATCTTATAATATAAAATTGTAAATAATATTACACTATTATCATCGTTTCAGGTGATAATCGATTCGCTTTCCTTTATATATTTGTAACATAATTCGTGTTTGTTAGGGATATGATGTATTTGATGCATATCTATAACGATATTAAGTTCTTAAAAATTATTTTTAGTGATAAAATGAAAATTATTCTTGAATGATTATGATGGGGAATGAATCTCATCGTGTTCGTGGAGACGGTAATCCATACATAGACACGAGCGATGATATCATTTTATTGATGGTGAAATATTATGTAATTGGTTGGTATATCATATATAAAGAATTATTAAATTGTTATATTTATTATTTACATTAGTTATACTCATTATTATTCCTGTAATGCCCCTGACCTGGGAGCCACTGAACTGGTGCTCCGAGCCGTGTAGTTACATAACCTTAAGCGCGACTCCCCGTACGCCAAAGGGTGCCAACTACTAGCGGGGGTCTATGGAGCCACGTGGGGAGACTATACCCCCTTTTTATCAGATTTAGCCACAATATAAATAAACCAAACAGCAGAAACAATAACAAATAAATGAGGAACATGTATGACAACCAGTTTTAATAATGAATTTTTCATGTCATACTACAAGTGAATGAGTGAACAAAACCTAAAATAAAGACAATGGATGAAATCCAAAAAATGGTCCTTACTCCAAGTCTATATCCTCCACTAAGTGCTACCCATGTACACTCAACTAACTATCAAGGACCATTGCAATTCTTCTGACCGGAAAACATGATGTCTTCTCGGGTACCCAAAGGCGTCCCGAGCAGGGTGTGAGTACAACTCAGTAGGCCACCACCAATAGCGTCTACAAAATATCTAGTATAAACAAATTGTGCATAAAAAAGGGATATGAATTATAATTTCTATGTAATCATTTAAGGTTCCATTAACCAGTTCAGCGGAAAATCCATTTCCACTTCCATTTCCACTCATTTCACACCACATACCGTCCCTTACCATTTCATCACATTTCCATGGGTTAATCGCATACATTATGTTACATGGGTCTATGACCAATAATCACAAGAAATAGGGTAAACACATTGTTGTCCTATCTCACTAGGACTAAACCCCTCATAATAATCATATCCTCACCTCAAAGCCTCAGTCCGGGTGGAATCAACCATTGGGAGAATAGATCCTATGTCCTCATTCCTATCCTATGCATTTAGGGAGGAGTTCAGAGCAACAGTCTTTAATCGACCCATGGGAATAGATCCTCAAGTCATACCCCAAACTACCAAGCCATGTGCCCATGCATATATAGATATAGATATTATTAACCATCAACTCGCCATACCAATTCACTCAGGAATCCACTATTCACAACAAACCACACAGGAATTCACATTATTCCTTAACCCACTAACACCTTATCATTTCACATCATTTAACCATTCATACAATGTACATGTGTTATGCATATCTCACTAAGCAATCAACACTAAACCCATAATCCAACACATTATGGTCTTTATTAAGTTTACACATTAACCCATTTAAATTGTTTCTCATTTCCATGAAGTAACCATCCAACCCATACCTAATAACCCTTAAGTTATTTCCAAGTCTAGGTGCATCACCTAACTCCTATTCCAAGTTCATCCAATCATGCCAACATGTTCATCAAGGGATTTACAATTTATTTCAACAATGAAACTTGTTTAATAACAATCCCTAAGTCCAGGGAAAGCCGGCGCATCCCATGGATGGCCCCAATTAGGTCAATTCATTCCCAACGCATCCCATGGGGATCGTGAGAGTTTCAATTTACCATTTTAAACACCAATATTACCAAACATACCTTGTTTATTCATAACATAACCAAGGGGAATCAAGAACACAACTACACATGCACAAATACCCCAATAACCATGGGATATCATATTTAGACCACCTAGCTCAAAACCATGGTTGAACGCACACTCAATTGAGTACATAGAACTCTATCTGACCAGCCTTTGGAGCATCAACCTCGATCTCACCCAAAAGGTACGGTTTTAGAGCTTCAGAAAAAAGGGGGAGACAAGATACAAACCCTAAACGAAAAAAGAAGCACAGATGTGATTTTCCTTACCTAGAGCTTCGATCCACATCCAACGGCACCAAGAACACCTTAGAAATGAGGGATAACGACCTCTTCGAGCACTTGGGCGGTTTGGTTCATTGATAGGGTGAAGAGGGAGTAATAGAGAGGAAATCCCAAGTGGGTTTTAAAAAACTTGAAGTAGAAATTTGTAATTTTTCCCACCTTTAAGAGGCCGCAAGGTTTGGCCACACGATTTAATAAACCGTGAGCAAACCATGTGCATGATACTGTTTGGAGGAAGAGGGATGCACGATTTACCTGGGCAGGATGCACAGTTTTCCCTGGTCGTGTGCTGGTCGTGCGCCCTGGCCTGTCTTGCCCATTTTTCCTTTCAACCATGCCACGAGCCCCTAAAACACCCCCAAGGCCTCTCATACTTTCAAAATACATCCATTGAAACCTTAAAGAAGGGATTCAACAAAAACATAACAATAAAAATACCTTTCCAAAAATCGTGAACTTACATCCTCCCCACCATATAACTGCTCGTCCATGAGCCGACTTCCCAAGCCTCATTGCTCCACCGAAGAGAAGTGTTTGGGCCACTAAGCTTGCATATCAGATTCCCTCCCCCATATTTCTTATTGAACCTTCCTATGCTGCCATAGTATTCTCACTAATGGAACAACCCTGCCTCGCAATACCTTTTCACTATGATCAACCACACGAACCAGATTCTACTCAGTGGACGCATCAGCCTCAAGCACTACATCCTCAACATTAACCATGTGAGATTGGTCCGGATGATACCATCGAAGCTGCGACACATGAAACACATCATTAATCCCACCATACCATTGTGGAAGAGCCAATCGGTAAGCCATTGTTCTGATTGTCACCACAATCTCAAAAGGTCCAACATAACTGGGCACCAACTTACTTTGATTTTGAATCCGATAGTGACCCAACCTTGGAAACACCTGAAAGAACACTTTATCACCTGCTGCAAGCTCGAAAGGTCTACGCCTCTGATCTGCATACATCTTCTGCCTATTCTGAGCCATTTCCATCCACTTCCTGATAAACATAACTCTCTTTGAAGTCTCCAGCATGAGACATGACCCCAACAACTGAGATTCACTAGCCTTTGGATAACACATTGGAGATCTACTTGGCCTCCCGTAGAGTGCCTCAAATGTTGCCATCTGAATCATAGGCTGAAAACTATTGTTGTTGGCAAACTCAACTAATGATAGGTGCCTCTCCCAAGAACCACAAAAGTCCAAGACACAAGCTCTTAACATGTCTTCCAACACTTGGATCGTACACTCCGACTGCCCATTCGTCTGTGGGTGGAAATTCGTTCTCAAAAACACCTGTGTACCAAGAGCCTTCTGTAACCCTTTCCAGAAACATGATGTGAAACATGGATCTCGGTCCAAAACTATGGTTCACGGAACACCATGCAGCTGCACTATCTCCCGAACATACAACTCACCCAACTGGTTGACTTTATACGTCTCATGAATCGGTAAGAAATGAGACACTATTGTTAACTGATCCACAACCACCCAGATTGAATCATTCTTCCACGACATCCTCAGAAGTCCCAGAAAAAAATTTATTGTTACATCATGCCACTTACATTATGGAATGGCTAATGGATGCAACAAACCACCTGGGCATTGATGCTCGGCCTTCACCTACTGAAAGGTAAGGCACGGTGCAATAAAGACTTCAACTTCTTTCTTCATTCCATGAAACCAAAACAGACTTCGAATATCATGACACATCTTGGTCAAACTTGGATTCACTTCCCACTTTGATGCATTGAACACACGCATCAACTTTTCCCACACAAGCTTTGGCACAACCACACGATCCTGAACCCTAACAACACCTTCCATGTCGACGGCCCAACCAGATGGTAGCTACCCACCTTTAAGCTTTTACTCCATGATCAATAACTAAAGATCATTAAGCTAACCTACCTTAACTCGACTGAAAAGCATCGACTCCATCGTTAAGGAAGCAAGAGTGACCTGACCATTCTCCTCCTGCACCTCCTGGTTCATCTCTGCAAAAAAATAAATCACCTTCCAGTCGGTGCAGGAATCCTAAACATCCTAGTTCTGAACCTTCCTTCTCAGAGCATCAGCAGCACTGTTTCCCTTTTCCGGCAGGTACACCATCTCAAAGTCGAAATACTGGAGATATTCAACCCATCTTTGTTTTCGAAGATTCAGATCCCGATGTGAGAAGATGTAATTTAAACTCTTATGGTCAGTAAACACAGTAAAATGTTCTCCCTTTAGATAGCGCCTCCAACACATCAAGGCATACACCACTACAACCAACTCAAGGTCTTGAGTGGGATTGTTCCACTAATGGGGTCTCAACTATCATGGCCCATAAGGCAAAACTCGCTTGTCCTACATCAACACAACCCCATGTCCAACACTGAACGCATCACAAAACACGGCATACTTCTTACTCGGCTCACGTAAGATCATGGTAGAACAGATTATTAAACTCTTCGAAGGAATTCTCACAATCCTTAGACCACTCGAACCTGATTCCATTCTTGGCCAAGCCCAAGAGTGGTCCTTCCAATTGAGACAGATCCTTAATGATCCTTTGGTAATACCCAGCCAAACCCAGAAAACTCAGAACATCAGAAACACTCTTGGGCTACTCCAAAGATACAACAGCCTGCAATTTCCTTGTATCCACTATCACACCTGCCTCTGAGATGATGTGAGCTAGAAAATGCACCTCACCTGTCCAGAATTTACACTTTGATAAATTGGCGTATAGTTGTTGCTCTCTTACCATACCCAAGACGATATCAAGATGTTGGGAAAGATCATCATGTGTTTTTGAGTACACTAACATATCTTCAACAAAGACAACCACAAACTGATCTAGATCGGGATGAATGAATTGGTTCATCAAATACATAAACATCAACGGTGCATTGGTCAAGCCGAAAGTTATTACCACAAACTCAAACAAACAGTACCAACTTGGAAAGCTGTCCGCGGAACGTCAAAAGACCTCACCCTCATCTGGTGATAACCCGAACTTAGATCAATATTGGAAAACATATATGAACCCCTCAAATGATCAAAAATTTCATCAATAATAGGAATAGGTTAATGATTTTTAACCGTCATCTGATTCAACATCTGATAGTCAACACAAAGCCCCAACAACCCATCAGCCTTCTTTGAAAAAATCACGAGAGATCCAGAAGGAGACATAATAGGATAGATAAAACCCTTACACTCTAACTCCTCTAGCTGATACTTTAGTTCCAGGAGTTCTACCGGTGCCATTCGGTATGGTGGAATAGAAACTGGCTCTGTTCTCGACAGCAACTCGATTGCGAACTCAACATCCATCTCGGGGGTAACCCCAAG
The DNA here is from genome assembly GCA_963277665.1 of Viscum album. NCBI lineage: Eukaryota > Viridiplantae > Streptophyta > Magnoliopsida > Santalales > Viscaceae > Viscum > Viscum album. The sequence goes on from OY728136.1 coordinate 409,760,340, forward strand.
AAATCCTCATGAAACAAATCCTGAAACTAATCCACCAAGAGTGAAAAAACATATTGTCCCCATATTTTTTTATCATCAATCATGATACATGCCACTTGAGCCATGAGTCCACTCAATTGCTGACCAAACGGTCTCGCACGACCTGCTCGATTATCTCATTCACCACGGTGGACATGATCATCACCCTCTGAACGATACTCTGCAACTATAACAATAAATGTGTGCCTGATACATCACCAACCAATCCATTCCCATGATTAGGTCAAACCCTGACATCTTGAGAATAAAAAAGTCCCAAAGAAAACGATACCCACCAACTTCTAAGGCACATCCCTTGCACTGCTTGATATCCTCAACCCGCACTCCCAACAGGGTGTCAATTGACATAAATCCACACACCCCCTCCACAGGTAAACCTAGCACTACCACAAGTTGAGCAGAAACAAATGAATGTGTGTAACATTTGTCCAAAAAAGCACTAGAAAACATAGAAGCTACAAGGATCGTACATCGAATAGTTGACGGTCTGGCCTCTCTATCATCAGGAGGAAACTGATGTACCTGATGCTGACTTGAGCATCTACCCTTGGCTCTTTCTTGAATGACTTGCGCTGTATTGCCCTACTCAAATGAGCGATCATTCCCTAGAGTTCCACATCCACTGCCCCCGACAGTACGGCCCGCGAAGCTCCAACTCCCTGTCGGATACGGGGTAACTGATCCCCTTCTTGTACCCAATACCTTCTTTTCATCATCATGCTCACCCACCTACCTAGGGTTCCTACAGAACCTCTACACATTCCCCATCATGCAGTACAAATGACACTCAACTCGAGGTTGAGGACACTGACCACACATATACCCCAGCCTACCGCAATGATAACAAAACATGAGGTTCCCACTTTGAGAGGATGACCCTCTCTGTTGACCACCTTGCTGGATAATTTCTAAACGGCGCTTTCAACCTTCAGAAGATGCACGACTATGCCACCCAGCTAGAAGGAAAATCCCACCACCCGAAGCTCCCTTGAGGTTCCCTTAAGAGATGAGTGCCTAATCTATCCCCTTTGGAAACTTCTTCAAGTGGAAGATATTTAATTGAGACCTGATCTCATGTCGCAACCCATCCTTGAAATGCTTTTCTACTTCTGCCTCATACCCTTCCAACACTGGGAAAAAGCGTTGCAAATCAGTGAAGCGACTATAATAGTCCATCACAGATAGCGATCCCTGAGTCAGGCTCATAAACTCTGCAGCCCGCTCCCGCCTCAAGGTCTCTGGGTAAATATGCTCTCAAAACTTCACTTGGAAATCGTTCCATGACATCCCCTCAGCCTGCTTGGTCTGGGCCTGAATGACAAACAAATGCCTTTCCTGGCCCCACAACATGTAAACGTCCAGCTTTACTAACTTTTCAATAGGGGTCTCCAGATGACCAAGTATCGTCTGGAAAACTCTAACCAGAACTCTGCTGCCTCTGTCCCACCCTCTCCGGTGAATGTTGGAGAGTGCTGCAGCTGGAATTACCTGGTCAGCTCAAACATACTCGGTGCAACCATCCCTGTGTCCTGATCCATCACCTCTATAAGGTGAGCCATGTTATCTCGGAACTGGTCTTCTCTACCTTCATTGATCACCACATTTTAGTGCTCTTCTACTGGAGGATTTTTCTATGAAACATCCTCCTTTTTCCTAACTAGAAAATGACGTCGTGGTGTAATCTCTCAATATTTCCAAACATGAGATTTGGCACACATACCATAAAACTTCCACGACTACCTAAAAAGCTCATTACTAGCTACAACAACCCATTTTCATATGCTTATTTAACAACATTATCACCTCAAATTCACCGCCTCGAACATACCTACCACGGGCCATGGTCCACATGCGTTAAATAACCATGCACTACAACCAAACTCACACAACATTTGAAAAAAACAATTTCCACTTAGTTTCAAACCCTTATGTTTCATTAAACATCATTTACCAACTTGTTTTATTTCATTCTTCCCGTTATTTCTTGGTTTCATGAAATGCACGATGCACCCTAATTTCCAGCCTCACAAACCCATCCCATGTGTGTGCCTAACATAGTGCATTTCACTTATATCCCCAGGTTCCTACAATGATGCATGAATGAAAATCCACTTTCCGTTAGGGCCATGAGCTTAATATCATAAAATAGTCTCATCAAACAACACGTGAATCACCGAACAGAAAAATATCATCAAATGTAACAACACACAACCAAGAACAACATTTTCCACCCAGGGTGACTTGGGTTTTCCCCCATGCATGGGTTAGTTACTCCCAATCAGAAGCTCATTACCAAGGACCGACACATATTATCCCTTGTCAACCTATACCAAATAACAATACCTCAGAGAAGGTGAAGAATTTCCTCCTCTGATACCACTTTGTAACGTCCATGACCTAGGAGCCACTAAACCAGTGCTCCAAGCCGGGTAGTTACATAAACTTAAGTGCACATCCCCGTATGCGAAAGGATGTCGACTAGTAGCAGGGGTCTATGGAGTCACGTGGGGTGACTATACACCCATTTTCTCAGAGTAATCCACAACAGAAATAATCCAAATAGATGAAATAATAACCAATAAATAGGGAACATGTATAACAACCATTTCCAATAATGAATATGCCATGTTATACTACAAGTTAAAGAGTGAACAAAACCCAAAATAAAGACAATGGCCAAAATCCCCAAAATGGTCCCGACTCCAAGTCTAGATCCTCCACCAAGTACTACCCATGTCCACTCAACTAACTAGGAAGGACCATTTCCCTTCTCCCGACTTGCAAACACAAAGTCTGCTCAGGTACCCAAAGGCGGCCCGAGTAGGGTGTGAGTACAACTCAGTAGGCCACCACCAACAATGTCTACAAAATATCCAGTATAAAATAATAGTGCATGACAAAGGGATATGAATGATAATTTCCAAGTAATCATTTAAGGTGTGATTAACTAGTTCAGGGCCAAATCCATTGCCACTTCCATTACCAATCATTTCACACCACATACCATCCCTTACCATTTCATCACATTTCCATGGTTTAATCACATACATTATGTTACATGGATCTAAGGACAACAATCACGAGAAAGAGTGTACAAACATTGTTGTCCAATATCACTAGGACTAACCCATCATTATAATCTTATCCTCACCTCGACGCATCAGTTCGGGTGGATGGAAATATTGGGAGAATATATCCTTAGTCCCCATTCATAACCCGTGCATTTAGGGTGGAGTTCAGAGCATCTGTCATTACTCGAACTGTGGGCATAGATCCTCAAGTCACTCCCCACACAACTAAGCTATGTGCAGATGCTTATATATATAAGTAACCATCAACTCACCATATCATTTCCCTTAGGAAACCACCATTCACAAAAACCCACAAAGTAATTCACATTATGCCTTAACCCACTAAAACCATACCATTTCACATCATTTAACCATTCAACCAATTTCCATGTGTTATGATTGTCTCATTAATCATTCAACACTAAACCCATAATCCTTTATTCAGTTTACACATTAACCCATTTAACCCATTCATCATTTCCATGAACTAACCATTAAACCAATACCAAATAACCCTTAGCTTATTTCCAAGTCTAGGTGCATCACCTTACTCCTTTTCCAAGTTCAACCAATCATCCAAACATGTTCATCAAGGGCTCTACCATTTATGACAAGAAGGTCACTTGTTTAAGAACAATCCCTAAGTCCGGGGAATGTCGGCACATCCCATGGATGACCCCAATTAGGTCAAGTAATTCCCAATGCATCCCATGGGGATTGTGAGAGTTTCCATTTACTATATTAATCATTTATATTACCAAACATTCCAAGGATATTCAAAACGTAACCAATGGGATGCAAGAACACAACTAAAAATGCATAAATACCCAAATAACCATGGGATATCATTTGTAGACCCCCTCCCTCGAAACCGTGGTTGAACAAACACTCAATCGAGTCCTCAGAATTTGATCCAACATTCCTTTGGAGATACAACATATAAATCACCCAAAAGGTAGGATTTTAGAGCATTGTAACAAGATGGAGAGAATATACAAACCATAAACCAAAAAGAGATCAATGATGGGATTAGCCTTACCCCAAGCTTCAATCCACATCAAATGGCACCAGGAATACCTTAGAAATGAGGGAGATCGACCTCTTGGAGATCTTGGGTGATTTGGTTCGTTCCTTGGGTGAAGAGTGTGGAATGGAGAGGAAATCTCGAGTGGGTTCTTAAAAAACTGGAGAGAAATTCTGTAATTTTTCACAAAATTAAGATGTCGCACGAATTGGTCGCAAGGTTTAACAAACCATGCGCACACAATGCGCATGATACTGTCTTTAAGAAGAGGCTTGCATGGTTTACCTGGCCAAGCCGCATGGTTTGCCCTGGCCGTGCGCAGGCCATGTGCCCTGGCATGTCTTGCCCAATTTTCCTTTATTCTATGCCGCGATCCCTTCAAACACCCCCAAGGCCTCTCATTAATTCATCATGCATCCCTTGAAACCCAAAATAATGTATTCAACCAAAACATAAGAAAAACATACCTTTCCAAAAACCTAGATCATACAATTTCCATCCAATTAATGTCGTGGTTGAATAACAAACTACACCACGACGTAGAAACATTATGTCGTATGTAGGCACGTGTGGTGACTTAAAAATTTATATGATGGATAGAATAATTAATATTGTTGTATAATTTTTATAACAACATCAATGAATATAGAATATAATGGAGTTATTATTTTATAATGGAAACATCAAAGAATGATGAAGTGGAAGATGAAAATATCTTGAAAGAGGTGATGATATATTTACCTCTTCATCGGGTTCTTCCTTTTGATTTTTTCAAAAGGGCTCCATAAATTGGTTTTCGGAACAATGGAAGCCATCTAGAATTAATATAAGAATTTTGGGAAGATATTTGGGTAGGTTTTGGATGATCCAAAAGGATTTTTAAGTGTAAAATTAAGAGAAAGGGAAGTTCCCTTTTATAATAGAGGCGAGGGTCACTTTTGGAAAACCTTGAAATATTATTTTAGAATTTAATAATGTTTGATTTATAATGGCTCCAAAATGACTTATTTAGAGGCTATAGAAGGGATGGGTTGAAAACATTTCAACCAATAAGTTTTATATATGTTTAAGTCAATAGATTAACCACATCTATTAGATTTAACTATTTTTTAAATAGTTTGTCATTTACCATGTCTCTATGATTTTTTATATTATATGGTTAATAAAATTAATATAAACCTCCTAGAGAACCCAAAGTGGTTCATTATTAATATATAAAACATTAGATAATTCTTTTGTTAGATCCTTATATTTTTAGGAATATTATATCCATTAATAATACAGTATTTGTTTTAAAAGATCAATTATGTCAATTTTGACACTATTTAGTATTGCATTTTTGTGAAAAACATAAAATAATTATTAATTAAATTGTATTAATATACCCCAAAATGTAATATTAACATATAAAATTAGTATAATTCATCAAAAGTCTTAAATTACATTTATTTGTTTATTTATAATATCAATTATTTTAATCCTTCTTTAATACGGTAATTACGACATCATCATTGTGTCATAAATAAATATAATTATTTAATGTTTAAAAAGTATAAATAAAAAAATTTATATGGAAAATATTTTTAGATTTATAATGAATATTTATAGTCGATTTTAAATTGTGTGTGACTGTATATTAAAAATAATTTTGTTATTAAAACATTGAATTTAACTCATTTAACTCATCGTTAAGTAAAATAATAATAAATGTCCTAATCTAATCCAAGTAGACCAAAAAGGATCATATTTTATTTATAATGTTTTTTATGGTTGAATTATACTTATCCAATGGATTTAGGGAAATGTGTCACAGTTAATATGATATCTTATTTACCATTATTTACACTATTTACTTTTAACCGTGGTAAATGAAAGTGAAATGTTACTATTCCCCAAAAATTATTTTCATCTTATTAAACAACATTTTACTTACTTATAAAAACTGTGACTCTCAAATTTTTGAAATTCAACTCACAGAAGTGATAAAATTATTTCTTTTTTCAAATTTTCCAATACTCTTAAAAGGTGGGTAGAAGACGTTAAAAAGATCAATAACAATTTTATAGATCTCATCATATTATAAAATGAGTCCAATGAATTAAATTGAAATTATATTGATATTATGCATATTTTTATCCTAATATAAATTTAATTAAAATAAAAAATTATTTAAATAAAAAATTTTATTTTTACAAATATCATAATTTTTTTCAATATTCATCAAAAAATGAATATTTTCAGAAAAATACCAAAAATTCACCATAACCAAATATATTTATTTCGAATCAAAAAATGAAGTAAATTTTTTATTATAAAATTTATAAAATTGAAAAATGTGTGTATTAATATTCATAGTGGCTGGTTTGATTGGTCGCGGTGTGTTATAATTTCAAAGTGGCGTACAATGCAAGCTATTGCATTATTAAAAGGTATAAATACTGTGGATGCTTTGGGTGTTAGATTCTTGCATCGTTAAAGTAATTTTTTCCTCGAAATATCTAGAATATTAGTTCAAAAAATGATTTTTGTGGTTCTTCACGATCCCATGTTTCCTCTTCCATCTTATGATTTCTCCATAGAACATTCACCTGATGAGTCATCAGGTTTCTCAAAACATGTTCTCTAGTATCAAGAATTATGATAGGATCATCCCAATAAGACAGATTGGGTTCCAGTTTTAATTGTTCATATGTGAGTACATGTGTTGTGTCAGGCATTTATTTTGTCAACAATGATACATGGAACACATCCTGAACATTGGAGAGATTTGGAGGCATTTCCAAATGATAAATTGTAACTCCAATTTTTTCTAGAATTACAAAAGCCCAGATGAACCAGGGACACAATTTACCCTTCTTTCCGAAACGGATAACACCATTCCATGGAGAGACCATCATGAAAAAATTATCTCCTACTTGAAATTCCAAATCCTTCCTTCGGTTATCAACATATATATTTTTCCTAAATTTTACTACATTTATTTGGTTATGGATAACCATCAATGTTTCCATCATTTCCTCAACAAGTACTAGGCCTAAAAGTTTTCTTCCTCCAACATCATCACAACTAGTTGGTCTGCAACATCACTTTCCATATAAAACATCATATTGTGCCATCAGAATTATTAAATAGAAGCTATTGTTATAGGATAATACTACAATAGATAAATATTTTTCCCACATACCTAGAATGTTATTTGAGCAAGATCTAAACATGTCATCTAAGGTTTAAATAGTCTGTTCTGATTGTCCATCAGTTTGAGGGTGGTAGGCAGTGCTCAAATGAAGTTCAGTATCTAGAGATTTGTGAAGACGTTTCCGAAATCATGTTGTATACCGGGGATCACGATCTGAAACAATCGATATGGGTACACCATGATGTCTTAAAACATCATTAATATATAGTGTTTCAAAATAATCAAGTGGTAAATCTTCACTTATAGAAAGAAAATGTGTTGACTTGGTAAGACGGTCATCAATTACCCATATTGCATCATTCCTTCTAGGAGACTTTGGTATCCCCATGACAAAGTCCATCGTAATATTATCCCACATCAACTCATATATGGTAAGAGGTTTCAGGACATATCTAGGATGGTGCCTTCCAGCTTTCATTTGTTGAATAACCATACATCTTGACTAAAAATCCGAAATCTACCGCTTTATTTTCTACCTCCAATAATGTTCCTACAAATCTCATTACATCATAATGCTACTAGGGTGTATAGAGAAACGGGAGCTATGAGAATCATCCTGAAATTACCTTTTTAGATCTAGTCTTTTTGGAACACAAAGTCTCTTACCAAATTTGAAAATCCCATCTTCATATATGATTTCACTCAATATCCCATCTTTCACAACTTTAATGATCTTTTGAAACTCCTCATCATTATTCAGAGAACTCTTTATCCTTTCTAGTAAATATGGTTTGGTTACCATTTGAAAATGTATTGATGTTTCACCTTCGATGTTTATTCCCATATTTATATTTACTAGATTTTTGTATATCGAATTCTTTTTAATTCTAATCTTGTTCAAAACACAATGATCCTTTTTGATCAATGAATCTTCCACATTATTTTCCATACCCGGGATGTACTGTATAGTTCAATCATAATCCTTCAGTAGCTCAAGCAATTTCATTTTCCTCATGTTGAGTTATTTTTGTGAGAAAATATACATAAAACTCTTGTGATCAGTATAAATCTATCATTTTTACCATAGAGATAGTGTCAATATATATTCAGAGAAATGATTAATGTTGTTAACTCAAGATCATGAGGGGGATAATTTTGTTAGTGAATTTTTAGCTACAATGATTCAAAGGTAATAACTCTATCCATCTACATTAGGACACAACCAAGTCCATTCATTGAAGTATCACTACAAATAACAAGCCCATCATTCCTTGATGGTAGAGTCATAATACTACCATTGACTAATCTACTCTTCATTTCATGAAAACATTATTCAAACACTTTTTTTTTCAATACAATTTAAAACATTTACCTGTGATCTTGGTTAATGGGTTAACTAACCAAGAATAATACTAAAATAAATGTCGATAATAACCTGCTAAACCAATAAAACTATATACATTAGTTATACTTGTCGGTGTTGTCCATTCTAGATAGCCTTGGTCATTGAAGGATCAATAGAGATTCCATCCTTAGAGATTATATGACGATGAAAATAAATTTATGAAATCCATAATCCACACTTGCTAAATTTCCAATATAATCCATTTATTCGAAGAGTCATTAGGATAATCTGCAACTAATTTTCATGATCATAATGGAATTTTGAGTATACCAAAATATCATCAATAAATACCACTACAAAGTCATCTCGATATTCCTTGAAAAAAATTTCTATTAGATCCATTAAGACATAGGGTGAATTAGTCAATCCAAAAAGAATTACTATTAATTTGTAATGCCCGATCCTGGTTCGAAATGAAATTTTACGAATGTCTTACTTCTTCAGACACAACTGATGATATCCCGATCAAAGATCAATATTTTAAAAATGTTGAGCTCCATGATGTTTTTTGAATAAATCGTCAATACGAGGTAGGGGATACTTGTTGTTTATTGTAATAGTATTTATCTCCCTGTAGTCAATGCCCAATATAACAGATCTATCATTGTTATTAACAAAAATAATAGGTGCTCCCATGATGAAACATTAGGGTGAATAAATCCATTATTACTAAATTATTCTAGTTGATTCATTTGTTCCACTAATTTTATTAGGTTAATTCTATAAAGGGACTTCAATATGGTTCTTGAACCAGGAATTAAATCAATGGAAAACACAATTTCTCATTCTGGATGGAATCCACAAAAATTCTCTATAAACAAATCAAAAAATTCTTACACAAAAGGTACATCCACTATTGGAACATTTCACTCCTCACCCATTGTTATTTTATTCCATTCATCCCCAATAATGGATTTTAGTAGAGAAAATGGGGGTGGATCTGGATAAGAATTATTTGATGACATTTCTACTCTAAAGATAAGGTATTATTTATCATAATAGATAATTGTAACCTCCTTCTTTATACAATAAATTTTCACATCATGGTTGGCAAGCCAATCCATACCAAGGATTATATCAAATTCAATCATGGATATGATGATTAGATCAGTAGATAAGGAACATTTATATGCCCTAATAGGAATTAATTCACAAAACATTGTTGTAATGATACGTCCGTTAAGAGGTTTGATTGAAAACACCCTTATTAATTAAAATTGGAAGTATCTAATTTTTATAGAATACTGGGATGATATGAAACAATACGATTATCCAGAATCAAATTAAGCATTTTCTAACCTTGAAGAAACCCTCAAATTACCTGCCACCACGTCATTCAGAGCTTCAACATCAGCAGAAGTTATCGCATAATCTTGGACATTATCCCTTGTCATTTTCTGAGGTAAATTCCTATGGTGATTAAAAAATTCATTTTCATAATTCCCCTTTTCTATATAATTGCAAATTTCTACATTGATCGCCTCTTTCTTCCCCTTGCAATCATGAGCTTGAGGGTTTTTCACCACATTTGTAACAAACTCACATTCACTTCAGGCATGTACCGGGGTGTATCTTCCCACATTTACCATAGGATGGGTATTAAACTTTTCCCTTCATCCCCTTATTCGCATTTCTTGAGTATTTAGAAAATATCTCCTTCTCCTGCATTTCATTAAAGTCGTAAGACATAAATAATTCTTTTTATGTCCTGATAGCACATGAGACAACATTTTTGTATGACAAGTAAGATTGTGATACTATTGCTCAACAGATAAATGGTTATAACCCATCATAGAATCGATCAATCTTACTCCTTGTTTTACATATATAATCTACCGTGTGCCTTTCTATCCTTGTAATGTTAGCCTCATACATTGTGAATTATCACCCTCATTTTGCCTCAGACTCAGGAATTGTCTTTCCATATCCTCTTGATGGTCACGAGGAAAGAGCTGTTGTATGAAAATATTTTTAAACCCCCTCTATTCCATGTTTGATACTTCTTCATCTTCCTTTGTGTTTTGGATTAGTGACCACCATTGATCTGCATCTCCTGTGAGATGATAAAATGCCATGACAACCTTTTCCATTTTTCTACTCCCCAAAGCATGAAATATTTTCACTAAGTAATTTATCTATTGCCCAGATACTGATGGATTTGTACTTCCATTGAATGTTGGTGTTTAGTTATTCATTAATTGGTCTAACATTGACCCTTTGCATTGTGGAATGTGGTACTCTTTACGGGTAATGTAATTATTCATAACATGAGGGAGTTATCGCGGTATGATGATAAGTTGATCATCACCAGTTTTATCACCTTCTCCACTATAATTATCTTGAGGAGGAGAGAAATCACTACATGGATTACGTGCATTTAAATTGTTTATATTCCTTACACTAATATCCATTTCTAAAAAATGGCATACACTATATTAGTTTAGGAATTGCAATACATAATTCCAAACTTGTAAAACACTTAACCTAAATTGAAAAATATATGTATATAATCCATAATCATAAAAAATATTGAGGATGTATATACTCATAAATCCTTAGTAATGGTTTGTAATGAAAATGAGAATTTTCCTAAGCATATACCATAGGAGTATCATAACCAAGAGTGCAGAAAGGCCCGTTGTCATGCACCAGTTGCCATCCGAGTCTAGCTCAAAGCGGTGTTTTTAGGTATTACCCCCAAGTACATCTTTCTAGATATTCCCTTACCTGCTCATATCCAGTCAAGCATGTATTTCTTGCAAAACTCACAAAATCCCTACAATAACAAAATTTTAGGTAGTTCTTTTATACTAATCCTCAATGTTTATTTTAGGGTATTGTTCTCTAATCATATTTTTCTAAATATACTTTCCAAGGTTTTTAATAAACATCCTCACATACCAACTATAATGCCCCTAAACTAGTTACCAAAGTCAATGCATTATTATATAACATTGTCATGGTACAATGAATGATTTCTTGAAAGACTGAATAGATTAGTTTCCTTATAAGTACTAGATACATTCATAAGTTTAACATAACATCATAAAATAAAAACACCAAAAACATTTTTTCCATTTTGAACACACTTATATCCTTATCCTATCCGTGTATATCAACCATAAAATACATATTCACTTCCTGGGAAAAAAATAGAAAGGGGTGAGGTCAGATGCTCGGTAAGGATAACAATATAGTGGAATGTTTCTTAAATAAGCATAAATATTTAAGGAAATGTATAAGACTTAAACAAAATTCTTATGAATATAAACTCACCATTATATGGAATAGATAAAATCAAATAACTCCATTATCTTATTCGCAGGGATATTCGACTAGTCGAATAATCCCATGCAATATCAAAAGCTACTTTCAAAGTGATGGAATGCATAATACCAGACTTCATAACCACATAGTCATGGACTTATTCCAACACTACAAATAAGATTTTCTCAAGGCCTTGTTCCAAGACACTATTTTGTCTCATGAGACATATCGATGCATCGAGGAGCTATAGTGGGATCCACTCATCACTTACTATGTCCAACACATTCCTCATATGAAAAGGATTAAACCTAACATAAACACTCGTATTTAAACATGCATATGAAATGTCAATAAATTCTCCATAACCCATGATTTGTGTAAAAATAACACATCCATAGTAAAAAATATAAAATAACCTTCAATAAAATATAAATGATTAGAATCATAATGAATCAGCATCACACAAGTGTAAAATCAATAAAAGTATGTTACCATATATAAAATAAAATATTTTTAGAGAAATATATTTTTCTATTTTGAAATCATTTAAAAGTCGTATAATTATGAAATAAAACATTTATTTTGAAAATCTTATTATAATATTGTATGGTAATCTTTGAGGATAATATAACCAAATAAAATAGCCACACCGGCCGTATATGTTAAATAAAGACATTCTTAACATAATTTTGACGAAAACGTCATGATGTACCTTGTTTGGAAAAAGATTGAAATTTTTCCATTCAAAACATATATGGTAAAATAAGGGTATAAATTAATTTAACCCATAGTTTATTAAATAGTAAAAAATGCTTGAATTAAATTTTTATGAAATCATGGATATGGATGATAAAGAGGTCTATGTAGATATTTATGTAAAAACAACCCTGGATAATAAAGATATTGTGAAATTGTCCCTTACCTCGTACTTTTCCTTGTTCGAGGGTACACTAAACTCATTTATAATAGATAAATCGTTGTTATTAAATTATAAAAGAACCATATATGTAAATATGATTTCATATATGATCTTATAATATTACTTTGTTAATAATATTTTAGTATTATAGTCGTTTCGGGTGTTAATTGGTTCATTTTCCTTTATTGGTTTGGTTAGGTAAGTCGTGTTTGTTATGGATAGGATGTATTTGATTCATATGTATCATGATATTAAGTTAATAGACATTATTTTTAAACATTAAATGAAAATTATTCTAGAATTATTACAATGGGGACTTAATCTCATCCCGTTCGTGGAGACGGTAATCCCTATGTATGCACGAGCAACAATATCATTATATTGATGGAGAAATCATTTTTAATTGGATGTTATATCAAATATACATAATAATTTACATGTTATATTTATTATTTACATTAGTTATACTCATTATTATACCCATCCAGATAAATACGTGTTTGAATAACAAAATACACCACTACGTGGATATGGTAAGCCATACGTATGCACGCTTGGTGTCTTTGTCATTAATATGATGGATAGAATAATGAATATGGTTGTACCATTTTTAAAATAACATAAAATTATAGAGAATAAATTTGGGTTATTATTATAGAATGGAAACAACAGAGAATGAGGCAGTGGAAGAATAAAATAAGTTGACAAGGGTGATGAAATATTTACCTCTTCTTCGGGTTCATCCTATTGATTTGATCAAAAGGGATCCATAGGATGGATTTGTGACCAAATGAATTACTCTATGGTGAATAGAGGGATGTTAAGAGAATGTTTGAGCGGGTTTTTGATGAGCCAAAAGGCTTTGGAGGAGTGAAATTGAGATAAGGGAAGGCCCATTTTATAAGAGAGGTGAGGGTCACTGAAGCAAAATATTGATATTTAATTTGTTAATAAAATTGTTTTTAGTTTCTATTATATCCAAAATTATTTATTTAGAGGATAATGGGGGATGGTCAAAAATCTATTAACTAATAGGATTTATACTAGTTTAAGTCCACATATTATCCTTATCATTTAGATTTAACTGTTAGATAAATAGTTTTTCATTTACCATGTTTCATTGTTGTTTTATATTATATGGTTAATAAACATACTAAAAACTTCCAAGAGTACCCACAATGGTTCATTATTATTATATATAACCATATATATGTTCTTTGAACGAAAAATATATTTTTATGAAATATATATCCATTAATTATATAGTATTTTTTTAAAACCAAATTATGTCAATTTTGAAACTATTTAGTAATTGATTTTTGTAACTATCATAACAGCATCATTACTTCAAAAAAAATTATTTAATCAACCCTTACATTTCATATTATATTTTAAAATTAGTTTAATTCATAAAAAGTCTAAAATTACATTTATTTGGATATTTATAATATCTATTATTTTAATCATTCTTTAATTAGGTAATTACTGCATCCTAATTGGGTCATAAATAAATTAAATTATTTAATATCTAAAATTCTTCATAAAATACCATTGTGTAGGAAATAATATTATCTTTACAATAAATATTTATCATTGAATTTATATTGTGCGTAACTCTATATTAAAATGGATTATTTATTAAACATTAGATTTAACTCTTTTAAATATTCTTTAAATAAAATAATAATAAATGTCTTAATATAATCCAAGTGGACCAAAAAGGATCATATTTTATTCCTAAGGTTGTTTCTGGTAGAATTATAATTATCCAATAGAATTTGGACAAGTGTTAGGTTAATTATGATATCATTTTTGACAATAATTACCCTATTTACTTTTAACTATGGTCAATATAAGTCAATAGTTATTAATAAGAAAAAATTATTTTCATATTATTGAACACCATTTTAGTTTCTAATATTAATAGTGTCTCTCATATTTATGAAATTAAACTCATAAAAGCAGTAAAAATATGTTTTCTGCAAATTTGCAAATGCTCTAGAGTGGTGGGTAAAATACGGTAAAAAGTTCAACAAAATTTTTATATTTCTAAACTTATTATAAAACGACTCCAATGAATTACACTGAACATAAATAAGAATTATGTATCTTTTTTATCTAAATTAAATTTAAATAAAATTAATAGTTATTTAAATTAAAATTTTGGTTTTAACCAATAACACATTGTTTTTCACTATTTATTTAAAATTCATAGTTTTAAAAAAATACCAAAACATTCCTATAACATAATTTCAAAATTTCGAATCCCAAAATGAAATCCATTTTGTTAGATAAAATTTATGAAATTTCAAAAAGAGGTAATTACTAATCATAACAAGTATTTTGATTTGTCGGGTTGTGCTAGAATCTCGAAGTGGTGTACAATGCATGTTATTCCATTATTTAAAGAGAAACATATCCTGGAATATTGGGGTGTTTCAGCTTACCATGTATTAGAAAATTCCTTATAGATCACCCTTTAGGGCCTCTGTACACAGTCTCCCAAACCATTTTGATATTGTACTGAAGCTACTATCCAGAATCTGCAACATCACATTGTTTCTACTAGGCTCTCAGCATGGTTTGGAGAAACCATGCCCAACATGTGAACCTCACATTTGGATCTAAAAACAAATTTAAATTTTTCCAAACCCTCCCATATTTACTATTAAACATTATAAACAAAACAGAACAATGTAAGGGTTACAAACTATAAATTTTGGGAACTACAAAAATGATTACATTAATTATCATGAGGAATGATATAATAATTTAGAAAAGAAATATTAATAGAAAAAATATTATTTATCCATGTATAATGATTAAAATTTCAAGTTATTATCTAATATTTATTTTTAGATCCTATATGGATCATACATTTATACTATGAGAGAGGGAGAATAAGTGTACCAATATTTTTTCTATGTCTATCTTTATTTCAATTATCTACACATTCTCTTGAAACTATTATATGTTTGAGAGGAATGGATCTATAGTGTGCTCCCAATAATCACATACACATGTAATTTAGATAATATATGAATAAATAGTACATAATGATTTTGAAAACGTACGGTATAAATAACCAC
The DNA here is from genome assembly GCA_963277665.1 of Viscum album. Lineage (NCBI taxonomy): Eukaryota > Viridiplantae > Streptophyta > Magnoliopsida > Santalales > Viscaceae > Viscum > Viscum album. Next base: position 409,776,290 of record OY728136.1, read on the forward strand.
TCCATTTCATGATAAAAATATTTTATTTTCATGGATTCTCATATTATTATAACATTGCAGTGATTAAAATAACATAATTTTTTTCAAATTATTTGAGCATAAAATTATCAATATTCCCAAGTTAGTGGTGTTTTTTAAACTAGTACCATAAATTATTCGGTGGAATTGATTATAAAAGAACAACCAGTTATTAAAAAATTATCAAAAATATTCTAAAAAAATATGTATAGTGATGTACATTTTTTTCATCAACTGCATAACCTATTCCACAACTGATGGTCTTCAACTGTTGTTGTATCAATAAAATATTAGGCATGTCGGACAAATACTCTTCAAAATGAGGATGATAAATCTTCCACTCCAACTGAAAACTTTCTCTGAATGATCATATGAATATTTTTTCACATAATGAATGTTTTTTATTCCATGATTATCAAATAATCATTTATATTATCATACTATAAATGACGTTCTTGACCATAATCATATGCATGAATGTGATGCACACATGTGCTTTGATGTCATTTTGAATGTTATAAACATGAAAAATATAAATTCATATTCTTCTTCATTTCTCTAATGAAAATTCTAGAACTATTACACAAACACACACACACATATATATATATTCCATATTATTATGGTTAGAATAGACTATCATATCCATAATTTAATGATCCAAAATCATGGTGAACTTGTTATTAATTATTTTCATGTTTTATATTAGAAATAAATTTTTTAGATAAATTATGAAACTTAAATATGTTTAGAGTTTACCATGAAACCATATCGTGTGAATTCTAGGTAGTTGTATCACCATACCACATGTTATACATCACCATAATGAATGTAAAATCAACATGTTGTAAGATAAAAAAACCATACAATGTATTTCTATATAACTGACTACAAAAATGAATCTACCTACCACATGAATAAATCATGTTATAATTAATATTTATATATAATTTTAGATAAATTAATATTGTAATTATGTTTTATATTGTATTTAAAATATGAAGTATCATATTTCAACAAAATTTATTGAACATACCCAATCAGAAAACGAGTTGACCGCATAAAGATATGAATTGACCACATCACCTTGCCACATTAGCTGATCGTTCCATGTTGCCATGAACTCAACATACCATACATAAAGGGGATAAAGGTTTCCATGTATAAATTATAAGATGACCATTTATAATCTATAATATATAGTTTTGATTCATTTTATTGAGAATTAATGCATTTAATGAAGAATTATTATTCCATAATAGATACCTTTGATGAAGATATATTTGTGATAATTATTTGATCATTTGTAGTGATGGAAGACTACTAAAACATTTTTTCTCACACATAGTGAGTAATAGAGAATCATTAAATGTGATCCAAGATTATAGAGAATTCATTATGATGTTATGTTGTACAGAATATTTAGAGAAAATCTCCCTTGTTACTTCCATATAAAACACCACAAACAATAGAAAATAGAAGCTACTATAATCAAGATAAAATACAATTATTATAATTTTATCACTTTCTTCATATCCCTTATTTAATATTACATGATGTGTTTTATATTTCTCCATTTTCCTGTAAAAACATATTATCATATTCTAATGTAAATAATATTCAAAATTACCTCAAATCAAATATTTTTCCCCATGAATATCGATGGAATTATTCTTATATGGGATGATATTTTTTTTCATCCCACATATAATTGTATAATTTCCCGTGTGCATTCATTGTATTTTTTTACTATTTTTTTATTATCTAATCCAGATTTTTGTTAAGATTAGTCATTATTAGGATGTATGACATTAGGTGATTTCTATGTGGGGTCGGGTTTATGTGTCATCAAGAGATATAAAAACATTTTCAAATTCTATTGAGTTTTTATTTTTTTTATGTATTATTTATCAAATTGGTTTCTATTTTACAATGTATAAAAAACATTACAATAATATTTAGTATTACTTTTTTTTAAAGTGTCTTATTATGTAACATTATTTCAAAAGTTAAATTATTTAGAACATATTTTAACAGATACTTAATCCCTCTAATGAGAAATTATTTGAAATATAATATATAAAAATTTTATACTCTTCTATTAACTGGGAATTTTTATTAAATTATGAATTTAGATATTATATTGTTTTTAAATAGAAATTTTATTGGGAACTCAATTCACCAACCCCCACATGAGTTCCTCACTCCCCCAAATATTTAGTTTTAGGGGTTTCTTTAATCATATTTTTAATTATGATGTTGTTGTACATAATGATATTAAATTTATATCAAATTTAAATGTAATTTATTATGGATATAAATAACAATAATAGAAGAACCACTAATTGTACACTTCATTCTAGTGGAGTGAATTATTATCAATGGAATATTAAAAAGTTCACTTTGATGGTATGGGTTTTGATATTTGGACTGTATTTGAAGAAAAATATGAATACCACAAGATGGTAGAGCTACATGTTGTGGTGATATAAAAAACACATGTGATTTTAATTTGAAATATATGAAGTTTATTTTTTATTTTTTAAGAGAATATTAATTTATCATATTATATTCATATTTTACTACCATTGAAATTTTGGATACATTGGATATTTTTCTTGAAGGTTCATGTAATGTTAATGGAAAAAAATAAACATTTACACTCATAAATATGATACATTTAATATTAATTCCATTCATCTATGTCTATCATGTATATCAAGTTTGGTGAAATAGTTAACATTATCAATTCTATGGAAAAGAATTGTTCTAATATTGATATTGTTATGGGAATTCCCATGTTTTTACTATAATTATGGAGAGAAACATCCTTACACTCAATAGAATCATGATACATTAGTAATCATCTAGTAAATGATATAATTTGATATATAATGATCTATGAATAATAATACTAATAAAAAATAGAGGAATAGGATGACCTAAAAACAAATCTGATATCATTTAAAACTGCTGACTCCAAATAACCAACTATAAAAGATGAAATATCAGTTTATAAAGAATACATTGGTGATAGTGATTAAGAAATGGTATATCTAGATATAAATTATAATAAGTCATCCGAAAATAATTGTTTCATCATGAAATCAAATTCCATAGGTATGCTTGAAAAATATAATTAGGGAAAAATATTGGAATAAGGATGATTCAGTCAATGAAATAATATTTTATGAACGTAAAAGAAAAGGACACATTATGAAAGTCTGTCCTAATATAAGTAATTATATAAACTATGAGGAAAATAATGAATGATATAAATAGTATATGAATTTCACATGGAGTTCCTTAGTGGATAGTTCAACTGAATCTTACTCTTGGATTGGATATATATGTTATAATTTCAATATATATTTTATGAATAACACATCAGAGGTATTATGTTTTCCTTGAATCTCTTTCTCAAATTTCAAATCATTCTGATAATAAATATCATTATAACAACATATCTAGTGATAATTTATTTGAATATTTTATCATAAAAGAAGTTACATTTAATGATTGATAAAATAAATAATATATTTTAATGTTATTGGATGTTATATAAGATCTCTTTAAAACAAATCTAATTATATATAAGGAAAAAATATTCATCTACATAAATGTAATAATAAGAAATCATTATATAATTAACAGTCAAATAAATATGTTGAAAGATTTTACAATTGAATAGATTCTCTTACACATATTCTTGGTCAACAAGTATCTCATAAATGTACCGATGGATTATGATATCAATCATGACAGATAATTATTTTTAAAAAATAAATTATTCCTACCCCTAGTTATAATAATTATATTTTTTTTATTCATTTTTGGACAAAATAATTTCTTTATATAAGAATTTTTATGGTTTTGTTATAAAAAAAATAAAATTATTATGGATTCCAAACGACATTATTACTATAATTTTTAGATCAAATAAAATATTTTTATTAAATTTATTTTTCATAAAAATATATTTTATGAAACCTATTTAAAGAGTTCTAGTGAAATGATATTGCATCTGGATTGTGGATAATTTGTAAACATTAATGGATACTAATCAGGCTTCAAAAAAAAATTAATGCAGGTTATGGGTATTTAACATTAAGTAAAAGTGACCAAGGACTAAAAAATGGTCTTGAAAAAATTGGTATAATTTCTACCTTTTTGTGTTGAATGAAATAATTTTTTCTAGATTGAAATATAATATCCTTATAATTTAAAAATTATGTGATGATGGTCCATTATTTAAATTTGAAAATAATTCTATTAATATTTTTTTCCATATATTCATTAGTTTTTACTTTTTTTTAATGTAAATTTTTATGAAATAAATTTATATTTTTTGTGTCATTAAAAATATTTTGTTTAAGTTCATTCAAAAAATATTCTGGTCTTCAGAATAATGGAATAATATATTTCAATATTTAGCCCTTGGAAATATGAGTTGGAAAGGTTGAGTATGGGATATACCAAAACTATAGTTCCTAATAAACAATGTCTATAATCCATATATAAATAAATATTTCAAATTAAATATAAAAGATTCAAATGATCAAACATTATACATGGGTCAAATAGAATTTTTTTGACCATCTATAGGTTTTAAATATGATGGAAAACATAATTTTTATGTCGAAGTGGTAGATTATTCAAGATATACATATGTTTTTTCCTTAATCATAAAAATCAATTTCTTTACTATTGATTAAAATATATTTAATAATTATAAAATCATTGTGGACATAAATTTAAAACCTTTAAGAGTGATCATAGCCATGTGTTTGAAATCCAATAATTTGAATCATTAAAATTCAAATATGTCAATTATAATAAATTTCATCCTCTTAGGGCCCCATATTAGTGTAGTGTAGTATAAAAAAATAGAACCCTACATGTAGTTAATAAATCCATGATCAATGAGTATGATTTAAGTTTTAATTTTTTGACAGAAGCTGTTAACCAATCTGATTATTTAATTTATAGAGTTTTAATTAATCCTCTCTTAAAAAAGTCTCTTTATGAATTATGTAATGTGAAAAACTGACTGATTATTACATTAGAGTTTTTTTTAAATTATTTATACTCAATAAAAAAATATTTTTAAAAAAATTTACTTCTATGATTGATAATTATTTTTCCTCGAATATTATATATTATGAAAATCATATATGGTTCTTAATAAAAGGAATAAGAATGTGAAAGAATATGAACCTATAAAATTTGATGAGATAATCCAAATTATCAAATTAAAACTTTAAAAAATCTAGAGGATGATATTTCTAGTCTTAGAATAAATTATAAATCCGGTGAAAATTATGTTAGACCTTCTCTAAATAAGTCATCCAGCTCTAATGAACAGCATGAACCCAACCCTATAGATTATAATTATTTTTCAAACACTTTTATTTATAGATTTATTAGTACTTAAAGATATAATCCCTTATATGTTTTAATAGGTTTCATATATAGGAACTCATTCTATAGATTCTCTAATAAATTAGGTTGAATATCACGTTTTCTTATCACATCTTATACCAAATAATATCATTGATGAAATTAATGATGAATTAAAGAGAATTAATATGAAAAACTATTGGAACCAAATAGTTATTTATAAATTTGGATGGTTATTAATGAACAATAATAAGAAATAAATATATATTAGTTTCACATGGATATAGTCAAGAAGAAGGTATTAATTTTGAGAATAAAATTTCACTAATTGATAGGCTTGATGCTATATGGACGTATCTTGCCTATGATGCACATTTGGGAATTCAATCTAAATTAAATGGACATCAAGCCAACCTTCATCAATACATATATTTTTTATGATGTTGTTGTGGAACAACATACTGGATTTAAAAACCATCACATTATAAATAATGTTTTAAAATTATCAAATGATATATATGTTAAAAAACAAGAACCTAGAGGATGATGTGAAATGATCTTATCTTTTCCAATTTCTAAAGGTTTTAATTCAGGTATCTCTTAAGATAATATTATTAGTAAAATAATGTAAATAAATTTCATTGTTGTAAAATGTTTTTGGAGGATATTATATTTTGATATATATATAAAATCCTATGAGCACTCAGTTTTCAAAAATGACGAAAATTGAATTTTATATATGTTTTATAGGAGTACATAAATTATTTCCCGTTTTTTAATTTTATAAAAACATGTCAGTAATTATTTTAAATAAAACCTTGTAAACAAAATATTTTATAACTTTTTTATAAGTTATTGTAGTAAAGGTAATGATAATGATATGAGTACTACCTATATGTTAGATCTTAATGGAACATGAAAATTAGTTTTTCAATGAACAAATAAAGGAATGTTTTGCATATGACTATATTTAACTACTAGCTAGAATGATATAACATTTATTATGCATATGTGTTCTCATTTTCAAGACAACTCAAAATAGTCATATCTATTATTTGTGCGTTTTTTCCAACACATCAAGAGTATAACCGACATAGGATATTTTTACACCATGGGAAAATCATTTGATTTAGTTTTCTTTTTAGATATATAATTTGGTGGTTTAATAAAAGCATAAAAACACATTTTGGGACGTTTTATTTTTAGGAAACTCATTAGTGTCATGGTATGGTAAGGAATAAAACATTGTGGAATTATTTAATGATAAACGATGTTAAAATAGCTATAGGTAGTTTTTTTTTCAAATGTTATGAGTATTAAATATACATAAAAATATTATGAATATCAATTTTTACATGTCTCTATTTATTTTGATAATACAATAGAGATAACTATTTCAAATAATCATATATCATAGCCTAAGACAATGAATATTAATATTTGATATCACATTATGTGAGAGAACTACTAAAAAGGTGATATAACTCATTATATCATTAGTACTAAACTTCACATGATGATAAATTTACAAATGATTTTAATATTTAGAAAATAAAAAAAGATTATACATGAATGTGAATGATAAATTATGCCTTCTAATTATATTTTAATATATTTTTGAACTTCTTTATTAAGTTGTTTTAATTCATGAATCTATGATTTTATAAAATTAATATTGATGTTTGCATCACGGGGTCAGTAGTAAAACAATGAAATTTTTTTTATGTGGACATCGTTCAAACCATGAACAAATACTAATGTTTTCATTATACTCACCATCAGTATTTAACCACTCAGTCCCTATGCTAACCATGAAAACATATTAATGTGTTTAGTATGTACTTATCATTAAAAACATGATCATATTGTTATCAAACCTACCATATGTCTATGGATAACATTATTACCGGGCTTATTTTATTTATATATCAATGTTCATTAGACTTAAAATATCAATTGAATTTTAATATTTTATGAAAATATTTAGTCTTTATTTAAAATAGGTTTCATATTATTTTAAAACATAAATGGTATAAATTAATATTTAAATCAAAATACGAATATTACCCGACCATTCACATAGATATCTTATATATTTCTATGAACATTAGAGGCATATATCTCTATAATCTCTCTCTCTCTCTCTCTTTAGCACAATCCTCTATGTTTTACCAATAATTTTTAATCATTCAAATATCTCAAATTAATTTTGAATACAAAAGATGAAGAAATTGATAGAAGCATCTTTTCCTATTCAATCACATAAATTTACAATGTTAAAAATGATAGAATACAACTCGATTTCATTAGTAAATACTAAGAATCAACATGTTGTTGATCATATAGTTTTAAAAAAATGAAATCAATTTTAATGGTATAAAATGAGCCAATCATTGTTTTGAATCATGATTCATGAAAAATGAAGGGATGATTGGTTAAAAAATGGTACACTTATATCCATGTACAATAAATGTTTTTATGTTAATTTCGAGATAATTCCAAGAAATAAATGTGTTACATTAATATTGAGAATAAAATTATATTTATATTAAATCTATTCAAAGTGTTGGGAATTGTTTTTTAGGCATGCTACATGGTGGCGAAAATAAATATTCTCAGTTTTTATATCCTATTAATCATCCACACATTGAATATTATAATTTCATTTATGATCTCTTGGGCAATAGAATTATTAAAATAACTAAAACAATGTGATTGAATGGTGAATGTATTCTTCTAGTTATGTTTATTAAAAATATAATATCCCCAGGAAAAGGGTAATATAGAAACCTAAGGAATCATTGCCTTTATACATTTTTATGAATAATAGTTTTCAATTTATTATTTTTTAATAATTATGAGAAACATAGTTTTTCTATACAAGATTGATTTGTTGTTTAGTAAATTAACATAACCTAACCGAACCCATTTTTTACATTGCTTTACTACAATTTATTAGTTCCTCAAGGTGGGGGAATGATAATATCGACCAGTATATTTTTTCTTACTAAAAATATTATAATGAATGTCAATGTAAAATAGAATCCATGGAAATATAAATTATTGGATGAACAAGATTTACAATTGTAATAGTGTATCCTAGAAAAGTTTTTTATATGACATAGGGGACTAGTAGATCTAGGTCATGAAACTAATGATTTTTTTACAATATATAGAAGATAATGGTTCTCCTTCCAATGAAGATTAAAAATAAAAATTAGTTTTATAATAAGAAGAATAAAAATAATATATAACAGTTATAAATGTTTATAAAGAAGCTACGTTAGCTTATGAGGATGATTTAAAATGGGAAAAATTAGATGTATAAAATGAATTTGGGAAAATAATATAAGGAGATTGTTTTATTTAGTTTACCCCAAGATATCATTTCATCGGTTCATCTTCTATGGGGGATAATTACTTTATATCTCTTATATTTGGTATATAATATCATGAATTTTAGGATTATGATCATTGAGGTAATCAACATGGTAATGGTGGAGATCACATTTTCTCTATGAAAAGAACATTGGGAGGATCCTTTATTTTTGAGGTTGACATTTAAGAAAAATTATTGATTATTCTCTTTTTTCGTAAGGACAATTTTTAAGGTTATGAGAAATATTAAGGTGATTTTTTCCCAGAAATGAGGATCATACTAAAAGAGATTTTCTAATAGAGGATATACCTTAGGTAAATGGAAGGAATCCAACTATTGATATATCTCCCTCTACATCTAAACCATCAATTTCATCATATTTATGTATCACTAAACATGACATATAGTGATTAAAAAATATATACAATATATTTTCAATAGTGAATTGGAATCATTTACAACTCTTTATAGTAAGTGAGATATGTGTATATTTCTTAAATATTTATATTGTTAATAAGACATCTCTAAACTATATTTAAATTTAGAGTACATATGATAAAGAATGAGATATCAAATTTAAGAGCTCAGTTTAGTTCCCATCAGGATTATCAATCTAATACTATGATTTTTTTAAACTTGAGTTTCAGGAATGTTTTGTTTTATCTTAAACTTATATCATCTTCTCCTACTATACGATCAGTTAATGATGAAGAAAATATCAAAATGCTAATTCTGGACGAGTTAATGTTCTTTTTGAGTTCATTACGTATCGACAGTCTGTGTATGATATGATTCAAACCCATGATGAAAAGAAACTATATATATAGTTAATGGGGATGTAAAACATGCTACTCAAGGCTGAGAAATAATAAACATGATGATTTATTATTATTTAAAGAGGATATTCACAATGTCATATAAAAAATGGATTTCTAGAAATACATGTTTGGGTTTGAATATTCCCACTCAAACACATGGTTTCATTTTACATATTCATAAAAATATAGCTATGAATCATATTTCTAAAACATTCAAGAGAATTGAGATGATATCCTTCTAGAATAAATCCACAGTTCATGGGTTGTCATTGAGTTCACTTTGTTGATAGATCCCCATAATTGTACCTCACTTACAGAGGAATTATCCGCTTTATCCATTACATTATCTTATCATACTACATCGTCTATAATTAATCCATTTTTACTAACTCATACCCATACCTTCAAATAGCTAGGTCTAGTTTATATGTGTATAGTTATTTGAGCCATTTACTCCTCATCTTCCCTTGGGAATACTTCTTATCCTACATTTATATCCTTATGAATCCATCATATCCAATCTAATGATTTCAATGATTAATCTCATTCATAATTATATTATGATTTTTAATAGTGTTTTATTGTAATCTATATGTACCCTTTTGAAATATATTTTGGTATAGTAAGGTAATTCTATCTTTTATTACCATTTGTTTTTATTTTATTCGTTATTTTAATTACTTTTAAAAATTTTAATGTGGGATTATTATGAATAAATAAAATGAATTCTATTAATTAGAACCCAATTTCATGATTTCAGGAACTTGTTACATATTTATTTCATTCATTTTGAAAATATACATTTGATATAATCAATTTATTTCCATATTAATATACAGATTTATTTATAATAAAATGGATATATTTTTTCATTAACTATCACCTCATATGTTTAATGATCCAGAATCATAATTATATTAATTTTGTTGTTTTTTATTTTTTCTATTAGAAATAAGGTTACTAGAAAAAAATTGATAAATGGCTATGTCTAGAGCATACCGTAACACCTTACCGTGTAATAGTCAGGTGACCGTGTCACATTACCACACATTATACTTCACCTAACCTCTTGTATAACACATATACTCTAATATCAAAATTCATAATGATGAAAATTATTGTTCTAGACCGAATAAAAGAAACTAACATCCATATAAAAAATAATGTTATCATGAAAAGGTATGTATAGTTTTCATAATTTAATATATTTACATTTCATTTTAATGTGATTTCCACACAAGGAAATATCATACCACATTAATTCATGAACATAAATCATGTCTAAAATAGTTAACCACATAAATAGGTGAATCAACCATGTCACCATTTAACATCGGTTGACTGTGTAAATTTTTATTTAGGTCAATTAAACATACATACAGTGAAAATAGCTTCTCATTTATAACATAGTAGGGAATCGTTTCAAATAACCAAAGGCTTGTTTTGAAACTATAAATGATGCATCATTTCATTTATGGATAAATATTATTATCCCATGGTTATATTTGATAAATGCCTCTTTTAAATAATTATTCAGTCATGTGGGGAGATGATGGTCTACTGAAAATTGATTTTCTCATATGGAGAATAACATATGATCTTTATTATTATGAATTTTCTACCGTGAAGACATTGTGATTTTATGTTTTCATGAATTTTGTAAGAAACTAATCCAATGTCATTACAAATATTGACCAGGACTCTTTACAATTAAAGATACTCAAATCAAGAGGCATTTCATTTCAGATATATTTTACTCTTTCCCTTCCAATCCAATATAATGTTATGATATTTTTCCATATTTCTATGATTATATATAATAACATAACATCCAATGCTAAACTAGAGAATATTTTATTCACAATAAATTCCTATATTTTTTCCCTCGTATTACTATGGAAGAGGTCCAATATGAGATGGAATTGTTTTTCATTCGACATATAACTATATATGAGGCTAGGTTCCTAGAAATTATTTTGTACTATTATTTATAAAAACAAATCCCGGTTGTGGACCTGTTTTCACACAAGTAATATTTTCCATACTGGGAGATTGTTATGTGAAGGGGAATAAGTATCTATTTTAGAATAAACCTTTTTTTAAATTATTCTATGTTTTTTAGTTGTATTTTAAAATTTTAAAATCAATTACAATTCTGAAATCTGGAAAAATTGATATATTTTATCAAATTTCTTATATAAGGTGTTTGATTATGTAACATATCTTTAGAAGATAATGTAATAAAAATATGTTTTAGTAGAGCCAAAATCTTCTTAATTACAATTTTTTATATATTTCTATAAATTATTATTATTATTTTTTATTAAATTGTGTAATTTTTTTAAAAAAATTTATTTGAGAAATTATTTTGGGAAATCAATAACCCCTTCCACCCTCTTCAGTTACTCACTCTGAACAATATATATTATATGTTCTATTTATGTTATGTTTTGGGAAAATTTTCATCTTCATATGTGATCACTGTATAAATGCATTCCCCATTTTACACTATATAATTATAAAACTCTAATGGGAGTTTATAAACCCCAAAATTGCATAATAACTCACATATGAATGCATGTTTTTGAAAAATTCATCACACAACCAATATAGTCACACATTTTATCTTCTTTATGAAAACCACTTCTCAATAGTGCGAAGTCAACATTTTTCACAAAATTTATACCTCTATTTCTCAAAATAAAATTTGTATTCATTGTCTCATGGTTCTCAAAATTCTTAATGAATGTGCAATAGGTTATGAAAATTTGTATTAAACTATCATAAGATTCATCATGACACAAGTTATTTACAATGAAAATCAATTATTTTTTTTACAAGTCGAAATCCCATTGTGATTATATTCTTCCTCCCACAAGAAGTCATTGTGAGGTATCAAATATTTCTGAAACTGTAGATTTTTGGATGATCTCATTCTATGGAAATCAACAGATTCTAAAATGTGAGCTACATTTTCTCCCTCCATTCTTATTTATTTATTGGTAGAGTATAATTTCCTCAAAGCACCTCAGGATATTCATTTTATAATGTGTCAACCATCAGTATAATATTTCAAATGTTTTCGAAAAATTAAGAATATTACAAAAAGGATATCAAATATTTGTCATTGAACTTAATGTATAATCATTATATGTGATAAGTCCCAATTGACTCGTGTACAAGTCAATATCACATGATCATCTTTATTTTAGTTCTTTAATTCTCTCATGCATCTAAATGGACTTCTACGTATTATTTTTCACTCAGCCAAATCATATATTCCTGTTATCAACATATATATGACAATGATGTGGGGATTGTGCCACATATTGGATTCCTACGTATCCCTATGGAAGGTAATCAATGTCCACATAGTTCGGTGGGGAAATGGGACACCTGAGGATGTGGCCCATGAGAATCGATACATCGATGGGGCCCATATGATGTGGAACCTCCAAGTTGGGGAATGACCTTCCCAAATCACAAAGTATCATGGGAGTGACGTGGATGAGACACAGATAATGTGATTTACCCTTAGGGTGGATTCCTATGTATCCCAATTAAAGGGAATCAATGTCCATGAATTTCAATATGGGTGCATAGAATCGGGGTCTGCAGATGTGGAATCAACCCAAAAACATGAAAATGGTTATGTGTGGTTAGCAGCTCAAGAGTTGGTCTCATGCCACTATAGGATTGACCAAGGATATGGGTTCAAAAAATGGGACACCTTAGTTTACTAGTGTTTGGGGTTGGACCATTAGTAGGCTTCTTGCGTACCCTGCCTAGAAGACAAGGATCCAAACCCACATAGTTCAGGATGAGGCATATGATTGGTGTGTGCACAGAGGAGAGAGACTCAAATATAATGTTTGGGCTTATTCAGGCTTAGAATCCCAAGACTGATCTAAAAACTATGGGTAGACAAATGAATTGGATCCTAACAAATGTGAATACAATGTTATACCATAGGTTGGGATTCAACCTCAAGGAGGCTTCCTACCTACCCTGTTTGGGGAGGAAATATGTCAAAATCCACTTAGTTCATATATATAACGATTAATGTAATGAGATGTGATAAGGGGGATATAATTTATCATCATGTGGGATGCGGGTGAACTGATGTTAAGTGGTTGGGCCTGGTTGGTGAGGGGATTGATCATCAGGTAGGCTTCCTATATACTTTTCCTAGATATGTCAAGGGAAAAAGTTCTTGTATTTCTTCATTGTGGGATTGGCACATGCATGCTAAAGGGGGATAGGGAGGATTTAATTTTGAATGATTATTCTAAGACCATGTGATTCATGATCGGTGTGAGAAACAAGAGGCAGCGGAGATCAAACAATAATGTCGTGAAAACGGTTTCCATGAGGAATAGAGCATGGTTTATTCATGGTTGGTGGCCTGGGGAGATAAATATTGAGACACCCTCTAGGATGGAGTCATAATGGAGATAAAAAAAATGAAGAGGTACAGTGTAGCGATGGTCCTTGTTTCTGTATCTCCTATGGCCATTGCGCTTAGAAGAAGATTAAAAGAGCAAGGATGCTACCTCCCACATCAAAGGATAAGGGGCTTATACTATGTTGGATTCCCTTCCTTTGTTGACAGATATCATTCCTTTCATAGAGGATCTAATTCCAAGTGAGGATGATCTAACTCCCTTGGAGACCATTGGGTATGGAAAATGTTCAAGTTGTGGCCCCCTGCATGCATTACACAGGGCAATGAAACATTTTAATGTCATGATCTAAGGATGATGGTGCCTCAAATTTTATCATCATGCTGCTCAGTTGATGAGAATTCACTCCCGACCTCTAGGACATACCTAACAAATATTATTCTACACCTTGAGATGGAATTTCATCACCAATTCCATGTTGAGATGGGGTTGTGGAGTGATCCATTGAGGGGATCACGTGACCATGGCTTTGTGATGAAGCAAGAACCATTAACATGCCTATGTGAATAAGAATGAGTCTAAGAAACACAATATACAGAACCTTCCAAGGGACCTTGAAATAAAATTGTACCAACCTAGAGAGTAGTATGAGATAATGGATTGTGAAGAAAATGGGTTCACTAGATGGGACCTTGTGTTGCTCTGGTGCTCCACATAGTCCAGAGACTCCATGAAATGTTATTCTTCATGATGTGGAATAGCCTATCCTAGGTCTGGTGTATACATTCTTATAAAGGGTAATTTTTGTAGTGAAATGGCTTTTATAGAGTAATAAATCATGGAGCAGGGGTTCCATTCAATGCTCGTCCCTATGAAGCTATTTACATCGTGAATCTTTGTGATCCTTCCTTAGCTTGTGGTCCACTTGTGCATGGAGGGTACATCGCGAATAATGTGTTCTTTGGGAATACCACATTTCCCTTAGTAACATCCTTCCTTTACTATGGCATGTGGAATACATCAACGGAATACATTTTTGATGAGGGGATGTATTTGACCTACAGAAATGGTATTTTTAAATGATCAAATACCTTGAAGATGTCGTTTTTTAATGGTTCACAAAGAATATGTTTTCACACAGTTTTGAGAGAAAAAAAGGAAAATGGTCAGGGTATCTATCCTTTCAGTCTGAGGGAAGCCTGGTATTTATAATTGAGAAATGACATGAATCTCTAATATCTCATTGTGATTCCATATTGACCATTGTAGTAGGAAGAAGATAACTCTATGTTTTTTAACCATTGAGTTGACCATTATCCCCTCCATTGTGTAGAGGCCTCCTTCATTCCCTCTATAGAACTCACAAAGGCTTCCATCAATTTCCAAGGGATCGCAGTGGGGATCATGTTCCCTCTGCTGGGAGATGTATTACCACAATT
Source organism: Viscum album (assembly GCA_963277665.1). Classification (NCBI taxonomy): domain Eukaryota; kingdom Viridiplantae; phylum Streptophyta; class Magnoliopsida; order Santalales; family Viscaceae; genus Viscum; species Viscum album. Next base: position 409,791,747 of record OY728136.1, read on the forward strand.
CCATCATAAATTCATAGTAATTCACTTCTTTTTTCTAGGGAGATCACAGAGGGGGACATGAATTTTCACTGGCTGTGGTGATGAGGCGATTCACGCTGGTCGTGGTTCTGAAGGTGTCCATTAATGTTCTTTGCGAAGATGTCTCACTAGCATGGGCGTGATCCATTCATATTTTTCCTTTTGCACACATTTGGGTTCCAATAAATTCACCCACTCCATATTTATTGTGGAGGAGAAAAATAGGGTCAATATCTAATGATTTATTCACAAAATTATTTGGCTAATAAAAAAGAATGCTCATGAAGTAGTGTCACAATTTGGATGGGTGCCATGTGGTTTAACAACTCCGTGAAGCTCATTACGGACAAGAACTCCGTGAATCTTAGAGATCATTGCCTCTAAATAGGGAGTATAATCCATATTTTTTCATACTTATCTCTATGATTTTGTGATTCTGCACTCATTTCATGAAGCCCTACATGCTCTTTATAGAATCTTTGTTATTCACTTCTTATTTTTCCCTATGGTGCAAAATGAGTCCTCTAACTCCATGATAGCGAGATGTGTAGATTGTTATTTTGAGGTCTCTTATAGGTATGTATGACCTGTATCTACGATCAAGCTCTAGGATCGTCCTCCAAGATCGAGATCTATGATCCATGACCAAATATTTAGAATGATTTGGGTGGAATGGCTCAACATAAAACATGGGGGGGGGTCCTTGTGGATGATTCTCAGAGGAAAAATATGGATGATAACCTGTACATCATGGAATTTTTGTAGAGTCCTTCAGAATCATGAATCCCTATTGGATCTTGTGCCGAACATCCAAAAGAACAATACCATGTTAAAATAACTACCTATATACGGATTTGGTCTGAGGAATGATTTTCTCATACCCAATGCATGCAGGGACGATCCATCCTATTGGTTCAAGAGTATGTTGTGCCAACGACAGTTGTTCAGGGAGGCCAACAGTCATATATGGGAGAATCATACAACCGTCAATGCGTATTTCTGGTTTAATTATGTCAAAAATGATGATTTGAATGCATTGTTTCTAATGGTATCTCCCTCGATGAACCCCTCCATTTTGATGGCGTGTTTGGGGATCCCAACAAATGGGTGGATAGATTAGTGGGATCTATGGATGGGTATAAATTTCATTGATGATTGGTAATGGTATTACTAGTTCTATGCATATTTTGAGATGTTTGAGGTGGAGATGAGTTGAGTGGGACTTTATGAGGTGGAATGGGCCTCCCAATTCGACATCTACCAGTGAATGAAACTGATTCCATAGTTTTTGAGGATGTGGTCTTAAAGGACAAACACATTTTATTTTCATCATGGGGAGGTCGGTATCAGCCTTTGGGGCCCCAACAGAATCTCAAGTATTCCGATACTGGGGGTGATGAATGATGATTTTCTCCCCTCCACGAATACATGAGAGGACCCAGTCCAAATTCCACTACTGTTAATGTCATTGATGGACCTGGTTCTAGGAGAGGACATGTATTCAATGACGTAATTCAACTTTATTTTATGTTTCAGGTGTTTAATGCATTCCCATTTAGATGGTAAGTTTCCCCTTAGGCCTCTGACATCCCTAAGGGTGACCAATGTAGCAAATAACACTATTGTTGGTGACTCTTAGAGGACAACCATTGGAAGAAATGGAAATTTAGTGTCATCATTGAGCATCTACCATGGGTTATAATGGTTTCATTCAACTCAGTGATCATTTTTGGCTAGATACTTCTAGTAAGGGAAACAAACATGGGTGTACACCATAGCCTGATTATCATGGTGTCCATGTTAGAGTTAAGGGAATAGATCAATATGTGGATCCCGATGATGTTTATGTTGTACAATGCACTATTTAATATTAGTGAGGGGATGAAGCCACATAGTGTGTGCGAGATGATCCATATTCTTTATGGGTTGATAACGATGCATATGAGTGCCTATGAATTCTCGTACACCATTTCCCCTCTAAAATCCAACATCCGGTCATCTATTTTAAATGTGTTGTGGATTTTCTTAACCAATATGACGCCACCGCTAGTGTTGAGCTAGTTCTGAAAGGTAGATGAGTTCAAATCTCACTCATTCCCATTGCCAACATTGGTGTTTACTGATGATGAATAGGTAATGGAGGAAAATCGATCCTAAATAGTGTCATTTAGGGATGTTGTATTTTTGGAGTAGGTTTATCATGGGGATCTCTACGATCTTTACACCCTGCACTGATTCACGAGGAAGTCCCAGTGTATGAAGAGGCTTACTCATAGGTCTACATGGGAGTAATCCATGAGGACAATACTTTAGTTAATAGGAATATGTGGTAAATGTTCATTGGGAGGATAAGAAGATGCAGAATGTGGTTCTTCTGCCCATGACTGTCTATGGGATAATGAAATATTTGGCCAAGAGTTGGGAGGAAACCTACCTAGGGGAGATATTGAAGTTGAATACCATCATTTCTATATACTGGGTTCCACCTCATCCTTGATGTCGGGTTCGGAAGGCATCAAGAACATCATGTAGTGGCGGGGCTGCAGTGTTGGTGAGGCCCATGGAGATCATGAGGCAGGTGAAACTAGTGGACCCAACATTTCCTTCGGATCAATGTCAGCACATGGGAAGTCCACCAAGGGATTTACATAGGATACCCACATATGCTTCAGGTAAGCAGTTTCACCATATAGGTATAACTTAGGATGCTATTTTTCTAGAAGTTTGGGACATCAGAGATATTAAAAGAAAATTCATCCATACATTCAAGATGTGGAACCATCTAAACCATATTGATATGGATTTTTTTATGGAATGGTCATTACAGGTATGATATTGGGGTATTTCAGGTGGAATGGGAGATGTACATCACTAATATAGAGGACATTTTAGACTCCCAGAATACACAGGGTCTAACGAGAGATCAGGTAAAATAACTTCTCGATCTAATGGTCCATCCGTAGTTGTCTACCATAAAATTTCTAGAGTAATTCCCTATAACTAATGAATCAAAAAAGACCTCCTGGGGGAAGATTATAGTAGAGTGAGTCCTCCTGAGGAATGTGAGGTCACAAGCTCAGAGTTGGACGAGATTGTAGAATCTCCTACAGTTAACCCAAACCCATTATCTTGTGTTACCGATTTAGGTTACATAGGCCTACACTACAATGATTTGACCTGTGTAGGATGGCTACATATTCAAAACCCACTCCCATGAAATAGTGGATTCATCTAAGGGGGCTTCGGGAGCTTCACCATTGACAATAGTGATTACTGTGCCTAGTGGGGCCATGACACCTAGGGTGGTTCTCCTAGAGTCTTTGGATTTCATATCAATATATTGGGGGCCACACCTTAGGATTCACATGGAATAATCATAGGGGAGAGAAATACTATTTTATCTTTGTATGTCTTCTTCAAATAATTTGTAACTTTTTTTCATCGAATAAGGCCAACTGATGTCTGTGTATTCTCACTTTCATAGTTCTTCAAATGGTGAGGGTTGCATTAGATAGAATGGTTGGGGATCTTGGTGATTCCTTTCAAAGGGTAACATTAATTGTCAAGGGAATGTATTCATATACTAACAAATCCCCAATGTTCCCAATCATAGGTGGGACTGTCAGTAGGAAAAAACCCAAAATCATTGAGGTGGAATATGATGACAGGGATCAGTCGCATGACATGATACCTGACCTACCCAACAAGACACAAGATAAAGATCACTTTGATGAGTTCTTGGAATTTTTTCCCCTCATATAAACCCACCTACCCTGATGAATGGGATGAGACATAATCTAATGAACATGGTAACGGGGTCATCTATCACAAGTCATGGATGTTGATGAAGTGCTTCATTGGGGACACCCTTTAGTCCAGTGGATAGACCAAATAGGGAGGATTTGTTCCTAATTGTGTGAACTATGTGCAATAAGAGTGGATTCACATCATCCAGATATACTCATCCAAGACATCATGCCAGAAAAAATATGGTAGCAAGACTGCGACCTCAGTGTGTGATGGTTATGGAGAAAGAATGTGAAAATAAAGATAGTACATGAGTCTAATAACTTGTTCAAAAAGTTGAGGGTGTGGGCGAACGAGTATTCTTCTTTCCTCGACGCACAGTAAGGTCTCAAATCACAACCGAAGTCCCATATTGTAGAGTCTGAAGAAAATATATGGGGAGCCTTGTAAGAGATGGCTATTGTCTAAGATGACAAGGATCTGTCATGGATTAAGGCTAATGAACTACACCCCATTTCCATGGAGGAGGATTAGGATATTAATTTGCCACAATGAATCAGGGATGATAAAAGTCGATGAGTGTAAGAGTTGGGATTCACCATTGAAGAGGTTAACATATCTATATGAGGGGCCAATCCATGGTCGCATTAATTTTTTTGAACACATAAACATACATTCATGATTTGATTTTTTATGCTGGTTACAGGAAAGAAAACCTTTATTTATTTTGGATTGCTGCATTACCATCACTATGATGATATATCTGGTAATCAATCTCAAATTTTACATTGGGCGTGCCCGATTAGAGAAACAAAGAGTGATTTCTTCGTTGAATCACTTGAATAGGAGAGTGATAACATGGATCTAGGAATTTAGGGTCAGAACAACCAATAATGATTTCTAGAATGAAATTGGGAGGCCTAACTGAAGAATTAATTTTTCAGAGCAGTAGAATTTAAATTTTCCCAACACCATCTACATCACAAATGGGTTACTCCATGGGAATTAGAATCAATATGAACAGTGGGGAGTGCAAAGTGTAAATCACAATAACCAAAATTCATAACACTATTGAGATGGTATGAAAACGAAGTATAGTTGTTTACCATGTTCAAAAACATTTAACAATATTTTGTAACCCTAAAATTCGGATAAAAAATAAGGGCAGACCCCTTACCATGTTTGAAAAATGGGGTGTAACTCGAAATATCATCAATTAGTCATCCAAAATGTTATCCCAAGAAAATAAGCAAGCCATGGGCCGAAGATCAGTAGTGTTAGTGGGTTCCATTATGCATGAAATAAGATGAAGATAAAAAATAAAGGGCACACAAAGAATGGATGGTTGGGTGATGGGTTGTTTGAATGGAGTGCAACACTATTGAAATTGGGCCACCATGATGGAAAAACATTAGGTGAGAACAACAGTTCGTTCGGGGATCATATTCATTTTCTAAAAGGATATCTCTGGTGAGATCCTAGAGTAGACCATAGTTTTACATTATTCCAATTATGAAAATATACACGTAATATAACATCTTATGTTGATGATGGAGGCAATAAATAGTATCATGGGGGGGAGATGATGGGGTGGTTGTATGGAGGGATTAGAAGCATGTGGTCCATGTAGTTTTACACCATTCGGTAAAGACTCAAGGGGGAAGGGATCTCTGAATGGGTATGTGATGTGGTAACTATAAAACTAACTTGAATGAGGATAGAAATAAGTCTTCCCCACATAACGTGCCTCTGATAGATAGCTCGGGTTATGTTGGAAAATGATGATTTTTGGGTTGGACTAGAGGAGAAATGCATGGGTGTTCCTATGTATCCCATAAGGATAAAAATCAAGCCATTATTATTTATAGAAGGAGGAAAAGTATTTTACCGACTTCAGGGGAAATAACATTGTGCATGATTGGACCATGTACCAATAGAAGCGACGTTTCATGGGTGTAGTTTGTTCTTTAGGTTTGATGTGTTTTTTTTATGATGAAGAAAACATTGTGTAGATAATTTGAGCGTCACTATAGGAATCTAGGTGTATATAAGCCATGAAAACTGGCATGGTGGATAACTGATAGAAAACATGATGTCCCCTCGACCAAGGGCTTCAAAATACATTTTCATTTTTCATTGTGTGTCCAGGAAGATAGTATAATAGTTTAAGGTGGAATGATTGGACCGAACTATGTATTTTAACATCACATAGAATAAATGGAACAATTTAAAGTCATGTATGACCAAGGCACGTATTTTTAGTTCATATTTATTGGACTCATATAGAAGAATGATGTTTTAGATGGAATGTGTAGGGTGTTATAAAGAAAACATTATGTGAATGAGAAGAAGGTCCACACCAATAACAACTCCAAAGGAGAATCATAAGGGTGAGGGGCCAAGAAAGATAAGAGGATATGGTGTTGGAACCAAAGATGAAATTTTTGGGTCTTCTTATGTATCCCATGAGGTTGGGAATCATTCCATATGTTTTTTGGAAGATGTCGTGATTTTTAACGTCATGTGATAAGGATGTGGGCCGAAGAGACTAACTCTTATAGGGGGAGTGCATATTTTCATTATTGAAAAACCAATGTAAATTAGGAAATAAGACCACATACTCCATGCCATTAAATCCAATAAAAATTAGGGTGAAATGGAAAAAGAAAATAGATAATTAGTGAATCCTAAGATTGACCTGACGATGAGTTGTCTTGGCATTCCTATGTATCCCATAAAGATGGAAATCAATCTGCTTGTGGTTCTGGAAAGATTCATGTATTTTAATGTCATACGATAAGGACGAGGTAATAACTTAGTTTATGGTAATTTTTCTCATATCGAAATATTTGAGACTCTTCCAAGCAGGCATAATCCTTAAAAAAATCCCTAAGAACACTTGAGCCACACATAATGTGGGAAATAGGGGTGGAGAATGTCTTCAAAAATTGAGGAATATAGAGAATGGGAAAGGGTGTAGATCCTCAAAATAGACCACACAATAGAATCATCTTATTAACAAGAAAATGTTCACTATGATATATCACCATGAGTATTGAAATTTCACTTGGACATGATGGAGTGGAAAAGGATTTATAATCATCTGACCAATCATTAAGGCATATGTGGGGTGGTGTAACTATATTAGATACTTATTGACTGTATTCGAAAAAACTCTTCCATATCATGTGACATAAAATTGGAATGAAAAAATGAGGGTCAATAGAAAACCATATTCACAACACGGGACATGTGTCAAATATTCATTTGAAACCATTGGGGAAAATGGCCTAAGATAGAGGGAGAGCACTGAGGCATAACAACCATTATATTCGGGATTCCCTTAAAATATGAATGATTATGAAAAATCAGATAAAAGGAAACATTAATCCTGTAAATGGATGAAAACATGTCTATGTAGAATCCAACACCCTCGGTCCTGAACCTGAGTACTCATGGGAACACATGTTAATTTTAAAAGAGGGTCGAGGAGCCCAATTTGATAGCAGACAACTGAAGAAGAGGAGTGGATAAAATGGGAATTCAGATTTATAATATGGAAGGTATGTGGTGTGTCTATTTCAAACCCAAAGTGAATCTGTTAATAAACCTACACCATACCAAATCCCCGCATTGGAGATATTAAGCCAAGTGGACAGAAGGATGTGATGGGTTCTATGCAATAGGGCTGGACCCAATGAAAATTTTTTCATGCATCCCAATGTATTGTAGTGTGATGTGAATCAAGACATGCATAATTTAAGAGGATGTCAGGTAGTTTTACATCATGGGACAATGATGTAGTAGATCATTGTTTAGAGTCATAGATCTCAGACTATAAATTCCCAGTTTAATGTCATGTGAATGGAAAATATGGGAGGAAAGGGTGAATCAATGTGCTTATCATTTGGAATACCACTGAATAAAAATAACAATTGAGGATAATTTCTGACCATGATTGCAACACAATTTCCATCTCGTGTGTTGTAGAAAATGACAAAAACTCTTGAGCATCAATTGATGACCATATTCGCAATGCAGGGCTCCTATCAAGTTTCCATTCAAAATCGTTGTGGTGGATGGCCTGTGACAATAGGATAGAACTGATTCCTTTCATAGATGACATTCAGGGGTCTTTTTATATGTGAAAGATGATGGAATCCCATGTTATTGGACACGTAAATCATCATGGTACCCGTTTAGTTTAACGTCTTTTAGAATGGATAATAGTGAAGGAGGGGTGTCTATAGAGGATGTGTGTGGCATGAAAAACTTTCCAAACATGAATGAATACATAGAGTCCATATGACACAGCATATTCCAATGTTATATCTTAGGCCAAGCGGTTTGAAAGGTCTAGGGACCTGAGGCTGGTACACAGATGGTGTGTCCTAGTCGGTTTGTAGTTTATCACCTTGTGGGACGAGTGCTAAGTAGTTTAATGTCCTATAGTCAAGATGGACCACATAGTTTAATGTCATGTGGTGAGGATGGTGGTGATCATAGTTTACAGTCATAGAGCATAGACCGTGATTATGTGACCCTTTATGTGAGTATTTCCTTACCAAAGATCCTAATCCATATGAGAAATTATAGGGGTGGGAAACAATGAAATAGATCATGTTATCAAACATATATATGGTTATGAAAATGAAAAAAATAGATTGGGTAGGGTTCATCCCAACCAGACTAACATACCATCTTGAGGAACACTGACGTTTGAACAGATTACGGGACAAGATGAATGACTACACACAATATTTGTGACATATAGGGTGGTGATAATTGAGGAGGATTGATGTTGATTGTGTTTAAAACACAAAATTCATATCAATTTTCCTAAATTGGGAATAATAAATTCGTGTCGACCGCAGACCATATTTGCATCATGGGGTTTTTATTAATGTTTCATTCAATACCCTCCAAGACATTGTCCTGAAATGGTAGGTGGGAAATAAGACCACATACGCCACGCCATTAAATCCAATAAAAATTAGGGTGAAATGGAAAAAAAAAATGGATAATTAGTGAATCCAAAGATTGACTTGAAGATGAGTTGTCTTGGCATTCCTATGTATCCCATAAAGATGGAAATCAATATGTATGTGGTTCTGGAAAGATTCATGTATTTTAATGTCATGAAATAAGGATGAGGTAATAACTTAGTTTATGGTAATTTATCTCATATCGAAATATTTGAGACTCTTCCAAGCAGGCATAATCCATAAAAAATCCCTAAGAACACTTGACCCACACATAATGTGGGAAATAGGGGTGGAGAATGTCTTCAAAAAATGAGGAATATAGAGAATGGGAAAGGGTGTAGATCCTCAAAATACACCACACAATAGATTCATCTTATTAACAAAAAAATGTTCACTATGATATATCACCATGATTATTTAAATTTCACTTGGACATGATGGAGTGGAAAAGGATTTAAATCATCTGACTAATCTTTAAGGCATAAGTGGGGTGGTGTAACTATATTGGATACGTATTGACTGTATTCAAAAAACCGCTTCCATATCATGTGACCTAAAATTTTAATGAAAAAATGAGGGTCAATAGATTACCATATTCACAACACGGGACATGTGTCAAATTGTCATTTGAAACCCTTGGGGAAAATGGCCTAAGATAGAGGGAGAGCACTGAGGCATAACAACCATTCCATTCGGGATTCCCTTAAAATATGAATGATGATGAAAAATCAGATAAAAGGAAACATTAATCATGGAAATGGATGAAAACATGTCTATGTATAATCCAACACCCTCGGTCCTGAACCTGAGTACTCATGGGAACACATGTTAATTTTAAAAGAGGGTCGAGGAGCCCAATTTAATAGCAGACAACTGAAGAAGAGGAGTGGATAAAATGGGAATTGTGATTTATAATATGGAAGGTAATTGGTGTGTCTATTTCAAACCCAAAGTGAATCTGTTAATAAGCCTACACCATACCAAATCCCCGCATTGGAGATATTAAGACAAGTGGACAGAAGGATGTGATGGTTTCTATGCAATAGGGCTGGACCCAATGAAAAATTGTTCATGCATCCCTATGTATTGTAGGGTGATGTGAATCAAGCCATGCATAATTTAAGAAGATGTCAGGTAGTTTTACATCACGGGACAATGATGTAGTAGATCATTGTTAAGAGTCATAGATCTCAGACTATAAATTCCCAGTTTAATGTCATGTGAATGGAAAATATGGGAGGAAAGGGTGAATCAATGTGCTTATCATTTGGAATACCACCGAATAAAAATAACAATTGAGGATAATTTCTGACCATGATTGCAACACAATTTTCATCTCGTGTGTTGTAGAAAATGACAAAAACACTTGAACATCAATCGATGACCATATTCGCAATGCATGGCTCCTGTCAAGTTTCCATTCAAAATCCTTGTGGTGGTTGGCCCGAGATGATATGATATAACTGATTCCTTTCATAGATGACATTCAGGGGTCTTTTTATATGTGAAATATGATAGAATCCCATGTTATTGGACACGCAAATCATCATGGTACCTGTTTAGTTTAACGTATTTTAGAATGGATAATAGTGAAGGAGGGGTGTCTATAGAGGATGTGTGTGGCATGAAAAAATTTCCAAACATGAATGAGTACATAGAGTCCATATGACACAACATATTCCAAAGTTATATCTTAGGACAAGCGGTTTGAATGGTCTAGGGACCTGAGGCTGGTACACAGATGGTGTGTCCTAGTCAGTTTGTAGTTTATCACCTTGTGGGACGAGTGATAAGTAGTTTAATGTCCTATTGTCAAGATGGACCACATAGTTTAATGTCATGTGGTGAGGATGGTGGTGATCATAGTTTATAGTCATAGAGCTTAGACCGTGATTATGTGACCCTTTATGTGAGTATTTCCTTACCAAAGATCCTAATCCATATGAGAAATTCTAGGGGTGGGAAACAAGGAAATAGATCATGTTATCAAACATATATATGGTCATGAAAATGAAAAAAATAGATTGGGTAGGGTTCATCCCAACCAGACTGACATACGATCTTGAGGAACACTAACGTTTGAACAGATTACGGGACAAAATGAATGACTACACACAATATTTGTGACATATAGGGTGGTGATAATTGAGGAGGATTGATGTTGATTGTGTTTAAAACACAAAATTCATATCAAGTTACCTAAATTGGGAATAATAAATTTGTGTCGACCGCATACCATATTTGCATCATTGGGTTTTTATTAATGTTTCATTGAATACCCTCCAAGACATTGTCCTGAAATGGTAGGTGGGCCATACCGCCAATATTCCAAACCATTTGTGGGTACTTTAAGATATGAATACTGATGGAGACCCAAATAAAGGGGAAGTGTGAGGAATGAATATTCTCATGGAGTTTAACATCATGCGGTAAGGATGAACATAGATGGAGATCTCCAAGGAGGGGGATAAATGGTGTGATCATGATTTATCCGATGTAAATGAGGAAATAATCCCACATACCACACCATGTTTATTGAGAAGAAATTGGGCCAAGGGGTAGGACCCATGGGTAGATCGTGATGTTCGGGGATAGGTCCATGAACCAAATGTCTACTCACAGTTTAACATCATGAATAATGATAAAGATGAATAACATCTTGTATAATGGGGCTTGGTAGTTTTTTATCCTTCCTCCTGGATGGATCACAATGTTTAATGTCATTCAGTGAAGACATAAATGTTTAAAGTCATGAAGGAACATGGATTTCTCAATAAAACTGCTTCATGAGTAATTTGGCATTGGTGGGAGGAGTTATACACTCACCATCCATGGTAACTAGGGAGTACTATCAATTTGGGTAAATCATGTGATTGATGTAAGGTCCTTCCCATTTGGTCAACATCTTGGGTGGTTTCCTACTGGGTATCATTTGTTATTTCAGGGACAACTCCATGTCACCATGTAAGAAAGTGTGGAGGCGATGTTTTTGGTTGAAATATCTGGATATCATATTATAGTGCCCCTCTAGATTTTTCATGGAACAAAGCCCATTCTCGTCGAGTGCTTCCACTTCTTCTAAAAGAATCTCAGGTACCTTATCTAGTGATAAATAATGGTAGAAAGTTGTTCCTAATGAAGGAAACTAAATCTCGATGGTTATGAATGCCTCTACTCTATACACCACGTATTATGGGGTCACTAGAGTTGGATTACAAGTCATCGTTCATTAAACCCAGAGATCCTTGGGGTGTTTATCTGGACAACTCTTCATGTTCTGACTAACGATCTTCAACATAATATAAGAGAGGTTTTTTAAATTCCTTTGCCATCCCATTTTATTGTGCAGTATAGCAGGATAAAATATTATAATTTATTTTTTACTTTACATTCAACCACTTCAGTTTTATTGCCCAAGATATGGTGTCCTTATTGTTGGGGATGACGCGAGGGACGTCGAATCGGCAGATGCTATTTGAGCTCACAAAATCAACAATAGAATGGAAATTGTCATCTTGTAGTGGAACTGTATATGCCCACATGGAAAATAATTCCACAAAGGTCAATAAAACCTATGCTGGAGAGCTATCATCAGTGGATATGGTCCTTAGACATCGAGTCCCCATACCGCAATGGTCAAAGAGTACTTGGTAGAGTGGAGAGGTTCTGGATGTTGATGCCCAAAATTAAAATGGATTGGACATGCATGGATCATCTTTGAAAACACATTATAATCATGGATCATTGCAGTCCAAAATTACCCCAATCATCAGAGCTGGTGAGAGTGTTTCAGCCCTATCTGATATGCCCTGTAGGATCATGAATGAATATTCCTTATGACTTGAAACACCTAGCCTCCCTAAATGAAACGAAGGATAACCCCATCAAAACCACGTCTGTAGATGATCTGTTCGATTCCAATACCACTCTAGAGGGTTAACAACATAGCACTCCATCAGATTCACTCATAGAAATATCAATCTACCGAGAGAATATAGTTCTAGAGATACTCGATTAAGAAGGGTCCTCTAGTTAGGAGTCACTTCCAGCACTGTGGTAGGGGGACCTGGGGGACTCGACGTGGACTTACCAGAAAAAAGGTGGATTACCTACGGTCTATAATAGTCATCTAGATTAATGAGATTGATTAATCATTGATTCCCTATGTAGATAATCAAATCTTTTTATTAGGATCTACAGGAGATGCAGACAAGCTGGCCAAGGGGCTGGCTTAGCCGTTCTTGGACTAAGCGACATGGGTCAATTGTAGATGAGATGTGAATTAGGACATCAACTGGAAGGTATGTTATAATGGTGGTAATAGCTCTAGAATCTGGATGACACAGTCACCATTGATATATCTAATGATTAGTTCTAAGTCCCCTTTCCAATGTATGTTGTGAACATCAATCACGAGGGCCATTTCGAGATAAGAAATGATATCCTGGTACTCTACCTTATTTTGGGTATATCCTTCTAACAATTAGAATGAATATGGCAGAATATATTGTGTTGGAATTATGAAGATGATACCCATTCCCACATTGTTGAGTCTCAGAACATTGGGTGTTCCACAGTTATAGCTTTGGGAATCACCATCAAATTGAATTTTCCACCACGGAATGGCTCTTTCCACCGAGATTATTTCCTTATATGGAATATCAAGATCCAGATACTACTATACGGGAACAGGATGGGCAACGAGGTAGTTGGGAAAATAATAGCCATTAATGTACATATTGGTGGACAAACATGATCTAAAATTGTTTTAGTATCACCACCCATCAAGCTAGAAGACCTATCAACATGAGTAAATTTAGAATATTCTTAATGGGATCCACTTAGGTCATTTGTTGTATCTCATTGAGCTTCATGTAATGTCACAATTTCTTCCCTGTGACCACTATTACATGCTATATAATTTCAATATAGGTGTATATGGCGTTTATATCTAGATTCATGAAGCTTAGTTAGCATAAAATGAGCTTTGTTCCCTCATGTTTTTTCTAGGCGAGTAGGGCATCGAAGGGATAATTCCAATGTGGTCCCTTAAAAGTCCAAAAACAATTCTCGAGACATTTTTCATCAGGATTGAAGGATGTAATATGTAATTCATGATTTACTCAAAAGCATTTAGACACTCTTCATCCCACTGATAATTGGTACCTTTTTCATGAACATGGAAATGAGATTGCACATTCCTCCCATATATGATATGAATCAACATATATAGGTTATGTGTCCATGAAATCTGCATATCTCTCGAATGTTTCTTGGAGTATACATATGACTGATGTCCTAGAACTGTTCCAGATCGATCTTTATGCCTCTATATCTGACTACAATTTTACGAAACTTTTCGAAGGTGGCCCCAATGGTGAACTAAAATATGTTGATGATCAGATGGTGGTACTTGAAAAATATTAACACATTCTTTAAATCATTGATATAGTCTTATAAATCACATGATTTTACCACCATATCGTCCATGTAAAATTCCAACAATGCCCCATGGATCAGTTCAAATTTGTGAGGCATGGAACGCTCAATGGTGGCTCTTGAATTCTTTTCACCAAAGAGAATTACCTGGATGAAGAAGGTACCTTCTGGTGACTTGAATGTGATGGAATCTTTATCCCCAACATCCATTTAGATTTCATTATAATTATAATACCCATACAATAAATAGAGATCCAAAAACCCACACCGGCTTCAATGAACAGTTCTGTCATAGGAAGGAGAAAGTCATCATTCCGATAGTGATAGTTGAGATATTGGATGTCAATACTGAATCTAATCTATCTATTCTTATTTTTGGAAGGCACAATGCTAGATAACCATCAGGGGTATTGAACATCCTTAATGATGTTGGATCTGATGATCTTATCATCCTTTCCCTCGACTATGGCTCCATGAGAAGGGTGCCTCGATATAGGAGGTCATCTGAACTCGTGATGATTTCCCGGAAGACTGATGTGGTGGAAGATGAAATAAGGATCATGTCCAGAGAACTCATCATAACTCCATGAAAATACATCAGGATTCCACATCAATATGTTCACATATTTTAGTTTCTCTTCGACAGGTATAGTGACACTAATCAATGTTGGTTTCATATCCATCTCGTTGCCAAGGTTTACCTGTTTCAATTCATCGATGGTGGTAGAGATTCTCTATCCTAAAGTACATGGAGAATCATCCAAATCATTTTCTTTATTCATATAAGAGTGTACCTCATCTGGATACAATACTTCTATGTTGACATATCTAGACCGGACACTGGAATAAACCTAAGCGGTTGTGGACATTGCCACGGGGAGATCTTATACTATCGACACTATTGTATGGAAATAATTTGACTCAATCCCAAATGGCCTTCATCCCAAGGGGCCATTCTTGATGATATCAATTAAATAGTTGCACGTCAACTTTGATCATGTTTATCCCATCCTCATGAAACATAAAATCATGATGTATTTTTCTTGCCATGGGGTTGACATATAGATATCGTATGGGAGTACTGGTCCTTGGGATCACGTGAGCCTAAATTTATAGGTATACGAGGTGATTTTGTGTCATCTATTAGACATGGTAATGTCCTTCCAACTTAAACTAGAAACAAAAAATCATTTCCCCAAATATGGTGTCGTGGAGTCCAATTGAGGGATCAATAAAATTTAGGCATCATCTAGGTCTATCCACGGGTCAGTCCAGCTATAGAATATTCTACCTAATTATCGTGAATTTTATTGTCCTTATTCTTATAATAGTTGGAATCCCGGTATTATGCTTCATAAGAGGAAATGTGAGACACATCATCTTGGAATACTCCTACTCAACCATTAATGGGGTACTTGTGGAATTGGTTATATGAAGAAGAGACCTCCATGTGTATGTGGTGCCCTAGTCTAACCATCAACACATTGTAGACATTGTCTTGTGAGACAACCATTAAGTCAGTGCTGGAAACCAAGACACCAAACATTGTCTTCATGAAGATCATTCAATCTGGTGTCTATTCCATCCATTCATAACCATTAATTTTAATATCAAACAGACTCAGCTCATCCTCAGACAACCCTATCAATCTGGGTGTTCTATTCTGGATGTGGTTGATCCCTACCCCTGTCTCAACAAGGAAACCATGAACCACCACACATTTGAACATTCTAGTGATGTACTATGGGTGGATGTGCCCTTCTATGGGAGTCCCTTCATCTTATCCAATGAAATATATAGTGTCTGGACATTTATCACGATTAACTTCTCATCATGGAAGGCTTCTATGGTTTCTACCACCATCTAAAACTCAAGGGAGATTCATAAAGCCTCAAAAATTGATTCCCACAAAACTGCTACCAGGAGAAGATCCTTGAGGATAGAGAGATTCATAGGAATGCCGAAAGGATTATTATAAATCTCATACCTCTATGCCAAGTGTGAATATATGGTGATAGGAGGTCATTCAGTGGAATTATGTTTGATGGGACCTTCTAGTTGAATCGAAGACTGATTGGTGCCATAAATTTCATGCAACTCAATAGTAAAAAAGGCAAGGGGAATCTACCAGATGAGGTATCAATGACTGAAGATGAGAAAAAAATGAACGGTGATGATTGTAACATGGTCATAGTGGATCTACCTGATTAAGAAGCGCAAATGGTGGTGAAGGTGGATAAGGTGAAATAATATGAGAATAATGTGTGTACTGAGCTTCACACTATATTAGTTGTTTGGTTTTGGTGGTATTCACAGCCAGGCTGGATGTCGTGAGAAATGCATCCCAATATCTAACATAACTGCAGCTCCGTCAGCACTGGCATTGGCTAGGGATGATGTGAGGATCTATCTATAACTCTTTGTCATTTGGAACTATATATGGGTTTTTCTATATAAGTGGTGATAACTAATTCATACGCTATGTCATCACTTGAAGTGTCCTCCATCCACATGAAAATTCTTTTGGAAATTTATATGTACTGGGGTTTGAAATGATAGAGAGTAAGAGATGACATTTTCATTGGGGAGGGTCTTTTTTTTCTCAATCCCTACTAATTCATAACCATCTGGGATGAGGAAAGCTGATACATCAATGTAGAAGAAATGAGTGTATGTAACATGGAGATTTCTAAATGTTTGGGTCAATTCAAACGTCCACATATAATACAATGGGAACAAGTTAGTACCTTATTAACCTTTTAGTCGTTGTATTTTTGAGACATGTGGTTGGAAAACCACTTCCAATTACCTTGGTTGTCACTCTCACTGTCAGGCTGCCAGAATACACATTCCACTAATGCCGGGACTTGACCTAAGATGACTGTGTCATTATCAACCTAGTATTGGAACCAGTATTTAAACTCATATCAATTCTTTAGGGTTCACTCTAGGATGCATTGATAGGGGAATTAATTGTGGTTATCAGTGAGATCCACGTCTTTGGGCCTCCTGCATTCTGGTAACCGCAGAATTCCCTATTCCAAGGTACTTTGAAAATAACCAGGGAACTGAGCCTCATTAAAAGAGTAGGTATGGTTCCTTATATCTGGGAATGAGTATCTAGGTTCCTTTCCATGATGAGGCATGGTAGGATCCTATCGATGAGGTGGAACATAGTTGTCTGACCTAGGAGGTGGTGGCACGTTACGTGGGGTACCTTCCAATTATGAATTTGGCTCATCTGGCCGAGAGGCTGCACCAGAGGTGGCGGGCCATTGGGAGGATGTAGAGGTGGCTCCATTGGTAATAACATCAGTTATATGGGAGCCTTTATTTGGGATTTCGTAATGGTATCGACATTATTATCTATTCTAGAGGTAACTAAATGATTAAATATACATTCTTGAGTGGATATTTGTAAGGATTATTCTAGAAGATGAGATTTGTTAGGGAAATCCTTGAATCCACAGGGGTAATTCGGAGTGATGATAGAGGGGATTAGTTAGGTTTTTACATTCCCCAAACACAATATCATCTGTTTTTTTCATGAGTTTATGGAATATCAAGGTAGTATGTGATTCTATTCCACCAGGAGAAAAAGATCACGACATGATTATTAGGCCCGTAATTGAATGTGAAGTGGTCAACAATACTCTTCTTCTAGGTGGTAGTGTAGAAATGTTAATGAAACTACCTACAAATAACCCCCATCTGGCTACTGACCTATTGGGTAGCTGGATGTACCCACCAAACATGGACCCTTCTTTTGTTTGTATGAAAAACCATAGTTTGGTGGCCTCCTGTTGTGAAAGAGTTCCCAACATGGGTCCAAACAATTAGATGAAGTGGTCCAGATGCTACAGTGGATCAACCGTCCCATTAATGTTGGATAAGGTAGGATTTTTGATGCTAGGGGTGGTAGAATATGATCCACCCATTCTAGATAAGTCTTTCCATTAGCTGGGATTGCCACCTACTGAGTTTCCAAATCCTCAATGTGGGAAATAATGGATGTAATAGGATCATCTGGTATGGTATTCCAATCTGGAAGAGGATCCCAAAAAACCAGTGCATTGGTAGTTATATCAACATGATATGCAAACCCTGTGGCTCGTGGAGCGCATAGTGGGATGACCTGTGAGACTGCTGGGGAATGACATGTAGAGCAGGTGTGGGAAACTGGGATGGGTCCCAAGGAGTGTTATCATGATATTCGGTTGATTTGGTGAGGAATATCATGACATCACGAGATAAACTCCAGAATTTTCTCGGTACATGTGGGCAAGATGGTCAGGGTCAGCTTGAGGAAACTCGTCGGGGAGAGGGTGTACCTGCCCCTACTGCCCAAATCATGAATTACCATAGTCTGGTATCCATTCTGCAACATGTTCAACAAGAAGGTAATTGACCATATTTTCATTAATATGAGCATTTGATGGAACATTGCCTTTTCCGGATTATCTGCCATATTCTTCTCTAAGTGAGACATGTCAGAGAGTTTGAAGACCCCAAGATGTTCTTTTCCCTTATTGGGATTCCAACCGAAGTATAATGACTCAGTTGGTATAGGGAGACCCATTAAATTAATTTTTTGTTGAATATCCCTTCCCAATGAATCGAATAGGTTTGGTACTCCGCATGTGGGTATTTTCTCTTTAAGGCGATCTAGCTAGTTCTCTCCCTCTGAAAGGTCATCCATGTTAACTACAACTGAATATCCTCAATATCACATAGCATGTGAGGCTATCTCTAGATAGAACTAAAATGAATGGAAATGTAATTCACCCAACCATAGATATGAACTTGGGGGAAGCATCATTAATGATTCTTCATAGCACCTTATACCTCTGAACACATCACTACTGGGGAGTATAATGGTGATCAGGTGACCCAGTGTGTTGGGACATTGGTATCACAACCAAGTTGACCATAAGACATTTCTGACCAATATCATCAATGTGTTCCTAAATCTTAGGGTAATTCAACCACTTATGATGGATATGGAAGTGCATATCCCAGTGGGACTAGCCATGGAACACGACCTACTTCTGGGTAAGAGATTCCGGTGTACGGATGTTTGTGGTTTCAACTAGCCAGAAAATCTTTGGGAAATGGTCTGCACCAATGATATACCACAAGATCATCGGCTCAGACTCTGGCTCCGGCCCCTGGTTGCCCAATTCAATGACTGGGGGATGGTGAGGGACTAGTAATGGACCTAAAGTTGACCACTGATATGGTAGACATGCAAGTGTAGAATATAGTGAGCGAGTTGAAAATCCTCATCATGTTGTGTTGTCATTTAATGAATGGAAAGACTACACCACCAAATCATGTTATGACGGACTAGAGACCATAGATTCATGTGTAGGGGATGCAGTTACTAATAGTGGGTCATGCTGTTTTTATTCCTCTAGGGTTCTCCAGAAATTATTTTAGTTATCCATAGATGAGGTGGAGAATGATCATGCTGACGAAATGGAGGATTTTACATCCGTGCCCTAGAATGTGGCCAAATTTTCCTTTCACCTATAGGTATACTAAGATGGAGTTGGGGATCTATTGGACCTCCCATTTGGATGAATGAGGATTATACACCTTGTATTTTATCTTGATTGCTATCATCGAGGAACAATATGAGTTTTCCATTGCTGAATTTCACTCATCCTCAGAATTTGAAAAGCATATGGGTTTAGTCACCATCTAAAACTTCTCTGTATTCATCCTTTGGTGGTGAAGACCCTCCCTCATAATTCATGATAGTACTTCAAGATAGGTTATGTTTCTGACACATGGGGTACCTTCAACTGAACTATTATGTTGGAATATAGGAAATCATCCTGGGTGACATGGGGTGAAAGGAGTACCCGAAAAAATGTCAAGGGGAACATGGGGAGGGCCTCCATGTACACTGACAGGCATGTGGAGTGTATCATAGTGGGAAGGGTTGTGGAATGTAGGACCTCTTCCATAACTAGTGGGATGATGGTCATTACCTCCACGATTGTTTCCATTAATAGTGACAGTATGTGTAGGGCATTCGTACTAGTCAAACTATACACGAGGAAGAGATTGTTGTTGCAATACAATGGAGTGGGGAAGAAATCCACATATCTAATTGTAAATATGAGTATGACCCTTCCGGTTGTGGTAAGAAGATGGGGAAGACCCACACACAGATGGTTGACGGGTTAATGTGGATCATCACATCAGAAACCTTTGATAGGAAGATGTAATCCATAAATGGGATTACATGTGTTGAAGAAACCTCTATGCTAGACGTCATGGCAACATATAGGGTCTTCGATCGGAATGATTGTGGAATATGGAGGGCCTCCACACCATGTTTGGGAGCAGGGAGGACATACACTTTCATTTTTTGTGGCATGGGGAGGATCACTGTGTTGGATGTCATTGTTTCGAGTCAGCCCACAATGGGTTGTACCTATGTCGGCGACCAAGAGAGTTGTCCCAACCTGCATGTGGGGCATTAGGGACTTTGATCTAGGCCAAGCCTATAATTTACCCTACATATCATAACCAGTCATTTATGGTATGCGTTAGTGGGGACACAATCCATTGTATTCATTGATGATGACTCCCCTAGAAGGCATCCTCCTCATATTTCACCTTATGTTGGCATCAAGTATATCAAATTGGGGATGATGGAGAAGGTGCATAACAAACCTACTCCTCTAACCATGGGGTTTGGGGCAGCGTTGATGCAGCTTGGTGGGAGCCCTCCTTGGCCTCCCTCCTGTACTGGATCACAGCTCGGCTCTCCCGGACTTCTCTCACATCATTTGAGTAATGATGTGTTTCGTCAAAGTGTTTTGGGGAGATGCTCCTGAATTAGTTGTAGGTTGGTGTGTGGAGCATCAGATCCCAACCAGTCCTTGTGGGAAGCATTGAAGGTGAGGTACAGAATCCTCTAGGTCCTATTAGGCCATATCCCGATTTGGGATAATCCCTTCATCCTCATATCGTCAAACAAGGTCCTTGAACAACATCCTCCGAATGAGTTCGAATGGTGAAATTGGGCGTTGGTTCCAAATAGATATTGATGTGGAGTAAGTCACATAAGATATGGGGAATCCCAGGATTGTAGCGTTGGTGTTTCCTCAGCCACTGTGTAAGGGGTTGAGTGGTGATCGGCTTCCTAACATAGCATTTTGGGTATATAAAAGCTGGAATATTCAACCATTATCATTGAAAACTGGAAAGAGACATCCAGTGCCCCAATGAAATTTCATTTTGCATGATTGGAATGAAGGATCCATGTTTACATCATTCCTAACAGGGATTTGAAACATTCATCATCTCTAATATATTTTTAGTTTTATTCTAGGACCAATACTTTCATGGAGGGTCCTAGAAACAAATAGCTGGATCTGGTGACATTATTATCGACTGATGTCTTAAACTCTACAAATCTCTACATTGAGGATAATAATATAAATTTGGGTTCACAATTTCTTTTTCGGACACTTTCAATGGGGAGCACATTCATTTTTCATGGATGCACTGTGATATTGCCCGATTTTCCCGCAATCAAAATGAAGGTGGCATACGTCACTTATTTAGAGATGTTTGCACCGTGATAGAAATGGGATGATGGTTTGTGGGTCTATCCTTCCGTGGATTCCTCCTCAGAACTAGTTTCCTAGTCAGGGTCACCGTTAATGATTAAGAGGTTGTTCATGAAACTCTTCATAGTGACATATCTCTGCAGATTCCTATTAATTACGTTGCTTCTGTATTGGCATTCTGTAGAGACCCGAAGCCTGACGTACATGGACATTACATTACTTTTGCGGAATATTTAGTACATAACAAAAAACACACACACAAGGATCGTAATAGTTTAGTTTCTTTGGAAACTCGGAATATAATCTTCTAATCCTGGTGAAATATCTTCAACATCTCCCATAAATATCTTCCTTTTTTTATACCTAAAACCTTTCCTTATATCCTGGGGAAAAGAAAAAATGAAAGGGTAAGATCAAATGCTCAGTAAGGGTAAACAAAATAAATATCAATCACATCATATACATAAGCACATACCTTTTGGAAATCTTAACCTGTAAAAGAGATCAAAATTTCATAACCTGGAATAACTCATGGAAGTGAAATGTAATCACAATAATCATAACGTAAAACATTAAACTTTGTTTCATACACACATAATCATAGAGAATCATTTATTGTTAGTCAAGACTCATTTCCAAGACTATCTTAGTGGACAAAGTCCCTTTCTGAACCGAGTCACCATCGTTTCAGTCCTGTTTCACTGAACCGGTATAACCTACCATTCCAGCCATGTCTATCTCATGAGATATAAAATCTTTACCCAATGCATTGGAGGGAGATATAGGTCCCACCCATCTCATAATGATACCATTCTTATGTGTGCCACAAAATCATAAATCACACATCATTGCATAACCCATGTAATACAAATGGGAATCTTAAACATCATGACATTATAAAAAACTTTATATAAGATAAAGGAATTCATAAAAATAATTCCACCACAACATAATCAAATCAATATAATAATAAGGATAAAAACAGAACCCTTTATTAACTTAGATGGAAAATAATTTTGATAAAACACTTGAACTCCATTCTTGAGAAAATATCCTTTCTCCTTCAAAAACACTTTTCCTTTCTTAACATGTCGTACAAAAAGATGTTGATTAAAAAAAATCGTGAAAACTTATAAAGGAAGCTTCTTGGAAATAATGTTTTAAAAATCCATTCATGCCGTATAAGTTAAAAAAAGAACATTCTTCATACTTTTGTCGGAAAAGTCAAAAAGTACCTCGTACGAAAAACGACAAAAGATTCCTTTCATATCTTTTACTAAAAACTCACCGAAGGGTAAAATGGGATTTAAACAATTTTAGGTGAATGGAAATAATATTACATATTTAGGAAACATGGATGTGTATGATAAACTACACCCCAATAAATGCCAAAGTATAAACAATCTCGGATAAAAATGAGATTGTGATATTTCCCTTACCTTAGGTCCGATTTGCTTCGTAAGTGTCCGAACCTCCTGTATAATGATTTAAATAATTTCGTTGACTTATTACAGAATCATATTCATTGTTATGATATCATATATGGGTCACTTATGACTTTATATTACCCGTTCTTTTGTAAATTCCATGTTAAAAAGCGTTTTGGGGAAAATTGTTTCATTTGTCGTCCGTGTTTTGACTTGTAATTATTCATATGATTACTTAGATCATGATTACATAATTCCAGAATATAAAACATGATTTATATATATATATATATTCAGAATATAAATATATATAATAAATCATTAAATGGAAAGAAATACACCGTTCATGGAGATAGTAGGCCGTACGTACGCATGAACGCTATTTTCGTTTCCTTATTGAGTTGAACAGAATTAAGTAGATGACATTCATATATATACACATAAATCCAGTATCATTATTATGTCATATATTTCATGATTACTTATTTTATATACTTTATAATCATTCATGAATGGTTAAAGTGGAGAATGAATTTCATCGTGTCGTGGAGACGGTAGTCCGTACGTACGCACGAGCGATGATATCATTCTCATGATCGTGGGACTGTATTGGAGTGTATGTCTACTATTTCAGAATCAATATCACTTTAAAATAATAATATATAGTTATTATTTACACCATTATACCCATCCAAGTAAGGTGGTGGTGGAAAATAGATTTCACCACGGCGTGGAGACGTTATTCCGTACGTACGCACGCGCGGTGATTTCCTTTTCCGTAGGATGGATAGATGGTGAAATAGGATTGTTTCATACTTATAATAAAATATCAGTATATGAGTGATTCTGATGATATTACTTCATAATGAAACAACGTAATAAGAAGAAGTGGAAGAAGAAATAAAGGTGAAAGAATCGGTAACGGAAATTACCTCTTCTTTGAAGAGCCTCTTTGAGACCTCCTCTTAGGGCACTAAAATTGGACTTTGAGAAAGACCAGTACCTCTAGGATGTTTATATGGAAGTGTAGAAGAGAATTTGGCAGGGGTTGGCCGAGCTTGAAGGCTCAATGTTGTGTGAGGAAGAGAGGGAGGAGGTGCCCTTTTATAAGGGAGGAGAGGGGCACCTTAGGAATATCTCAAAATATTATTTTATATTAAAGTCAAAATCGGTTTATAATGGTTCCAAAGGGTCTTATTTCGAAGCTAAAGTGTGGATGGGTCTAAATACTATCAACCAATAGGATTTAGACATGGTTAGGTTATTATTTTAACCTTATCAATTAGATTTAACTCTAAGTTAAATAATTTATCTCTTACCGTGTCTTTTTGTTTTCTTACACTATATGGTTAATACACTTACTATAACATTCTAAAATAACCCCCAATTGTTTATTATTAATATATATATCCTTATCTAAGTCATTTGGCCGAACCATAGATTTTTAGGAAAACAATAACAATTAATAATATAATATTTGATTTAAAAACTATTTTGTGTCAATTTTGGCTCTATTTAGTAATTGATTTTTGTGAAAATCATAACAGAATGATAAGTTCTAAAAAAGTTAATTAAATCAATTATAACATGTCATATTAACCTATAAAATTATTTGAATTCATAAAAAGTCTCAAATTAGATCTATTTGGGTATTTATAACATCAATTATGTCAATATTTCATTAATAAGATAATTACTGCATCATATTTGTGTCATAAATAAATTAAATTATTTGATGTCTAAAAATTACAAATAAAATACCACTATGTATGAAATCTTTTTATCTTTCTAATGAATATTTAAAATTGAATTTATCTTATGTATAACCCTATATTAAAAATGTTTTAGTAAATAAACATTGATTTTAAATCTTTTAACTCTTCTTTGAATTAAATAATAATAAATGTCCTAATCTAATCCAATGGGCCTAAATGGTCATATTTTACTCCTAAGCTTTTTTTTGGTCGAATTAAACTTATCCAATAGAATTTGGACATGTTTTAGGGTAATAATAATATCATTTTTACACTTAATTACCCTATTTACTTTTAACCGTGGTAAAAAAAAGTAAAAAGTTAGTATTCACCAAAAAATTATTTTCATCTCATTGAACCACATTTTACATACTGACATCAACCGTGTCTCTTGGATTTTTGAAATTCCACTCACAGAAGCGGTAAAATTATGTTTTATGAACAATTCAGTTTTTTTAACTACCACTTATTGGTTTCACTATTCATCAAAAATTGAAAGTTTTTAGAAAAATACCAAAAATTAGGCCTAAGCTATATTTGATATTATGAACTCAAAAATGATGTCTATTTTACCAAATTCAAAACATATCAGTTGCATTAATTAATTTAAAAATAAATTCCAGTCGTCAAAACAATTAGCGTGTTTTTAAGTGATAATTACTATCAAAAGATTGACACTTGTTTATAACTGGTTGGAATGTGAAATTACATCCAATGACCAAAATTGTATTAAATTGTAAAAATATATTCTAAATATACTTTTAAACCACTCAAATTAAAAATTTATCACTATTAATTATTTCGATTAAAAAAGTTGTTTTTAATTATAATTTAGTAATTTTCACTATTCGTCAGAATATGAAAGTTATCTGAAAAGTAACAAAATTTCACCCTAAGCTAATTTCGATATTCCGAATCCAAAAATGAAGTCCATTTAAAAAAAATTTACAAAATTTCAAAAAGTTTTTATTACTATACATAACGGCTAGTTTTAATAATATTTTAACAGCATATCGTTGTTTAGCGAAACTTGGTGTTGCGTACAACACACGCTATCGTGAAAGGTCGTGATTTCCTGTAATTAAATCCAGGTCAGAGATGTGTGTTGTGAAAGCTCCTTTTGGTGTAGCGTATAACACAAGACATTAATGAAATTAAAAAGAATATTTTTCATAAAATCTCGGGGTGTTACAATCTACCCCCATTAAAATGAATTTCGCCCTTGAAATTCGTCGGGGTTATAAATGGTTTACTATTTGAAAGTTTCTTTGATAGAAACCCACATCGTAAAAAGGAATACCAAAACTTATCTTTAAAAACTAAAGTATAAAACATAATGGTTACCCAAGTTAACTAATCACTGGGTATCCACATAGGAGAACATAGGTGAAAATATGGACATGGAAGAGAAATCTAACCATCATGTTCTGATGGAGAGTGGTAGAGGACATGGCTATGGAAAAGGCAACAATCACAAATCCATAAATTTGTGACGATCTAAGGTACCATCTGATTAATCAGATATAAGAGCACTAGGACAACATTTTTGATTTTCAAGATCGTTTCCCTAAAGTTGAATAATTTGAATTAGAATAAATACTTACATTATTTTGGTACAATCTCACTGCTGTTTGTGCCTTGAACAACTTCCACTTCATCTCTTAAATAAATGAAGTTGAATTTGTTATTATTTAAGTGTTAGCAGATCATGTGATAGAATGACGGGTCATTCCATCTGTCTCAAACAAAAGGATAACAAAAGTTATAAGTCCATCTTATGGTTAATCGTATATGGTTCAAAAAATGAACTTATACTTAATATATCATACCTCTTAATAAAATAAAATTAGTTTCTACTAACTAGGGACTTCCTGTAGGCCAGTGGTTGGCGATAAAGGCCAGTCGCACTTCAGTTGTGGGTTCGATTCACACAGCTTTGTCCGACACGATGGGTTGTCACCCGTCCAGCAGGTTGTCCTTTTTCTAAAAATACATTACTATAACATCACATAAATAATATCAAAAGTCCCATCCTTAAACAATACTAACTGATGTCCAACATAATCCATTCCAATATTTAGGAAATACTTCGGTTCAATCTCATAATATAAAGAAAATGATTATTTGAAATGTCATCAACCATGCATGTGAATACCATCATTTTTCCCCCATATATCATGTTGGTCACATTCCAATCATGTGAATACCTTAATCATGTATTCTTTTGAAAAATGAATACCCATTAAACCTTAGTGAAAACATGAATGCTTTCAAAAGTTAACTCTTTCCACATACCAAAATCCAAAAATTCTATATACTCAATCCATTACATAACCTTCTCCTTATATCAGTCATGAGCTCATGAATACTATCAAACATTTAATTTTCTCCTTATCCCTTCATTATCCACATATCATCTATATTCCAAAAATATCTGAATATCCTTTAATGGATACTGGCACCATTAATAATACACATTAAAAACTCAAGGAAAGACAACAACGTAAGAATCCTTAGATGTCTCTTTATTCTATAGTACCATGAGATTACTTATACAACATTACACTTGATAAACATGTAATCATTCCACTACCTTATTAAACCATTGACCGAGCTTCAACAATTCTTTCATCTCACATATCATTTGTAGTCTCTTCATCATCGTCAACATAAATACTACCCATACGGTCGTACTGATTCTCTTCATGTGACTTTCCCTTAGGGCATTGGTTTGCATAATGCCCGTACATTCCACATTTAAAACATTTAAACATTGTTGATGTCGTATCAATACCATTATCCTCATCCCTAGTGCTAACTGAATCTTTTCCTTTGCACTTACTGGCTTTGTGTCCTTCTTTTCCACACCCAAAGCATATTCCAGTTCCTTTGAAACATTCTCCTTGATGCCTCTTCCCACATGATTTATATAGGGGAAATTTAACTTTCTTTCCTCTATGACCATCATGAAACTCCATCTTTCTCTTATTATCCAAGTCAGGAAACTTACCGAATTTTACTTTGTTGATCATATTATGAGATTGCTGATTCGGTATAATAATAATGTTTAGACCTCCAAATCCCATTTCATTTGGTTGTTCATGAAGAATATCATTCCATTGTCTATCATATCCTCCATTATCGTGAATCATCTTGTTTCCAGCCATTTTCTAAAACCCAAAATGAATAGTGTGAGAGGAGAAAATCATGCTAGGGAAAAAAACATTATAATGGGGGAGTATCCTCAATATCTAACTTCTTAGGTTAAATTCTAAGATCGTTAGGGCAATTCTAGGACTATAACCTATACGTATACTTAACCTTAGGGACATCCATAGAAATACCTTAAAAATATATCTAGGGATCTCACTAATGTTTTCGCATCCTAGTTTCCAAAGGTTGACTAAACCTTTCCTCTGATACCAACTGTAGAGACCCTAAGTCTGACGTACATGGACATTACATTACTTTTGCAGAATGTTTAATACATAACAAAAACACACACACAAGGATCATAATAGTTTAGTGTCTTTGGAAACTCGGAATATAATCTTCTAATACTGGTGAAAGATCTTCAACATCTCCCATAAAGATCTTCCTTTTTTATACCTAATACATTTCCTTATATCCTGGGGAAAAGAAAACATGAAAGGGTGAGCTCAAATGCTCAGTAAGGGTAAACAAAAGAAATATCAATCACATCATATATATAAGCACATAAATTTTGGAAATCTTAACCAGTAAAAGAGATCAAAATTTCATAACCTGGAATAACTCATGGTAGTGAAATGTAATCACAATAATCATAACATAAAACATTAAACTTTGTGGCATACACACATAATCATAGAGAATCATTTCTTGTTATTCAAGGCTCATTTCCAAGACTATTTTAGTGGACAAAGTCCCTTTCTGAACCGAGTCACCCTCGTTTCAGTCCTGTTTCACTGAACCGGTATAACCTACCATTCCAGCCATGTCTATCTCATGAGATATAAAATCATTACCCAATGCATTGGAGGGTGATATAGTTCCCACCCATCTCATAATGATACCATTCTTATGTGTGCCACAAAATCATAAATCATACATCATTGCATAACCCATGCAATACCAATGGGAATCCTAAACATCAGGACATCATAAAACAATTCATATAAGATAAAGGAATTCATAAAAATAATTCCATCACAACATAATGAAATCAATGTAATAATAGGGATAAAAACAGAACCCTTTATTATCTTAGATGGAAAATAATTTTGATAAAACACTTGAACTCCATTCTTGAGGAAAATATCCTTTCTTCTTCAAAAACACTTTTCCTTTCTTAAAATGTCATACAAAAAGAAGTTGATTAAAAATAATCTTGAAAACTTGTAAAGGGAACTTCTTGGAAATAATGTTTTAAAAATCCATTCATGACGTATAAGTTAAAAAAAACATTCTTCGTACTTTTGTCCGAAAAGTCAAAAAGTACCTCGTACGAAAAACGACAAAAGATTCCTTTCATATCTTTTACTAAAAACTCACAAAAGGGTAAAATGGGATTTAAACATTTTTAGGTGAATGGAAATAATATTACATATTGAGGAAACATGGATGTGGATGATAAAATACAACCCAGTAAATGCCAAAGTATAAACAATCTCACATAAAAATGAGATTGTGATATTTCCCATACCTTAGGTCCGATTTGCTTCGTAAGTGTCCGAACCTCCTGTATAATGATTTAAATAATGTAATTGACTTATTACAGAATCATATTAATTGTTATGATATCATATATGGTTCACTTATGACTTTATATTACCAGTTCTTTTGTAAATTACATGTTAAAGAGCGTTTTGGGTAAAATTGTTTCATTTGTCGTCCGTGTTTTGACTTGTAATTATTCATATGATTACTTAGATCATGATTGCTTACTTCCAGAATATAAATCATGATTTATATATATATATAGTAAGAATATACATATATATAATAAATCAGTAAATGGAAAGAAATACACCATTCATGGAGACGGTAGGCCGTACGTACGCATGAACGATGTTTTCGTTTCCTTATTGAGTTGAACGAAATTAAGTAGATGAAATTCATATATATACACATAAATCAAGTATCATTATTATGTCATATATTTCATGATTACTTATTATATATACTTTATAATCATTCATTAATGGTTAAAGTGGAGAATGAATCTCATCGCGTCGTGGAGACGGTAGTCCGTACGTACGCACGAGTGATGATATCGTTCTCATGATCGTGGGACTGTATTGGAGTGTATGTATACTATTTCTGAATCAATATTACTTTAAAATAATAATATATAGTTATTATTTACACCATTATACCCATCCAAGTAAGGTGGTGGTGGAAAATTGATTTCACCACGGCATGGAGACGGTATTCTTTACGTACGCACGCGTGGTGATTTCGTTTTCCGTAGGATGGATAGATGGTGAAGTAGGATTGTTTCATACTTACAATAACATATCAGTATATGAGTGATACTGATTTTATTACTTCATAATGAAACATCCTAATAAGAAGAAGTGTAAGAAGAAATAAAGGTGAAAGAATCGGTAACGGAAATTAACACTTCTTTGAAGCGCCTCTTTGAGACCTCCTCTTAGGGTACTAAAATTGTTCTTTGAGGAAGACCAGAACCTCTAGGATGTTTCTAGGGAAGTGGAGAAGAGAATTTGGCAGGGTTTGGCCGAGCTTGAAGGCTCAAAGTTGTGTGAGGAAGAGAGGGAGGAGGTGCCCTTTTATAAGGGAGGAGAGGGGCACCTTAGGAATATCTCAAAATATTATTTTATATTAAAGTCAAAATCGGTTTATAATGGTTCCAAATGGTCTTATTTCGAAGCTAAAGTGTGGATGGGTCTCAATCCTATCAACCAAAAGGATTTAGACAAGTTTAGGTTATTATTGTAACCTTATCAATTAGATTTAACTCTAAGTTAAATAATTTAACTTTTACCGTGTCTTTGTGTTTTCTTACACTATATGGTTAATAAACATACTATAACATGCCAAAAGAACCCCAAATTGTTTATTATTAATATATATATCCTTATCTATGTCATTTGGCCGATCCTTAGATTTTTAGGAATAAAATAAAAATTAATAATATAATATTTTCTTTAAAAACTATTTTGTGTCAATTTTGACACTATTTAGTAATTGATTTTTGTGAAAATCATAACAGAATGATAAGTTCGAACAAAGTTAATTACATCAATATTAACATGTCATATTAACCTAGAGAATTATTGGAATTCATAAAATGTCTCAAATTAGATCTATTTCGGAATTTATAACATCAATTATGTCAATATTTCATTAATAAGATAATTACAGCATCATCTTTGTGTCAAAAATAAATTAAATTATTTGATGTCTAAAAATTAAAAATAAAATACCATTATGTAGTAAAGCTTTTCATCATTCTAATTAATATTTAAAATCGAATTTATCTTATGTATAACCCTATATTAAAAATGTTTTAGTAAATAAACATTGATTTTAACTCTTTTAACTTTTGTTTGAATTAAATAATAGTAAATGTTCTAATCTAATCCAAGTGGGCCTAAATGGTCATATGTTATTCCTAAGCTTGTTTTTGGTCGAATTACACTTATCCAATAGAATTTTTACATGTGTTAGGGTAATAATAATATCATTTTTACCCTTAATTACCCTATTTACTTTTAACTGTGGTAAAAAAAGTAAAAAGTTACTATTCACCAAAAAATTATTTTCATCTCATTGAACCACATTTTACTTACTGACATCAACCATGTCTCTCGGATTTTTGAAATTTCACTCACAGAAGCGGTAAAATTAAGTTTTATGAACAATTCAGTTTTTTTAACTACCACTTAGTGGTTTCACTATTCATCAAAAATTGAAAGTTTTCAGAAAAATATCAAAAATTAGGCCTAAGCTATATTTGATATTATGAACTCAAAAATGATGTCTATTTTACCAAATTCAAAACATATCTGTTGCATTAATTAATTTAAAAATTAATTCCCGTTGTCAAAAGCATTAGCGTGTTTTTAAGAAATAATAACTATCAAAAGATTGACACTTGTTTGTAACTGGTTTGAATGTGAAATTACATCCAATGACCAACATTGTATTAAATTGTAAAAATATATTCTAAATATACTTTAAAACCACTCAAATTAAAAATTTATCACTATAAATTATTTCAATTAAAAAAGTTGTTTTTAATTATAATTTAGTAATTTTCACTATTCGTCAGAATATGAAAGTTATCCGAAAAGTACCAAAATTTCACCCTAAGCTAATTTCGATATTCCGAATCCTAAAATGAAGTCCATTTAAAAAAAATTCACAAAATTTCAAAAAGTGTTTATTACTATACATAACGGCTAGTTTTAATAATATTTTAATAGCATATCGTTGTTTAGAGAAACTTGGTGTTGCGTACAACACACGCTATCGTGAAAGGTCGCGATTGCGTGTAATTCAAGACAGGTCAGAGATGTGTGTTGTGAAAGATCCTTTTGGTGTATCTTATAACACAAGACATTAATGAAATTAAAAAGAATATTTTTCATAAAATCTCGGGGTGTTACACATTCCATGGGGTCTTGATAGGGCATCAACCTTTGATCTAGGTAGTAGTCACGTTTTACATCACTAGAATTTCTAGATGCTGAAACACTATCACATATGGTTTTTATCCCCTTATGATATGGATTCTCGATGGCATAGATTTCTAAGTCATCCCACTCTGTGTGGGGGGAATTATATTCCATAGGCATGTCCCTGAGGTTTTCATCAGTTTCCCACGGTTAAACATGACATTCCACAATTTCAATATATAGAAAATTTGTATTGGAATTATTGGAACACATATAAGAGTGGATAATATGGGTATATCCACAATATAGAGCACCTAATGGGTTTACATGATGAGTGGATCAAAAAGTCCAATGAATATAGTTATGAGGATTCATAGGTCCCTATTAGGGGGATACTAGGGTTTACTATTAGTAGTGATTGAACCATGGGGAGGTTTCCTATGTACCATGTCCTAAGAGACATGGATCATAACCCACATAGTTCTAAGTGGTGATGAATCCTGGAATACACAAAATATAATGACCCAAAGGGTTGTTGGGGCTTACATATGGAAAGTGGATCATCGTAATTGGTGCACTTGTGGTTGGATTCTTATAAATTGTATGGGGATATGTATGGTTATCTTCTATGTAGTTAGCCAGATCATAATGTGATGTGGTGACCCAGGTATTAATCGCGATGTTTGATGGATGGTTGAACATGATGAATGAGAAGAATGGGATGTAACCGACATGAACATGACAGTTATTTTTGGCTATAGCCTAAGATAAGATTTATATATATCCCTATGCTAGGGAATCAAATTCCACATAGTTCGGTGGTGCGATGAGAAACATGAGGCAACAGCCTGTGTGAATCGACACATGGATGGGACCTGGAGGTAGTGGTACCTCTAGGTTGGGAATGACCTTTACAAAATGAAAAGGCTCATGAGAGATATTAGTTTGTGACATGGATGATGGGATTGAACCATATGTAGAATTTCATCAGATCACTATGGCTAAGAATCAAATTCCACAAAGTTCAATATGGGGCACAGAATTGGGGTGAATGCATGGGAAAATGAACAGACAATATGTTGGGGATTACTAGGGTTTAGCAGTGTGAGAGTTGTTCTAAAGCCACTAATGGATGGACTAAGGATGTGAGTCCTAGGAAATGTGACACCGATGTTTACCAGTCATCACAGATGGAAATCATTGGGGATTCCTATGTACCACTCCCAGAATACATAAATCAAAAACCATGTAGATCATGATGAGGCATAGGATCAGGGTGTGAAAAGAAGATATTGACCTAAAGATTATACCAAGCCATACACATAGTGAAAACCACTATATTAATCTAACACCTGGGGTGGACCAGAGAATTGGATCCCAATAATTGGAATAAAACATCATACCATTGATAATAACTGAACCTTGAGGAGGCTTCCTACATACCATGTCAAGAGTGGGAAAATATAAAAACAAACGTAGTTCATATACATATAGTTTAGAGTCATGTGAGATGATAAAGGGATACAGTTTAATACCATGTAAAAAGAGTTTGAACAAACATTATATGGTCAGGACTTATGGGTGATGGGCCTGAACCTCAGTGAGGATTCCTAAGTAACTTTCCTGGTGAGGGTAAAGATCAAAGTCTACGTATTCCAGCATGGAGGGATTGGGACATACATGATAAGGTGTCCCTTGGAGGATTCTATGGTTGATGCTAACTCTTATCCAACATGATCCATGCTCTGTGTGAGAAATAACTGGCAACAAAGACCTTTCGATCATGTCGTGAAAGGATCGTCCATGAGGAATATTGCATCCTCAATTTGTGGTTGGAGGCCTATGGATATGGAGATTGGGACTTACTCTAGGATAGAGGAACTATGGTGATAAAGGCCAAATGTAGAGGGACCGGTTAGAAATGGTCCATATTCCCATCGATCCTCTTGCCTTTGCACATGGAAGCAGAGAGGATCAAAAAGGATGCTACCTCTCACAATAAAGGCTACTGGGCTTACACAAGGATGTTTTCCTTTCAACACAGTTATATGTAGTTCTAGGAAAAAATGATCTCATTCCATGTGATGAAGATCTCACTCTCGTGGAGACCAGTGGGTGTGGAAAGTGTTCATGGCGGGGAACTTGTTTGCATTACACGAGGAGAATATACACTTTAACATTATGTAATGAGGATGATGGTTCTTGGAAGTTTAACATCCCAAGATCAGATGATCAGGATTCACTTCCCACCCCTAGGACAAACATAATTGATACCCACCAACACTTGCAGATGTTAAGGCATCATCAATTCCAAGTGTTGACATGGTTTTGGAGTCATCCATTGAGGGTATCATGTTATCAACGCTATGTAAAGAAGCAATAGAATTTAGCCTTCCTATGTGAATAAGTATGAGGCTATGAAATGAAAAACAAATCACCTACTAAGGGTCCATGGAATCACTTTGTACAAACCTGGTGGATTATACATTTGATGGTTTGGTGAAGCAAATGTGTTCTCACGAAGCTGTATTTTGATGCTTTGGTGCACTAGAGAGTGGATAGACTCTACGGAGGGTGATTCTTTGCAATGTGGAGTGGCCATTCCATTATGTGGGGTATACTTGCATATAATGTGTACTTAAAGAAGTGCATGTGCTTTCATAGTGTAGGTCTTCGTGGTGTATGGGTTTTTTAAAAAAATGAGGCCATGCTAAGCGATGTACATCATGAAGCATAGTGATCATTCATTACCATGAGGTCCACATGTGCATTCAAAGTACTTCATGAATCACTATTCCTATTCAAAGATGCGAGTCTGCTTAGATATCTCCATCTATTTTATTGGCCCATGGGACTCACGAAGGGAATCCGTACTTGAAGAGGGGCTGTAATTGAGCAATGGAAAAGGTATTTCACAATTCTCAAATATGTTGAAGTAGTTTTTTTCTCTCAATGATTTGCAGGGTAGATGTATATTAATTATTGGAGAGCTGAGAAGGTGAAAGGTCAAGTTATATGTCTTATGATTTTGAGGGAGTCCTATTAATTATAGGTGAGAGGTGGTGCAAAGTTAAGATAGATCATTGTGAAAATACGTGGTACATTGTGATTTGATACGAATCATGTCATGTTATTAATAACCTCAAATTAGATCGCCATCCCCTCATTGGCATAGAGGTATCCAGAATTCCATCTGTAGCACTCATAGAAGCCTCAATCAATTTCCAAGGGATCATAGAGACCATCCTTTTCCATCCATGACCAAAAGATTTACATCAATTGTGTCATAATCATGGATCCTTCCTCCACTTTTCTCTGCAGTGATTGCAGAGGGTGCCACATGTTCTCTTCAGCCGTGGTACAGATGGGGTTCACGCTAGCCATGGATCTGAAGGGCTACAAAAATTTTCTTCTCGACCCAGCCCCATTGGCATGTGTCTGCCTATTGTGTATATTTCGCTTTGAACACATTTTGGCAGCAACATATATATTATCCTAACTATTTATGATAAATGAAAAGGGTTAGTGTAGGGGTTTTATATATTTTTCATCTATAATTATAAGAATACGTATAATTGATTATAAAAAAACATGTAGGGAGACATTAGTTTGTCTAAAATTTGCCTACATCGGCTAACCTATTTGTTAAAACCATTTGTATATGAATAGTGTTTTCTATTGTATCTGTTAAAATCAATGAATGTTATATCATTCTTCAAACCAACATATTTATTAAATGGGATATTTAAAAATTAATATTTTTAAAATTACATATTCTCATACAGACTAAAAAAACTCCTAAAAAATACCCAGAGAAAAAATTTATTTTCTCACCCTTTCTATAAACCTGTTCATCAAATAACACTCCCCCATTACGAAATTATTGTCTATAACAAAGAAAAGAGAATCAATCGAAATTATATTAAATCTATTTTATAATTATTTATTGAAGAACCGATATTCTAGATATTCATGGTACATACCTCGCAAGAATATTATTTATAATAGCTCCCCCAAATAGATTTTACTCCCATCATATTACCAGGTGGATAGTTTCATAAAATATTCTCTATGATGTTCATGTGGATGATCCCCCATTGGTTAAAAAATAACATTTTAATCAAAACATGAATAATCATTATAATTTTTTTTATTACAATTTGATAACTTTGTTAGTTTCTTTATAATGAGCTTCACATTAAATTCCTTATCATGTAACAACACAAATGAAACATAATGAATAATGGAATAATGTGAAACAGTTAATATATTCAATGTAAGTGCACCAAAATTGAGAAATATATCTCAAACATGATATTCTATTCCTTGTAGCTGTAATTAGACATATAATCATGATGATTAGGTCTCTTTTAGACTTCAAATTATGATATTTCATTTGAATCATGGTACTTTATTATAATTTACAATAATATTTTCAATATTATTAGTTTTCACATCAACAATAAGTTTAATAACATAACTTGATGATCGATTTTCAATCCGCATCATATAATTTTGAACTTGTAGAAGAGTTATAATTTTTTTTGCATTATTTTTGGTCTTTTGAAACCTTCTAAAGGATATTTTTCAAGGAACATTGTATTCATTTGATAAACCACACTCATGAAAACTGAATCGTGCTTAAATTGAAACAACTTGTTCTTATTTTTTTCATTTCTATAGATATTGCTTCATCATTAACATTCTACCATTTGACTATAATATTACAATTGAATACGGAAACAATTAAATTCCATAATAACATATTCGACTTTGGATATTAAAAATGTATTATTAAAAATTATAGAGTTACCCTTATTGGGATATATAATAAAATACTTTTAAGAAGGTGTTTAGTTAACCCCCCATTATTAATCATCCCTATGATTGATTCTAGTCTAGATTTCATCATAGTTCCGTTGATTTTGGGATCTTTTTTATTGTTGTCCACGGTATATCATTTATTACCATAGTAGAAGTGTCTATTTTTTTTTATTATGAAATTATTTGAATCTACATTCATAATATTCTTATGTGTGGGGTTTTTGTGTTTTTTCATCTATTAAAATTTTTACAATAATTATTATTTAAATGTAGGTATTTATGGAGTCATAATACTTAATTAAAATTTTATACTGAAATTAATAAATTAAAAAATATATTTTTTCTTAAAATTTATTCATAAATTTATATATATATATTTATTTTTATTATCAAATAATTTTAGGTGTCTTTAATTATATTTTCACAGAGTTATAAAATCCATTATAATTTTAAAATCAATACTTTTTTATTAAATAATGATTTCAATTAAAGATTAAATTTATAATATATATAAAATATTTTCAAAAAAGGGAGTTTATTTTATAATTATACATGTGGAAAACTTGTTATGTTTATTCATATTATGTTCCTGAAATAGTTTAATTTTTAGTAAATTGTAAAATATGATAATTTCGGCTAAAAACTATATACATGAATAATTGAGTCACGGATGATATATAGAAGATGTATGTTAAAACACTAGAACCCACCTTAAATATTTTATTATATTTACAAATAATTATAAAATTATAAATATTATTAAGAAAAATTAATAAACTAATGAATATAATAATGAGATAACTCCCCTTTCATCCACATTATATACCACTTTTCACCGCATATTTTCCTCACTTCTCTAATTCATTGAACCCTACCCAAATTCATCTCCAGTATCTTCCCAATACCCATCCATAATTATAGGATCAGTTGGTCTAATCAAAATTCCAAAACCATTACCCTATATAGGTTCTCAAGGGGGATTTAATTAATCGGTAAACAACTATTCCTTTTTCATTTAAATTTCACGAATTTCATTTTCATTTGTTATTCTATCATGGGCTCCACTATAAAAATTCTCATGATAACCCCATTTTATTATATATAATATAACTCAATCATGTAAATGGAATATCCATTATAAAACTTATTTTTTCTCTCTCTTTTGTTTTAAAAATGAATTCATCTCCCATGGTGTGTCAATTTATCGACGTTGTGGATGTTGAGTTTTCATTTTCTCTTAAGACAATCAATTATGATCATTAAAGAACTATAATGGTTTTTAAAAATTTTAAAATATATTTTATGAGTATTTTTATGTTTTCGAATGGTAATATTCATAGTATACTAAAAGATAAGAAACTTCTAGTAACTTGTGACTGAAAACCATCAAAAATAACTTAAACAATTATCATCAACTATTTATCTAATGATTCATTCCCAGTAAATTTAACCAAATGATAAATATAATCATTTAAACATATTTTTGAGAATTAATAACATATATTTTGAATTATTTAGTATTATACGCATTCTAAAAAGACTTCCCTACCCATATTCAATTAAACTGATCAAAGAAACCATGAAAATGTACATTCTTGGTTGATAAAAGTAAAAAATATAACTCATTGAAAAACTTCATAAATAATGTTAATAAACATTAATGAATCAAATAAATGTATAATAGTTTCTGGATTTATTAATTCTTGAATAAATTTTGATTATCTAAGATATTGATGTGAATAAATCATTCATACATAAGGTGAGTTAATTCTCATATCCGATTTTAATTCCATGTGTTATACCTATTTTGTGCAAAATTTCATTTTGTACGTTAATTTTTAACTCATGATGTATAGTTTCATGGTAATTACCTTTTAAATTATTTTATATACATGTGTCTTATAATATTTTTACTAATGAAATGAATATTCCTAAAAAAATATTCTTTCTAAAAATAAATATTTTACTTTTCATGAGATTTATTCTTATTCAATAAAAATAGATGACTCTTATAATAATTATGTTAAAAGAATATTCTTTTTGGAACACCATATATTAATACTTAATACATGATTTATTAAATGAAAACCATTTAATATTAGTGGTGTCTTATATCTATGATTTATATATTTTATATATTGAATGCCTGATAATGTAAATGTCATGATGTGATGAGTTCACCCAAAATTATATAGTGCATGTGAATGATATGATGTGAAAGGTGAACCCAAAATTATATATCCATTAACATAACTGGTTAATGTGAAGTTTCTCATTGGATAATGTGACTTATGTTTTGTAGATGGCCACAAAGAAATGATGTTTCAATTTCATGGATTACCACATTCCAATACATTATAAAATGCTTCCTCAAATGATTATAATAATATGACATAGTTATGATGATGATAATAATGATCAACCCATGTTATATTGATTCACATTCTTATCAATCATCTCACTAGTCTTCTAAATCGACCGTTTCTTTTATTATTATCCTAATGCGATTACATGTACTATAGAGAACATTAGGGACAATAAGAAGCTAGAGAAAAAAGAATTAAATAAATTATCAAGTTATATTTGGAAAATTTTATACACTATCCTTATTTTATTATGGAAATATATCTATGGATCTTGGTTTTGTAAATATTTTATTTTTTATCATTAAAATAATGCATTAAATATCATGGAAAAAGTTGGTCTCTGTAGTAGGTATCATGTAATGGTTTAGATAATGTGGGAATTAGTATTATAGAACCATTGTGACATACCATAGTTTGAGACTATGGAAATGAACTAACCAAATAAGAATTGTTTTAGTAAAATGTTAAATACTTAGATCCCAATTGATATTCCATTTTTATTGATTAAAAAATGTTATAAATTATTCATTATGGTCTTATTGATTAAGGTTTTGTTCTAACATTTTTTATTTTATAAAATTGTGTGAATGAGGAGAAACTCGGATAACAACCCATGTGAGGGAAAATGCATCGACTATCCAAAAATCACCCAAAATTCATTGGGTTGTGGTGTTAAAAATTTCATGGTGATTCACACTGAGATATCTCAGTTTATGAAT
This sequence comes from Viscum album, assembly GCA_963277665.1. Classification (NCBI taxonomy): domain Eukaryota; kingdom Viridiplantae; phylum Streptophyta; class Magnoliopsida; order Santalales; family Viscaceae; genus Viscum; species Viscum album. The sequence goes on from OY728136.1 coordinate 409,832,240, forward strand.
AATAACCTGCATATTTTGGAACAACTTTCCTCACATAAGAGGGGAGCAACAATCTAACAAGTGTTATGTATGTAAAGAACCATCGTTGTCCAGTGGATCTTTCGGACAACTAGTCATGGAACAATAGGTCAAATTATAAGAGATGACCTTTTCTATACATCACCGTTCTTAGAAGTAGAATTTCAATTTTTCTGTTTACAACATATATTGTGAGGCCGATCAATGGAGGGATTTGATTAAAAAAATTTACTAAGTTTGGAATTTAAGAGATAAAGTGGGAATACATTAATATAATGATTTATGATAAGTATTTTCCTCAAAATACTTTTACAGATATGGGGAAATAATTGATAGAGAAAAAGAAAATGTATTGTGGATCTGTCATAGCCTATAAAGAAAATGTCACAAGCCTTTCAAGATACACATCCGATATTATTATCAATAATGATATTAAAATTTATAGATTACTTAGTGTTTTAAAACAAAACATTCAAAAGGCTCATTATATTTCAGATTTTTTGAGTGATGAATATTTTTTAGATGGTCTCTTAAATTGTGCATGGAATTTGTAGAATGGTCCCATGTCAATAGTGATATGAACTTAAAGTTAAGTTTCTTGATGCAGTATTTTGTGTAAAAGGTGGAATGAAATATCAACCACCCACATGTCAAAAAAACGTGGAATGCATCATCAGGGTAACATACTCAAAGGGTTGGGGATGTTCTATAAGTGTAGAAGATATGAGAACTAAGATACTAATTTCTAAGCGACATAAATAAATTTTCCAATATAATGGAGGAAAAGAGTGAACAAACCATGGTCTAATGATATAAATATAAGGATAAATCGAACTATTCAATATATTACACCAAAATTGAGTCTTCATGGTTAATAAACATCATCATCCACCAAATACAATAGAACAAGGGAAGTCTTATACCATCACTACATTCAAAGTGGAACAATAAAATCACGTCTTAAAAGTTATACTTACTATTAAATCAAGTGTGGAAAAGGGAATAATTGATTATGGTTCTACTAATTTTATTATATCTTGCATAATTTTAAGAACTATTGATTAAAAACCCTAAAACCATAAATAATAGAGATATATACAAACACCTATTGGTGCGATCATTGCATCCCATGTGTCTGTATCTTCTCCTATTGTTATATGTGGGAATATTCTCCTAGAAAATATCAAGATAAGTAACTTAGTGTAATTCATCATGATATTGGGGACGTATTGGATCTTGTTATATAGACCACATATAAACTGTTCCGAATCGAAAATATCATTTCAAATTATGAACCATACCATGATCCACTACAAATCCATCGAAGATCTTAAATCTCATTTGGATTGTCCTAAAACAGTGTGGGTATTAATTACCTATGAATAAGCATACCTAGATCAAAATAATTTATTGAATGGAAGGTATAAACATTTTATAAATACCCATTATGAGGGAATACAATGATTTATTTCATGAAGAGATTCCCAAACAACCTATATATTATTAGGTTGAGTTCTTAATAAAATTCATATATGGAGATAATTCTCTCTCATAATGAACCTATAGGATTCCCTTTATGAAACTACAGGAGTTCGAGTAGATGTTTCTAGATAATTTGGAAAAAGCATTCACATTCCTTTCATAATTTATTTCGGGTGCACTAGTGTTATTTTTAATGAAAAAGGATGAATAAATGTAGCTATGTATCAACTACCAGGGGTCCTACTTGATCACCCTAAAGAATAAGTATCCTATTCCAAGGATTTATGACTTGATTGATCAACTATATGGAGATTATTACTTTAAAAATGTTGATCTCTATTATAGATATCATCAAATAATTGTGAATAGGAAAGATATTCTGAATACTAACCTCTTTACAATGTATGGGTTCTATGAGTTTCTGATAATTCCCTTCATAGTTACTAATGCAACTTAAATCATCATTTATTTGATGAATAGAGTTTTTAGATATTAGGTCAACAAATTTCTGGTACTATTTTATATTCTCATATACTCCAAGAGAATGTAGGAACTTGAATAACATCTAAGGCTTGTGTTATCAATTTTTTTGAAGGAAAAATTATACGTCATGATTATAAAGTGTGAATTTTTTATTTAAAAAGTAACATTCAGGAGACATGTTATCATAAGTAAATAAATTTATTTGTACCCTTAAAACAAAATTAAGGAATTGAACAAATTTAATGACCCTAGTATTTATAGAATAATAATTTTTTATTTTTATTAATTTTATTTTAACGGGGACGCTTTTTTTGATAGCGTATTGGACATTCAACAATGAGATTCTCCTAAATCTTACATTGCACATAACATTGATTTATACTAGAAAATAAAAATTAATAATATTATTATTTTTAATGGTTGTTAATGCATATCTATTAAAATGAAGATAATGAGTAGAATCATCTATATTTTGAAATATGGATTACTCATGTTTAAATGATTATTCATTGGAATCCAAATATAATTGAAATTTAAATTAAACCAATTGAATATAATGGATTTGTTTTTATGAAATCCTATTTAAAATAAAATAAATGTGTTTTCATATAACTCTTTATGGATTTTTATTTAACAAAAAAATATATGATATATATTCAATGTTATGTTTTATATTCATCCTAAATGTTTTCAAGAAATGATATATGAATAAATTAATTTTTTCAAATAAATCAATTATTTTTAAAAAAATGCAGCTTTACCGCCTTTTGATGGTGAACGCTTTTTAAACCTAGTTTTTTGACAACATTATATATTTTATTAGAAAAAATAGCCTTTCTATTTATATGAGTACCCTAAAAATTTTCATTTGATGAATTTTTTTTTATTTTTTTATAATATTAATTTTTTAATGAGTATGGACAAATATTTCATATTAAGTGAAAATAGTCTTTTTATATGAAATATTTATTTGTTTAGATTATCATATTAATTGTCTATAATGTATAATTAATATTTTTTTAATATTTAATCCAATTATGATCATTGGAAGTAAATTCACATTTTTATTAGACATAAACACATGTCGATATTTTAATAGTTTTTATTTATTAAAAACACACTTTTTGGTATTGAAAACGTGAATTATTTTTATTTTAACTTATTCAAAATTTGTATATTGAACATAGATAAATTGTTTCAATATTTGGTCTCTAAAGTTCCACATTGTTTATATATTTAATTTTTATTTTTATACTTTATGAATAGATATTTTAGTAATTATTTTAATTAAGACAGTTAAAGGGTAAATCCGGTATAGGGTAAGCAAATAATATTATATTAATATTAAATTATCTGAACCAATGTCCTAATCATATTTTAGGAGATATTTCTGACCATGGAAATTCTTGGGTCGATTTTAGGACCCCATGGAGCCACTTGTGTGTGAAAATTATATTTAATTATTTTTAATTTAATGTTAAGGAAAATCTAACCTAAACAAATAACTTGTAATGAAACTTTTTTATATGGGGATATATAAGTTATATTTTGCACTATAAATATTCATTAGATATCTAAGAATATTTCCTACATCTTGGAATTTTATTAATAAATTTTAGAAATCATAAAAAAAAATATAATAATTACATAATGATGATGTTGTGATTACCTTATCAAAGAATGTTGTAAATAAATGAGAATATAAATATTAAAATAAATTTATTTTAAAACTTTTTATTACATACATGAAATTTTATGTATTATTATTATATTTTAAATTTATATTAATTAAGTTTTTTTAATGATTCATGTTTTTTTTATTTGTTTAAAAGTGATGATACGAATAGTATATAAATTAACATAAATGAGTTTAAAAAAAATACTATTTTATGAAATGATATAATAGTCCTAAAAATATAAAATTAGGTAAAATGGCTAATATAATGTTTAAAATGTCATTTATGATCCATTTTAGTTTCTATTGGAATTTTATAGTAAATATATTAACCATATAATGTGAATATTAAAGAAGACATAGTAAAAGTTAAATTAGCTAACTAAGGGTTAAAGTAAAAAGATAAGGTTAAATATGATACAGAAACTTATATAAAACAAATTTTCATACATTATTTAAACCCAAAAACATCTTATATTAAATATATATCATTTTGGTGTTATTATAATTAGAAAATAAATTAATAACAAAATAATAAATTTAATCATTTCTAAAGTTCTTCTCTTCCCTCTTATAAATGGACTCCACATATAACCCATTACACACCACATTCAGGCCCCCTTATATCATCCAATAGCAGAAAATATAATCTCACAATATCTCTATATTCCTCCCATAATCCATAAATTGAGTTTAAGTAAATCAAATAATTTATTTTTGATTAAATCAAAATGAGTTACCCGATTAGAGGAAATGTTTTCTCTCAAGATTCTTTCATTTATTTTACTCCCCTAAACTCACATTATTAAATTTTTTTATAACAAATTTTTTTTAAATATACTATGTTTTATATTTTAATAGTATTCGAACTAGAAATACACACACCTCTATCTAATTGATACGAACACACTATTTCTGTGTACGGAAAACTGCTGCCTCATGAACCGATGAGTGTCCAATTTTCCAGAACCACCTCTCATGGTGGCCATTATCATGGAAATAAAATTATATATGATATTTCTATTATCCATATTCTTCTATAATTTTCATTTTAACATACCTTTATGATTTTACTATTGTAAAAATATTATAATTTCATTTGATGAAGTATGGACTATTACCCGCTCAAAGTTATAAAACACATTCATGTTATAAATGAAATGTATAAATTGTGGAATTAATGAAATAATGTAACAGATATAACATTGATATTATAATGAAATTATAATATTAATATTTGTCATTTATTTTTCATTCCATTAAATTTGAAAAAATGAATGCAGCGTTCATGGGTACGCACGACTTACGACGTCCCTGGACGGTGCATTTCATTTCATATATAAAAATGCTATCTGATTTTTTAAATACATATATACAGGATAAATATGATATATATTTTATCTAAATCATTAATATAATTCAGGATATAATTTACTTTAGACAACATGGACACTTTTTAATTATAACATGTAAATTTTTTACTCAAATACCGAACGTCGACAAAATCACTGATATGAACTTGAATAATTATATGATTGATATAAAGAAGGTAATGAGTGATATAAAAATAATAATAAAATTTTGAAAGGTTATGCAGAAATTATAATTTAACTTCTTATTATTATTCATGAAGAGTAAGAAATATATGTGACAATTTTATCTCAAGGTAAGGGAATATTTCAGCACCCCTCTTTTAGTCAAAGACTTATTTTTTGTTATGTCTTTTAATTTATATTTTCTTAAGATGGGATATGTCATTATATATAATTATTTTTTTAATTTTTATTTCCATGTAATGATATAACCATTTCTCTCTCATAAACTCATTTTTGGAATTTTAATGTGACGTTCTTGGGATAACAAATTTTTGTATGGGACTTCGTCTCAATCTCCTTTCATTGAGATATGTTTTGATAATATACACCTAATTATTTTACACAGTGTATAATAAAACCCTTTGAATTTTCATTCATTCAAAGATAATATTTTATCTATGAATCATTTCACTAAACAACGGAAGGAATGTGTTTAACATATGCGGTGATAATTACCTCTCCACTACCATAATTGTTATTTGATTTTTGGCTTTTCTATAAGATTTTATGTTTTAAAATATAAAATAAATACCATATATCATTTTTCTTTGTTTTGGTATTTATAATGTTTTTTTAAAGGATTTATTATTTAAAAATCATGAAATTATTACCTATGATTTAAAATACAATGTTATTAGTGAAATATTGATTTATAAAATATTTTATTTGTTATGATTATATATTGGTGCATTGAAATATGACTGGTGGCTACATGATAAACCAAATTATGAGTGGTTACATGAGAAACTACGTAAGGTTGGTTATGTTATAACCTTCAATGCATTGTTTATAGTAGTTGGTCGTATGGCTATTAAATTTAGTGATATTTGTGGAAGTCTACTGGATGGTTCTTACTTTAAGTATCTTAATGTCCCTATTTATCTTTATAGTATATATTTTTTTCTATGGGAATTATGGTAATAATTTGGTTACAAAAATGGTAAGCGTTGATCTTATATTTAGTGATGTTTTTTTCTACTTTTATAAGGTGAAATGTATTAATTTATTATAAAGTATTCAGTTTTTACCTGTTGTTTGGAAAATCTAAGAATTTTACTTCTTTATGTATCCCTTACTTAAATATTTATGCACATCCCATACATTAAAATCTTTTTCTTGGACATAAATATGAATAATTTCACTGATAGTAGCATGTAAATGTAATGCTATCTAAAACATGGAACTGTACATGTTTCATTTTAATGGGTTTTTATTTTATTAAAAAATTTTATAGGGAGTAGAAATATCTACATGTAATATTTATGTTGTTATTTATTGGTGATGGCCTATTTACATAAAGCTATAAACCAGAAAATATCCTCAATATTAATTAGTATCTTAATTCATGATTATGTAAGGTTTATGACTAGGGCATTACGGTTGGTATCAAAGGTCAGTTAAGATATTATTAAGGGATACAATGTTATTTAAGCATAAGTGATATACCCATAATGGTAAGAATATTATAAAGAGTAATAGTTATATTAAATAAATTAAATGTTTTTAAGATAACATGAATAAGTATAAATTAGTGTTTCCCCTATTCATAAGATATTATATGACGAATTTCCTGATATAGTAAAACATTTCATTCTGGTTTCAGTAAATGAAAGGATCTAGAAAGAACCAAAGAGATAATGGATGTGAAGAAAACAATTATGGTTTTCTAAATAAGTAATCGAATGAAATACGATCTATAATGAGAAATCTTGTGGTTATTCATAAACTAATGTCTAGCGTATTGATTGACAACATGAACCATAATTATTTGTATAAGGTGTAACATATAAAAGAAACAAATACCTACAGATTTTCATGTAATATTCATAAAGTTAAGTGTATTAAAAACCTATGTGTCAAGTAATTGGAAAGAACCACTTATGAAATTTCAAAAAATGGAAAAAAATGAAATATATGTGGTAATGAAGGACTTAATTCGATAACATTCCATGGAAAATGGAAGTGAATTTTTGACTATAGGAAATGGATTGATTTTCCTTTAGAAAGATCAATTTAATGATTTAAATTTTTATTATAAATGGTGATATTACAAATATATGACCTATGAAGAAGTTTTGAGAATAGAATCAATGGGATTGTACAAATATATGATTACCAATTCCTAATTCCATATAAATTGAAGATGGGGAAATATAAATTGACATATGAAAGGCATGGATTATTTTTTAGCTCATGATTGGATATTACTGAAATTATAGGGCATTGTTCTTGATTTTTTAGGAAAGAACTATTACAGTATTTGTTGGAAAATAATGGTTAACGGATCATGAAGAACATTAAATGAGTAAGAAGTCTGCGTAGAAGGAATTCAAGAGTTATGGTATACTTTATGATGATGAAATGAATAAAATTATTAAGCCTCCCTTCATGATTGTATTACATTAGAAAAGTTTTTCTAGTATGCATAACCCTGAAGTTTTATATTTTAAAATTTTATTCAATAAATAATTAATTTTTCTTGTGTTGACATAATAGATAAACTTAAGGGTTCATATGATCTTTTGTTTTTTAGGTGATAAATGGATATTAAATTTTTTAGTGAAAATTGAATGGTATTAGATAACAATTGAGGATAATATAGGTTATGTTTATTTTTTATGAAAATATTTTATTTTTTAGATTTTCATAAAAAAGATATGGTTTATGAAAATATACAACTTGCAAGATGGGTGACAACTGTTGTGCCTAGTATGGCCTTGTGAATCAAACCCAGAACTGATGGGTGACAAGGGCACATCGCCTACCACTAGAATATGTGAATTCCCATGTAAAAATAACTTATTATTTTTAGTTAAATTAATTTATTGATCAAGTATATGTTGATTTGAGATCTTATTTTTAAAAAAATGGATATCCATAATGTAGGAATTTTTTTTGGTGATTAAGTAATAATTGTTATTTTTGAAGATGTTTTCTCTTTTTGGAACATTATATTCCTATGGAAAATAGAATAAATTGGAATTTTAATTGAGTTGTAATAGTGGAATTTTATTTTGGAATAATCACTATTTTTATTGTGGACATATAAGGGTTTTTTTATTTTTAGAAATGATTAACCTATCATATTGAATATGTGATTAAACTTTAGTATGAGACTTTAAAAGTAGTCAATGTCATTTGGAAATTAATGTTATTATTTACTACGAAAGACTATGATATTAAATTTTTATATGTTTTTAGTTGAAATCTTAGATTGGATTATATTGAATAATTTTAGGTACAATTGTGTATTGAATGGTTTTTGATGAACTCTGTGTATTGTTTGATGATTTTTTATAGATTAAGAGTAGTATTTAATTTTATATATGATTATACATTTGTGGATTATCTAATATCTTACTAACCATTTATGTATTTGGATAATGTCTAAAGAGAGGTGAAAAATATAATTCACCTTTTTAGGTCATGTTATTATATAAATGTTGATTCAAGAGCTTCAAGTGTGACCAAGTCATCTTGAATACTCATCATTTAGAGAAAACATGAGTATTTGTTATAAACTTATTAATCAATGAAACACTTCCTGAAATGTAAGAATATTTCTTTATGTGCATAGTAAATATCATAAAAAATTCATTAACATTATTAAAAGTTACTAAAAAACAAAAATGTTGTCCGTTTAATTTTCCTACTGGGGAATCAATGATTGTTTAACCCATCAATTTTTTGGGATTTTCTAGTGGTTAACTATCTCATAATATTATTTTATTTCACTTTCCCTCACAAATTGATTGTAATTTTCTCTTCCATATGCATATTTTTCTACATAGTATCTTAGTACAGGTTATCACGGGTGATTTTAAACATATCTTTATTTCATTTAATGTGATAATTTTATTGAATCTTTTTCTTATGTGATACTTTCAATGAAATTTTATATCCCAGTTTTAAAATTGTGAGGAAGAAATTTCTAATAGCGGTAAGGATGTAATGACCCATGTATTTATGGAATAATAAATTTTTATTTCTATTAATTTTATGTTATAGGGACACTTTTTCTAATAGCATACACGACACACAACAATGGTATTTTTAGAAATCATACATTGCACACAATAATGAGTTATACTGAAAAATAATATATTAATATTATTATTATTTTTAATGTTATTTAACACATACTAATTATAATGATGGGAATGAGTAGTGTGGAAATATCAAATATGGTTTGCACATGATTAAATGATGATTCATTGGTTACCATGTTTATTAAAATTGGAAATAATAACTAATTGAATATAATTGAGGGGTTTTTATGAAACCCTATTTAAATAAGAATATTTGTGTTTTCATACCACTTTTTATGGATTTTAATTTAATAAAAAATATATGATATATGTTAAATATAATTTTATAAATTCATATTATATTTTTTATCGATATTATATATGAATAAAATCAATTTTTTGAAAAAAGACATAATTTTTTCTAAAAATGCAGTTTTACCTCTTTTTGATGAAGAACCCCTTTTAAATCTATTTTTGACCACATTATACGTTTTTTGACGAAATAAACTTTTTATTTAGAATAAGAACATCAAAATATACAATATATTATATTTTTGAATTTTCCCTGATAATGGTCATTTTTTAATGTATATAGAAAAATACTACATTTTAAGTCAAAACTGTCTTTTCGTATAATATATTTGTAAGGTAAGATTATCTTTTTAATTTAGTATAATGTGTATTTATATTATGTTTTTAAATTTTAATCCATTGATGGTAATTGGAAGTAATTTCACATTTTAATTATATATAAATACATATATAGATTTTGATAGTTATTATTTCTTTAAAACACACTTTTTCGTTTTAACAACGGAAATTAATTTTAATTTAATTTCTGCAACATCTGTGTTTTTAATTGGAGAAATGGATTCCATATTTGGAACATGTGGTATATATTTTTTATATAGGTACCTTTTATTTTTATAAATTGTGAATTTTAACTTTATAAATTATTTTATTTATCATGGCTAAATTGTAAATATGGTATATATGGGTAAAATTATTATAATTGTTTTAAATTACTCTAACACATGTAGTAAACCTAATTTAATGAGATACATCTACCCATGGGAATCCTTGGCTCTATTGTAGGAACCCACAGAGCCATTAGTTTGTTAAAATTATATTAAAGTACTTTTAATTTATTGTTAAGGAAAATATAACCTAAACAAATGCCTTTTTCTAAAAATATTTATATGGGGTTATATATGATAAATATTAGAAAATAAATTTTCATTATAAATTTATAAATATATCCTACTTCATGTTATTTTATTTATAATTTCTAGACTTAAAAACTATTATATATTTATAACAAAATTATGATCTTGTGATTTCGTTATTAATGAATTTTTTAATAAATGAGATTATAGAATTTATAATTAAATTATTTTGTAACTTTTTATGCCATAAAATAATCTTATGGATTATTATTAATTATAATATTTTAATTAGTTATGTCTTCTCTATTTAATCAAGTTGTTATGGATTTGTTTCAATGTCATGGTATGAATAGTATATAAATTGACATAAATGAGTTTTTATTAAAATTACTAATTTCGTAAATGATATAATAGTCCTAAAAACTAATAGAAGGCCAAATGACTTATATAAGGCTTAACATGTCATTAATGAACCATTTTAATTTCTATTTGAGGTTTATAGAAAATATATTAACCACATAATATGAACATTCAAGATTACATGGTAAAAGTAAAATCAGTTAACTAATGGTTAATGATAAAATATAAGATTACTTTTGTGACCTAAACATTACTAAATTCAATTTTAGAATATTATTTATACATGAGATTCCATTAACAAAAATTATTTTATCATTGTATGATAAAACCATTATAATTTATTATACTCTTATTATTTGTTATTTTATCATGTAATAGTACCATTTCCCCTCTCTTTGGTACTTAAAGTGGATAGGAACATTATTTTAGTAAATTAGAAATCACTTATCTCTATAGCCAAAAATCCTATTACATTCAAAACCATGTTTTATTCAGTTTTATTTTAAAAATTTATTTCAAATTATTGAAAATGACATATTAAGTATATTATTTAAAAAATGATTGATGTTTTTAAAAAAATTTAATGGAATATTCATTCCATTTTACAAAGTATGCATGTTTATCTTTTACCAATAAAATTGAAAGGATTCTTTTTTTTACATGTAAAAAATGTACAAAATTTCTTGTCTTCATGGATACTCAAAAACATAAATATTTCATCAATATAATATAGGGTTTTTTCCAAGATAAATATATTTTAAAAAAATCAGATTTTTTAGTTATTAAAGTCCATTTTCAAAATGAAGAGAATATTTAAAAGAAAAATGTTTTTACTGATCTTTTTTTTGTATTTATATTATAAAATGAAAAAAACCATGTATAAAATATATAATCTGATTGAGATATATTATAGTCTTACCATTTTTATTCTAACTTTAGATCATTTAAAATAATTATTACTAGGGAATGTATCGAAATTCACATTCAGGGTTTATTTTTCTAGTTAATAACATCACTATGAAATATCAGCTTTCTTTATAACATTGAAAATTATATATCCTATAAAAATCCATATTAATTATCATTGATAAACATATATCATAATCCATATATCATTTAATGATATGTGTTTTCAATTGAATGTTATTTCATTGAATGAGGAAATACTTAAAAATTTACATTCATTAATCAATAGATATATTTATTGATTATGATTATTGATAATGATTATTGATATTAAATTTAATCAATTATTATGAAAGCAAATAATTATTTGGACATGGAGATATGGGAAGGGATCAGTTATAGATAGTTCGTCAATCTATTGGTCATATAATGAGATGATCTTGCTGTATAGCCTTAGTTAAATGGATTTCAATTGTATAACATTCCATCAGATTTAAACTATCTTGAGGAAGGATTTGACATTATAGGTAGTTATGAATTCTTCGATCATAACATCCAATAATTAATCATTTCCTTCATTGGGAATTCATTTATTATTATCTATGATAATTTTTCAATGACATAATATTTGAATGCATTTCATTTATTGTATATCGATTAAATGGAATGTGTTTTTAATTATTTACCATAATATTTTGAATATGCATTATATATTTATGATTGTCATGATATTAGTTAAATAGAATGTGTCTTCCATTTTTTATCATATCTTATTGATTATGATTGTCATAAAATTTCAATAGAATGTGTTTTCAATAATTATCATATAAAAGTTGACTATTCATATTGATTAATTATAGATTACACTATACCTAATTATTTCAGATCATTTGAGATCGCCATTATTTTTTCCATTCCCTGGAATCCATGAATTGTAAAATGGTTTAAATATAAAAATATTCTAGAAGTAAAAAAAATATTCCAAAAAAAAACTTATATCGTAATTTTTACTATCAAATATTATATCAATATCCTAAATAAATATTGTTTTCCAAGACAAGTTTAATATTGATTCATTCAGGATTTATTCCATGTATCATATGAAAATGAAAAAAAATCAGTCACCATCTTGAGGTTACATGAGTAATGTTCATTAAACATCTTTTATTTGATTCTTGATATTTATACTATTTTATATCTTGTTGATGTGAGCGTTTTTTTCGTAAAACCCTCAATCAATATTTTCCCTTTTTATGTAGCACAGTGGTGACCACATGGTTGTCTCTCCAGGAGATTGCAGTTCGAGTTGTAAAACTGTCACTTTTGTTGTTTTGTTTATTTTTATTGAAATGAAAATGGGGGTTTGATTAACAATTTGAAAATAAAATTTTAATTAAATTCTGAACGTAAATAATTTTAATGGAAAGATAATGTGGGTTTGAAATCAAGAATAAAAATAGCAGTCGCAGACAAGCTTCACCCTCTCGGACACTCCCCTCTTCCTTGTATATAAAAAATATCTCTTATTTTAAATTCCTAAATGTACCCCCAAGGACCCCCAGGTTTACACTCAAATTTGAAAAGACACCATATTTAAGACTTCAATATGACTTTTGTCCCGCCTATAGAAGTGATTCAATTACTTAAATACCTCCAAGTAATTGAACCTAATTGAATTCTCTATGCTCAATGACAAAACCTCACCAAAGAATTTTAAATAGCGAAGTCAATTGTTCTACTTTATAGATGGAACAATGGTCAAATAAAATTTGATGAAAATATATTTAAGAAAGAAAACAACCAGATTCATTCAAAAATATAGGTTCAAGAGAAATTCAAAAAAAGAGATTACACATTAAAATCCAAACTCGGAAGAGAGTGTCTGTCGGGTGTCGCCGTCCGCAACCACTTGCCGCTTAGCCTTCCATCACTTGAGAAGCCTTCATCTTTTCTATTGAATATTCAAAGAATTTCATCTTCTTAAGGATCAAAATCTCCACCTTCCCCTTCTCTCTCTCAAGCCAACTCCCTTTTGTGAGGGATGGTGTGGTGAAAAATAGAATATCTTGAGAGGTAGGAGCTCCCCTCCTTTTATAGGCAGATTTTATCTTCACAAAGTTGTCGCGTTTTAGACCCATTAAATGGACGATTCACGCGTGGAAATCTTCATCAATATTGTTCATCAATGGCTTGGCCGTCCATTCTCAAAATTTCAGATTAATTGGACGCGTATTGAAGGATTTAGGGGTTTTCTATTAAAAATAGATTTCTCTGGATGAAGCTTCCTGGAAGATTCCTTCAACATTCTACCACTAAACGGCCATCATAAAGGCTTCCAAACAGCTTGAAATTTATTGAGGAGATGCGCCTTGGAGTCCTCTGTCATATACAGGTAGAATAGCATCATTTGGAGTAGTGTAGGACGAAATTTGCTTCCATAAATATGGTGGAGTCAATGCAGTCCGCCCGAAAAAATTGTCAAATTCATTGATTTTTTTGGGCACCATTAATATCGATTCAACCCCTGGTCCTGAAGACAAAGATGAAGGAAATAAAATAAGGGTTCCAAAAAATTAGAATCATAAAATTTGGAAATATATTTTATAATAAATGACCAAAATACCCCTGTGATAAAAAGCTGTTAAAAATCCAGAACTATGAAATTTAATCTTTTTATCCCAAAACACACTATAAATCCAAAATTGTTACAAATAAGATCAAATTGTTAAATTTGTGAGGTTTAAATCATTTAAATAGACATTAAAAATATTGGAAATATTATCTCTATCAATTCACCCACACTTGGCTCTTGGACTCCTGGACAAGTGAGCACGGTATCAAGAAAAATAAAACACATACCAACGGAGTTTACCAATTTTACCACAATGAATTAAAAAGATATCATGCCTCATTAAAAAACAATATTTAAAATTCTAAATTCAAATCATTCAATCCATTTCCAATTATTTTTTTCTTCTCATGGACAAAACACAGTTACCTCACATTCATTTTTTTCTCTCAGCACACAATATAGATTTGCAACAAGGATTTTCTCATCCAACTCATGCAAGAATTACCATAGGCTTGATAAATTTCTACATCTCCACCTGATGTGAACCAAGAACATGTGATTAACATGAGGACTTTACAAGGTTTTTCTGTGGCTTGGGGTTGGTAGGTTTTAAATGTGAAAAATTCTGTGGCTGAATAAGGAGGGTTTGGCTCTTTTTGAATTAGAAATGCATGATTCTAATTTTTTCTCAAGTATTGTCTCCTCCATATTCTCTTAAAATAATCAGCTCTGATCTTCTGTTTTCCACCCCATTCCATCAATATTTCAGCAGAATGTATGAATTTTTTTTTAAAGCTCCAGATAGGCACATCTTATTTCCATTGTGAGCTCCAGATAGGCACAGCTCCATTTCATTTGAGAGCTCCAGATAGGCATAGCTCCTAGAAAAATATATTCCAGCATCACAAATACGCCTTCAATGTTTAAATGTTCTCCCAAAGCAACACCAAATGAGGTAGCACATCATGAGTCATCTTCCCCTTCGCACTTAAGTTCAACTAGATCATGCATTTATACTTCCAGAGCAGGTTGGAAAGGGAAATTTGGCTTGTAATGTGGCTAACCTAACAGGCTATACATGGCTACTAAGGGCTCACGAAGGATAAAATGTTCAAGGAAGGCCAAAATAAAAAGGATAATCATGAAAAGGAGGCTCCAATATTCAAAAAAATGCCTCAATCATTTTAATCACACATATCTCAGCCCTCAAGTTTTGATAGAAATAAATCAAGTTCTAGTTTAAACAAACACGAATTGGTTCTCTCAAGAAAGAGGTAAATGTGAAGAAAATTTAAAAATGGGTCCGGAGGCCTCACAGGAATTATAATTTCAATCACAATTCCAGTGATATGTGCCATGATATTTAAAAATCAGTGGTCATTTTAAGAATTTTCCAAATTTTTGAACTTAAAGCAATGTCGTATTCAGCATTCATTTATCTTTAGTTTCAAAGGATAAGTTTGTTCACTCCATGGCATAAGTTTCAAATGAAATTAAAGAAATTCCAAAACCCCTTTTTTTGAAAAAGAAACACGAAGAAAGAAGAAAAAAAAAATGGAAAGAAATTTTGACAACAAAAAATTTCAAAAACAATGTTCGTAAAAAAAATCTACTCTACCCAGCATTGTGTCCCCCCCACACTTATTCTATGCAATGTATTCATTGTGTATTTTTTTTAGGATGAAATTCAGGAAATTAAAGACAAAGAAAAAATAAATGATAAGGAAAGACACAACCTGGAATCAATTATATTCTGTGTCATGAAGTTGAATTTCCTCCCCTGGAGGATCATGAAAATTTTCTCGAAATAGCTTCAACCGATGCCCATTGACAGTGAATGATGTCTCTTTGTCTGGATCTTTAATCTGTATTGCACCAAAAGGAAAAACATGAGTAACAATGAATGGTCCAGACCATTTGGAACGAAATTTACCTGGGAAGAGTTTCAATCTGGCATCAAATAGCAGAACTTTGTCTCCCTCCTTGAAGTTTTTGTTGAGAATCCTCCCATCATGAAAGGCTTTGCTTCTCTCTTTGTATAACTTGGAGCTTTCGTATGCATTATTTCTGATCTCCTCCAACTCCTACAAACAATATTTTCTTTCTTTCCCAGCAGAATATAGGTTCATGTTACATGTTTTTACAGCCCAAAAGGATTTGTGTTCTAACTCAACTGGTAGATGACAAGCCTTTCCATAGACCAATCTAAATTGTGACATTCAAATGGGGGTTTTGAAAGCTGTTCTATGGGCCCAAAGAGCATCATCAAGTCTCAAACTCCAATCCTTTCTATTTGGGTTCACTGTTTTTTCTAGGAATTGTTTGATCTCCCTATTAGACAACTCAGCCATTCCATTTGTTTGAGGATGATAGGGCATAGAGACCCTATGATTAACACCGTATTTCTTCAAAATTGATTCCAAAGTCCTATTACAAAAATGGGTACCTTGATCTGTAATTAGAAACTTTGGAAATCCAAACCTTGAAAACAAATTTCCTTTCAAAAATTTAGACACAATCTTTGCATCGTCAGTTCGGGTGGGGATAGCCTCTACCCACTTGGAAACATAATCAACAGCCATCAAGATGTATATATATCCAAATGAATTAGGAAAAGGCCCCATGAAATCCATTCCCCATACATCAAAAACATCACAAAACAAAAGTGGGTTTTGTGGCATCTCATTCCGCTTGGAAATGTTTCCTTGGAATTGACAATTTTTACAGGTTTTGCAGAATTCGAAAGCATCTCTAATTATGGTGGGCCAATACAATCCAGAATCAAGAACTTTTCTTGCTATTCTTTGTGGTCCAAAGTGTCCTCCACAGTTTAATGTGTGGCAGAAATGTAGGATGGATTGAAATTCAGAATTCGGAATGCATCTTCGTATCATTTGATCACTACCAATGTGCCATAAATAAGGATCATCCCAAATGTATTTCTTTGAATCGCTCCGAAGTTGATCAATTTGATTTTTGAAAAACCAATGGGGGTGTTCATTAGAAGCAAAATAGTTTACAAGATTAGCAAACCATGGTATTTC
Organism: Viscum album; assembly: GCA_963277665.1. Classification (NCBI taxonomy): domain Eukaryota; kingdom Viridiplantae; phylum Streptophyta; class Magnoliopsida; order Santalales; family Viscaceae; genus Viscum; species Viscum album. The sequence continues at coordinate 409,849,569 of OY728136.1, forward strand.
ACTTTGAGCAGCAAATAAATCCTCATCTGGAAAGGTTTTCTTAATTGGGGAAAACAACTGAAATTTCTTATTCCCAATAGATGGTATCCTGCTCAAATGATCAGCAACAAGGTTCTCACATCCTTTCTTATCTTTTATTTCAACATCAAACTCCTGTAAAAGCAAAATCCATCTCATAAGTCTTGGTTTTGCATCATGTTTCTTCATCATGAATCTGATTGCAAAATGATCAGTAAAAACAATCACCTTGGAGCCCAGCAGATAACTTCTAAATTTGTCTAGAGCAAAGACAACAGCTAGCAGTTCTTTCTCAGTTGTTGTGTAGTTTGATTGGGCTTGATCAAGATTTCGGCAGGCATAGGCAATCACATGAGATTTCTTTTCTATCCTTTGACTCAATACTGCCCCAAAAGAAAAATCAGATGCATCTGTCATTATTTCAAAGGGAATGTCCCATATAGGAGGTTGAACAATGGGAGGGGTTATCAATTTTACCACAGGTGGGTTGGTTTCATTGATAACTGGGAACTCTTCAGAAGTTTTATTGTTTGGTGAAGCTCCATGTTCATCATAGTTATCTCTTTCTATGATATCATGACTTGTTTCATGTGAAAAATTGGAAACCTCTCCTGGAATACCACTAATAGATTAAATGGTTTCATCTTTATCATTTCTCAGATATCCAGTCTCAAAATCCCAAGACTCTTCATAGTCTCCAATTTCATCCTCATTTTTCTCTGATTTGGTATCATACAAATATCCCTCTTTTTCTACATCAGTTGGTATTTCATCACAGAAAAAATTAGGTAACATGCCAGAGGAAAACCAATCAATCATGTTTACATGGGGAGTTGAATGATCCTCAACTGGGTGTTTCATTGAATGAAAAATGTTGAAATGAACAACATCTCCTCCAAATTCTAGTGAAAGTGTTCCCTTGTGAACATTGATGATCGCTTTTGCCGTTTTTAGAAATGGCCTCCCTAGGATGAGGGGAGCATGTGTGCTGAACCGATCATCTTCCATATCAAAAACATAGAAGTAAACAGGAAAAATCATGTCTCTCACTTGAACGAGAACATCCTCTATAACTCCAGCAGGTTTGGTGGTACTTCGGTTTGCGAGTTGAATGATAATTCCAGAGGGTTTTAAGTCTCCAACCTGAAGAGATGAGTAGACAGAATGTGGCATGACATTGATGGAGGCCCCTAGATCAAGCATCACATCTTTGAATTCACATTTCCCAATGGTACAGGGAATGGTAAATGTCCCAGGGTCTTTACACTTGACCGGAAGGTCATGTTGGATCAACGATGAGACATTCCTTCCTAAGTTTACTTTCTCACCCCCTTTGAAGTTCCTCTTGTTGGTACACATGTCTTTCATAAACTTAGCGTACCTCGGAATTTGTTTCACAGCATCGAGCAATGGAATATTGACTTGGACTTTCTTGAATGTTTCCAAAACCTCCATATCCAATTCTTTTTCAGCACTTGACTTTGGTGGTGGTTCACACCTTGGATAAGGAAGTGGAGGTTTGAATGTTTCTGGGGTATTCTGAGTATGTTTTGGAGGAACATAAGGTCCAGACATCCTCTTCCAATCATTCTTTGTTCTTTCAAACAAGATTTCTTCTCTTGACTTTGAGTTTCTATCAACTTCAAATTTTTCATCATTTTTATGAAGGGTAGGATTTTCATCAACAGTATCAGAAGAAGGCTTGATGTTCTCAATCTGAGGATTTTTCAATTTTGTTCCACTCCTAAGTTCAATTGTACTCACATTTTCCTTCCCATTATTCCTCGGATTTACTTGTGGCTGTGAGGGTAAACCACCACTCATTTGATTTGTTATGCAATTAATACCAGAGGCAAGTTGACCCATTTGAGTCATCAAGGTATTTATTTTGTTATCTTGCTGTTTTGTGTATTCTTTTAGTTCCCTCATTTCCTCTTGTTGTTTCCTCATTGCTTCTTCAAGGTTCCTATCCGAGTTTTGAGTGGGAGGGGTAGGGTGAAAATTGCTTCCAGAATGAGCATTGGCTTGCTCATTGAAATATCTTGGTTGATAATTACTTGATTGTCCTTGGAAAAATCCTCTTGGTTGTTTAGGTTGACGAAATCTTTCATTTGAGTTGTTGTTCCATCCTTGATTGAAATTTTGGTTGTTTTGAAATGGTCTTTGCTGGTTTGGTTGAAATGGTCTTCCAGGAAAAACTGCATTGCAGTTATCATGAGGCTCTTTCATTTGCGGGCATTGGTCACTAAAATGTTCATTCGAAGAACAAATCCCACAATGGACATGTAGTTGGAAAGCCGCTTCAGGTTTGGGTTGGGTTAGTGGGGTGTTAGACAACATTATTGACCTTACCATGGTGGTGAGATCAGATAGTTGACTTGCAGTTGTGTTGTTTTCGGGACTAGTAGTAGGGAATTCTTGTGCAGCTTTGACATGAAGAAGGCCTCTGGTTCCAAATTGTTGGGCATTCTGGGCCATGTTTGCAATTAAAATCCTAGCAGCAGCTGGTGTCTTATCAACTAAAGCTCCTCCTGCAGCAGCATCGATCATACTTCTATCAGTGAGACACAATCCTTCATAAAAGTATTGAATGAGAAGCTGGTCACTGATTTGATGATGGGGGCAACTAAAACAAAGATGTTTGAACCTTTCCCAGTATTCGTGAAGCGTTTCTCCTTGTGTTTTCCTAATTCCACAAATCTTCTTTCGAATGGAGGCAGTTCTAGACGCAGGGAAAATTTTTTCATGGAAAATCTTTTTTAATTCATTCCAATTTCTAATCAAGGTTGAGTGAGAATAGAAAAACCATTCCTTAGCAACTCCATCTAGAGAAAAAGGAAACGACCTAAGCTTCATTTGATCGGCATCAACTCCATGAGGTTTCATATTGACACACAGATAACTAAATTCTTGGAGGTGTTTGTGTGGGTCTTCACCGGGAACCCCATTGAATTTGGGGAGCTGGTGGATGAAACCGGACTTGATTTCAAATCCAGCAGGGGCATCAGGGTACTCAACAGGATTCTCGTGATTTTCATCATAGGACGAAGCCAGTTTTTTCAAAGTTCTATTTTCATCCATTTGGATTTCAGTTTCAACTAAGTCCCTCCTAGGTGTATTGGTGGAAGATTGACAACAAGAAACTTGTGGATTATTACCTCTAAACCTAGTGTGAAAAGTTCTATCAATTTCTGAATCTAAAGGTAACAAGTTCGGTTCAGAATTTCGGGTCATGCAAGAGAAAGGAAAAATATATATATATATAACTAAAATAAAATCAACTCTAGAAACCTCCCCGGCAACGACGCCAGTTGATGTGAGCGTTTTTGTCGTAAAACCCTCAATCAATATTTTCCCTTTTTATGTAGCACAGTGGTGACCACAGGGTTGTCTCTCGAGGAGATTGCAGTTCGAGTTGTAAAACTGTCACTTTTGTTGTTTTGTTTGTTTTTAATGAAATGAAAATGGGGGGGTTTGATTAACAATTTGAAAATAAAATTTTAATTCAATTCTGAACGTAAATAATTTTAAATGAAGGATAATGTCGGTTTGAAATCAAGAATAAAAATAGCAGTCGCAGACAAGCTTCACCCTCTCGGACACTCCCCTCTTCCTTGTATATAAAAAATATCTCTTATTTTAAATTCCTAAATGTATCCCCAAGGACCCCCAGGTTTACACTCAAATTTGAAAAGACAGCATATTTAAGACTTCAATATGACTTTTTTCCCGCCTATAGAAGTGATTCAATTACTTAAATACCTCCAAGTAATTGAACCTAATTGAATTCGCTATGCTCAATGACAAAACCTCACCAAAGAATTTTAAATAGTGAAGTCAATTGTTGTACTTTATAGATGGAACAATGGTCAAATCTAATTTTTTGAAAATATATTTAAGAAAGAAAACAACCAGATTCATTCAAAAATATAGGTTCAAGAGAAATTCAAAAAAAGAGATTACACATTAAAATCCAAACTCGGAAGAGAGTGTCCGTCAGGTGTCGCCGTCCGCAACCACTTGCCGCTTAGCCTTCCATCACTTGAGAAGCCTTCATCTTTTCTATTGAATATTCAAAGAATTTCATCTTCTTAAGGATCCAAATCTCCACCTTCCCCTTCTCTCTCTCAAGCCAACTCCCTTTTGTGAGGGATGGTGTGGTGAAAAATAGAATATCTTGAGAGGTAGGAGCTCCCCTCCTTTTATAGGCAGATTTTATCTTCACAACGGTGTCGCGTTTTAGACCCATTAAATGGCCGATTCACGCGTGGACCTCTTCATCAATATTGTTCATCAATGTCTTGGTCGTCCATCCTCAAAATTGCAGATTAATTGGACGCGTATTGAAGGATTTATGGGTTTTCTATTAAAAATAGATTTCTCTGGATGAAGCTTCCAGGAAGATTCCTTCACCATTCTACCTCTAAACGGCCCTCATAAAGGCTTCCAAACGGCTTGAAATTTATTGAGGAGACGCTTCTTGGAGTCCTCTATCACATCCAGGTAGAATCGCTTCATTTGGAGTAGTGTAGGCCGAAATTTGCTTCCATAAATATGGTAGAGTCAATGCAGTCCGCCCGGAAAAATTGTCAACTTCGTTGATTTTTTTGGGCACCATTAATATCGATTCAACCCCTGGTCCTGAAGACAATGTTGAAGGAAATAAAATAAGGGTTCCAAAAAAATTCGAATCACAAAATTTTGAAATATATTTTATAATAAATGACCAAAATACCCCTGTGATAAAAAGCTGTTAAAAATCCAGAATTATGAAATTTAAACTTTTTATCCCAAAACACACTATAAATCCAAAATTGTTACAAATAAGATCAAATTGTTAAATTTGTGAGGTTTAAATCATTTAAATAGACATTAAAAATATTGGAAATATTATCTCTATCACTTGTATATATTCATATAACATTAAATCATCCCCTAGCACCCTAATATAATAGTTTTTAATCAATAAAATTGTGTAATTATTATTCCAATCATGATATGTATGTCATTCCCCATCGTAATGAATATATATTCCTTAATTTCAAACATGGTTATTGTACATAAAGTTGGATTTTATATAATCCTTATAATTCATTATATTTCAATGTATTACAAAATAAATTATTACGAAGATGATGATATTACTATTAATGATAGAAATATATAATCCCTTTTCATTAGAATATAGAATTATTAATGTAAATCACAATGATATCCACCTCTTGTAGATTTCCTTAGTTAGATTCATAAATTATTAGAGAAGATTAAAACAATTTATAGGGATGGTATCCTTAGAATATAAAATGTATTTGTTCTGTAGAAATATATTTATGTGTTCCGTAAAAAATTACCTGGAAATAAAACAAAAAAAAATCATTTATTTTCCCATTGAAATTATCCCCAATTAAAAACAAATATATAATACTCCCAAAATAATTGATATAGTATAATTCATGGAATTAAAGAATAAAATTAATTAGTTATGTAATAATGGATTTGGCTTCTATAGTTTTTATGATTAATGTCCCCAATTCCATTTGATAAGTAGAAGGATGTGTCCATGAGGTTGGATATATATTATAGGTAAATCAATGCCACTACTATAAAGAACATGTATCCATTTATTCTCAATGATGAATTTTTTTTCTACCTCAATGTGATAAATATTTTCCAATGGTTGATATTAATTTTTTGTTCAATTAATTTTCAGTAAAAAAGGATGATATTCCAAATAATGAATTACATATTAGGTATAAATTTTTTTATTTTATAGTAATTACATATGGAATGACTAACACGCCATCTCTTTATATGGATCTGATAAATAGTGTATTTAAATATTATATTAAATTTTTCATTATCGTATTTATTTATTATATATTTGTATAATCCAAATTATAAAGATCATAAAATAAATAAGAGATTAATTCTTTAAACTCTCATTGTAAATGAGTTTTAGAATTAATTTATTATGTGAGATTTATGGCTTAAAAAAGTTTTTATTATTGATCATATTGTATCAAATTATAGAATATGAGTTGATACATTAATAAAAAAGGTATGTAATGAATATAAAATTCCAATATAAATAAATAAGGTATATAGTTTCCTTATTCAAGAACACAAATATCGGGGATTTGTTTAAAAAATATCACGATTGGATTGGTTGATAACATTATTGAAATGTAATGGGGTTCTATTCACATCATTAAAATAATATAAAGATTGTTTTGATTAATTAATTATGATCTTGTATAATTTATTGTTTTTGAAATTACCATTTGAAAGGGATTAGTTTTTAACACATATTAATGCATCAAATAATGATCATAGTTGAATCCTTATATTGAATTATTGATTAATTTTTTAGGAATCACGACAGTTAGATATACATGAATACAATTATCTAACCCATGATATTGTGATAGAATTCGTAATATTTTCATGTAATATATAGTGTAATTATATCCATAGGGGATGATATCAGATATATACAGATCATAAATGTTTTAATTACAAATTTTCACAAAAAAATAACAGAATTATACAAAGGAGATGGACATAGCTACTCATAGATTAGGATTTATCAATATAGTATTATCTCATAAATGAAAATAAGGTGTTTTGGGTTTTTATTATGAAATAATATAGTGTCATTAATAATATTATGATTGAAAAATATATTATTTTCCTGGATTTATTAAATATTTATTTGGTAATTTTTACAGAAGGTGAAATATTACTCATTGATTAAATAACTCCACCAATATTTTTAATTAATTATTTAAAAATCAACCAACTGGATGATTAGATTTTAAAAAATAATATGAATGTAATGAATGATGGTAAATCGGATGAATTTGTTTATGAAGATGTTGTACAAAAATTTAAATGAGTATATGGGTTCTTCAAATACTTAATTTGAAGATGGAATTTCATTAAAATGATAATAGTTTTACATTATCCATAAAACTAGTGTCACCCTAATTTATATGGATATAATAGAATTTTTCGGTGGATAATATGAAAATATATATTCTTTAATATATATCATGATATATTGTTTTGAAATAGGTGAATGCCGAGGGACACCATTTCAATGTATTCCTCAAACATCTATATATTCATATAGGGATGTGGGATAATGTAACTATATAATCTATCAAATGATTTCCAAAGTATCATAAAATAAATGATTTTATGTGAGATATTAATGATCACATTAACAATTCACCCCATTTTTAATCTATAAGGGCAGATCAACCTATTGAAATTTTCAAAATGGCAAATATTGATGATATTTTAAGGAATAATGTTGATCCTACTACTATTATATATTATCCTAATGCATATTTTAAAATTAAATGAATTGGAATCCTTCATATGGATATTATCACCAATAAAAAATTGAGCACTTCTTATCATCCTCATACAGATGGACAACCTAAAGGACAATTCAAACATTAGAATGTATTTAAAGGTCATTATGATATGAAATTTAATATATGTGGGTTCAATATTCAACTATTTATTATTTTAATAATATATTAACATCAATTCAACTATATAAATGAAATTTTACGAATCATTTTACGTCAAATGATTTGGGTCAATAACTCGATGGGAATAAGGTGTTAAAATGTGTCTTGTGGATGTATATTTTTTTGTTGGAGAAAAAAGATAATTTGAGATCTATTTAGATTCATATGAGGGAATCTCAACAAATTAATATGTTCTAAGTTGATAACTAAATAAAGAATCTATAATTTAATTATGTGATTTTTTTATTGGAGGTGTCTATAAAAACCTATGTTATAAGGATTAGAAAGAAATAGAAATTATATCATAGGTACATAATCCTTTTTGGGATTTGGTAATTTATTGGCTATATGGATGGAAAATTTAAAATTACAGTCATCCACTATAAAATTCATGTTTTTTCAATTTCTATTTATTGAGGAAGTATATGTGAAACCAAATGCCTGTAATCACCATTGTGGAAAGGAATTTTGAGTTAAATTTATCTTTTTGTAAAGACCCAATCTACAATTTTGACATTAGATAACAAATTATAAGAAATATGATGAAGAATATGGTAAATTAAATTTTTATAAATAATATTATTAAATTGTTAATATGGTAACATAATGAATTTTTGATAAAGAAAACCCCACATCAGTATATGAGTTTTCATTGTAGAAATTTTAAGGATGAATTTTTATAAGGGGAATAATGTAACATTTGAACTTAAATTATGTAATTATACCATTCACTATAATTATACTATATTATAATTATTATATTAATATTTAATGTCACAAAATTATGAAAAAATATATACATCACTTTTGGATTCAACACGTCAGAATTATCCTATGATGAATTCATGGTTTTTTCCATTAAAATAAATTTAAATAAATATTAAAGTTTTAGAATTTTGTTCAATTCCTTTAATTTATAATAATATGATGAAATATTCAGAATAATTCATACAATTATTATCAATTGGTTATAAATGAACCTAAAAACACATGATAGTAAAAAGTAATATGCTCTAAAAAACTGCTTTTATGTGTAAAATTTATTTCAATCATTAATAAATTAAATTAATAAATACAATTAAATTATTTTAATGTAATAAATTGATAACATAAAAATTTAAAAATTTAAAATTCATATAATTTTTGTTACTCGTCTGTTTATAAAAATATATTCTTTTCGCACCATAAAAAACATTATTTCACAAAAATTGATTTTAAGTATTATGTGTGCTAAAAAATAATTTCTATAAATTTATATTAGTGATCTAATATAAAAAAATGTTTCGATTTTTTGAATACCCATGTTAAATTATTTTAATACGGTAAATTCCATTTTTTCCCTACTACATAGTAACCATGGAAAAAAATTATCATTTCAGTAAGGGTTAAAATGGTTAATGAGGTGGGTATACTATGAGATATGGATACAAATATCACCAAAACATGTATAATTAATATTCATAGTTTTTATGCAGACATTAAACATGTAATGTTAATTTATATAATAATTTGAAGCTTCTTTACATTTGTAGGATATATATTATATATTAATAATTTATGAATTTATAAGAATTACACCTTCCCCACTTATCCACACACTTCGATCTCTATCAAATTACATATATAATTTAAAATATCTTCCTAAAGTTATGCCCAAATTAAAATGTTTATATTTGTTCCCAAAACATATGCATCAACAAGGCATAATGCATAAGAGATAGTTTTTTTCCCAAAGATGAAATAATTCTCCTAACCAGAACCTTTCAATTTATTTATTCTTATACCTCCATTTATTTTATTATATACAGACTAATATAATTACACAAGTTTCATGAATATGGTAAAATGTTATTATGTTGATGAAAAAATCATTATATACCTCTTTTCTATCTAATTGAAAATGAAAATTTTTTCATGTCTGCATGTTGACTTCTACCTTCATGTAGTGATAGGTATCAATTTTCATCACCACATCATAAATATAATTATTACGTTGTATTTAATGAATATATATGATATATATGATATAATTATGAATCTATAATTATATTAAATATTTATTATATTGTTCATATTTTCCACTCGCGAATGAAGACATCAGTCGTGTGTGTATACGGAATACTATCTCCCTGATGGATGTATTTAAATTTCAATAACTATATTTCAGGAAGATTTATAAATATATATCTAATATATATGTATTATATTTATTAATTTCTTATTTATGTGGAAATATTTTTAATAATTACGTTTTCCATCCATTCACCCTTTATTAAAATGAAAACATCGTAATGTATACATGCATACTACCGCCTCTAAGAATAAGATATTTTATTTATCTATTAATAATATCATTGATGGTTATAAAATTATATATAAATTATTAAAATTTTATTCATAAAAATAATTACATTCATATATATTATTATACAATTTCATTAAACATTCTACTATGGCCAATATACCAATGTTTTTTTTTGAAATTGACCGAACAAAAAACATTCATGGAAATATGAAAGAACAATAAAATTAATTTATTATGATTTATTACTAAAATAACATTAAAAAGAGAGAGATATATATATATATATATATATTAAAAATTTCTAAATAAACTTTTGAAAAGATTCATATTTATCTTATAGTAGGGTAGAATAGTTGTAACCCCATTGGAATCCAAGGTAAGTGTTTTTTATCTCATGCCCATTCGATTCAGATTCATTGTATTATGAACCTAATTTATTTATTATTGTGTAAATACTAACCCTATAATATATTATATCATTAATTCTTCTTAATTAATTTTTTTTTCATGTTTTAATTTTTTTGTCTTAAAGGGGTTTTAATTCAAAATTACTAATACTGTAAGAGTTTGACTAAAAATCTATTTATTTGTTAATAATTATTTCTTGTTTATTTTTTGGAGGAATTATATGATATATCCTTATTGAAAATAACATCTTCATTCTCATTAGGCCATTTATCATGTTATAATGTATTTCTTTAGACTTTTATACTCATTGGAACTAAAATGCCAAGTGAATATTGTTAAGAAGAACCAATCTTCTTTCTTCTTTTTTGGATGGGAATATTGGTATCCAATATCTTGATTCTTTAAAATGTTTTAACAATGTAAAATTTTATTATTAAAAGACTATTTTAATTAAATATCATATTTTACATTGTATAAAACATTTTAAAATTAAATTTATATATTTTTTATTTAGGTTATATTTTGATTCAAAAAAAGAGTGAAAATAGTCTTTTTAACCCTATTCTCTTAATCATAATTTTCCACAGACTTAAGCATTATTTTATATCATGATTAATTCTCTAGTTTCTATTTTTTAAATTAAATATAAATCCAATTTTTATATTATTATTTAATTATTTTCTTTTAAAAAAATTAAAGGGATATTATTTCTAAAACACTTTAATAATAGTGTTTCAGTTTATTTATTTTTTTTCTTTATGTCATCATTTTCTCACCTACGTATTGTATATTTTTATTATTAAATTTTTGAAACCTATTTTACCAATATTATTTCAAAATTTTATATTCCATGTTATAAAAAAAGAATGAGTGATTTATAAATTAATTTCAACATCTTATTGCCTATATTCTAAGAATGTTTTCAATATATTTATTCAATTTTACTCTATAAATATATAAAATCATGCATTTAAAACATGAAATTCATTTAAGTTTAATTTTTTTTATCCATTATGTCCATGTTCATTACTTTAATAGTAGTATTATACAACATTTATGTTATTTTCATAGTAATATAATCATTTCCCTGTAAAGTGAAAACACAATATTATTCAAAAATAAAATATTGGGTATTTAATAATAATGATGTATCATATGTCATTTGAAGAAAAAATGAAAATACATGTACTTATTAGTCCTATAATAATGATTATTTTATTATTACTTAGGATGATTACGTTTTTGGTCACTATTATCTTTATATTTTACTTGATTTGATAATGATATATATTGATTGATAAGGATTTTTGGTGATGTATTAAATTATTTATTAAATATATGATTGATTCATTTTAAATTTTTTTGTGATGGGTACGGAATGACTATATATAGACATTTGATTAATTTAATAGTTTCTTGAGACAAAACCTTGGTCATATTTTTTGAGTATTGGAATATACATATGCATTCATATAATTTTCCCTCTATGAGGCCTTAATGATAAAATTCATGATTTCATGGAATTTTTTATTTATTCTATGATCGTAAAGTTCCAAAATTACTCTTTTAATTAATTGAGAATTTATTTATTATTATTCCATTTATTTCTATGATTATATTATCCTTATATGTATTTTGAGATCATGTGATTAATTAGCTTTAATTGTTTTTATTATCGACTCTAACTTATTGTTTATGCCTTATTTACACATGATAGATTATGGTTTATATAAACCATACTAAGAATCTAAAAAAACCATTTATATTTTCCCTTCCACATAATATGTTGATAGAATATTTAAATGATTATTATTATTATAAAAATTTTATAGGCTATGTTTTATACTACCAATATTATATAGAAATATAGTATGTATGTAGTTTTCGTAGAAAGGTAAACAAATTGGTCCCTAGTGGTGTGATATATTTTATCATGAATCAATAAAATAAATTATATATTGGATCTTAATTATTGGGTTCAGGTTCAATTTATAAATTAAAAAAATGTATAATTCATAAAATATTTCATAATATAGGACGGGAAAAATAAATTGAACTTAGGGATTCCAAATTAATGGATCATTATTGAATTTTTCAATTTCTGATAAAATAATAATTATATATTAAAAGTTATGAAATGATTATTTTTTCATATTTATTTATTATTCTACATAATTATTTTTTACTCTCTAAAATACTTATATTTTCAATATATATTTTCCATTATCATAATATAAAATCACAGAAAATAATTAGTTATTTATAATTACTTAATTTTAAAAGGATGCTATGAAAAATATAATGGATACATAATTGTAGTCAGTTTACATATGAACATTTATACTAATTTATATATGTATTTCCATGACTTATCATCTCATGTGATTATAAGAAAGGGTTTATTATTAGGTCATCCATTAAATGATAAACTTCAAATCCTTAGTTTTGGTAAATCAAAATACATTTAAATTATATAATATATATTTCATGAAAAAATATAGTTTTTTGGTTTAAGAATAAATATTAATTAAATATAAAATTATAACTAATAATCTATAAATTATTTCAATAAGATAATATTACACATTTTTTTCCAAAAACTGTAAACAATTATCCTAAAATAAATGATTATATTAAATCAGGGCTTAAAAATTTGATTAAAAGTAATATATAGATCATAGACTAATGAGTGTCTTAATACAAAAAATATAGATAAACAAATATGATTATTCATACAATAAATAAATATAAGATGTAATATAGATTATAAGATCAAATTTTATATTTTTAGAATATTTTTTATTCCCTTAATGATAATATTTTAAAATGTTTTCATAGGTCATTCGGTATAATTTCCATGAATATAAGAAGTTTATAGAAAAAATAATATTCTTATAATGTTATAAAATTACGCAATAAATGTAAATGTTCTCAATGATCATATTAGGACTCTACAAATGGAAGTTAATGGTATTTTTTGAATGATTCATATATATTGAAAACTGGATAATCTATTATGATATCTTCAATATTTAAATATATATATTTTTTATAAAAAGAGTTACATGTTATTATCATTTTCTAGAACCTCACACTTTCTAATTTTTTTAATTACAAATATATATCATCTTTTATATTCTATATTGTTCTCTTTTAGAGTTTTTATCAGAGTATCTCTGTGGAAAAAAATTATTATAAGATGATATTTATTATACATATTATAATTCATATTTGGTTAGAATATCCTAATCCAACATTAAGATAAAAGACAATTATTTTTTGATATTGGAACTTCTTTATATAATTAGTTCATAAATAGGGGTGTTATTATTTGTTATCAAAAAATATTTGATTGTTTTAATATTTATATTCTATTAATTAAATTTATCAATTATCTATTTCCAAAAAATAAATATGGTCTCCTTACATTTTTAAATTAAATTATTTTATATCTATTTTATTATATATAATATATTTTCATATAATTTTTTCTTTTTCTACTAAAAAATTTAAATTTATGAAATGTATAATTATTATGTTATTTTTCAAATTATTTATACTATTATTTATTTTTAAGGGTGTTATGATAATTTTTTTATAATTTAATTCTCATAAATAAAATATATTTGATTCTTCAAATGATAGTTCTAACATGAAAATCCAATAAAATAGATGATATTTTGGAATTTCTATGGAGGAAATATTGGAAGACATCTAGATCTAGTACATTAATCTATTAAATAGTTTTTATCCTTTGTAATGCTCACTAATAAATTTCTTTAATATAATTGAATCCATGGTTTTAGTATGTCATCCTGTAAATCCATAATGGATTTTCCCCTACCGTTATAGTTTACTGTACTCAATCAAATTTATTTTCTCCAAAAAATTTTGATATGCCAATTCATATCGAATTATCCTTCAAATAAGTGGTTAATAACATAAATGTTAATGTCTTATTGTTTTGAGGTTATTATTCTTAAAATATATAGTGTGTTTGATAAGAAAATTGTTAGTAATATAAATAGATAACATGAAAATTAATTTTATATCAATATAATTGAGAAATATATATAAAATATTAAATGTGTTCAATATATAGTTATGAATCACAGTATTTATAGGTCAAAAACGTTCATAAATAGATTATATGTCCATTCTCTAATTATCTTCCATGGTAATTTCTCATTAGGGCCATTGTCACATATAATTATTATCAAATTCATTCATGAATTTAAATTTAAGTGTTATTAATTTGGGAGATTAATTTTTCAGTTATATGTATAGTTACACAATTTTATTTAGGTGTCATGATTTTAAACCCTTTTTAATATTGTTTATAGAACCAATGAGGAACTGATCCCAACTGGTACCCCCTATTAAAAATATATAACTACAAATATACTCATTAATTTTACTGGTGATGTGATTCTGTTACAACATTTTCAACTGGAAATTTCCATATACAGATATTGTTTAATTTTAGGGTCTTAGAATGATTTATATAAAAAAATAAATAGTTCAATAATAAACATGTAATGGTGAACATAAACATGATGTTTTCTTTTATCAAATACTTATATCAATCATTTCAATTTGGTTTCCTCTTTATATCCAACAAAAAATGTTCAAAATTTAATATATATGAAAATTACCTCTTTAAACATATACTAAAATTGTGTATCAAGATATATATAGATATTATATTCATATTAAGAGTATTGTATTTTTAGTATATTGACTTCAAAATGTATAGTTTATATATATTTTCTCTATGAAAATTCTTATATAAAGTAAATAGATAAATAAAAAATACTTATTAATGATTATTGGTTAAAATAGTGATATAATAATAATATCATTGAAAAAAATGATGATAAATATTTTTTCAATATTTCCCTAGATATTCTTCTTAAATAATTTAATTTTAGAGCATTATAACCACATACATTTTCTTCATCTAATTCAATATCATTTAAAACATGATTAGTAATAATTTTAGTATTTTCATGTTAAGTAATAATTTTATCATATTATTAATTCATTACATTGGAATGTGTTAAATGAACTGATTTTTAAATTATTTTTGAAAAATAATCATTAAACTCATTTTTCAATTGGTACACTCAAACAATCTCCAAAAATATAAAAATGCAATTAGGTTGTATAAATCACAGTTTTTTATAAATATTATTAATAAACAATGTAAAATTTTATTATATCAATATTTATTATTTTAGTTGTAGAATTTATACACATTTTAAAGAAACACAAATTTAAAAAATTTAAAAAAACATTCGCCTTTAAATTAAAAAAAATTGGGATATTTTTTATCAATGATATTTTAATATATTAAATATAATATATAGTATAATTTTGATAATCTATCCACAAAGACACTATCACAAGAAATGTAATAAAATTATGTAAAATTTTATGGTGTTTTATATATAAGGTTGTGAAAGTGAGGGACTCCAATATACATGCCATAAATCCAATCATGTTTTTAATAGTATAGTTTTAAATGGAATAATATTTTTATATGTAATAAATATTTGATAATAAAAAATATCCTAATAGGATGGACTATATGTTCTATGAAAAGAATTAGTTATTTTGATAAAATAATTAACTATATAGATAATTGGATATAGTTTTTTTTGCCTATATAACCAGGGGCTGAAACATTTTTCCTATATCACCCCTGGCTTGGTTACTTTCTGAATATTTATTAATAAAAATAATTTTTTTATTTATTAATATAAAGTATAAAATAAAATATATTCATATTATTAATTTTTTAAAATCACTTGTAATAAATTTATTATCATAATAATTTAAAAAATTAGTAATATATGTGTAAAACCTAAAACAATCATTATGAAATATAGACAAATCACATTATTTAAATATTTATCTAAATTAAAAATTAATTACTAAAATATTCCAAAATATAAATGAAATTATAATTGGATAATAAATATAAAAAAAAATAATGTCAATAAGCTTGATATATGAAGGTCCATGGTCTCCCAAAAATACCACAGTGAAAAACAATGTTGTGATAAATAGGGAAATATTATAAATTAGGTTGTAATTTTATTTAAAATAAATAATGAGAACCTTTTTAGAAAACATGTGGCAGAATGTTTAAGGATTTCATATATATATATATATATGAGTGTGTGTGTGTAAAGAAAAGACAATGTGACTCATGTAAAAGAAAAGGTAACAATTGGATATATGGTTTTGGAAATAGTAACATGACTGTTGGAATAATAATGTGATTATTTTTGTATATATATGATAAAAGTATCTCATTAAATAAAAAATATGTAAATATTAAAATTAAATAAAATACTAATTTATGTAATAAATATTTCCAAAATCATCATTTCAGTTAATCAACGTCACTGTATTTCTTTAAAACATTTAAATAACATATAAAGAATCATCTCCCAATAGACCAAATAGTTTATTAGTCCTACTAAAATCTATGCATTAAAATATTACATTTGAAAACCCCAATGAAGAAATTTTCCCAATAATATCACTATTTCTCCTCGTATATCATTGGATATCATTCATTATACACTTCCTCTATTCCTATAAAATAAGGAAAAATATGGGTTAGCTCAAATTCTCAGTAAGGGTTATTTAAAATGAAATCAATAATGAATCTATAAGAATAATCCTCTAATGGTAAATTATTGAAAATTATTCTTTTTAATCCATGAACTAGTAATGAAATTCCTCCTGATATAATATAATTTAGAAAAATATTAGGGATAATAATATAATGAATAATCAATATATAATGGAAAATAACAAAATACACTGGACATTTAACCAATAAATTTTAAACAGAATTCATTCATAGATAATATAATTAAGAAAATCTTATTTATATTAAGACAAGGAATAAAAAATATAGAATGTTAAATATAAGAAAACATGCGCTATTTAGTCAATAAATAGATAATGTAATGCATATACAGAAAATAATGTTGCAAAAATAGCATGGGTAATAATAACATAATTTACAATGTCGTAAATACTTATTCATAGGATTCAATGTTTTTAGGCACATAATGCCTCTATCATCAAGATCATTGACAACATAGTATAAAACTAAAAGTAGAAAATTGATCCTTGAGAACTTATTGATTTGACTCATAAGTCAATAGATTCATATTGGGGATATTGAGAATTTATAACCACCTATATATTCATCGCCAAATAATTCCACATATAGATAATAAATTTATTTAATTTATGAATACTTTGAATTATCTTCAAAAAATCAATTATATAAAAGAATACTAACTTATCAGCACATCCCTCAAAAATTAAATAACTTTAAATGAATACTCTGTAAGTATAAATGGACTGTTGTTTACGAAATAATCATATATATGAGATAAATAATAACTATATTTAAGTCAAATATAGTGTTCAATGATAATTTTCCCCAAGAAATTTATTTTCCTAATATAAAGGTAACAAACACAAAATTAAACAAGAAACGATAGGTGACCATCAATTCATCTGTAATATATTTTTATTAAGTAAAATTATGGATGAATGGGTTTTCATGTTAAAAACCTAACAGGGGAAGAATTTACATTACCTGAATGTCAATAGTTCCATTTTAACAAATATTTCTCAATGAAATGGATATTAAGAAAAACAATTATTGCAATGATAAAAAAATGGAATTGAGAAAAAATAAATGAATTTATTATGATTATAAACTGTAAATAAATATAAAAATGTGATGATATATAACAATATAGAAAAAAAATGTTTACACGCGTAATCTTATTCTTTCATATATATTAAATGAATAATATATCCCAATGAAAAGAAATTTAATTATGAAATTATTTACCATTTGGTAAATAAAAATTAAAATCCATCTAGAAAAATTAATGGAAATTAAAAAATAAAATTAAATAAATTTTGAATTATTCATGATTTTATTAGAAGAATTGTATTATATAAACCATAAAAATGATATTAGGTTCATAATATTAAAAAATGGCTCATGGAAGAGAAATTGAGATAATGTCTCTTAAAAGATCGTAACTATGATGTGGGAATTACCCGATGAGTATATTATGTTAATACAATTTAAATAATAATATAATAATTTTAAATAAAAAATATGATAATCAAATTTGAGTATACAAATAATCATATATTATTAAATGAAAATGAACAAGTAATATAACCTAATGAAAAGAAATTGTGTTATGAAATAATTTACCACACAGTAACTATTAGGTAAAATAACCGTGGATTAAATAATTGAAATTAAAGATCAATATAAAATGAACTTTTAATGATTCATTATATGACATGTAATGTGTTATGTATTTACACATTATATAATAAATTGGATGCACAAAACTAAAATATGAATCAATGAATGAAAATTTTGACGAAGTCTACTACCTGGTGTTTCCTTTTAGTATAATTGGATTTAACCTCACTTATATTATTTTAAAACATTTTATTGAATTATAATCTAACCATATTAATTTGTATAATATTAGTTATGCTTCCTTTATAACATCTTATCACTCATTTGTTAATAATATTTCATTATTTTCATTGCTTCGGGAGGAAATTTACTCATTTTATCATTCGAGATTTATCATGAATGTTTCTCAAATTGTGTATAATATATAGTTCCATAATATCCATATTAATAGTTGTAATATAATTATAATATTTTTACATCAATCATACATTTCATTCTTGTCATGAAATATAGATTTGAGAAATGATGTATGGTATGATCATAGGGATGGTAGGTCGTACATATGCAAGAATAACATTTCATTTTTCAAATGATCAATATGAAATGTTTTTAAGTGATATTTTATCATCAATGAATGATATTAAAATTATAAATAAAATATAATTTATTTAAATATAATTATTTAATACAACTATGTGGTCTGGGGATGAAATGATCGTCACATCGCTTTGTGTGAACCACAGTCCACACGTACACTAATGAAAATGTAAATATTCAGTGTAAGAAATATATATATATATTATGTATCAAAAATGAAAAATAATAAATTAATATAATAATCATCTAATTCTTAACATTTATTCATTAATATTATCTTTAATACCATTTTTATAATGTGTATGTGAAGAATGAATCACATTGGTTCGTGAGATGGTAGTCCACAATACACACAAGTGAAATTTTTGTATCACATGTGAAATAGAATGTAAAACATTTATATGTGATATGATGAATCAATAGGTTTAATTATATTATAAATATCATATGCCTAATTTATATTCGTCATCATACATAATTGTAAGAGGTATTGACATAAAAACTGTTATATAAATTTACGAAGGATTAGTCGGCAATACACACGAGCGGCATTATCATTTTCGATGTGAGGGTATATCATATAGATAAAGGTAATTACCATAATATAATAAATAAATTTATTTTATTTACTACCTTTTCTTTATAATAACAAATGAAAAATATTATTAGTATGTTGAAACAAATATTAAAAAAATGAAAAGATAATAATTTTACCACTGCTTGGATCACCTCATTAAGATTATACATAAATTTTAATATAATAGATTCATATCCAAAAACATTATTATAGGATTATATAATGGAAATTGGGAATTTTATTTATTAACCACAATTGTTTTAAGATGTGGATAAGAGAAGAGAGTGTGTATCATTTAAGGGAAGAGGAGTACAAATAATTTTTACATAAAAAAGGTGTCCAATAGGTATTATTCATTATTATTAGAAATTATATGTTATTAATATATTCAAGTAAGATATTTTAGATAATTTTAGGTCATTTTATCACTTATCATTTTAGTCTAACCCCTATAAACCAAATTTTTACCTGAACAATAGTAATTACTTTCTAATGTTTTCATGATTCATTTTGATAATGAAAAGATAAAAGTATAATATATTATAACTAATTTTGATTAAAATTGTTCACTCCATTAATAAAAATTAATTTCATAGAAGTGGAAGAGTCCAATTTAAAATTACACACCCCGACATGATGAAGGTATGTATTCTAATATAAAATTCTCATAAGTGTAAAGCATTTTAATATATAATATAAATATTAACATTATTATATTGAGGTAAAATACATAAATTTAAATATAATTGAAATAATTTTAAATTATAAGATATTTAATATATAATTTGATAGTTTTAATTATTTAAAATGAATGAATATTTTCAAAAAAATTCATTATTTACCACTATTCGTTGAAAAATGAAATATTTACAAAAAATCCAAAAAACTTATCCATAAATTAATATTTATATGATTATTTAAAATATATATTTAATTTTATAAAGAATATATTATAAATATGGTAATAAATAATTATAAAATATATGTGAAAAGTATGAATAAACAATATTTTACAAAAATAATTTTATATAAGAAAATGTTTATATTTATTTTTAGTGATTCTTATTTTCTTTCCTAATCAATATATGTAAATAATTTTCATACATAATTTAGTGTAATTCATTATTTATAAAATAAAATCTATTTTATTATGTTATATTAGACGTTTATTTTTTAAAATTCAGGGTTTTATGTTTTGCAAACTAACAAATAGTATCAATTTAAATAAATATATTTCATCAGAAATTTAAGATTAGTGTTGACTGTCACATATTATATCACCTAAAATATTTATTTTCAATAATTTATTTGTTTTCAAATATCCACGAATTAAATAATTCTTTTACACATTATTTTATTATTCATTTAGAATTTAAGGGTTTGATATTTTAAAAATCCTCTGTTTGAAAATTCAAATCCTAAAAAGTGATAATAAAAAATATTCTTAATTTGAATGAAATAGATATTATGTTTTAATATGGAATAACATATAACTAGGTTTCTCAATATGAGAAAACTTGTGGCATGTAATGATATGTACATGTAATAGAAGATTAAATAATTATAGAGAATTATTTTGGTCATTGATCACCTGAAATTGATTGAGAAATTGAATGTTATGAAACTAAAAACCATAAATATGTGTTCATTTCACAGACCATTTGATTCATCATATATGAAGTTAATTCGATAAATTTTCTTTTTCTATGATATTTTTTCTAATATATGTGAGTTATTCACCAAGAAGTATACTTACATAATATCATTCAATTTCATATCAAAAATATCATTTTTTGGTTGTTCGTCGAAAAATTTCCAAATCATCTCCCACTCTACAAAATAAATGTCCAAACAATAATTTATTTATTATTTATGTAAAAAATTTAGGCTGAATAGATAATAATATTAATAAAATATTGACATTTATTTCTGCCTATCTCAAACTATTTCCCAAAACAAATATGTTTATCACAAGTTACCCAATATAATAAATTAATCTCTAAAACTCTTATATAACAAAACTATTTCATTATTAATATTTTTTCTAATCTTTTAACAAAAATGAATTTCATCTGAACCAGTCCATCATAGAGTCTTGTGTAAGACCTCATAACTTTTTTGTCCTTCAGATGTGGGTTTGATTCCCACTACCTTACCATACATTATGGGTTTTCGACCAATATCTGGGTCATCTTTTTAACAAATTGATATTAATATAATTTCTATAATATTATATATTTTTAATAACCATAATTACATCAATATAAAATATAAGATACACTATAATTTTTATCAATACCTATAAAAATATTCCTATATAATGTAAGGTAATTATTTCATTATTAATTTTTTCAATAAATCATATACTAACCCAATGGGTTTTATTCCCCCAATTTTGTACAAAAAATATCATTAATCATGTCATTTTCCACTGAAAAAATTCATTATTGGTGTTTAGGGCATTGAACATATGATGAACAATTATATGATAAATGGATTACACTATCTAAAACTATTCAGTTAATGACGAAATATATTCTAATGAAAATTTACCCAATACATATAAAGATAATAATTCCTTAAACAAAAATATCATTGATAAGAGATTATTATACAATTAAAATTTTTAATTCATATTCATAAATACTCTATCAATTTTATTTCCAAATAGGTTTATCCAGGGAACATGTTTATCCATTTAAAGAGGTAATTGACTTAAATAAATTACATATTTCCCCAAATAAAAGCTAATGAACAATAGAAAGTGTAAAATCATGAATCGGCTAACCATTAAACTGGTAGCTGGTGCAATGGCCATATGACCACAGGCACACCTCCTCGTACACAAGTGGCCTCTAACATATAGTGAGGGCATAAGGATAGTTAATGGAGATAATATACCCTAATATCATAGATTGTGTAGTAGTATAAATATATAAAAATATATGTAAAATACAAAACTTGTATAATTCAATTACTAATGGAGTGTATGTCAATTGTAATATCAACTCAATAAAAAATGGCAAAACCCAGATTATAAAATTTATACGTTTTTTGTTGTTCATATATCAATGTAGTAAAAAAATCAACATTCATTAGATCTACTTACTAAAATTAATTAAAATATGCAAAGCCTTACGGGAGATATCTTCAAGAATCCCGAGTTCCCACCCAGTCCTATTCTCCTAAAATCTAATTACATGGAAAGAGTACAACAAAGAGACCATTTATCTAGAAATAAGTAGTGTCTACTCAAGTGCCAATAGTACCTGAGCATTGTGTGAGATGAATATCTCAATAGTCTTGCACCCACCGGTAATTAGCCCAAACTAGGAATTGTATAACATTTACAAAATGTCCAGATATATATAAGTAATAATATAATTTAATAAATAAAAAACAACTCATCTAGGTTCCAAAGGACACCTGATGGTGATACCTACATTAGTCCAAGGATGGTATCACTCATCATATCAATTATGTATATATATAGTCACCATGTATTTATATATAAAAATATATATGTGCTTAAAATCGTCAAATAGTAACCTAGTGTGTACCAACACAAAATGGACATATAACATGAATAATATTTCCTTCAGGACCATGATATAATACTCATAAATTCATTACCTGGATAAGCACTCATAGTCTTTCCTTTGGTCCAAACATCAAGATTAATCACAGTCTCATGGAAATCAACATGGAAGCTCACACGATCTTCTTACCCTAGTCTTTCATAGTCCATTAGAAAACATTGATGGATGAATTAGGACGTAACAAACTTACTACTATCAACAAGAGTAGATAACATGGTCTATCAACTTTCGTAACTCCATGATCACTCATAGTCCCTGGTCGTTCAACACAATAACTAATATATTGATTCTCTCCAAGGGATCTCACAATCCATTGGATCCCCATCCAATACAATGAGTAATAATTCACTACATTTAATGAATGATGTATTTAACCTCTAATTCATTTCATTATCCCATTTTAATTACATATAATAAAAAATATTTTTCATTTATACTAATGTCTAACCATCGTATATATTTCAATTAAAACAATAACACCATATTTTTATTCCTCTCAAAAAAATGAGACAATTCCCTCTCGTACAAGGCATTGGCCATACTAAATTCCATTAGTTTACTCAACCATTTTCTATGTAACAATTTCCCAATAATTTTATCATTAATTAATTAATCAACTATACAATTCATATCACATAATTAATTTTCTAGAATTAATTATCACATTATAAATCTCCACTCTCTATAATAAGTTTCACTACTAAAAATAGAGATTATAATATCAAATGTACATAACTAATTCTAAATTTATTATCTCAAATTTTCCAATTAAATATCTCATAATTAGTCTCCTATTAATTATCAATATTACAATCTCAAACATATAATTAATTCAAAATTATATCATCATAGCCAATTTAATATACATCAAAATTAAGCTTCAAATTAATTGTCGTATCTATAATCATCAAAGAACAAAATTAATTCATAAATAATAATCTCAATATAGACCATTTAATTTATCATAATTATTCCCCCAATTAATTATCCCAATTACAATTATCAAATAACATAATTTATTTGACAATTAAATATCTCAACATATCCAAATTTAAATCTCAAAATTATTTCCCTGAATTATTATCTCAACTACAAATCTCAAACAACAAAATTAATTCTCAATTTATTATATCAACCTAGCCAATTTAATATATATATCATAAAAAATCCCCCAATTCATTATCATAATTACAATTATCAAAGAACATAAACAATTACCAATTAATTATCTCAACATAGCCAATTTAATATCTAATCATTAATCCCCAAAAAATTATCTCAATTACAATACTCAATACACACACTTAATTCCTAATTAATTAATTCATCATAGGAAATATAATATCTCATAATTAGTCCAAAGATTAATTATCTTAATTAAAATTCTCGGATCACATAATTAATTCAAAATTAATTATCACAATATATCTCACTAATTAATTCATAATTAACTATCTCAGCATATACCACCCTATAAACGTAATTACCACTTAACCCAAGTGCATCAACATATACACGCTGTAATATAAAATCACATATCAAGATTTGAAATGAACACATTTGTATGATCATTATATTTTATAACATGATGTCAGAACAACTTTGTTGGACATGTTTTTTTTTTCTAAAAAGTGAATTTTTATCTAATAAATTATTTTATACAATTTTACAATTCACTCAGAATTTGAAGTCCAATTTCCGAACAACAATAATTAAACAAAAACTTCATCTAATTAATTCAAAAAAGATGAGGACCATGCGTCAAAAAATTGCCAAGCCTTGATTCCTAACACAAAATTGATTCTCTCCCAAACATTCACACTTCAGCATAAATGTTTTGTCACTTGAAAATGGATTTCAACAAGTTAACAACAATAATTTCACCCAATAATTAGTACGGTGGGGAAAACCACACACACAATTAATTAATCACAACTCAAAAAAACCATAATCACATGATTCAAGTGGTGAAAAACCAATTATATAGTATATTTTCTTACCCGAAAATTTCTAACTTTAATCAAATCAAGGTGAACCACTTCTCCCTCGGTGGAGGTTGTTTGAATATCGACCAATGACCCTTGAGATATCTTATGCACCACATAGAATTAAAATAATATTAAATACAGAAACAAAATTAAACATGAATGTATGGTTTTTGTGCAATGGAGACTAGGTGACATATATCTTAAACAGTTGATGCGAACAACTAGATGCATGGAGAATGATTCACTATACCAAGATGATTAACATTCATGAAGGAACAGGAAAGAGATAGCTGCATGAAGGGATATGGAAGGAAAGGTGTTGCGCCAACCATGGGTGCATCTCCATTGGGGCATCATGGACAAGGAAGAGTCAAAATAGCTGATGAGAAAAATGAAACACATTGATATTGAGTCACCTCCCTATGATGTACCACATTCATGAATAAACCATATGAATCTAGAACACAGAGTGGATAAGGGAGATAGGGGTGGTTTTCCTCAACCATCGGAGAAGGGGAGGGGGCACACTTCACCTAGGAGAATAAGGGTGTGTTCTTACCACATATCATCTACCAAAAATAATAAATTACATTCTTAAAAATTTAGTATAAGGATTTATATAATTATAATAAATGAAACTCTATTATTAGTATTTTAAATTAATTTAGACACCTCTCAGATATGCTCCAAATCCCTATTTAAACACATAATTTGTTACAACTTTTTAATAAACCCCAACTCCCCATTTATTCACATTATTTATTACACCTATTTTATAAACTAAAACTCCCCTTCTAAATACATTATTTAATTTAAATTATTTCAAATGAATTTAATATAATTAAATTTCCAATTTATCTACATTTGTTTATATAATATAAACATATACTATAATGAAATGACCACCCAGTTTTGAAAAAATTAATTAAATTCCTATTAACATTAAATTTTATTAAATAAAACCATTAATACAAATCATTTAGTTATATACATTTTTATCGTAGAATTTAATTAAAAAAAGTAACCCAAAACTAAAAAGTGGGTAAACAAAATGGTTTGACTCGCACTCTCTAACAGACCATCTATCTGGTACTAGGCACCTATTTTATCTGGTACGGCTGACCTACGTTCTTTGTCTAACCAAGTGTAGCCCGTGTTGACATCATAGACTGGTTCAGAACACTTGAAACCCATCCAGCCATATGGAAACTCGTCGGGCCATTTTCCAAGCCCTATATAAATATTTTTAATATATCCCAACTCACATAACATCATCTTGAAGAATGGTTTTAAAAACTGAACCATCATTACACTTCAAAAATTCATTAACATTTATGTTTTATCACGATTGAAAAAAATGGGGCTTCAGGATCTACCCAACATTAAAACATATTGTCCTTGTGAAGCCGTAAAAAACTATTACAACATCAACCGAACCACCATGGTCATGAAGTCCTATTTTAACAGTAAATTTGTGTTTCTAAATGCTAAAGTAACATTTAACCATTTCAAAAGTCAGAAGAATTATCCATTAAAAAATTGATCCAAATCTGAAATTCCCTCCCATAAATCAAAACAACATTAAACCGATACAGTGAAACTAGAGATATGATCTCATTGTTTTCTAATTAACCATTCACTCATTGGTTATTTTCCCAAATAATCATATTATTTATGTGTAACATTCCCAAACCACAACTCCTTTTTTGAAAGGCATCACCAACACATAAAACCCACACACACTATTAAACAGAGGATGTTCCATTAAAATTATTGTATCACTAACTTCTTGTAATTCAATGACCTCACCCAACATCAAGATACCTTTACAGGAAATGAAATAACAATGAAATTTCAAAACCATAATTCCCTAAGGGTATTAAAGACTTCATCCAAATAACTATTCATCTCATATATAACCCAGATAACAAACACAATATGATACCCATGGCATTTTAAAAAATTAGAATAGCATAAGAACAAATCTATCTTAATGTATCCATGATGAGGCCAATATAGGTGAAATGATCTTCTCATTCAGATGATCAAACAAAGAGTAAACCCAGGTCAAAAAAAGATCATTTGTGCTACTACTGATTGACTCATTACCAAAAGGATCATATTCACCTACAAACACATCATTAACCAAAACCATATTCATATTCCACCCAAGGAATCCTTTTTCCTTCAAAACATACCCCAAAAATTCTTCAAAAACTAATAGTGTTTATAATGTTTTGTGAACACTAGAAATCTCAACATGTTAGTTGTACCGAAACGTACACCAAAATTGATCTAACACTTCCCACCTTAGGTGTTTTCATGTTATGGAATGAAGAGACCAGTTTCTCACAAGAATAGTTGTTCAAAAACATCATAAATGCATTTGTTACATTCCAAAAACAACAATAACCACATCAAAAACTATCATTAAATAAGAACGGTTCAAATATATTGGCATGTTTGAACACCCATGACTGAAAAGTCATCACATGCACTGGGATGAACATACCATAATTCATCTAACACTCTACTTCAGATTTACCCAAGGAAGTATTTAAGGGATGTCTACTCCCGAGGAATGTCTGAACTATTGAACCATTAATTCTCCATTGAATACTCACATATTAGGAATTAAGATACAATTACCACCACTAAAAATAATTGTGATTTTATTTAAACCTCATAGTTCTAATATGGACAGTAGATCTTTAACAGTAACAAAATAAAAAATCTCACAGTGGAATCAAATAATCAAACGATATAAAGGTGGTACCAACCATGGCCTACTCCCTTACGAATCAAACATGTCAACCCTATCTTTTGATCATGCAAAATAGAAATACCTTGGATCAAAATACCCTCTTTATTTTATTCATTTCATTAATTCATATCAACCTATAAACATTTGAACAAATAAAATTGAACCCACAAGTATTATTACTCCAAAATAACATGGTTTTCAATCAACACCCCACATAAAAATATGTAGGCCATAACAAACATCATGTATGACATTTAAAATTCACTTCCATTTTATTTTAAACATGAAATTAACATCTAAATCCCTTTTATACAAAATATGACCTTTGAGGTTCCCATTTATATTAACCCGTGTTCTTTCAATGGAACCCACAATAGTTTATTTCATACAACCATGCCCCAACATACAAACATGGGTGTTGTGAAGCATTTTAAAAATATTCCATTCCATTTCTGTCAAATGTAAATAGATTAAGATTTATAACCATTCCCAAACACACAATGGTGATACAAGGTTCATTCATATGGGTGGCCATATACCAATTGGTAAGGCAGCCACACACCTTAAAACTGGGATTTGGATCCCATTTATCACATGAAAATTCTATATAAAACATTAAATTTTGAATCCACTTTTTCAATCATTCAAATATATGGGTTACACTTTTTCAATTGCAATGAACCTATACAACATAAAACTGAAAATGGATCCCATCATAAAAGAAATAAATCAATTTTCAACTGTTGAATCCTTTACAATTCAAAATAATCTCTAACATGATATCATAAGTAGTAACACAACTTCTTTCTATAACATAGAAGCAAGGAACAACATCAAAATATGTTAATATCAAAGGTAACATGGAATGTAATAATAGCAATATGTCAGACAAGAAGGAATGCTAATGTTGATAAAAACATGGAATTCCCCATAATCTAAACAATCAAAATGAATAGGAATCCTACTAATGAAACTACAGTGAATGTCATATGCAAGGAATGTGAATAAAAAAGTGCATAAGATGATGAATATAATGAAAATTCATATCCATTTTATGCCTAGGAAAATATTCAAAATTCTCAAAATCAATAAGAAGTGAAAAACGTAATCAGTAACTCATGGTGAAATCATATAATCTGAATCATCGAATAGTATAAATATTAATTCCCAGCCATGTACACCTTATCAATTCTCATACATGGGATTATCATTCCAAAGAATTGATATTAACTGAATGTCGACACTTTCCCATTCTCATGTCTTCCAACCAAAAATATAATGAAAAATGAAATAAAGAAACAACAACCTCCTATGATTACACATTCTAACATCACGACCTAGCATACCATTGAATAAGTAGCTAAAATGTTCGCCACTGGCCCTAAATTGTGGTTCCCCATATTCTAGAGGTTACCGACTTGTTGAGAAGGTGTAAGGATAACCATTCCGAAGAATATACCCTCATATAACATTTTTCAGAAAATTATAGAATTATATGAATATTTGTCAATAGTGAGAGTAGTATAATGAAATAACTAATTCAGAAGAAGTAAATTGTAATATCAAATTAGAAAATAAAATCTCCAATGCCATTTTATACAAGTAAAGCATGTCATTGTGGTACTTATCTGAAAGTAGAACAAAATATGAATGCTTTATATCTCAATATAGAAAATAATTGAATGTCCCAAATCCCTAAGGATGTATCTACAAGAATCTGGATTTCCCACTATGTATATTTATCTTATCTCCTAAGGACATGGAATCATCATAATCAATAGCCCATTGTCTTGAAATCATGTAGAGTCTACATGTGTACCAATGGTACACGAGTAGGGTGTGAGATAAAAATCACAGCAGGCTGGAACCCAACAGTATCTAGCCCAAACTAGGAAGTGAATAACATTTCAGATGAGTGTATATATATTGAAATAATAATAGAGTAAAATAAAGAACCAATAACTTATCTCGTGTCCTAAGGGACACCTGACTGCAAAACCTGCTTCATACCATGGCAGGTATGTCTAATCATGTCCATTTTGTATATATATTTGTATATTAATAGTATATATATATATATAAAATTAAAATCATCCTATATTAACCAATAACATACTAACTTTGAATGCACATATACCCCATATACAATTTAGGGCTAGACCAAGACGTAATGCATAGACATTCTTTACTTGGGGAAGCAGTCAAAGTCGTTCCCCTAGTATAAACATCAAGGGCTCTGATGGTCTCATGGAAATAAACATGGAGTATCACATAGTGTTCCTAACCTAGGATCTCTCAATACTTTGGAAAACTTTGTTTAATGGATCGGGGCGTACCACATGGACATCCACCACCAAAAGTAGCACTCATGATCAATACCCTAGCTCAACTCCATAAGCTCTCATGGTCATTGTGGGTTCAACACAAACACTAACATATTCTTCATCGCCATGGGCTACCACAGTCCCTTGAATCAATAATCTTTATAGGGAATAACCATTCAAAACATATAATTAAATAAGTATTTTACCCCCTTTCATTTCATTATTCCATTTCAATTACATATAACTAGGAACATTCATATTTATACGTAATAAAAACAATCTAAGGTATTTAATTAAAACATTAACATGGGGATCAAATTCATCCCCAAAATATGAGGTAATGTCTTCTCATACGTCTCATTGGCCTATTCAAATCCATTATTTAATTCAACAGTTATCTTGGTACAAAATTTTAATTAATTAAATCATCGAATAATTGATTAACAACACAAATCATATCTCATAAATAATTTCCCATAAATAATTATTTCATTATAACTCCCAAATCCCTATAATATATTCCACAATTAAATATATATATCATAATATCAAAGGAAATTAATTAATTCACCATTAATTCCCTCCACTGTGTAAATTCAATATCATGTAATTAATCACATGATTTATTATCTATATTATAATCTCAATGCATATAATTAATTGAAAAAAATTGTCTCAACATTACAATTTTATATATATCATAATTTATCCCCTGATTAATTATCTCATACAAAGTTAACAAAGAACAAAATTAATTCAATATTAACTATCTCAACATATCCAATTTAATGTCTTATAATTAATCCTAGAATTAATTATCACAATAAAAATTCTCTAACAACATAATTAATATACAATTAAATATCTCAACTTATCCAATTTTTTATCTAAAAATTTTTCCACTGATAAATTATTTAAATTATAAATCTCAAGAGACAAAATTAATTCCCATTTAATTACCTAAATATAGAAAATTTAATATAGAAAATAGTTAATAACCAAATTAATTATCTCACTTAAACTTCTCAAAGAACATAATTAATTCCCAATTAATTATCTCAATAGAGCCAATTTAATATCTAAAAATTAATCCCCCGATTAGTTATCTAATTTAGTTTTCACAAAGAACAGAATTAATTCACAATTAATTCTTTCATCTTTCCCAATTTAATATCTTATAATTCATCCACAAATTAATTATCTCAATTATAATTCTTAAACCACAAAATTAATTCACAATAAATTACTTCAATATATCCCACACATTAAAAAACAATTAATTATCTCAAGTTATCCCTCCCCAGACTCATAATTACTAATCAACCCAATTGTGTCAACATATATAAGAGGTTATATGAAAATACATATTATCAGTAAACATGAACACATCAGGCTAGGAATTATGTTTTTTAGGATGATGGATGCACACATCCATTTGAGAGTTTTTATTATAAATAATGATTTTCTAATCTAGTAAATTATTTTTAACCAATAAATAATTCATTCAAAATTTGTAGTCAAATTTCAAAATGAAAATAATTAAGAAACTAAAAGTTTTTTTTTAATTATGAAATGTTGAGGACCTAATATCAATGAAAAGAAAATTCATGCTTCCTAACACATTGATTTTTCTAGCTCGCACACAGACACTTCAAAAAAAATTATATCTCCCATGAAAATGGATTTCAACACCCTAGAAAATATATTGGAACCCTAAAATTAGTGTTGTGTGGACCAACATAAAACAAATTAATTAAATGTAGCTAAAATAAACCATAATTGCCTAATTCATTGGGTGAAAACCCGATTATCATGTATATCGGGTTACCCTAAAATGATGGAGGAGTACTGAATTGAGCCAGACCACTTCTCCTTTGTTGGAAGATGTTATATTAAGAACGAATGGACCCTGATAAATCTTTCTCACCTCCTCCAAATAGATAAAAAGATGAAAGTGAATTAATCATGAATATGGGGTGTCATCCTAACAGAGACTTAGTTAGGAATATCTGAGACAACCATTATGAATAATGATATGCATGTAAAAGGACTCACCTCATCGAGATGAAGAACAATCAAGAGGAACATGGATGAGATATACACAAGAAGATGACATAAGAGGTGGGGTGGTGCACCACCCATTGCTGTTGAATCGTGCATGTGTTTCTGGTGATAGAGAGTCAAAACAGATAATGAGAACAATGAAATGTATATAGAATGACTCACTTCTCCATGAAAAAAAAAATTCATTGTGGAATTGGACAAATCTATCACATGGAGTGGAACCCGGAGATAAGGGTATAGCCCCTTATCAAAGGGTGATAAGGGTGGGTCGCGCTTAACCTAGGAAATGATTGGGTGTGCCTCCCTCATCTATCCTGATAAAATAATAAATTAAATCCATAAAATTTATTATTATAATTTATATAATTATAATAATTACAATAATCACAACTACATTATTATTTTTATTAATTAATTAATACACCTCTTAGATAGACCCCAACTATTTATTTAAACATATCATTTATTGCCACTCTTTAACAAAACTCCACTCCCCATTTAAAAAAATATTTTATTTCACCTCTTTGATAAAACCAAACTCCCTATTTAAACAATTCCTTTAATTAAAATCCTTTCAACTAAAAGTTATTTAATTAATCGTTCAATCCATATTCCATTAATTAAATTTTATCCACCAGTAAAACCCTTAAATAACTCTATCCAATCCTTATTTGGTGAGTTAGGGAGTTAGTTATGGTACAAGATGTTAATACTATACCAAGATAACAAATTTGGAATAATCATGATACTTTTAACTCCTATAATAATTCCATTTAGTTTCTCATAGTCACCATATAAAACTTAATATTCAATTTTAATAAAATTTCCTTAGGTTCTAGCCATTGAATCAAACTAAAAAATAGAGACTGAGCAGAAAACAAAATGGGAAAACCATTATTTATTTTATATGAGTTTAAATCTTGAAAACTATTTTGATTTAAGAAATGTTCACTTTAATTAAGGAAGTTAAGTTTAATCATATATTCAGATAATTCTTAAGGGTTTGTAAATAATATTAGAACATTCATTAGTGTATACTCATGGAGTTTAAAATAAGGTATACATTACGTATCGCTATCATGGCCAAGGTAATGATCATGTCAATCACAATTCATGATTTTTGGAGTTATTACATCAAAGGTAAATATATTCATGAACCACATCCAAAAGTAGTATCCAGGTATGGATTTAGTTATTGTAAAAATTAGATAATAATTACATTTTAAAAACATTTTATTGTTATTTTATACCAACCCTCAATATATATCATAGGTTTACAGGCTCTAGTATTTTCCTCCTAAATATTGTTAATAATATTTCAATTAATCATAATATGAAACCAACTATGATGACACTCCCTCTAATAACCCAAAGTTAGTGAATAACATTAATACGTTGGATTAAGATAAAAATAACTGCATCCCTAAGGACCGAGTAATTTTTTATTATGTGTAAATTATGCACGCCTATCGTGGGGCTTGGTCAAATTTAATTTTATTTTCCTAGAGCCGCACTATTGCTGAATATGGTCTTCTGACATGTGGATCCTATTAGGTTGGTTCATTCACTTATTCTATATCACATAAAATATTTATTTTTTTTTTATTTATGATACCAATAAAAATATTTTTCAGTTTTTGATTATTTAAAATAATTTTCATGAATAAAATCCAATTTAAACATTCCTAAAAACAAAACAGAATGAGTTATGGAAATAAAGTAATTAGTATTGGGTTTATCCATGAATTCAATAACTCTTCACATTTATATATTTTATTTCAATTTTATAAGAAAAACATCAAATCCCATGTTTTAATTACTATTCTTTATTTAGAAATGTAGTAATTTCATTATATTTCTATGTACCCTAATTCGACCTCCACCTTTAGTCAAGGTGGATGACACTCCCTAGTATAAGAGGTTCTATCTACCATGAACTCAATCAATCGATGTAGTTTTATCCTATGATTATAAAAACTAAAATAGGTGATGAAATAAATAATGGATAAAGGAAAAATGTTAAAATAAAATAACGATAGATTGAGCTTTATGACATGGGAAGCAATAACCATTTTGGATACATTCACCTCACCCATTCCTACATTCTTAATTCAATCTCCATTCATTGAATAATACTTTATAGAGAATTCATGAACACATTTTCATCCCCTTGGACATGCCCCTAGGAAAGCATCTAATTTCAAGTGTAATAATAAACAATGGTGGAGTCGATGGAATATTAGATGGAGAAAAAATATAAAATAAAATGATTAATAATTTATAATAATCGTGATTATACGAAATAAATATATTAAAATAGAATTGGGATGAGAGAATATATAAGAGACAGAGATAGAGGTGATAAAAGAAATTATAATAAGAAAAAAAATAAATATATTTTATAAACATTGGAAATTTATTAATTATAGTATTTTTATTTTTATTAATTATTTTTATTTTTATTAAGATTATAATTTTTAAAAAAATGGGAGAAGGAAATAATAAAATAAATATAAAATTATAATGTGACTTAATAAAATGAATTAATCATTAATATTAATATTAATATTATTATTTTAAGTAATGATTACAAATAAAAGAAAATAATTAATGTAGAAGAATATAATTGAATAAAAATTTTAAAAGGAAATGCATGATTCAATTTTAATAAAACAAAACTGAATTTAAATTATAATATAAAATAAAATTAAAATTACAATAAAAATAAGAATATAATAAAATATAGATGAAGAAAGGAGAGGGAGAAGAAGAGTTATACTGTTTTCCGCTCTATATGGATATCTCATGTGGGGGGGGGTGTCGACCGATGGTATGGAATACTGTCATGGGTCTTTTATATTGTAAACTGGAGATTATAAGGAGTAGTACTTAAACATTGTATAATATAGATATTTTAAATAGATTTACTTTTTTACATTTCCAAATAACTTTTTAGATTAGAGTTTTATAATTTTGGGACATAACTCATACATATCAACCCTTATAAATAAAAAGTGTGTACTATTAAATCAATATCCATTTCATCCAAAACATAAATTTTTTAACACAAAATAATAACATGATATCATTGACAAATTGTGATACCTTTTGACATAACATCCTTATTTCTCTTACACATCTGTATAACCTGTGAAATTTTATATAGAAATGGGATGAAAATAAAACGCTCCGAAATGGATAAAAAGAAGGAAATAAACTAATAGTCCATCAATAGATATAAACATATTTAATCATTTTCACAAATACATATTTCTCACCCATATATTCTTACATTGTGAAAATGGAGATTTCCATAAAACATAGAGAG
The DNA here is from genome assembly GCA_963277665.1 of Viscum album. Lineage (NCBI taxonomy): Eukaryota > Viridiplantae > Streptophyta > Magnoliopsida > Santalales > Viscaceae > Viscum > Viscum album. The sequence continues at coordinate 409,885,348 of OY728136.1, forward strand.
AATTAATAAAACCATCAAGGTGGGTTGATGAATTAATTACATATATTGTAGGCATCATAGTTTTCTTATTATTTTACACCCTTAAAGGTACTATATAATGTAACCCTAATGACTACCTTATGGTGTAACCATTGCAGTTACATTTGTAGTACCAGCACAGATGACCTCTACAAAACACATACACTATGCATTAGAGAAAGATATTGGTCCCACCATTGATCATAAATATTCCCATTAACATTAACATAATCATAAAAAAAATATTATTTCATATAAATTTTTTTTTGAAATTTTGAAAAAAATTAAATTTAATAGAGGGTTTATAATGAAGAGTCTGTTATATATACTATGTAACTGAATCAAGAATTAAAAAATTAATTGAATCTGTATACAAAATGGGAATCCACAGAATCAAAAATAATTTAATATAAATTCATTTGACAAATAATCATAGCATGAAAAAATAAATGGAGTATAATAATAACTTAATGAATGGAAATTGTGTTATAAATTCACATACCTCAGGTCCAACATAATTAAAACATGTTTAAAACTCATTTATAATGGATAAAATAATTTTTTTTTATAGAAATATATTCATTTTATTATACATTATATGATCATTTTAGAACATCATTTGACCCATTTATTATAAATCTTTTGTTATTTCCATTATTTTGGGTTCATTCTTTACATGATTCACATGGTCAGTTTGTAATGGATTTTCGTATGGAACAGAAGAGAAATATAGAAGTGTAATGGAATGGTATAATTATTTTCCAAAATATTAAAATATTCCACAAATCAAATTGGATATATGTTATGAGGATTAATTGTTAGATAAATCCTCATTAACAATCATTATTTTATTTTTGGTGAATTTTGATCATTAGAAACTACATATATTTAATTAATTAATATTCTTAAAAAACAATACAACCAATATAGAATCTATCATATAATATGATTAATAAAATATTATTTAACCATGTTATTGATTTTATGTCCAATGTTCATGAAAGTAAAGGAAATTAAAGACACATTATCCAAGATGTTGGAAAATTGACACATCTTGGGCAGTGTTTTTGTTTTGAGAATAAAAGGTAGAGGTGAAGAAGTTAGTGGATGTATTTTTTCATAAACATGATAAAATCTTACATATATATGATTATCAATTATTCATACCTCTTGGATAATGTTTGGGGAATAGATTATAAGAAAATTAAAAAAAATTAAAAGAGAATGAAACAAATTGAATGTGGATTTATACCTCTTGATCTATTATCCTAGAGATCCTACTTAAATCATTATCTATTAGACTTTTTGGGATATCATAAGGTCTTGGAGGTGGTGAAGAGACATGGGAAGGGGATTGAGTAGAATTTAGTCAATTATCAAAGCATGACATGTTTGAGAGGGAGAGGGGGTGAAGTATGAATTTTTAGTGGAGGAGAGGAGCGGTTTTCTGTTATTGTAATCAGTAGTTTAATATTTTGTACTCAAGACTATGAATAATTAGGATATATGTGACCCAAAATAGTAAATAGAGAATTTTTGTTCAATATAAGTATTATGAAATCTTCCATGATCATAGGAATAGTATATTTGACATATAATGAATATATATATATTAAATTACCACATTTCACCATTCATAGAAAATTCATGAATTTTACAAATATCATAAAAATACACCAACGACATTTCTGGGAATGTAGAATTCAAAATTAAAGTCTGTTATTTGAAAATAATTTATTAAATATGATTAATTAAAATTTTAAATATAATCATAGTTTATTCAAAAAATATGAATTCTTAAATAATAACACAATTTATATCACATTGATAAATTAATTAAGATTCCATTATAATATTAGCATAAAATAATAAAATAATAAAACTATTTACAATCCATAAGGGTCATATTACACTTCATATAAAAATTCAAAAGTGTATGTTACTATTCACAAAAAATTATGGTTAGTTCTTTCAGACTCCAAATAATATAATGATTACAACCAAAGAAGTCTATTTTTCAAATGTCCAATCACAGAACATAAAATATTATGTTTATTGAATAGATTTTAAAAATCTCAATAAAAAAATTTCATTATGTAGAGAATTGGTTTTTATTTCATTCCAATTTATTTTTACAACCTTTGGGTGTTATATTTTCCCCACCTTCTAGAAATTGCATCCTCAAAATTTTATTTTCTTATAAAAACATTAGGGTACATTTCCATTATAGAATTTTTATATTCTCATGGTTCTTCTTCAAACATGAGGTTTCTCCATAAAAAATTTACCTAGTGTATTATCATAATCAACTATACTTCTTCTCTTCGATCAGAATATGCACTGAATTTTTTTCATATGAAAAATTTATTTCTAGGTCAACTACTTTTAGACACAAACCATGAGATGAATATGGAATATACTTTCTCAACATTGAAATAAGAAAACAATTTGTGTAATTGACATAAAATCAGAGGAAATGTTACTTGATAAAATATGGGTCTAACTTTCTCCAAGATTTTTTATGGTCCAATGGAATGTGAAATTAGATTTTCATTCTAACCAAAATGCATTTCATTTTTCAATAGTGATAATCGATGAAAAACTTGGTCACATGTATTGAAATAATACTTTTTCTCCTTTTATCAACTAATCATTTCAGCCTAGTATGAGCTTCCCTCTTATGTTTCTGCATCATATATAATATATCAGCCACTTCCTCTACTAGTTTTTGTCTAATAAACTTAATATCTCCAAAATTATCCAAAAAATTAATAGTTTGACACAAATACTCATATAATTTCTCCAATGGTACCATCTATATACTAGAAAGAAAACAATTTTTATAAGAAAACTAAATTAATGCATGTTAATGATCCAAAATTTCTTGGAAATCTATTGAACATTCTTGAATAATATCATCCCATTATTGAATTATTCTCTTAGTATTTTTTTCATACTGAAAACGAAAAGATGTTTTGAAAATAAATTCTATGCCCAATGACTTCTGAAAGCCTTTACAAAATATAAAATTGAAACTGGGCTCATGGTCCAAAAAAATGGAATGCTTAAACCCATGTAACCTGAAAATAATATTGATTTAATGTTTATATTGCTGATCTAAAGACATAATAGCTATAACTAGATGGGAATGTGAAGATTTTGGCAGCCGAACAAAAATAAACCAAATTGCAATGTTAACACGACATGTCTTTGGTAGTCGTATAGTTAATTATACGATATGATTTTCCGTATCAACTCTAGAACTATAAATGGTTGAAGCATCACATTAGGTAGTTTTTACTGTTCTTTATCTTATTTACATGTCAAAAATTTCACAGTAAAATCATCAATAACAATTTATTATCCATCCAACCATTAATATTCTCGATGGTATCAGTATATATTAGTACATCCAATATGAACTAAAAGTAGAGAACAAATAGTTTTTCCCAATAATTCTTTCTTCAGGACAAAATCACAAAGCCCACAAAATTTCATTCCAAATCATAAAAATCATACGTTTTAAATTTCAAATTCTGAAAACATACCCATTTTAACCAATTAGATCAATTTAGGTAACATATAGACTTCCTTAATTGACTTATTATTTATGTCTAACTAAGATAAATACACTAAAAACTAATATAAAATAGATTAATTTCCCTCACCAATAACTATGATGCACCAAAATTCATTAAACCATTAATAGAGGGTCATGTTCCAAATGTATCATAGTAAATGTCACATGATGTTTTTAGATAATGGAAACATCAATTTTTTTCTTTTCAATGATGGTAATAGATCGTGAAATTATAATCCATTACCAATTCATGACATATTCTCTGGAAGAAGATTAATTTTTTTGGGTCAGTATATACTTTATACATTTATGTTTAGTATATATTTACTATTTGACTCTGTATAAATCATGCTGCTAAATTTTCAAAGTGAAAACCAGGGCTACTAATTCCACTTATTGTGTGGGATAATTTGACTGATGAGGTTTTAGATTTCATAAAGAATAATAAATTACATAATCATTATATATCAAAAGACAACCATGTCCTATAAATGAATCATTACTATTGATGTAAAACTCAGAATTTATGGATATTATGAACAAAATTAGAGCATTCGATAATATCATAATTAATTTTTTAAACAGATATCACATTCTTCTATCCAAATTTATTTAACATCTTTTTGTGTTGACATAGTTTTCATGATGGATAACCATGTAACGTTTTTAACAAACTGTCAATAATGACCTGCTAATCCATGAAATATACGAATATATTTAACATTTTCTGGTCGTGGATATTCAAAAACCACTTTTTTTAGAGATAATTTTTTATTCTGTCCTTATAGACTATATTCCCACAGAATGATATATGTTGCAACCAAAAATAACATTTGATAAATTTTCTTGTATACCTTATTTTTTTAATGTTTTCAACACAATACTTAATTTTTTTTTAAATTTCCACTGAACATTTTTCAATTACAAAAATATTATAAAAAACGAAAATAACATATCCAAATATTCATAGAATATTGTATTCATAAGATCAATGAATACCAAAGGGTAAATTCTCAACCCAAAGGACATATAAACATACTCATAATGCCTATAAATTGTATAAAAGGTTTTTATCAAGTAGTCTTCCTCATTCACCTTCAATTTATTGTATCCAGATCTCATGTAATTCTTTAAAACTTACTAAGATCAATGAAGACGATGAAACAAATAATCTATATGAGGAAAAAGATAATTATTATTAACAGTAATGTTATACAGAGATATATAATTTATCCGAAGTTTCATTGATCCATATTTCATCTTAACAAATGAAACAAGGGATCTCAATGATGAAGTTATGGGATGGAAGAAGCCTTTATCAAGAAAATCCTTTAACTAATTTTTTTAATTTATGAAGTTACATTTAATCCATTCAATATGGGGGTTATTAAATTTATTTTGAATGAGAATCAAATTCAAAATTAAACTCAACATGTCTATCATGTATACTAGAAGGTAACTTATTAGGAAAAAAATGAAAATATTCATTTACCATTGTAATATCATTAATGAAAAATGTTTCATTGTTCTCATCTATAAGATCAAAAAAATTTCATTTTAGCTGATTGGAAATTTCTCATCTTCCATATATTTTATCAATTATATGTGTTCGTTCTTTGTTACAAATAGAAACACGTTCTGAAAAATATCTTATTTGGATCTATAATAAATCCTTGAATGATAAACATAAATCCAATCTATAACAATAATAACATAAAAATATTATAAGGGTTATAAAAAATGTTTTGCATGTAATGTATTTCAATAGACAACAACATTAAAATTCTTATAATGCATTTTTTCTGTAATATTATTATCTTTTTTTAACCATAAGTTTTTTTTGTCATTCATGCAGGTGAAATATCTTATTTATTTGAAATGGTATCAAAAAAATATTCTTTAAACACCATATAAAACACGACATTATCGAAACATGATTAAACAAACAATTTTTTTGTTAGCACTTAATTGGATGGACCAACATCTTCTGACGTAGTCAGAAAGGGTAGCACAACACCTTTATATTTATAATATTACTACATTATATCATTAGGATCTCTATTTAGATGGTATTTACATAATGATAAATAATATCAAATTTAAAACACATTATTGTTTTCATATACATATTATTCTTATAAATATTTTCATTACAATCTCAGGCCAAATTTCCAATCATACAACATCAAAACTATTCCTGGTTTTGGAATGTCATTCATATGGTGATTTTAACCACACTACTCAATAATTGGAAACTAAACATTCTTACACTTATATTCCATTTATTGATTATTAACCATCGCTTTCCATCCTTACATCTTCTTATTAATGTTTTCAATCAATGTGTGGTCATCCAAAAACATTATTTCTACCCTCCAGCATATTAGAAATTTTTTTAATTACTTTTGAATAGATTAGATAAAAATTAATTTAGATATATTGGCATCATTCATGACTAAAAATTGATGATTTTTCATTCAATATCAAGAATAATATTTTGTGCATACCTCACTATTTAGGTGAAGTCTTCTTCATACAAAACCACTAAATATTCCTACTTTTTCTATAAATTCATGGAATTTATTATACATCATATTTGGAACCATCTTAGGTAAATACATTTGAAGAGAAATAAATTAAAATTATTTTCACTCTAAGGATTCAATTTATTCTCTATCCATTATATTCATTACCATTGACCACATATGGTCAAATTCACCTTCAGAATGTGAAATAGAAAGTCTCTCATTTTGATTATCTAAATATCCCATAACATCTTAATATCATATCCAGAGCACTAATCCATATTTTAGCTTCTATTGGGTCTGAAGATCCATAGAAATCCAGAGGGTGTTTCCAAATAAAATGTCCACAATTGTTATTTTATTTTATGTTGATTAAGTTGTTTTATTTCCTAGATTACACTTCCCTTTATTTCCTAGTTCAGATGAGCCATTAATATCACAAACATATCAATACAATCCCTACCATTCTCGGTTGTAGATTTATACGGATATCAGTCATTCTGTTCCTTCCAACATCAACATCACTTTTTCTAACACAAAAAAAAATCATTCTAAAAAGACATATCTTCTAAGAAGGGACATGTTAAAAAGTAAATGATATATCAGAATCATAAGGTAAAATCATTTAATTATTTCTATTATCATCATCCCTACCCATAAAGTTGTCTATATCATTCTATGATAATAAATATTAGTACATTTCCTTAAGAATTACATAATCTAGCTATTTCAAAAATATTTTACTACATTAAATCCCCTAATATATTTCCAATTTATAAATATTGGGTGTTAGAACATTACACATACATATAAACCCCTACGAAAAAAATGTTTGAACCATTAATGAAATATCCATTGCTTGAAAACCAAAAAAAAATTAACACAACACAACAATATGCTTTCATTGACAAATATTCAAAACATTTGACATGACTACCTTTTATTTCTTATAAATCATTCTAACAAGTGAAAAAATATTTAAATATAAGGTTTGAGCAAAAAATATATTCATACGGGATAAAAATAGGGAAATAAACCATTATTCTATTAATAAATATAAACATATGAAATTATTTTAACAATGAAATACTTCTCACCAATATATTGTTAATTTGAAAAAATGATATTTTCATAAAACATAAAATCTAAATAAAAAAACAAGGTTTCATGTGTAATTAATAACATATATTGTAAGCCAAATATCTAAATTATGATATTAAACCATCATAGCTACCTTATAGTGTAACCATCATAGTTACACCTGTTGTAACAATACAGCCAACCTCCAACATAAAAATAACCAATTAATTAGATGGAGTTATAGGATAAAACATTCATCATTATTAATTACCAATAACAAGACCATATTCATAAAAGAAGATAAAATTTCATAAAGTCATTCCATTTGATTTTGGAAAAATTAATATTTAAAAGAGGGTTTATAATGAAAAGTTTCGTACAAATACCATATCATTATATCAAGAAATAATTAAATGATTTTAAAATGTATATTCATTGTAAATACACATAATATGAAATAATTTAATATAAATTCATTTCACTAATAATTTTTTCATGAAAAAATCAATTATGTTTAAGGATAACCTAAAGAGTGAAAATTTGTTTAATAATTCCTTTACCACTGTTTGGTCATACTTATTTTTTTTTAAATTCAGCTATAATTATTAAAATAGTGTTATAAACATTTTAAAAAAACATATTAATTTTTATGAAACCAAATATGATCATTTTAAAACATCATTCTACCCATTTTGGAATATAATTTAGTTATTTCCATTGTTTCGGGTGTTATCTATACATGATTTTCATGGTAGGTTTGTAAAAGAGTTTTTTATGGAGGAAAAAATAAAAATGCTGAATGAATCTAAATTAATATGTTCCATAATATTAAATCATTCCATAGAGAATTTTTTTATTTGATATGAAGATGAATCACTAGATAAATCCTTTATGATAATAATTTGTTTATTTTGGTGAAATTTGGTTATTACAAACCAGATTTGTTTTACTAAATAATAGTATACATAAACACTAGTTGTAGAACATTTTATTTCACATAATATTTAAAATACAATATGAATTAGCCATATTAATTTTTTATGATAATATTTTATATAAGTAAAGGAAAATGAAGACACGTCATCCACGATGTCGGTAAATCAACATATCACGAACGATGTTTTTATATTGAGAATAAGGGTGAGTGGATAGGAGTTATGTTGATGTGTTTTTCCATAATCATGAAAAAATCCAAAATATATATTATTATTTTAACTTTTGGGCCTCTTAAATAATGGTAGGGGAGAGAGAATAAGAAAATAAAATCATGGAAAAAATGAAACCAAATGAATTATTACTTTTAACTATTTATATCTTCACCTTGAGAGCCTCTATAAAAAAATTGGTTTTGGTAATTTGGTGAGGCCAGTAGTTCATGGTATTAAGGATAATTTATGGGATGTGTATTAAGAATTTTTTAGAAAATTCTCAATACATGAGAGTTGTTAGAGGAAGATGGCATAAAGGATGTATTTATAGTGGAGGGTAAGACAGTTTCTACATTATTTTGATCATGAGTCTAATATTATTGATAAAAACATTTAATGGTCTCATTCATGAGACCCAAAATAGTAAATAGAGAATGTGAGTTCGATCCGAGGGTTGTCACATCTTCCATGATTCTAGGAGTAGTGTATTTATCAAATAATGTATATATATGGTAAATTACGATATTTCCCAAGTCATTTAAATTTAATGAATTGACGAAAAAACCCAAAAATTTATGATATACAATTCTAGACATGTAGAATTAGAAAATGAAGTCCATTTTTTAAAAATAATATTTTAAATAGGATATTTTTAATTTTTATATAAAATCAAAATTTATTTTAAAAAATAAAAATATTAAAACTATAACTCATTTTATATCACCTTGAAAAAATAATCATGAACTCATTATCATAAAACAATAAAAAATATTATAATAAAATGATTTATTATTTGTAAGTTTCATAATATTATTCATAAGGTTATGTTAATGTTTATAGAAAATTTATAATGGTTCTATTATAATCCAAATTACAAACTGATTTCTACTATAGATGTCAATTTTTTGAAAATAATATCATAAAAGAAAACATTTATGTATATTGGAATGATTAAAACTATCTCCTCAAAAAAAGAGTGATTATGTTGAAACACATTATTTTAGGAATTTCAATTTTTTTAACCATATTGGGTTTTAGAGTTTCACCACCCAAACTACATTCAATGATTTACCAAATCAGGGAGGAAATATTTGGAAATTTAAATAACGACGGGACATGTGGTGAATAAAGACTCTACATGCAATAAATTTATATATAAATCCCTATGTTGAACCAAGATAATAATTAACTTATATGGAAGAAGTCACACAGTAATCCTCTATGAGGGGGTAGTGGTGAGTGTGAGACTATTGGGAGGTATGTAATGGTTTGTGGATATTTAGAAGCAGAAAAGAAAAAGGTTATTTATGGGATGTTCTATATGAAATGCGATAGTAATGGTGGTTGTATAGATGCATATAATGGAATGTCATCAGTGACTACATTCATATCAATGTTCTTGATATAAGGATTTAGAATAAGTTCCAAATTATTGTTATGAATGGAAATTCTAGGTTTAGTGATCCAAACAGATGGATGTGTGTAAATAAGGGTTTTGATGAAATTTATGAAGATTCATGGTTGTGGTGATGGTATTTTTCATAGAAACTAGATGGGTTGATCCGCAGTTCATACATGGGCTGATAGTGAGTGGAAGTGCTTGCATGGTTTGTCCATGATAGGTGCTGCATACATGTGGTGGTGGAGAGTGATGAAAGGTTGTTTATTCTTGTGGTGGAAGAAATTAATGATCGGTAGTGTTTGAATTATGTAGAGGTGAGTGACATGTGGCAGAGCATGCATGGGGTGGAGGCGATACGCAATCGGTGGTTTATGCCTAGGGTGGTGGCGAGCAGTAAATGACATGTCGTGTGTGGGGTGGTAAAGAGTGGTGGTTCACTCATTGGGTGTCAGGGAGTGCTGGTGCATTCTTGAGGAGATAGTGAGGGATGAGTAGTGGGGTATGAGTGGTTTGAGTCAAGTGAAAATCGATGTTTCTTGCCTAGTGTGATGATGATCAGTATGCGGTAGTGCATGCATGGGGTGGTGGGCATATCAGATATAATTGTTCTTACACAAAAATTATTATAGAAGTTTTAAAAATTCAAAACCATGATAACTATGACATTAAAATTGTATAAATATATTACAAATATAAAACCTAAATATTTTTACAATAATTAAAATCAAAATTATTTCTATCATTATAAATTACAACATTTAGTTTAAACATTAAAATTCATGGGTTTGAAAACTGAAAATCACCTAGAAATGATTGAAAATATAATAAGAAACTGAAAATTATATTTATCTTTTAATAAACAAGATATATACATGACACCTATAATATATTTAAAATAATTTTTTTTAGAATATCATTATTCCCCATATAATATACTTTTATATAATTAAAAGTACTCTACATATATTCTGAGAAAAGAAAACAAAATAAGTGAGTGAACATATTCTCAGTTATGGCTTAATACATTTAACGTTGTTAAATAAAAATGATCATAATAAGGGTTAGGTAAATTACTAAAAACACATTACATTTAATCAATAAACTAAGAATAAAATGAATCTATTGAAAATATCATTGAAAAAACTCTAACAATAAATTAGATATGATATAATCAATATGGAATGGTAAATAACTGAAAACAAATTCCATTCAATAAAAAAGAAATTTAATGAATCCCATCTATAGATAATATAATTTCTAAAATATCATGGATGATATGATAATACATAATAAATATGGTAAGGTAAATAACAAAAAATACATGAAATTTTACAAAAAACAGAGAATTAAATATATCTAGAGATAATATCATGTTGAAGCAGTCAAGTATACTAATGAATGAATTCATAATTATGGTAATGATACTCATTGTATAAAATTTTCTTAAGTGCATGAAACTGCTATTATAATGACAATTTGCAGGATAGTTAAAAAATATATGTAGAAACACATTAAATTCACTTATACTGATTCACCTAATGAGACTATAAATGCATTGGTTGGCTATCTATAACTAGGCCCCACCTATATCATCATGTCTAAATCATTCCACATATTTAGAATAATCGATTTGATTCATGAATAATGTGTCTAATAATATATAATTTGTATGGGGTCATGAATATTTATTTTTAAATAGATCCCAAGATAATAAAGTAACATTCAAATTAAACCTAGTATTTTAAAATGTTATAGGGTTTAAGAAATTATCATATCTAACATATAATGTTTAATTATATTTAAGAGTAATGTAATGTCCAATGATAAATGATCACATGGAAGTGATTGTCTCAAGTGAGGTAAAAAAATGAAAAAAAAATTAATAAATAAATGATTGGTGGCCATCAATTGTTCATTAATATATATTTTTAAAATAATATATAGGATACATATGTATTCAAGTAAAAAAATTAATGGGTTCATATATAAAAAGCATGATTGTTAATATGTTGATATTGAAAATTATTTCTCAATGAATTACATATTGAGATGATGTCCTTTACAATTATCAACATGTTCATTTGAGAGATAATCAATTAATTGATTACTTGTATAAAATTTAAATAAATAGAAAACAGGTGGAAATAAAAAAATATATTAAAATACTATTATGAATATAATCATATAATGCTAATGAAAATATGTAATTAATAAAAATAAATTAAAATAATTTGAGTTATGATATTCCATACCGCATGGTAAATTTCATCTCAAACACACATAGATAAAATAATTCCAATTAAAAGATAAAATACAATGATGTATGTTTTATATGTGATATTACATGAAAAAGAGAAGTGTATACATCATATAAAAGAAATTAGTTTTATAACATTACAATATGTTTTGCTGGTGAGATATTGAGAAAATTCCATTACAATGAATGTAACATGGAAGTGGGAATTAACTATTGAATATATTATGTGATTCTGATGAAGATCCACGAAGAATAGTTAAAATAAAATATAAGATAATAAAAATTCAGTATACACATTTTCTCATAATATCAATTGTATTTGATGAAGTAATATAACTCACTGGAATGAAATTTAGTTACAAATTTATTTACAGCGTGTGATCTTTTATGTGTCAAACCCTAGTATAATATAATTCAAAATTATGATTAAAATACAATTAATTATTAATTATTCATCATATTAAACATAAAATTGGATTGAAATAAACAATATATAAAATAATAGATTCAGATAATTTAAATATTCCTTAATGAAGGGAAATTGGGATGACATCCTTTCCATAAAATTCACATAAAAAATATGCCTTAATAAAGAGAAATTGAGATGAAGTTTATTCCTTTAAACATTATTTTCGTCAAATGTATCAAAACCACAGTATAGTTATTTTTATGATGACATTGGATTATAATATGGAAATATTATTATGTTAAATTTTATACATTACCCATTTATAACATCTAATCACCCATTCATTAATAATCTTTCATTATAGTAATTATTTTATGTGTTAATTTCCTTATTTTTCCCTTTTTTTGTCATAATAGTGATGGATTATATTCATATTATATAGATATATATTAAATTGAAAGAATGAACTAATAATCATTTTTATAATTTAATTATATTTTTTTGATCAATCATGAAATATGGTTTTTAGAAATGATGCATGTTATGTTCATGTTGATGGTAGGCCACACATACATATGAATAACATTTCCAATATGTAACATTCACTATGAAAATGAGGTGAGTAGTATTTTATCATTCCATAATGTTAAAAATACCCTTAAAATCATATTATTTATTTATATATAAATATTTTTATCATATATGTTCTAATGAGATGAAAATATTTCCATATCACTTCGTGAAGGATGTAGTCCACACGTACTTGAATGATTTATCATTTTTTGTATAATAAATAAAATGATTTTTTATCCATTAAAATTGATAAATATTTCATGAATTAAATAAATAATTTATTTATTTACAATATATTAATTAATAATATTAAGATTAATTTCTCTATAAAACCTTAATTAAAAACAAATCAAATCACTTCATAAGGTGATGGTCCATCGTATACATGAGCAATGTTACTATACCCCTAATAAAATATAAATTAAAAATGATACATATGAAATAATTAATCAAAATGTTTCATTATGTTATAAATATAATATATATATATATATTCATAATATCTATTTTATCACAATCCATTAGGGGTGTTCATGGAAAACATGTCACATTGATTTGTGAGGTGGTAGTCCTCCATACAGACGAGTGAGGTAATCGTTTCCTATTTGAGAGAAGACAATATAGATATAGGTCATAAAATTATCATAAAAAAATATAAATATATTTTAGTTATTTTGGTTAGTATATAATAACAAATATTTTATATTATACTGATGATGAATAATAATTGAATAAAAAACCCATCGTTGGGAATTTTACATCTTCCCTGACTACATTATTATAATTATATCTATTTTTTTGAATAATGAATTTTAGACCAAACCATGTCTTCTAGAATCATGGGATTGATTACTTGAAATTGAATTTGGTATGTATTTTTGTATCCTAATTGGTTTAAATGTGTGAAAAATATATAATTGTGTGTGTTCTTTTCATAGGTAATATGGGTAAACAAAAAATAATTCTTGAATAGAAAATGGTTTACCCATGTTTTAACGTGCAAAAATGAACCAATATGAAGTATTATTGAGCCTTATGAATTATAATGTTTAACTGCTTCTACAAAATATAAATTTTAAATGTTTTTGGAAATTTAAATAATTATATTTTATGTTTTACCCATCATAAACAAGTTTTACCTTAAACATTGCTATTTTTTTTAATATTTTCACTATTAATTTTAATACAAAATTATGATCAACATATTTGAAAGTATAAATTATTATTATTAGAAATATGGAATACAATTTTCTAAATTAGTTTCACATAATTAGTAGATTACATTTTTAAATTATACCCAATGATGCGATGAAAAAAAGGGTTTTCACAAACAAAGCTCTTATATATACATAACATATTAATATAGAAGGTAAACATGAAAGTGAATCAAATGAAATAAAATATTTTAATATTATTATATTTCAACAAATTTAATTTATAATTGGGTTTAAAATGTAATTTATCTTTTTCAATTAATAAAAAAGAAGGTTAGTTTTCAATAAAAAATCATTATTTTTTCTTGTTTGACGAAAAATGAATCAATTACGGAAATTACCGAATATTCATACTAATATAATTATTATATAATTAATAAAAAAAATAAAAGACCATATTTTCCATTTAAAATTTCTTAATTTGGAAAAAATTAATTATAAATACTTTTATAAAAACAAACTAAACAGTCTATTAGAAAAATGATGATTTTCAAATGATAATTATTTTTATTATAAATTATTATTATTTTACTTATAATTGATTAATAACAAATATTTTTATAATATGTTTTATATTATTCATACCCACATATTTTTTTTATTATAATTGTATGTTATATTATTGTTCATTTTAAATCCGGGTTGTATGTCTCGCAAGATATCAAAAATATTATATTTAATGAAATTTCTTTTATGTGTTGTTTAAGAATTTTTTTTAACAAACACAATATAATTCAATTATTTATTTAGATTTTTATGGTACATTAAATATAATGTTTAAATTCATTATACTCAAATTAATTAATTATTTTTCATTATTTTTTCTATCATTTTTTAGAACATTATATCATTAATCCAATATAAATATTTACATAAACTAATTTAAAATTTTATTTTTATGAAACTGCATAAAAATATAGAATAAACAAATTAAAAATATCCAATAAGTGTTTTCTATTATTTTAAGGATAAATTTGAATTTTTTGGTAAAAAAATAAAAATATAGATATTTTTATATTGGTCTGTTTTATGATGAAAATTTAATATAAAAACGAATTATTTATTCATATTTTGTATTCAATGCCTAGTTTTTTTATGAGTTAAATAATTTAGTTAAAAATAATAAAATCGATTTTTAGTCATATAATGAGATTTAAAAATCGAAAAACATATTATTGTATAAAAATAATATATTTTTTATTGATTATTTATATTCAGAATGAAATAAGATAAATGTATTACATAATTCCAAATTGAGAATATATAATGAATTAATTAAATTTAAAATAAATTGAATCTAAACCATATGAATTAATATTAAACAAAGGTTTCACAACATAATTTTTTAATTAATTTATTATAAAAATATTTAAAAACTTATAAAATATTTACATAAATACACACATCAATAAGAATATAACCTCACATATATATTTTATTTGTATAGAATAAATTTTAAAAATATTATTTCATATATTTAATTATAAAATTAATAGATATTTATATGTCCCTAAGAGTTGTTTATAATGATATAAAATTTCTAAACAGGGTAATGGTTTCTTTCCTCTCTATCTTTATTTAATATTTTCAATTATATAATAATTGTCAATTTAAATTAAATTTTCCATTAAATTATTATTATATATAATATTTTTTATACATTTATGTTATTATAAAAATATATTCTCAATTAAACATCTATATTCTTTTCTCAAATGAAAAAAAATTCGTCAAAATTATTACATATTCTTATAGAGTGGTGTTACAAACAAGAGGTTTGTAATGATATTATTAGGTTAGTGGGGGATAAATCTACAGATGAAAATTGGAAAAGAAATATTATACATTGTAATTATTATTTACTGAGTCCTAAATAATATCCAAATCTTTTATACTCCATTTTTGTGATTCATCAATTGTTTCAGGGATTGTATTTTTGTATAAACCACGTTGTTAAGATTTATTATCACATGCTTCACAATGTAAATAACATATAATAAATTTTCATTTTTATATCTATCCACATATATCTTTATAAAATTGTATTTATTAGGTTATATTATATTCATTTCCACATTTATTTTTATTCTATATGAACAACCATTTAGGTAATATTTTGTAAATATTATTTTATGTATTTTAGTTGTCCACTAGCGAACCTTATAGTAAATATTATATATTAATTTTTATTCTATTATAGAATAAATTGGAAAATTTATGTCAGATTGAAATACAAAGTAATTTATCCCCTTTATGAACTAGTAGGTGTTATTAAATAATGAAGACAAGGTAATGGGGTTAGGGTATTTACCTTTTTTGAATAGTGTTCTAGTAAAAGTCATTGATGATATGTTTATAATGGATATAAATAATTAGTCACATAATTATGATATCAATTAAAAATATCATTCACTACAATATATATATTATGTAATTTCCATATTTATTTATATTCCTTTTTGTTTATTATTTATTCCTTCGATATTATATCTATAATTATCATTATATCTAAATATTCATTTATATGCTACACAAAAATGAGAATATGAAATCACACCATCATAATTTTTTTCCCATTTTCCTTTTTAATAATGAATAATATTTTCTATAATATGTATTTTGGAATAAATAATTAAATATATAATGATTGTTTACATTCCATGCATTTAAAATTTTATTAATGTAAATGTATTTTTTATGTATTTATAATGTTCCCTAAAAACATAAAATTTATTTATCATAGGTAAAAAATGCTATGTATATTTATTCCATTTAATAAATATATAGTATTTTTAGGTGAATATTTTTATGTGTGTTTTAGTTAATATTGAAGAAATTATAGTAAATACCTTAAGAAATTGATTTTAGAGAATAACGATTTAAAATGAAATACACTTTAAAGAACTCTTAGAGAATGATAGACTGTATTAGAAACATAATATAGATTAATGAAAAATAAATTTATTTTAGGAATACATTGAAATTATACAATGATAATTTCATTTGATTACTACTTAATATATTATACGGGTTATAAAATTTTATATGCTAGATAAAATGAAAATCATTCCCACAATTGAGAAAAATGTAGTTTTTTTCAAATTGGATAGTGGATGATTTGATCCATTGATGTGATCCTATTATGCAAATACTATCATCATTGAATTAGGTTTCTATATGTATCATTTTCAATATAAGGAATATATTTTATATTATAAAATACATAACTATATTGAATCACTTGATGAGACAACAACTAACACCCTTTAATGGGACCAATAATTTATTGGTGGATAAATAATAGATCAATCCCTTAGAAAATATTTTTATATATTTCGAATGAACATTTGGGGTAATTCATAATGGGAGTATATAAACTAAGGTAATATATTGATGACTTGTTTATCTAATTTAAAATACAGATAATAATGAAAATATACTAATCATTTAGTGGTGTACATTCAAACCTATATTCACTGAGAGATATTTAACTCAAGATAATTTTTTTGAAATATAATTGAAATTTTTTTGTCATTGAAAAAATGAATAAGATATATTTAATTAGTATCAATATAACATAACATGGGTAGCATGATATTATATTGTTTACATATAATAAATAGAGATTAAGAGGGATTGATTCATTGATATATTAATGTCATGTCATGTAAGGGAATTAGTTTCCAAAATAAATATCCAAATGTGAGAATATTTTAAAAACATCCATCAAGATAGTGAATAAATGTTTAACATAAATTTATAATGAATGAAATATGTAGAAGCTGAAAATAGTGACACAATACCCAAAATATATTCTGGGGGACCTAAGAATGCAATAGTGGACATTACCATACAATAAAGTTATGTAATAATGAATTTTAGATCATTTTAAAACAACATGGGAGAGTGATTCATGGGTAAAGAACATGAAAATATATCTCATGAGTACAATGCGATTAAATAAAATATAATCTATAATGTATCAATATAAGGATGTGATACAGAATTGTAATATGATCCCCATGCAACATGGAATATAACCCCAAAAGGAAAAGGAATATTGTATAACCATTTGACGAAGATGTTTAAAAATTAATGCTCCAAATGATATCATCATAGGAATTATGGTAATATGTTAGAGAATATGTGATAAACTATTCAATATTAGTGACCCAAATTATTTTTTATCTTCAATTGTTGTAAAAAATGTTATTTAACCTCATAAGAAAATTTTTTTAACACCCAAGATTTAAAAATAAGACAATCATATTCGATAGAATGTATGACACACATCATGATATGAATATTTAAATGTAACACCCCAATACAATTGGACATATTTAATTTAAAAAAATTTCAATCTCTTAAATAGTTTGAAATTCAAGGAAAACCATGTTTGAATGAAATATGATTCTCGATCAAAGTACTATTATTTTATCATTATGGTTATAACCTAGTCATTAAGTAGGATGGTAGAAATAGTACTAACTAAAATATAATTAATTAATGGTTTAAACATGTATAAAATAAATATACTGGTTTTTAGTTTATTATTAATAAAATAAGTACCTTCAAAAATGAAAAGAATTGTTTTCTGACTAAATGTTTTTCTTCTTCTAAAAGGTGGTTTAAACATCCATTTCACACATAATATAAAATTATTATTTTTTATATATTTTAGAAAATTTAATTATATAAATAAAAAGTATTTTTGAAATATTAAATCCAAATTTCCATTGTGTAAAAAATTATTAATTCTCATATTAGGTAAATATTTCGCTGAATTTTGAAAAAAACTTCTTTTCCATTATTACATGTCATTTATATTAGAAATTTTAAAAATGTATATATAAATTTAATATAGTTTTAATACTAAAATAAGTTCAAATATATATATCTTCATTCATTTTATGTAACTATAATCTAATTAATTTTTAAATTTAATATAAAAACATTGGAAAATGTTGAGAATTTTTCTTGGAAAACCTGTTATTACATCGCATCTACAAGATAAATTTTTAATAAAAAATCCAAATCATTGAATAGAATTTTAAAAAATAATTCATCACATGGAATCATAATTATTTATATTATCTAATAAGGAAATTATTTTCCATAGTGAATTGTACAAAATTAATACATTACGCACTTTGGTTATGGTTAAAATTAGTTTATTAGGGGGTTAAACTAAAATGAAAATAGTTATAAATGAAATTAAACATATCCAAAACAGATTTTAAAACCATATGTAGATATTATCGATTCTAGGATTGATAATGGACCATTGTGGTGGATTTTTTCATTTTAACAACATAGGTACACCTTGTTCATTTCAAAAATTATGTCCGTGCCACTCACCTCACATATAAAAGTCCACCCCCATCCACTCCCACTCACGTTAATAAACCCCATTAATTAGAAAAATAGTTTGAAATTTGTTTTTTAGTTCAATAATTTCATTATAATAGACTAATTGTTTTTATAATTATAACCTTTGTGGGATTTTAATTCAAACCAAAATATATTTTCTATAGAAGAGGTAGCATCCCACACCAGGAATTTTATATTATATCATCCAATAATGTATATACTATGTATTTTTTGTTAGTATTTTTTGAGATATATCATTGTATTATTCCGTTAAATGGGTTATGAAATCCTGACAAATGGGTCTACAAGACTACCACCACATGAACTAATGTTATTGGTTTTCTATAACCACTAATAATGAAAGAAATTAATTATATATTTAATACATAAATATGATAAGTATAACATTAATATAATTCATTAATTATAATATTAAATATAACTTCTCAGTTTCTATAACATTAGGGAAGTAGTAACTTCAGTCATGCACACGACATACTAGCGCCTTGTGAAGCGATTTGATTCATTTTTCTCTTACACATTACATTGAAGATATTAAAGAAAAATGATAATGAATATATAATATATTCATGAAAAAATCATATTTTTGGGAATATAATATCACATATGAGTACTTTACTTCCAATCCATTTGAAAATAGTAATGTCGCTCGTGCGTACAGGTGGACAACTTTCCACCAAATTGTGATGTGAAAATGTTTTCATTTTATTATTAAATGGAAGGTAATAATAATTTAATTTATTAATATATGATATATATAAATTAATATTGGTTGTATAGAGATAAATTATTATTAATTTTCCTTTCATTCAATCCATTATGGAAATTGGTAATAGAGTTCATTAGTACGTACATCATATCGTCTCAATGAATTGTGTAATAAATTTTCGATATCTAACTATTATATAGCTCTATAAATAAAAAATTAATTATTATATATGATAAATATAACATGGATAAATTTATTAAGATGATTTAACCACGATAAAATTAACAGTAATAAAATTACTGTAAAAAATATGATAAAAGAAGCAATTATGACATGAAATACTTATTTTACCAAATAATTTATAAAAAACGAGTGCTAAAAAAATAAATGATAATCATATATGTTATGAGATATATGAGAACAGATTTTTACTGGAAACATTAGTTAATTTTTTTTGGCGTGTTATTTGGGATGGTGGATGACTGGTTACATGTAGTATGTTGATAGATACTATTTGTGCAGGGAAGCATATCTGGTCACAAATAGTTGGTTTGAAAATGTATTTTTGTTGAGAAGATAATAACGTTGTAAAAACCATTAACACATGATGTGTGGGAAACTGTGAGAATATTATATATGACTGGAACATACCCTTCATGAAAATAACATACCATTAATTTTTACATTTGCAACGTTTTATTACTCCCATCACAAAATGTTGTGTCGGCAATAATGTATTTGGTGCGGGTCTTGTCGAAAATACATTCCCTCATTTCTTATTTGTGTCGGTATTTTTTCCAATCACAAAAATATTATTACGATGGGGTATTTGAGATGTGACTCGTCCGAAATTCATTTTTAAGAGACAACTATAATCAATGTTGTTGACACTATTTACGATGTGTCCCTTCACAAATATATTTTTTGTGGCGGGAATCATGTCGCAAATACTCCTGTCACAAATGATCTATTTTATTTACCCATGATTTATTTCCATTTCATTCATCTCCAAACACCTCTATCTTCTCTACACTCACGCTGTTCTCTTTTCTTTTTCTCAATGATTTTAATTTTCCAACGGTTGAAACATTCTTATTTTTCATGCATTGAAAGATTAAGTTTTATGGTATTTATTTAATATTTTTTAAAGTTTATTTTACTTTATTTTATATTACTCTTAATTATTTTTAATTGGTGATAATTATATTAAATTATAATCATATAGTATTATTTTTCATTAACTAGTTTTAGAAATAGTTTTTAAATTCAGTATTTATATATTTAATTAAAATTAAATATTTTAATTTATAATAATTTTATTCAATTATTAGTTATTAAAAACAATTAGGTTTAATTAGTAATAAATAGTAGTAGTTATAAATAATTATCCATTCTTACTAATAATTACAAACAATTATTTATAATTAATATTAATTAAAAATATTTATTAATAATTATAATAAATAAGTTTTGATTATTAATAATTAGTAATAATTATTAATTTATTTAATTTTTTGTTATAAACTAATAAAAATTATTAATGATTATTTGTAATTATTATAAATTTAATTGCATTAGTGAGAAGTTTATATAAATTTGTAATAAATAATAAATTGATATAATTTACAAAAAATTGTAATAATATAATATTATTTGTTATTAATTAGTATAAATACATTTAAAAATTATATACTAATATAAATTTTTAATAAATTTATAAAATTAGTAAAAAACTAATAAAAATTAATAATATATACATATATAAATTATTGAAAAACAATAAAAATAAATAATTAATAGTTTTAAATTGTATAAATATTTGTTTAAATGAATAAAAAATAATTATTTTATGAAATTAACAATAAATAGATATGAAATAGTATAAATTCTAATAAAATAATATAAATTATTAAATTATTTAAAATAGTAATTTATTGTAAAAATTTATAATAAATAAAGAAAAATAAGTAATAACTAGTAATATATTATTATAATCTAAAAACAATTTTTACTCATTTGTGATAATTAATAATAATTTATATAATTTCATAAAAAGTTGTTATAAAAAAAATAATATATTGATATAATGTAGAATATATTGATAAAAATTATGTAAATTATAATAAGTTACTATAAGTTAACAAAAATATTATTAACTAAATGAAATATTTTATAAATTTTAAAAATTAGTTATAAAATAATAAAAAGAAGTACTCCTTAGGGGTAGTGAGTAATATTTAGAATATTTTTTTAATAATTTGATTAAATTATTTAATATAAAATAAATTGGTAGAATTTACAATAAATTGATATAAAATATTACAATTCAATATATATTTACATAAATTAAAAAATATATATAAATTGAAAGAAATACATAATAATTTGAAACAAATGTAAATAAATTAATAAAAATTAATAGAATATAATAATAAATTATTAAAAAAAATAAAATTAATACTAATTATTGACAATTAGTAATAATTAGTATAAATTTGTAAATAATTTTAATAAATTAATTGAAATTAATAAATAGATAGAATTCAAACTAAATATATATAAAATATTATAAAATTTTATAAATTACATTAAATTTTTTAAAAAATTATAAATTAATAGAAATATTTATTGATTTGATAAAAATTAGTAATAAAATCAAAAAAAGTATAAAATATCAATAAATTGTCATAAATTAATAATACTTACAAATAAATATAGGTAATTATTATTTTTTAGTAAAAATGATTAGTAATTAGTTATAACTATATGTAAAACTTAATAATTAGTAAATATTAAAAAAATTAGTAGTAGTTAGTTGGAATTAGTAAAAATAATTGGTAATTACTAAATATTAGAAAACATGGATATGATTAGAAAAAAATAGAAAATATTAATTATAAACATTTATATATTTTAATTATTATTAGCAATTAGAATCAATTAACAGTATGTCAATATAATTTTCAAATATTGGATGTAATTATTAATAATTTTTATTAGATCACATTAACTATAAAAATGATTTTTATTTAGTAGTTTTTATAAAGGATCATTATTTTTTGAGCAAAAATGTATATAGAAAATGATCATTAAATATGTAGTCAATTTTCAGGTGTTGAGTAATGAAAAATTGGAATTGGTTGGTATAAAGTTTTATATTGAAAATTTTGTACATGGTTGGAATAAATATTTTTCATCAACTTTATAGTTTTCAATCTATGATTTAAAACCTTTTAGTAAATAATATAATTTCAAATCGTTTGGTTTTTAGAAATGACAACTATGGGTCATCCATGTATGAATTTGTAATTTGGTCAACAGAAATAGGGTAGACATGATGTGATTCATTGACATAAGGAGGGAGAGGAAGAAGATGATATCACTGATGGAAATACATTGTTAAAATAAATTAGTGCAATTTTTTTTTTGAAATAGATAACATAAAATGGATTCATCACCTATATTTTATAAAATCAAGGAATTTCACCATTTTATTAATTCATAAAATTTATAATTTTTTGGTGATTACTAATGATCACTATATGCCAAAATTGTCAAAAAAATTTAATAGGTCACTAGAAATGGGGTACATGGGTAGTGACACATCTATTGAAATATGAGGACAATGAGGAGGAGATGTGTCGATGATTATAGTAGCAACATGACAAAGTGATGGATTAAATGCGACAGGAATTTTAAATAATAATTATCATCATTATATTAGTAAATATTAATTAAAAATATTAAACATTAGGGATAAATTAGTAAACATTAATGGTAAATAATAATATTTATTTAAAATTATTTGTAACTCAAAAAAATAAAAAAATTGAGTGGTAATAAGTAATTATTAGATAATATTAACATAGATCACTATAATTTTTAAAAAGAATGGTAATTTGTAATCATTAGTTGTAATTGATAAAAATTATTACTATATAGATAAAATTGAAAAAATTGACTTCTAAATTAGAATTTATTTTATTACTACTTACCCCGAGTCGGTGCATTATTACATAACATTGGTATGATCATGAAAGATCATGCCTCGAAATACCGATTAGTTTAGTAGCCTTAGAAACACTAGATACATTCAAAAGTCATACATTACATGATAAATTGAAAAACTACAACAATATAGTCTCCATTGTCCACACTCATATCCCCTCATACCATCCCTACAGGTCAGTTATAAAATATTTCTTCGCATCCTAGAAAAAATAAAACATAGAAAGGGGTGAGCTCAGGTTCTCAGTAAGGATAACAATATATCGAAAATAATCATATATAAGCATAAATATTTATGGCAATGTATAACTAATAAAAAAGGATTTTAAACATGAACATCTGTATAATATGGAAAAAATAAAATTTAATATGGCTATTTACTTATTCACATGGAGATTATACTAGTTGAATAATCACATGAAATATCAATATCCACATTCATAATGATGAAATTCATAATGCTAGACTATCATAACCACATAGTCAAGGTCTTCTACCATGACTACAAATATGATTTTGTCATGTCCTTGTGAAAAGACACTAGTTTGTCTCATGTGACCTACCGATGCATCGAGAGCTATAGTAGGCCCCACAAGTCACTTACTATGTACAATGCATTTCTCATATGAATAGGTTTATACATAACATGAACATTTGTATTAAAAGTATAATAATAAATGTCAATACTTTTTCCATAAAACATGAATGGTATAAAAATAACGCATCCACAGTCAAACATATCACAATAGCATCAATACTACATGGATGTTTTGTATCATAATAAATCAACTTCAAATAATCTTAAAATCCATCAAAGGATGTTGACATAGATGAAATCAAAACTATTTGAAAGAAATATCTCATTTTTTGGAAATCATTTAAAAGTCACAAAATTAAAAAATAAAACATTTACATTGAAAATATTCTTATAATATTTTAAGGGATGTATTTACGATTTTATATTGGTGGAATGTAGCTGCAATCACTGTATAAGTTAAAAAAGAAATTCTTACCTTAATTTTGTCGAAAAGGGTAAAAAGGACCTTGTTTGGAAAACGACAGAAAGAATCCTTTATAAACCTCTTATAAAAAGTCAAAAAAAATTATAAATGAAATTAACCCATAGTCTATAAAATTGTAAGAATGTTTTGAAGTATGTTTTTAAAAAACATGGATGTGGATGATCAAGATTTCCTAGTAGATAATTACGTATAAACAACCTACGATAGTAAATAGATTGTAGAATTAACCCTTAAATTGTAATTTTCCTTGGTTGAGTGTAGGTTAACCTCATTTATAATGGTTAAATAATTGTTATTAAATTATACAAGATTCATATACATTAATATGATATCATATATGATCTTTTAACATAGCTTTGTTAATAAAATATTAGTATTATCGTCGTTTTGGGAGTTAACAAATTCGTTTTCCTTTATATTCATTGTTATGCGAGTCATAACTGTTGTGAATGGGAAGTATCGTATTCAAATCTAGAATTATATCAAGTATTTAAAAATTATTTTTAATCATCTAATGGAAAATAGTCTTGAATGGATATGATGGGGAATTAATCTCATCACATTCGTGGATTCGATAATCCATACATTCGTTCGAGCGACAATAACACTCTTTTGATATAAAAATAATATATAATTGGATGTAATATCATATATACGAAATCATTATCTTTTTATATTTTTTATTTACATAAATTACACATCATTTCTATACCCATCCAAATAATCATGTATTGAATAAAAAATACACCACGACGCGGAGACGGTAAGCAGTACGTACGCACATATGGTGACATGTAATTCAAAGGATGGGTATAATAATGAATTTTGTTGTATCATATTGATAATAACATCACAATACATATAAGATACTGGAGTTATTATTTTATAATGGAAAAAAACAATGAAAAATGAAGTGGAAAAAGAAAGGAACTTGCATGAGGTGATGGGATATTTACCTCTTCTTTGGGTTCTTCTTTTTGATTTGATCAAAAGGTATCCATAGGTTAGCTTTCTGACTAAATTAAGGCCTCTAGGAAGAAGGAAGGATATTTGAGACGGTATTTGGGCAGAGGGTGGCCGATCCAAATGGCATTGAATGTGTGAATTAGAGATAAGGGGGAGTTTCCTTTTATAAGAGGGGTGAGGGGCACCTTAGGAAAATCTCGAAATATTATTTTATAAAAAAATCATTTTCAATTTATATTGGATAAAAAATGGATTATTTGAAGTCTATGGTGGGGATGGGTTAAAAACCACTCAACCAATAGGTTTTATAGAGTTTTGAGTCACTATATTAACTTTATCTTTTCTATTAAACTCTTAGTTAAATAGTATGACATTTACTATGTCTCTTTGTATTTTTATATTATATGGTTAATAAACATACTATATACTA
This sequence comes from Viscum album, assembly GCA_963277665.1. Lineage (NCBI taxonomy): Eukaryota > Viridiplantae > Streptophyta > Magnoliopsida > Santalales > Viscaceae > Viscum > Viscum album. The sequence continues at coordinate 409,912,080 of OY728136.1, forward strand.
CCAATAAAGCCCAAAAAGGTTCATTAATGATACAAATATATTTATATAATAAATTTGTCTGATCCTTATTTTTTTAGGAATATAATATCAATTAATAATATAATATTTTTTTTAAAAACACTTTTATGTCAATTTTGACACTATTTGGTATTTTGTTTTTGCTAAATTAAAAAATAATTATTAATTAGAATAAAAATCGTCTAAGAAACCCAAATATTTCATATTAACCTAGAAATTAGTTTAATTCAATAAAAGTCTCATATTACTTTTATTTGGATATTTATAATATCAATTAGTTTAATATTTCATTAATTAGGTAATTATTGCATCATCATTTTGTCATAAATTAATTAAATTATTTAGTATATAAAAATTATAAATAAAATCAAATTATGTGATAAATCCATTTAGATTTTTAATATATATATATATATATTCTAATTTATCTTATGTATAACCGTATATTAAAAAAATTAGTTATTAAACGTTGATTTTAACTTTTTTAACTCTTCCTTTAATTAAATAATAATAAATGTCCCAATCAAATGAAAGTGGACCAAATAGGATCAAATTTTATTCATATGTTTTTTTGGTCGAACTATACATATCCAATAGGATTATGACATGTGTTAGGGTAATAATAATATCATTTTTACCCTTAGTTTCCCTATTTACTTATAACTGTGGTAAATAAAAAGAAAAAAGTGACTATTTAGCAAAACCAATTCATCTTATTGAACCAAATTTTACAAATTGATCTCAACTGTGTCTCTTGGATTTTTGTAATGCCACTCACAGAAGCGGTAAAATTATGTTTTATGTCAATTTTCAATTTCTCCTAGAACGTGGGTAAAATACGGTGAACTGTTCAATAAATATTATATATATATATATATATATAATTATTATAAACTGACTCCAATGATTTACATTGAACATATATAGGTATTATATATCTACATTGACCTAAAATAAATTTAAATATAATAAATAATTATATAAATAAAAAGTCGGTTTTAAACTAGAACTCAGTGTTTTTCACTATTCATCAACAATTGAAAGATTTCGGAAAAATACATAAAAATTCACCCTATAATAATTTCGATATTCTGAATCCAAAAATGAAGTCCATTTTGGAAGATAAAATGTATAGAATTTGAAAAGGTGGGTATTACTATTCATAACGGCTATTTTGATAGGTTGTGGTGTGTTTGAACTCGATGTTGTGTACAACACACTCTCCTGTATTAATCAAAAAGAAGCGTACCCTTGAATATTGGGGTTTTACAATCTCCCCTACTTCATATAATTTCATCCTCGAAATTTCTAGAATACTACCACCTGAAAATACTCTAGTGGTTCTTCATCATATGTTCCACAGGTTCCCACGTTACCTCTTCCATCTTATGGTTTCTCCATAGAAATTTTACCAGATGAGTCATCTAGTATCTCAGCACTTGTTCTCTTGTATCAAGAATCTTGACAGGCTTTTCGCAATAAGATAGATCGGGTTCCAGTTCTAATTCTTCATTGGTTATTACATGTGTTGGGCTAGGCATGTATTTTCTAAACTGTGATGTGGGGAACACAATGATATCTTCATAGGGACTTGGCGACATTGCCAAACGGTAATCTACAACCCCAATTCATTCTAGAATTTTGAAAGGTCCTATGTACTAGGGAATCAATTTTCACATCATACCGAAACGTATAACACCCATCCATGGGGATAACTTCAAGAAAACATGATCTCCTACCTGAAATTAAAAATCCTTATTTCGATTATCGACATATCTCTTCAGCCTACTGTAACGACCCGAAGCTTGACGTACAAGAAAATTATATTACATTTGCGGAATACTTAGTACATTACAAAAACACACACACAAGGACCGTAATAGTTTAGTGTCTTTGGAAACTCGGAATATAATCTTCTAATCCTGGTGAAAGATCTTCAATATCTCCCATAAATATCTTCCCTTTTTTTACCTAAAACCTTTCTTTATATCTTGGGGAAAAGAAAACATAAAAGGGTGAGATCAAATTCTCAGTAAGGGTAAACAAAAGAAATAATAATCACATCATATACATAAGAACATAACTTTTGGAAATCTTAACCTTCAAAAGAGATCATAATTTCATAACCTGGGATAACTCATGGCAGTGAAATGTATTCACAATAATCATAACATAAAACATTAAACATTGTGGCATACACACATCATCATAGAGAATCATTTCTTGTAAGTCAAGACTCATTTCCAAGACTATCTTATTGGACAAAGTCCATTTCTGAATCGAGTGACCCTCGTTTCAGTCCTGTTTCACTGAACCAGTATAACCTACCATTTCAGCCATGTCTATCTCATGAGATATAAAATCTTTACCCAATGCATTCGAGGGAGATATAGGTCCCACCCATCTCATAATGATATCATTCTTATCTGTGCCACAAAATCATAAATCATACATCATTGCATAACCCATGTAATAAAAATGGGATTCTTAAACAACATGACATCATAAAACAATTCATATAAGATAAAGGAATTCATAAAAATATTTCCATCACAACATAATCAAATCCAAGTAATAATAGGGATAGAAACAGAACACATTATTATCTTAGATGGAAAATAATTTTGATAAAACACTTGAAATCCATTCTTGAGGAAAATATCCTTTCTACTTCAAAAACATTTTCCTTTCTTAACATGTCTTACAATTTAAAACTAAAAGAAGTTGATTAAAAATAAACTTGAAAACTTTTAAAGGAAGATTCTTGGAAATAATGTTTTAAAAATCCATTCATGCCATATAAGTTAAATAAAACATTCATCTCGTACTTTTGTCGGAAAAGTAAAAAAAGTACCTCGTACGAAAAACGAAAAAAGATTCCTTTCATATCTTTTACTAAAAACACACCGAAGGGTAAAATAGGAATTAAAAAATTTTAGGTGAATGAAAATAATATTACATATTGTGGAAACATGGATGTGGATGATAAAAAACACCCCAGTAAATACCAAAGAATAAACAATCTCGGATAAAAATGAGATTGTGATATTTCCCTTACCTTAGGTCCGATTTGCTTAGTATGTGTCCGAACCTCCTGTATAATGATTTAGATAATGTAATTTACTTATTAAAGAATCATATTCATTGTTATGATATCATATATGGTTCACTTATGACATTATATTACCTGTTCTTTTGTAAATTCCATGTTAAAGAAGCGTTTTGGGTAAAATCATTTCATTTATCGTAGGTGTTTTGACTTGTTGTTCATGACATTATTATTACTTATATAATGATTTACTTACTTCCAGAATATAAAATATGATTTATATATCATATATATTCAGTATATATATATATATATAATAGATAGATAAATGAAATGAAAAACACCGTTCATGGAGACGGTAGTCCGTACGTACGCATGAACACTGTTTTCCTTTCCTTATTGTCTTGAATGGAAGTAAGTAGATGACATACATATACATACATACATAAATCCAGTAGCTTTATAATGTCATAAATTTAATTATTATTTCTTATATATACTTTTTAATCATTCTTAAATGTTTAACATGGATAATGAATCTCATCGCGTCGTGGAGACGGTATTCCGTACGTACGCACGAGCGATGATATCGTTCCCATGGTCGTGGAATTGTGTTGAAGTGTATGTATACTATTTCAGTATCAATATCACTTTATAATAATCATATATACTTAATCATTACACCTTTATACCCATCCAATTAAGGTGGTGGCGGAAAATAGATTATACCACGGCGTGGAGACGGTATTCCGTACGTACGCACGCGCGGTGATTTCCTTTATCCGTAGGATGGATAGAAGGTTTATTAGAGTTGTTTCATATTTATAATAACATATAAGTATATAAGAAATACTGATGTTATTACTTTATCATGAAACAACTAAAGAAGAAGAAGTTGAAGAAGATAGAAATTGAAAAAGATCGGTAATGGATGTTACCTCTTCTTTGGAACACCTCTTTGAATCCTCCACTTAGGGAACTAAGATTGGTCTTTGAAGAAGAGAATGTCCTCTAGGATTATTCTAGGGATGTGGAGAGGAGAAAATGGCAGGGGTTGGCCGAGCTTGAGTGCTCAAATTGGTGTGAGGAGGAGGGGGAGGAGGTGCCCTTTTATAAGGGAGGCGAGGGGCACTTTAGGAATATCTCAAAATATTATTTTATATTAAAGTCAAAATCGGTTTATAATGGTTCCAAAGGGTCTTATTTAGAAGATAAAGTGGGGATGGGTCGAAATCCTATCAACCAATAGGATTTAGACAAGTTTAGGGTATTATTTTAACCTTATCAATTAGATTTAACTCTAAGTTATAGGATTTCCACTTAGAATGGAGAGCTCGGCGGCGGAGACGGTTTCTGCAGGGGCTGTCGGAGGGTCGTCGGTGGTGGCTCCACCTGGAGTCTCGAAGGCTGTTGTTGGGGGTGCTGGTGGGGGTGCTGGGGGTGCTTCTTCTGGGGTTTCTTTCAAGGAGGTGCTCTGTAGGGGCCTTGCGGGGGGGGGGGGGGGACGACGCCTGTCCTCCGTTGGTTCCTCAGTCTGGACGGGAGGCTCCTTCGATAGTGGTGGAACCTAAAGTCCCTAGGATGCTTCCGGGGGGACCTGTGGTGAGTTTCTCATCTAGAGAGCTCAAGGAGGCAGCGTCTTTCAATGAGCTCACCCTGGTGGCTCGTTTTAGGCATTCTAAACCGTCCCTGGACGTCTTCAGATGTTTTGTGGATTCGTGGGGGCTGTCGCAACCTGCTGTGGTATCCGATTTATCGCGTGTGGCTTTTTGTGTTCTTCTGGCTTCTCGGGAGGACTTTGTGAGAGCGTGGTCTTGGGGAGCTCGTAGATGTGGATCTCGGAGTTTCTCTTTATCCAGATGGTCGTGGGACTGTCACAGGGGGCGGGAATACCCTTTTGAGGCGGTGTGGTTATCGCTTCCTGGCCTTCCTCTTCCGTTCCAGAATCCGGCTCTGCTGAAGGACATTGGGAACTCTCTTGGATCCTTCCTTTGTGTGGATGAGGACACGAGAAGCTTCACGGCGGCAGTGAATCCATGTATCTGCGTGGAAATGGATATGTCGTTGAAGAGGCCTTCTTTGGTGCAACTTGACTCGGAGGATGGTTTCAGTTGGAAGCAGAGGTTGTTTTTCCGCAGGCTTCACTGCTTCTGTGGGATCTGTGGTCTTCATGGCCATGAGATGAAGAACTACCAGCAGCGGAGGGTGGTGGCGGTTTCTTCCGGTGGTGTTCAGGCAGGAGTTTCGGGTCGGGACCCGTCGGGGCCGGGTAAAGACGGGACTCTGGGTCCGTTCGTTGTACCCTCTTTGGTTTCAAATTTGAATTTACCCGGTGCTACCCGTTTTGGTAAGTCTTCGGGGGAATCGTCGCCTGCTTCCTATGGGCCGTGGTCGGTTCCTACTTCGGGGAGTAAGTATCTGATCTCTTGGTCCCCGGGCCCTCTGTCACAAAGGACGCCCCTGGGTTGTGATAGGCAAGCCGTGCCGTCAGGTGCGCTGGATTGGCAAGTTCCTTTCTCACTGGGAAGCCCGGTCAGGATGCTCTCTCCCTCTGCCCCCTCCTTTGGTTTCTCATCTCATCTTTCGCCAGGGTCGTTCAGAAGTTGTCTTGTGAACAATCTGGTGGTATCCACGAGTAACTTTGTGGAGATGGCTGGTGGGATCAGTGGAGCTGAAAAGGAAGTGGTAGCCTCGCGCTGGTCGCTGCAGCGTAGGGTATGGATGTCGTTGTGCCAGGGGGAGATTGGCGATGATCTTCCTCGGGTCCCGCCTGGTAGAAGACCTCTGCTAGAAGAACTGGATGTTTTGAGTAATGAAGGTTTTCTGGATGGGCCATGGAGGAGGGATGTGTCTAACGTGTCGGGACCAATCACTCGCTCGAAAGATAAGGGGAAGGGCCCGATCGTTCTACACAGTCAGGAGACTCCAGTGGTTCCGAAGGCTAGTAAGTCGGTCCAGTAATGTTCTCGGTCCTTTTATGGAACGCTCAAGGTCCTGCGGCTCAGGAGATGAGGGCTTTTCTTTCGATGGAGGGTAGGAAAGCCAAAACCCTTTTGATGGTGATTCTCGAACCGAAGATAGATGCTTGTAAGATGCAGTATGTTGTGAGAAAAATGGGTTTCCCGAATAGTTTCCACGGCGGACCTACTAATGTTCAGATTTGGGTGGGTTGGAATGATCCTCTTATGGTGGAGGTTGTTAATTTGACCTCACAATGTATCGATGTGAAGGTCGAACTGAATGGTATCAATATTCTTTTCTCCTTGGTTTATGCGAGCAATAAGCCCTTGGAAAGGAGGGATCTATGGACCCACTTGAAAGAGATTCAAGCAGACCCATTGCCGTGGTTCATGGTGGTGATTTTAACATTGTCATGGAGGCTTTGGAGAAAAAAAGGAGGAAGGAGTGCATCTCTTGATGGAATGATGGATTTTAAGGAGTGTGTGTTGTATGCGGGTTTAATGGACCTAGGTTTCAGTGGTTCGAGGTATACTTGGTGCAATAATAGGAAAGGCCAGAGTAGGGTCTGGTGCCGTCTGGACAGATGGCTAACTGACCTGCACAGGCTCGATATGTTCTCAAAGACCTCGGTCACCCATCTCCCTCGTATCCTATCGGATCATGCACCTTTAATATTGGAGATAAAACGCGAAAGCGTGGTTGGACAGACCTTTTATTATTCGAGTGTGTGGCACAAGAATCAAGATTTCATGCAACTGGTAAGGTCGTCCTGGCTTCTGGAGGAGAATAAGACGTCATGGGACGGGCTGGTTAATCGCCTCAAAAGGTTAAAACAGGACATCAAACAATGGCTTGTGGAGAAACCAGACTAGAGTAATGGAATATCCAACTTACAGGATGAAGTTGGAAGACTTGAGGAGAGCTTACATGTTTCCTGGGATGAGAACACCTTCACCAATCTATGTGATAAAAATGCTATTCTGGTGGAGAAACTTCTAGAGTTGGAGAGGGTTTATGCACAACGTTCTCGTGTGCGTTGGCTAAAAGAGGGGGACCGCAACAGCGCATTCTTTCAGGCCTCTATCAAAGAAAGGAGGACCTCGAAGATCAACATTAAAAAAGAAGATGGGGAGTTTACTACGGATGTTATGGAGGCTGGAAAGGTTGCGTTGAAGCATTTTGAGGGCATATGGGCCGGTGAAGCTTCGTCTGGGTTTCGCAGAGAGTCTCTGGGGGCATCTTCTTTCTTGGAGGGTTTGCCTTGCATGTTATCTCTTTCTGAGAATGAGCACCTGTCCAGAATTCCGGACGAGAAGGAAATTAGGGAGGCCCTGGGAAGCATGTCGAAGGAGAGTGCTCCAGGACCTGATGGTTTCCCGGCGTCCTTTTTCTGTGCGGCATGGGACGTGGTGGGGCCATGTGTGGTAGAGGCCATTTGTGATTTTTTTGGGTAGCTCCTCTGTGTAGAGGGATCACCGCTTCGAGGGTGGTTCTGGTTCCGAATGTTAAGGATCCCACCCTCGTTAATCATTTCAGGCCGATTTTCCTTTGTAACGTCTCTTATAAGATTTTGGCAACGACCATAAGCAGGAGATTGGCCAATGTGATTCCGAGGCTAGTATCTGAAGAACAGCATGGCTTCATACAGGAGAGGAGTATTCAGGGAGCGGTAGCTATTGCAAGTGAACTGGTTCACGACCTGAACAAACGGTCTGTGGGTTCTAATATAGTTTGGCAGGTGGATATTTGAAAAGCTTATGATAATCTAGAATGGAGATTCATTCTGCGGGTGATGAGAGGTTTCGGCTTTCATGAGTCTTTTTTGTGATTTGTGCTTCAGGTGCTTTGCCTCACCATGGATTTCTATTTCACTACTTGGCAGGTGCTTTGGTTTCTTTAAATCAGTGAGGGGGGTCCGGCAGGCAGACCCACTCTCGCCCCTTTTGTTTGTTCTTGCTCAGGATAACCTATCCAGAAACCTGAAGAAGGAATCAGCATAGGGGAGGCTGAATCCGTTTCGTGGAAGAAGGAACTCCCTCAATGTTTCACACCTCATGTTTGCGGATGACATTTTAATATTCACGAACGGAGGGATGAGATCTTTGAATATGCTCAAGGGAATTATGTCGGAGTATGGGGAACTTAGTGGACAAGTTATCAACAGGTCGAAGAGTCATTTTTTCATTTCAAATAGGTGCTCGAACCTGAGGTGCAAACGTATTCAAGAAGCCATGGGTTGCGGAGAGCAGCAACTTCCCATCATGTATTTAGGAGTTCCTCTATCGTGTGGGAGGATTTTAAAGACTCACTTCAATGACATCGTGGATCATATCCTGGGAAGGATTTTCAACTGGAAGAATAGATTACTCTCCTACGGAGGTAGGATCACCTTGATTAACAGTGTTCTACTCTCGATCCCCATGCATGTTTTCGCTGTCATCAAACCACCGAAGGAAACAGTGGAGAGGATTGTACGCATTCTCACGAGTTTTCTTTGGGATGCGAAAAGAGAGGGGAGATGCCACTGGGCTTCCTGGAAAATGATGGCCCGCCCTGTGGAGGAGGGTGGGATTGGGCTTCGTGACATTAATGAAACGATCCAGGGTCTCCAAGCCAAACTCGCTTGGGAAGTGATAGTGGGAAAATCCCTCTGGGCCATATTTTACAAAGCAAGGTATGGAGCGCAAGGTGGTTGTAGAAGGTACAGTGCGATGACACTCTCCAGGTGCATTGTTTCTCACTTAGAGGTTTTGCATGGCCGCGCCAGATGGGTGATTGGGCGTGGGGATATCAGTTTCTGGGATGATGCATGGTTGGAAGAAAGGCTCGGCTATGAGGGCTGTCCCTCTCCTTATATCTCTTTCAGGGAGGCGTGCGAGAATTACGAGTTTATCCATGAAAATCTTAACCCTTCGCAGCATCTATCCTTCAATAGTGTGGTTATGAGTGACGTGCCTGACAGGTGCTGCTTTTCCGTTTCTGGGTCGGGCCGGTTCAGCTTGAATGGCTTCAGGAGTGTTGATCAGAAGACATCAACCAGGGAACCAGAACATGGTTTGACGTGGTGTAAGAAAATCCCGACAAGAATGAACTTCCTGCTGTGGCGAGTTCGAAACCGAGCGGTATCCACAGAGGAGAACATTAAGAAAAGAGGGATCAGCATGGCTTCGCGTTGCTTCTGTTGTGAGAACCCAACCTCGGAAACAACGTTACACCTGTTCTTTCAGGGGCAGTGGGATGTGTTCTTATGGTCTCAGTTCGCTCATTACAGAGTTCCTGAGGAGGAGGATCCTTCGGTACATGATTATATTGCGGTATGGATGTCGGGCTTGAGTAATAGGGTTGAGGAACGTTCAGCAGGTTTGATCATTTTGATTTCCATTTGTTGGACTCTGTGGGAAGCACGTAACTAGGTAAGACTGGGAGGAAAACATTCGTTGCTGGCGTTATAGGTCCGCATGAAACTGCTCATAGTGGAGATGGCTGGTATCTTGAAGAATGGCTTGCATGAGGGTATCCTGGGGAATCTTACAGAGGGACAATGGGCCCAGGTATCACAACAAGGGAGATGGTTTCGGTGGCAGCCTCCAACTAGCGGATTAAAATTAAATGTGGATGGCTCGTGTTCGGGGGGGATTATGAGAGGTAGTGGCATCCTTCGGGATAGCTGGGGTTCAGTTCACATTGATTTCAGTGCTTATTTCGGACCGGGCACTTCGTTAGGTGCGGAGTTCAGAGCTCTCCTCGAAGGTATCATGTTATGCAGAAGAAGAGGTTTTCAAGTGGTGGAGTTTGAATCCGATTCAGAGATTCTAGTTCGGTCCCTTAAGGGGAAATGTGACGTACCATGGATCTTTCTGTATGTTTTTAGAAGATGCAAAGCAGAGACCAACCAGGGCAAGTTGATCCATCACAGTGTAAGGGAAACCAACTTTGCGGCAGATGTGTTAAATCGCGGGGGCAGGCCGGAGGAGACCTTGTTAGTGTTTGACAGTCTTAATTCCCTCCCGTGCGAGTGTGTTAACGTGATCCGAAAGGATTCACTTGGTCTCCACTATTTTCGCCCCCCGTTATTTGTTCCCCTCGGGTTACTTTCTTACATAATAATAAAAAATAATTTTCAGTCAACTCTAAGTTAAATAATTTAACTTTTACAGTGTCTTTCTGTTTTCTTTCACTATATGGTTAATACACTTACTATAACATGCCAAACGAACCAAAAATTGGTTATTATTAATATATATATCTTTATCTAAGTCATTTGGCCGAACCTTAGATTTTTAGGAATAAAATAACAATTAATAATATAATATTTGATTTAAAAACTATTTTGTGTTAATTTTAACACTATTTGATATATGATTTTTTGTCAAAGTCATAACAGAATTATATGTTCAAACCAAGTTGATTAAATCAACACTAATATATCATAGTAACCTAGAAAATTAGTGGAATTCATAAAAAGTCTCAAATTACATTTATTTTGGTGTTTATAACATCAATTATGTCAATATTTCATAAATAAGATAATTACTGCATCATCTTTGTGTCATAAATAAATTAAATTATTTGGTGTCTATAAATTACAAATAAAATACCATTATGTATGAAATATTTTTAGCTTTCTAATGAATATTTACAATCGAATGTATCTTATGTACAACCCTATATTAAAAATGTTTTAGTAAATAAACTTTGATTTTAACTCTTTTAACTCTTCTTTGAATTAAATAATAATAAATGCCCTAATCTAATCCAAGTGGGCCTAAATGATAATATTTTACACTTAAGGTTGTTTTTGGTCGAGATACACTTTTCCAATAGAATTAGGACATCTGTTAGGGTAATATTAATATCATTTTTACCCTTAATTACCCTATTTACTTTTAACCGTGGTAAATAAAAGTAAAAAGTTACTATTCACCAAAAATTATTTTCATCTCATTGAACCAAATTTTACTTACAGACATCAACCGTGTCTCTCGGATTTTTGAAATTCCATTCACAGAAGCGGTAAAAATAAGTTTTATGAAAAATTCAGTTTTTTAACTACCACTTAGTAGTTTCACTATTCATCAAAAATTGATGTTTTTCAGAACAATGCCAAAATTTCATCCTAAGATATATTTCATATTCCGAATTCAAAAATGAAGTCTATTTTACCAAATTCATATAATAGAAGTTTCATTAATTAATTTTATAATTAAATCCCGCTGTTAAAACAAATAGCGTGTTTTTAAGAAACAATATCTATCAAAAGATTGACACTTGATTATGTCTGGTTTAAATGTGAAATTACAACCAATGACCAACATTGTATTAAATTGTAAAAATATATTCTAAATATACTTTAAAACCACTCAAATTAATAATTTATCACTATTAATTATTTCGATTGAAAAAGTTGTTTTTAATTAAAATTTAGTAATTTTCACTATTCATCAAAATATGAAAGTTATCCGAAAATCACCAAAATATCACTTTAGTCTAAATTCAATACTTCGAATCCAAAAATGAAGTCCATTTTGAGAGCTAAAATTTCTAAAATTTTAAAATGTGGTTATTACTATTCATAACGGCTGGTTATAATAATATTTTAATAGCATATCGTTGTTTAGTGAAACTCAGTATTGCGTACTACACACGCTATTGAGGAAGGTTGTGATTGCGTGTAATGCAAGGCAAGTCAAAGATGCGTGTTGTGCAAGCTCCTTTTGGTGTAGCGTACAACACAATACATTAATAAAATTTAAAATAATATTTTTCATAAAATCTCGGGCTGTTACATTCTACCCCCCTTAAAATGAATTTCGCCCTCGAAATTCGTCGGGGTTATAAATGGTTTACTACTCGAAAGATTCTTTAATAGAAACCCACATCGTAAAAAGGAATACCAAAAACAATCTTTAAAAACAAAAGTATGAAACGTAACGGTTACCCAAATAAACTAATCACTGGGTTTCCACATAGGTGAAAATATGGATATGGAAGAAAAATCTAACCATCATGTTCTGATGGAGAGTGGTAGAGAACATGGCTATGGAAAAGCCAGTAATCACAAAGCCATAAATTTGTGACGATCTAAGGTACCATCTAATTCATCAGATATAAGATCACTAGGTCAACATTTTTGGTTTTCAAGATCGTTTCCCTAAAGTTAAAGAATTTGAATTAGAATAAATACATACTTTATGTTGGTACAACCTCACTGTTGTTCGTGCCTTTAACAATTTCCACTTCATCTCTTAAATAAATGAAGTTGAATTTGTTATTCGTGAAGTGTTAGCAGATCATGTGATAGAATGACGGGTCATTCCATCTGTCTCAAAAGGTTAGAAAAATTTATATACATAAGTCGATCTATAATGAGATTAATCATATATGGTTTCTAAAATGGACTTATACTTTATATATCATACTTCTTAATATAATAAAACTAGTTTCTACTAAATAGGGACTTCCTGTAGGCCAGTGGTAGGCGATAAAGGCCAGTCGCACTTCGGTTGTGGGTTCGATTCCCACAGCCTTGTCCGAAGCGATGGGCTGTCGCCCGTCCTGCAGGTTGTCCTTTTTCTAAAACTACATTACTATAACATCCCATCAATAATATCGAGAAAACTTCTATCCTTAAATAATACTAACCTATGCCCAACATAATCCATTCCAATCTTTAGGCTTATCCATAATACTGCAATCCACTCTCACAACATAGTGAAAACGATTACCAGATATTTAACACCATCGTCGATCCCCATATATCATAAGATATGTTTTGTTGGTAACATTCCAAACATTCAAAGTCCTTAATCATGTATTCTCTTGAATAACTTAGTGAAAACATGAATGCAGTTAAAATTTAACACTTTCCATATACCAAAATCCTCAAAATTCTATATTCTCAAACCATGATATCACTTAGTCCTTATATCAATCATGAGCTCATGAATACTGTCAAATATTTCATTTTCTCCTTATCCCTTAATTATGCGCATATCATCTACTTTCCAAAATATTTGAATCAATTTTCATGGTTACCGGTACCTTAAAATTATTGAAAACCACAATAATACAAAAATATTATAATAAAAAATAAAAGTACCTGAACAACATTATTCTTGAATACCAATACATAAACACTTCAATCCATCCTCTTCAATTATTGTCCTGGAATAAGTCCTTCCATGATTTAGAAGTAACTTTTAAGGTCAGGGCATTGAGTTGGGTAATGCCCATGTTCTCCACAAATAATACATTGAACTCCATAACAGTCTGTCACTCTATGACCCTTATCTCCACACAAATAACATCGGTCCCTCCATTTGAGGTATTCTTCAAGGTTCTTCTTCCCTTATTTAGAAATCTCAATCTTCCTTTCTTTATGCTGCTCAACATGCGAACATGCATAATAGTCTATCTTCCTATCCTTTGATGAATTAGGTATACCACTAAATTTCACCTTGTTAATCATATATCGCGATGACTGATTCGGCATAATCACAATATCTTTCCCTCTAGGCATTACATAATTTTGTTGCTTATAGTCACCAATTTGTCCATTGGATTCAATGTTAACTGAATTCCGTCTGGTTCCCTCCATTAACTAAAACACAAAAAGAATTCGTTGAGAGGCAAAAATCATGCTAGAGAAAACAAAATAGTAAAGGGGGAGTACCCTCAATATCTAACATCTTAGGTTACATTCTAAGATTGTTACTGTAGTTCTAGGACTATATCTTATATGTATACTTATCCTTAGGGACATCCCTAGACATACCTTAGAAATATCTCTAGGGATCTCACTAAAGTTCTCGCATCGTAGTTTCCAAAGGTTGACTAAACCATTCCTCTGATACCAACTGTAGAGACCCTAAGCCTAACGTACATGAACATTACATTACTTTTGTGGAATACTTAGTACATTACAAAAACACACACACAAGGACCGTAATAGTTTAGTGTCTTTGGAAACTCGGAATATATTCTTCTAATCCTGGTGAAAGATCTTCAATATCTCCCATAAATATCTTCCCTTTTTTTTACCTAAAACATTTCTTTATATCTTGGGGAAAAGAAAACATAAAAGGGTGAGCTCAAATGCTCAGTAAGGAAAAACAAAAGAAATATTAATCACATCATATACATAAGAACATAACTTTTGGAAATCTTAACCTGCAAAAGAGATCATAATTTCATAACCTGGGATAACTCATGGAAGTGAAATGTATTCACAATAATCATAACATAAAACATTAAACTTTGTGGCATACACACATAATCATAGAGAATCATTTCTTGTTAGTCAAGACTCATTGCCAAGACTATCTTAGTGGACAAAGTCCATTTCTGAATCGAGTGACCCTCGTTTCAGTCCTGTTTCACTGAACCGGTATAACCTACCATTCCATCCATGTCTATATCATGAGATATAAAATCTTTACCCAATGCATTGGAGGGAGATATAGGTCCCACCCATCCCATAATGATACCATTCTTATGTGTGCCACAAAATCATAAATCATACATCATTGCATAACCCATGTAATAAAAATGGGATTCTTAAACAACATGACATCATAAAACAATTCATATAAGATAAAGGAATTCATAAAAATATTTCCATCACAACATAATCAAATACATGTAATAATAGGGATAGAAACAGAACCCTTTATTATCTTAGATGGAAAATAATTTTGATAAAACACTTGAAATCCATTCTTGAGGAAAATATCCTTTCTACTTCAAAAATATTTTCCTTTCTTAACATGTCTTACAATTTAAAACTAAAAGAAGTTGATTAAAAATAAACTTGAAAACATGTAAAGGAAGCTTCTTGGAAATAATGTTTTAAAAATCCATTCATGCCATATAAGTTAAAAAAAACATTTTTCTCGTACTTTTGTCGGAAAAGTCAAAAAAGTACCTCGTACGAAAAACGAAAAAAGATTCCTTTCATATATTTTACTAAAAACACACCGAAGGGTAAAATAGGATTTAAACAATTGTAGGTGAATGAAAATAATATTACATATTGAGGAAACATGGATGTGGATGATAAAATACACCCCAATAAATACCAATGTATAAACAATCTCAGATAAAAATGAGATTGTGATATTTCCCTTACCTTAGGTCCGATTTGCTTCGTATGTGTCCGAACCTCCTGTATAATGATTTAAATAATGTCATTGACTTATTACAGAATCATATTCAATCTTATTATATCATATATGGTTCATTTATGACTTTATATTACCCGTTCTTTTGTAAATTCCATGTTAAAGAAGCGTTTTGGGTAAAATCGTTTCATTTATCGTAGGTGTTTTGACTTGTTGTTCTTGACATTATTATTACTTATATCATGATTTACTTACTTACAGAATATAAAATATGATTTATATATCATATATATTCAGTATATATATATATATATAATAGATATATAAATGAAATGAAAAACACCGTTCATGGAGACGGTAGTCCGTACGTACGCATGAACGCTGTTTTCCATTCCTTATTGTCTTGAATGGAAGTAAGTAGATGAAATACATATACATACATACATAAATCCAGTAGCTTTATAATGTCATATATTTCATTGTTATTTCTTATATATACTTTTTAATCATTCTTAAATGTTTAACATGGAGAATGAATCTCATCGCGTCGTGGAGACGGTATTCCGTACGTACGCACGAGCGATGATATCGTTCCCATGGTCGTGGAATTGTGTTGAAGTGTATGTATAATATTTCAGTATCAATATAACTTTATAATAATCATATATAGTTACTCATTACACCTTTATACTCATCCAATTAAGGTGGTGGCGGAAAATAGATTATACCACGACGTGGAGACGGTATTCCGTACGTACGCACGCACGATGATTTCATTTCTCCGTAGGATGGATAGAAGGTTTATTAGAGTTGTTTCATATTTATAATAACATATCAGTATATAAGAAATACTGATGTTATTACTTTATCGTGAAACAACTAAAGAAGAAGAAGTTGAAGAAGAAAGAAATTGAAAAAGATCGGTAATGGATATTACCTCTTCTTTGGAACACCTCTTTGAATCCTCCACTTTGGGAACTAAGATTGGTCTTTGAAGAAGAGAAGGTCCTCTAAGATAATTCGAGGGAAGTGGAGAGGAGAAAATGGCAGGGGTTGGCCGAGCTTGAGTGCTCAAATTGGTGTGAGGAGGAGGGGGAGGAGGTTCCCTTTTATAATGGAGGCGAGGGGCACTTTAGGAATATCTCAAAATATTATTTTTTATTAAAGTCAAAATTGGTTTATAATGGTTCCAAATGGTCTTATTTCGAAGATAAAGTGGGTATGGGTCGAAATCCTATCAACCAATATGATTTAGACAAGTTTAGGGTTTTATTTTAACCTTATCAATTAGATTTAACTCTTAGTTAAATAATTTAACTTTTACCGTGTCTTTTTGTTTTCTTTCACTATATGGTTAATACACTTACTATAACATGCCAAAAGAACTCCAAATTGTTTATTATTAATATATATATCATTATCTAAGTCATTTTTCCGAACCATAGATTTTTAGAAATAAAATAACAATTAATAATATAATATTTGGTTTAAAAACTATTTTGTGTTAATTTTAACACTATTTGATATATGATTTTTGTCAAAGTCATAACAGAATTATATGTTCAAACCAAGTTGATTAAATCAACACTAATATATCATATTAACCTAGAAAATTAGTGGAATTCATAAAAAGTCTCAAATTACATTTATTTTGGTATTTATAACATCAATTATGTCAATATTTCATAAATAAGATAATTACTACATCATCTTTGTGTCATAAATAAATTAAATTATTTGATGTCTAAAAATTACAAATAAAATACCATTATGTAGGAAATCTTTTTAGATTTCTAATAAATATTTACAATCGAATGTATCTTATGTAAAACCCTATATTATAAATGTTTTAGTAAATAAACATTGATTTTAACTCTTTTAACTCTTCTTTGAATTAAATAATAATAAATGTCCTAATCTAATCCAAGTGGGCCTAATTGATAATATTTTACACTTAAGGTTGTTTTTGGTCGAGATACACTTGTCCAATAGAATTAGGACATGTGTTAGGGTAATATTAATATCATTCTTACCCTTAATTACCCTATTTACTTTTAACCGTGGTAAATAAAAGTAAAAAGTTACTATTCACCCAAAAATTATTTTCATCTCATTGAACCACATTTTACTTACAGACATCAACCGCGCCTCTCGGATTTTTGAAATTCCATTCACAGAAGCGGTAAAATTAAGTTTTATGAAAAATTCAGTTTTTTAACTACCACTTAGTAGTTTCACTATTCATCAAAAATTGATGTTTTTCAGAACAATGCCAAAATTTCATCCTATGATATATTTCATATTCCGAATTCATAAATGAAGTCTATTTTACCAAATTCATAACATAGAAGTTTCATTAATTAATTTTATAATTAAATCCCGTTGTTAAAACAAATAGCGTGTTTTTAAGAAACAATATCTATCAAAAGATTGACACTTGATTATGTCTGGTTTAAATGTGAAATTACAACCAATGACCAACATTGTATTAAATTGTAAAAATATATTCTAAATATACTTTAAAACCACTCAAATTAATAATTTATAACTATTAATTATTTCGATTTAAAAAGTTGTTTTTAATTAAAATTTAGTAATTTTCACTATTCATCAAAATATGAAAGTTATCCGAAAATCACCAAAATTTCACTTTAGGCTAAATTCAATACTCCGAATCCAAAAATGAAGTCCATTTTGAGAGCTAAAATTTCTAAAATTTTAAAAGGTGGTTATTACTATTCATAACGGCTAGTTATAATAATATTTTAAGAGCATATCGTTGTTTAGTGAAACTCAGTATTGCGTACTACACACACTATCGAGGAAGGTTGCGATAGCGTGTAATGAAAGGAATGTCAAAGATGCGTGTTGTGAAAGCTCCTTTTGGTGTAGATTACAACACAAGACATTAATAAAATTAAAAAGAATAGTTTTCATAAAATCTCGGGCTGTTACACCTACTTTGAGCTTCATTGATTTGGTTGTGGATTCCCTTCACCTTTTCCATTGATTCCTCCACCTGTTCTGGGCCTATGAGTTTTCTTTCACCAACATCATCCCAACAGGTTGGTGTGCGACATCTATTTCTATATAACACTTTATATGGTGCCATATGAATACTTGAATAGAAGATATTGTTATAGAAACATTCTACCAGAGGAAAATATTGTTCCCACATACCTTGAAAGTCAAGTTATAATGATCTCAACAAGACTTCTAAAGTTTGAATAGTATGTTATAATTGTCCATCATTTTACGGGTGGTATGCAGAACTCAAATGAATCTCAGTATCTATGGCTTTCTGAATACTTTTCCAGAATCTTGATGTAAAACATGGATCACGATCAGAAACAATCGATAGAGGTACTCCATAAAGTCTCACAACTTCATTAATATATAGTCTTGCTAGATGTTCTTGTAGTAGATCTTCTCTTATAGCCAGAAAATGTACTGACTTGGTAAGATGATCATCAATGACCCATATTGTATCGTTCCTTCAAAGTGTATTTGGTAGTCCTATAACAATGTCCATCGTAATATTATCCAATTTCCACTCTGGTATTGGAAGACATTTTATGACACCTATAGGCTGTTGCCTTCCAGCTTACAGATTTTTACAAACCATACATCTTGAAACAAAATCAGCAATCTCCCTCTCCATGTGGTCCCACAAAAAATGTTCCATCAAATATCTATACATTTTCATGCTCCCAGGGTGTATAGAGAAGTTATAACTGTGAGCATCATCCAACAAATATCTTTTTAGATTAGGTATATTGGGAACACAAAGTCTCTTCCCAAACTTAAAAATTCCATCTTCATACACATAGTCACTCAATATCCCATCATTTGTATCTTATTCTTCTTTTGAAACTCTTCATCATCGTTCTGAGAACTCTTTATCATTTCTAGTAAAAAAGGATTGGCAACCATTTGAAAAATTATTGATGTTTCACCTCCCATGGTGATTCCCACATGCATCGTTACTGGATCCATGAAAATAGGAACCCTTTAAACTCTCATCTTGTTCAAAACACTGTGATCCTTTCTACTAAAATAATATACACCTTATTTTCCTTCCCCCAGTAGTAGTGTATAGTGCAATCATAATCCTTTAGTAGTTCAAGCCAGCACCTTTTCCTCATGTTGAGTTCTTTCTATGAGAAAGTATACATCAAACTCTTATAATCAGTATAAATCTCAAATTTTTCACCATAGAGATAGTGTGTCCAAATCATCAAGGAAAATATTATAGGTGATAACTCAAGATCATGAGTATTATTTTTTTTCTCATGAATTTTCAGTTGACATTATGCATAGTCAATAACCCTATCATTCTGCATAAGGACATAACCAAGTCCTTTCTTCGATGGATAATTATAAATAACAAACCCATCATGCATCGATGGTAGAGTCAATAGAAAAGCATTGAGTAATCTTCTCTTCATTTTTTCAAAACTTTCTTTACACTCTTTTGTCCAAACAAATTTAATCCCTTTTCGTGTGAGATTTGTTAATGGGTTAGCCAACCAGGAAAAAATCTAGATGAAATGTAGATAATAACCTGCTAAGAAAATAAAACTGCGTATGTCAGTTATAGCCATCGGTGTTGGACATTCATGTATTGCCTTGTTATTTTATGGATCAACAAATATTTTATCCTTAGACACAATATTTCTAATAAAAGAGATCTCTAGAAGACAGAATTCACACATGCTAATCTTCCCATATAATTCATGTCTTATAAGAGACTTTTGGATAATGCGCAAGTAATTTTCATACTGTTCGTAGCCTTTGGAGTATACCTAGATATCATCAATAAATACGACTTCAAATACATCATGATATTCCATGAAAATTATGTTCATTAGATCCAAGAATACATAGGGTTCATTAGTCATTCCAAAAGACATTAATTTAAACTCATAATTACCACACGTAGTTTGAAATGCTGATTTCAGACTGTCTTCCAACTCTACACACAACTGATGATATCCAGATTGAAGGACAATCTTTGAAAAGTATTGAGCTCCATGGTGTTGGTCAAATAAATCATCAATGCGAGGTAGGGGATACTTGTTCTTAATCGTTATAGCATTGATCTCCCTATAGTCAATGCAAAACCTCATAGATTCATCTTTCTTCTTAACAAATAGGACATGGGTTCCCCATTGAAGAAACACTTGGGAAAATAAATCCCTTATTACTCAATTCCTCTAGTTGTTTCTTTAATTCCACTAATTCCATATTGTCCATTATAAAATGGGGCTTTTATATGGGACTTGAACCAGAAATTAAATCAATAGAAAAGTCAATTTCTTGTTCTGGAGGATGTCCAGGTAAATCTTTTGGAAACACATCAATATATTCTTTTACATTAGGTACATCCTCTAGTTGAAAATTAACTTCCACACCCACAGTAATTTCATTCACTTCCTTCCCGATAATTTAATTTATGTGATCTAGTAGGGGATAATCTAGATGAGAATCAGGTGGTGACGATTCTGCTCTAAAGATAAGGTGTTCTTTATCATCATCATCAAAAATCATAACCTCTTTCTTCTTACAATATATTTTTGAATCATGGTCTGAAAGCATATCCATAAAAAGGATTATATAAAATTCACTCATGGGTGTCATGATGATATCAGCAAATAATGAACTTTTATGTGCTCTAATAGGGATTAATTAACAAAATGTTATTGCATTGATACTTCCTTTAAAAGATTTTACTGACATCTGCCATGTTAAATCAAATTGTAAATATCTAATTTTCTTAAGAAACTAGGATGATATGAAATAATTAGATGATCCAAAATCAAATATTTCATTGGATAAACTTAAGGAGACCATTAAATTACCTCCCACAATATCTTTACAGCTTCAAGCACAGCAGTAATGATAGAGTAAGCATGGCCTTGATCCCTTGGACATTTCGGTGGTATGTTCCCCTGACACTTAGCACATTCATTGGAATAATGTCCCATCTCCCGAAAATTGTAGCATTTATCATCAGTAGCTTCTTTCTTCCCCTTGAAATCACGAGCTTGGTGTTCTTTTTCAACACACATGTAATAGTCTCCCATTCCCTTCAAGAAAATACTGGGGGTTTCTTCCCACATTTACTGTAGGATGGATATTCAACTTTTCCCTTCATCCCCATATATAATATGCATCATGCCTCGCTAACCATGTAATGTTAGCCTCGTACTTTGCGACAATCTAATCCTCTTTTTGGCTTAGACTTAGAAATTGGCTTTCCATATATGCTCAATGGTCATGAGGAAAGTATTTTTCCCAGCAAATCTCTTTAAACTCCCTCCAATCCATATTTGATACTTCATCATCATCCTTTTTGTTTTGAATTAATGACCATAATTTATCAGTATCTCTAGTGAGGCGGTAAACTACCATGAAAACTTTTTCCCTTTCACTACTGCCCATGGCATGAAATATTTTATCTAATGAATTTTTCCATTTCTTAGCTACTAATGGATTTTTACTCCCATTGAATTTTGGTGGTTTTTGCCTCATGAAGTGACCTAACATTGATCCTCCATGCTGTGGATTAGGGTGATCCATACGGGTAAGGATATTATTCATAACTAGAGTGAGGTGTCCTAATATGGTGATAAGTTGATCAGCACTAGTTGTATAACTAGATCCACTATAATTATCTTGAGATGGAGATAAATCCCAACATAGAGTGTGTGCATTGATATGGTTTCAATTACTTCCACTAGGCGGCATTTCTAAACAATGGCATAAATTAGATTATCTTATAAATCGAAATACATAATTATTAACATGTAAAATACTTAACATAAATTGAAAATTTTATGGATATAATCCATAATCATAAAAATGTTTTCATTGAGGAAGTATATACTCATAAACCCTTCATAATGGATTTTAAAGAAAATGAGAGTTATCCTATGAATATCCCCCTAGTGTGTCGTAACCCAGAGTGCAGCAAGTCCCATTTTCATGCACTAGTTCCAATTCAATTCTAGCTCAAAGAGGTGTTTTTGGGTTTTACCCCTAGGTACATCTATGTCAGAGCAACCTCTACCTGCTCGAATCCATACATGGACGTATTGCTTGGAAAACAAAAAAAAATCTCTACAATTCCAAAATTCTAGGAAATTCTTCTATAATAATCCTCAAAGTGTATCATAGGACTATATTCTCTAATCAGAGTTTATCTTAATCTACCGTCCATGGTATGTACTAAACTTCCTCTGATACCAACTGTGATGCCACAACCCCAGTTATCCAGTGTCGGTGCCTTATTACATAACATTGGCATGATCACGAAATATCATGCCTCGAAAGGCCGATTAGTTTAGTAGCCATGGAAACACTAGAAAAATTCATAAGTCCGACATTACACGATAAAGTAAAAAACTACAAAAACATAGTCTTTATAGTACACACTCATATTCCCTTAGACTATCCATATAGGACAGTCATAAAACACTTCTTCACATCCTGAGAAAAATAAAACATCGAAAGGGGTGACCTTAGATGCTCAGTAAGGATAACAATATAGCGAAAACTTTCATAAATAAGCATAATCATTTAAATAAATGTATAACTAAAACAAAATCCTTTTAATCATGAACATCAGTATACTATGGACAAAATAAAATGAAATTAGGCCATTTACTTATTCAAATGGATATTTTTCTAGTCAAATAATCACATGTAATATCAATAACCACATTAATAATGATGGAATGCATAATGCCAGACTATCATAACCACATAGTCCTGGTCTTCTCCCAAGACTACAAATATGATTTCATCAAACCTTGTTCCAATACACTAGTTTGTATCATGAGACCAACCGATGCATCGAGGAGCTATAGCAGGCATCGCCCGTCACTTACTAAGTCCAATGCATTCCTCATATGAACATGTTTAAACATAGCAGAAACATTTGTATTAAAACTAGAATACAAAATGTAAATACATTATCCATAAACCATGAATGGTATCAAAATAACTCATCCATAGTCAAAAATATCACAAAACCTTCAATATTATATGGAATTTTAGTATCATAATGATTCAACTTCAAATAAGTTTAAAATAAGTCAATGGATGTTTACATAGATGAAATCAAAACATTTTGAGAGAAATTTCTTTTTTAATCATGTTAAAGTCACATAATTATAAAATAATACATTTAATTTTAAAATATTCATATAAGATTGTAAGGTAAGCTTCGACAATATTATAATGGTGTTAAATAGCCGCACCCGCTGTATAAGTTAAAAACGACATTCTTACCATAATTTTGTCGAAAATGATACAAAGTCATTGTTTGGAAAACGAAAGAATGATTCCATTATAGAAATCATATAAAAATACAAACAATAGTATATATTAATTTAACCCATAGTCTATAAAATATTAATAATGTTTTGAAATACATTTTTATGCAACATGGATGTTGATGATAAAGAGGGCCCAATAGATAATTACATATAAACAACCTCAGATAATAAATAGATTGTAGAATTAACCCTTACCTTGTACTTTTACTTTGTATAGGGTAGGTTAAACACCTGTATAATGGTGAAATAATTGTTATTAAATTATACAAGAATCATATACATTAATTTGATATCATTTATAATCTTTTAACATTGATTTGTTAATAATATATTAGTATTATCGTCGTTTTTGGTGTTAACAGATTCATTTTCCTTTATATTCATTGTTATGTGAGTCATATTTGTCATGAATGGGATGTATCATATTCATATCCAGAATGATATCAATGATTTAAACATTATTTTAAATCAACTAATGAAAATTAGTATTGAATGGATATGATGGGGAATGAATCTTGCCGCGTTTGTGTAGACTGTAATCTGTACGTAAGCACAAATGACAATATCACTCTTTTGATATTAAAATAATATATAATTGTTTGGAATATCATATATAAAAATAATTATCATGTTATATTTATTATTTACATCAATTACACATCATTATTATACCCATTCAAATAATCATGTATTGAATAACAATTACACCATGACGCGGAGACGGTAAGCCCTACGTACGCACGTATGATGACATGTCATTCAAATGATGGATATAATAATGAATTTGGTTGTAACATATTTATAATAACATCATTGTATATAATGACACTGGAGTTATTATTTTATAATGTAAACAACAAAGAAAAAGGAAGTGGAAGAAAAAAAGAACATGAAAGAGTTGATGGAATATTTACCTCTTCTTTTGGTTCTTCCTTTTGATTTGATCAAAAGGGAACCCTAGGTTGGATTTATGACTAAACTAAGGCCTCTAGGATGAATTTAGGATAGTTTAGTGAGTTTTTGGGATGAGTTTGGCATATCCAAATGGCTTTGATGAATTAAATTTTAGAGAAGGTGGAGTGCCCTTTTATAAGAGTGGTGAGGGGAACCTTAGGAAAAGATAGAAATATTTTTTTATAATAAAATCATTTTCGGTTTACATTGGATCCAAAATGGATTATTTAAAATATATTGTGGGTATTGGTCAAAAACCACTTATCAATTAAGTTTTAGATAACTTTGGGTCACTATATTAACTTTATCTTTTAGAATTAACTCTTAGTTAAATAGTTTGACATTTACCATGTCTCCTTGTATTTTTATATTACATGGTTAATAAAATTACTATATACTTCCAAGAAAATTCCAAATGGTTAATTAATGATACACATATCATTATATATGTCTTTTTACTGAACCTCAGATTTTTAGGAATTTAATATCAATAAATAATATAATATTTGTTTTAAAAACTCTTTTCTGTCAATTTTGACACTATTTTGTATTTTGTTATTGATAAATTTATAACAGCATTATTAATTAGAAAAAAATCAACTAACCAACTCTAATATGACATATTAACCTTTAAAATTAGATTAATTCATAAAAATTTTCATATTACGTTTATTTGTAAATTTATAATACCAATTATTTAAATATTTCATTAATTTTTTAATTACTGCATCATCATTGTGTCATAAATAAATTAAATTATATAATTTCTAAAAAATATAAATAAAATACCATTATGTATTAAATAATATTATATTTATAATGAATATTTATAGATGAATTTATCTTATGTATAACCCTATATTAATAATGTTTTAGTTATTAAACATTGATTTTAACTCTTAATTTTTTTTAAATTAAATAATAATAACTATCCTAATCTAATCCATGTGGATTAAAGAGGTCCATATTATATTCCTAATTCTGTTTTTGGTCAAACGATACTTATACAATAGTATTGGGACGTGTGTTAGGGTAATAATAATATCATTGTAACGTTAGTTACCCTATTTACATTTAACTGTGGTAAACAAAATTAAAAAGGTACTCTTCTTATAAAATTATTTTCATCTTATTGAACTAAGTATCACTTACTGATATCAACCATGACTCTCAGTCTTTTGAAATTCCTCTCACATAAGTGGTAAAATTATGTTTTATGTGATTTTTCAATTTCTCTTTGAAGGTGGGTAAAAGACGGTGAATAGTTCAATAAAGTTTATATATATCTAAAATTATTATAAAATGACTCCAAAGAATTAAATTGAACATATATTTGTATTATATTTATATTTTTTCCTTAAATAAATTTAAATAAAATAAATAATTATTCAAATAAAATGTCGTTTTTAATCCATAACTCAGTGTTTTTTATTATTCATCAAAAATTGATAGTTTTCAGAAAATCACCAAAAATTCACCCAAAGCTAATTTTGATATACTGAATCCAGAAATGAAGTCCATTTAGAAAGATAAAATGTATAGAATTTTAAAAAGTGGGTATTATTATTTATAATGTCTAGTTCGATTGGTTGTGGTGTGTTAGAACTCAAAGTTGTGTAAACACACACCACTGTATTATTCAAAAAGAAGTGTACCATGGAAGCATGGGGTGTTAATATTTTGTTATAAATCATTTATATATTGAGAGTGTTTGATATTTTTTTTATCATTCTCAACATCAAAATTTGTCGTAGTTTCAGAAGATATAATAAAGTTTCCATTTATGTAATTTTATCTCAGGATTATTGACATAATTCAAAATGTTGCGGGTCATCATATATTGCTTGTTAGCTTTAAAAAAATTATACATTTTGGAATAAACATAGTGAACATATTTCCATATAAGATACTAACAATTTTTTTGTAGAACCAGCCCATTTTTAAGATTTATTACATGATGGTATTTGTGAATGTTTTTTAAAAATAGAAACTCTATATGATATTGGTTTAACTTATAAGTTTGAACCATTCAAACTTAATGAGTTGTTGATTTTTTTTAAGATGCCTTATTTCATTGTCATATTATTAAAAAAATTTATTTTCTTAAAATATTTGGAGATATTAAACCAAATTATGAAATTTCAGATAACTATTTTGATAATATATTCTCTTTGGTTAATGAAATATTACTTAAAATATATATATTTTCAAACTAATTTTTATTAGAGAAAATTAATTTTTAATAATTTGTGTATTAGTTATAAGATGATTATTTAATTTCCAAATGATTAAAATATATATTATGATGAAAATGGTTCATTATTTTATTTTCATTTATTTGTAAAATCGAGGTACAATAAGGATCAACGTGGGAATTATGTATCCATTCTTGTAAAATAGTTTAGGTATTTTCTACATACACTTAGATTTCAATTTTTAA
Organism: Viscum album; assembly: GCA_963277665.1. Classification (NCBI taxonomy): domain Eukaryota; kingdom Viridiplantae; phylum Streptophyta; class Magnoliopsida; order Santalales; family Viscaceae; genus Viscum; species Viscum album. The sequence continues at coordinate 409,938,963 of OY728136.1, forward strand.
TTATGTCTTAGAACACATCACCATTGAATTCATGGCCCAAAATCAATCTTTCAAAATGTAAAGGCCTAAATCATATTTATTATGGTGATACATGGATAACATTTGACCATGTATAGTCGTGTTTTTTCTTAGAAGCTCAAATTGTTCAATTATGTATTTCTACTAACTTTTTTATACATTTTTTTATAATTGAAGTCAATATTCTTGTTCATCCATTTAAAAATTAAATAAATAATTCCTCTTAGGATATTGATGAATGATCTCTATATATTTTGAACTTATTAATTCTAGGAAAACCAAAAAATAAAATTAAAGTTTATTTGAAGTTTTTTATTGATGAGTTAAATTCATAATGGAGTAACGATGTATGTATATATGATTTTGTATCAAAAAAACACAAACTAACCATTAATTAATATGTAATATTATTGACTTCATAGCATATGTAATGTTATCAGGATGGAGTAAACAAGGTAAAAAATCAACTTTAAATGGTTTTAGAGACATCAAATCATTTATTATCATTAGTGTAAGAAAACCATGTTTTTTTACTATCATCAAATATTTATTCCTACCAATCATCCATTTCCAAGAAGAAAAAATATTTTTATAAAAGGTAAAATTGAATGAGATAGACCAAAAAAAAGGATCTTAGGTATTATGTTAAAATTCATTGTCTCTTCATTCCCCCTATTAACTTTGTACTGATTACAACCCAATAAAAATATATTCATTTTGGAAATAATAAAATTGTATAAAATGGATCATTTTTGGAATCTTCAACATTGGCCTAACATTTTGATCCCTCACGTGTAGGATGTTGTGAATATTGAGAATGATCATTATAATAAAATATTTTCAACATTTCTGAAAAAACATGGTAAGATAAATGATAACATAAAGGCATGATTATATCATGCCAAAATTTATAGTTTACCATAACTTCAATTGTTTAAATATTAATTATTAAAAATTGTAATCAATAAAGGAGAATCATATGTTGATTTACAAGAATATAGTTTATTATTTTTCATTTCATTAATTATTTGTCATTTTTAGATAGTTATGTTTTTAATTTGGGTATATTTTTCAAAAAATGTACATATTACATTATTAAAAATATCATGACTATAATTTTATAATAGAAATAATTATTCCAATATGATTTACAGGATTATTCAATTATAAAATTTTGGATTCACTAAAACATATTAATATTTTTCAAATGCATTTTCATGCAGAATGAAAAATTTAATTCACTATGTGTAATATAAGAATTTAATGTTTTAATGTTTTATAAATTGGAAAAAGTATTTCATCCATATTTAATTAATAACATTTAACATTTCATATTATATTATTTACTGATGAAAAATTAGTAGTCCTAGTATAGTTTTGATGGAAATACAAATTCATGAAATGCATGATGAAATTGATGAAAAGGGAACGTAACAAAGAATCTATTGATATATCAACTGCATAAGCTTATTTACATGGGGAATTGTTTTTATATATATTTTTTTCAATTTGAATATCCCTAAAAAAATATCAAAATGGATTATAAAGAGGGACATGTGTAGGATTAAATGAAAAATAAATTATCATCTATTAGTCATCTAGAACTTGGATTCACTGGTGTTAATGAACGATGGACTTTATATGATGAACATCACAAGGATCATACACATGTTCTTCTCAAATATAAATAAATGTAACAATTTTTACTATTGTTTATCATATCACATATTCTATAATTTTTTTATAAAAATTTATATTATAATATTTTCATGTAATATGATAATCAGTTCAATATATAGTATCCAAAAATTATATAATATTATCTTTAAGAACATTGAAAACAATAATTTTATCTACTAGTTCATAAAATTGATAATGTTAATTGTTTATGGTTTAAAATATAAAATAAAATAATTACTTGTTTTATTTATTTATTTTTTCATATTTTTAGGGTTTTCAACATCAAACTATATTTAATAATCAAATGGCAGTATCAGGTATCCCACCATTTAAAATGGATAAAAATTACAACTAATATGTGGATAATGATTTTAAAAATCATAAATGTGCAAATAGGGAATAAATAAACAATGAACAGTTGTGTTTGATTGAGAGGATCTCATTAAAGTGGAAGTGAATTTGACTTTTACGTCATGCTAGAATAAACTGTTAAACTATATTATCTACAAATGAATTATGTAACGATGATTAAGTTTCATTGGTGGGATACTGATAGAGGCTTGAATACTCATTCTTATTAGGGAATAATTGTTATCATATACTAAAATCCTTGCAGTAATTGAACTGTTTTGATTTTCTCATCAGGAAGAACATATTTATTGTGGAAATTATTATGCTAATTCAAAAGTGTTATATTTCTGGTGGGGAATAATAAAACATAAATATCATGAAAACTAGTAAATCCAAAGTGAATTTGTTTCTTACGAATATAATGTAATTGAATATTTTAAAGATATTACTCAAATTCCATATTTCCCACATAGAGACATCAATATCAATGATGATACCACATAGTTATGGGTCGATATTGATGATGATATTATTGATGTAACAAAATAATATGAAATAGAAAGATACAATGAATATTAAACTTCAATAGAAATTGATAATAATGATGAGAAATATGAAGATATTGAAACATTTGTATAATAAAATGGGGATATAGATAAATATTGACACTGTAAAATGGATGTTATAAATATATATCTTAATATAATATTTCATTTAAACTATTTTCAAACCACAATAATTATTTTTTTTGATGACCATCATGCATTTATATAATCAATATCATTAGTTAGAGGATGCTTCACTACCTAATGAAGAGAATCATGCTACATAATCTGAACATTAGATTGTTTTTTGTTCACTAGTGATCAACAATGGTTGTGGTCATGAAGGTTTAATGATTCCTATCACATTCCCCAAGTGACGTCTAGGTATTGAGTTTGATCAACACTTTCTATGATATTTTTTAGTTGGGAGTTTTATTAATTTTCCTTTATTTCCATTAATTTATTTATATACTTATTTTTTTTTTAAAAAAAATACTCTTTTTCACATATTTTAACATATATTTATTGGAATGTGGAGTGATATATTCAAGAATTATATTTGTAAATTAGGGGTTACATGGGTATATATTGGAAAAGGGGGTGTTATATTCATGAATTGTTTTTCTAGATCATGGGTGACATGGGATCTGATCCTCATTAAATTTCAAAACCACATGAATGATCATTTTATGGTATGTAAATAAATAATTTTTATTTTGAAATCTATTTAATTAGTAATATGATATTTTTAATTTTTTGTTGGGATAATGGTATAAAATCAATGATAGCTCCCATGAACTTATCTAAGAGGAATGGGGTTCTGTTTGTGTGATTATTGTTTCCATTTATTCTCTAATAATTGTTGGAGCTTCAAGAAGAATGTAGTAGTCCTAGAATTTGATCATTCTTGATATTCACATTGACTAGTTTACATATCCTATTACTTTTCGGATTGATTATGATCTTACAATATATGAGATATATTTGGAAAGAGTGCATCATTAGGTCGATAGAATTTGGGGGGTGACTCATAAAGCATGTAGTCATACATTCAGTAAACATCGAGGACATATGATAAATATTTTTTAGTTATTTAAATGATATTCAATGTGAATTTTTTATTTTATACTCATATATGTTGTCGAACATTCTGGTATGTTATATTTTGTTGTTCAAAAGAGGATGTGTAACAATCCTTTCACTAAAGAGATTAAAGGTGGTCTCTAAAGGCATATTTTGGTCATTATATATATTTTTACTATTAGAATTTACTGAATATAATATTTCAAATATTAAAAATTCTAATTGAAATTGAATTATTCATATGAGGTCGTGACTTCTCAAACATTAGATGATAGTCAGGTTCAAACCACAAATCATTCCACATGTGTCCCAATATTTGATGACACGTCATGGATGTATGTGGCTCAATATAGCTTTAAGAAATGATGGTTTTTTTTTATCGTCTCTCGATTGATGGTTGGGAGTAAATATGTGGCCTTTGTGATGTCATCATCTAGTGTAAGGGGAGATCCTAGAGAGTGATTATCATCTGTATCAATGTTTGAGGAGTGGTCTTGAGCTCATGGTGAGCTTATATACACCATGTGTAGGGAGCTAGTGGGGCACTGTTGTCAATAGTATTAACCATCAGATGATATGTGTTGATGGCAGGATCAAAAGCATATACACTTGATGGGGTGCATACGACGTCTGACTAATTGTTTTGGTATGGATCTCCCTCCTCCACCTCATCCAGATAACCCATGGGGATTTTTTTAATTATTTTGAATAAATTTTAATGTAAATTTTTTGGGTAAATTTATTTTAATCAACATATTTAATGTTTTATATAGTCTATATTAAATACTTTTGTGAAGGTTTATTTTATGATTATCATTATTATTTTAATAAAAATTTATTATTGGGTTTTTATTTTTTGATGATTATTTTTTAACTTATTTGTTATGGTTGAGAACTTAAATCACAAATAACATTATTTAAAAAAAATAATATTCTTTACAATGATCCATCATAAAAAACACAATTTTTGATTCCATTTTCTACAATAGTTGATTTGTGGCTGGGCGCTATCACAAATATCAATTTGCAATGGGATTCGAACACATATATTTTAGTTTTTTGTACAGAGATGTGTAATAAACATGTATTTATTATACATGAGGTTCTATAACATATTAACGTATTCATATAAGTGTTAAGGGTTTCACATCTCACATTCACTTCAATAATACATATTCCATATTCCCCGCTTATTTTCTTTTATGTCAGTTATATCCTTCCCCTTTTGTATGTTTTATAGTGATTCATTTTATATTCATATTATTGAATTATTCATTTGATTTCTTTTATTTCATGTTTATTAGAATTTACAATTTACAAAATTGGTATTGGTTTAATTCACAATCTTATCATCACTTGAGATTTTTTATATTAACCTTCCCCTTGGGGGTGTTATTTTGTATTTATATCATAAAAAAATATATTTCTTATACACTTTTTAAATAATTTAATTTTTGATCTAATATTACAAATTACTCTTTTGTACATAAAATATTTGTGAATTTTTTTTACAAATATATGTCCCTATTTCTCTCATCCACTAGATATATATTTTTATCCAAACCCATGTTTTGTTAAGAAAAATTCAAATTTATTAATATCCTGTTTTATAATTAATTATTAGTTAATATTTAACCATTTTTAATTATGTGAAAAAAGTTATTGAATCTTCATTCAATTTTCAATGAAATATATATTTGGATTTTAATTCAAAATATGAAAGGAATCCTTATTTTAACATGTATGGAATGAAGAAAATTTTTCACCATCATGACCAATCTATTATTTAATGATTTTTTTAACATTTAATTTGTTAAATTTCATTGATAAATATTTTCAATTTATTTTGAATTTTTATAAATTTTTTCAAAAGATGATTTTCAAAATGTAATGATTATTTTTCATAGATATGTTTAAAATATATTTTAATAGCATTTAAATTCATCACTGACATCAACCATGTATTTTACATAATTTCATCTAGAGATATATCTTATTGATATAATCCTTATTATTTTCCTTGATGGTTAGTGATAAGTTTTATTGGCGATGTATTACATTATTGTCATTCTTGATTTTACACCTGGTGGTTTATGATTAGGTATATTTACAGGGGTAGGTATTAAAATATCTTATGTAGTATTGTGAATATTAATTATTATGTTTATTATGATTCACCCTTTTCATATATGAAATTAATAGAACTTAGTATGTGATTCGAGGTTCCTATTATAGCCCTCGAACCATTGAATTGAATAACGAGTCAAAATTGATTTGGTTTTCAACAACGCCATAAAAATATATTTATATTTCATATAATAAGGCATGGATTATACGTTTTTAAGCCCATAATTATACATTCCATTATTATGAATTATGTTATAGATATTCCATTGGATTAGTCGATTAGTTTCTAGAGACCCAAAGATTGACGTTCATGGACATTACATTAATTTTTCAGAATATTTAATACATAAAAAAAATAGACACACAAGGACCGTAATAGTTTAGTGTCTTTGGAAACTCGGAATATAATCTTCTAATCATGGTAAAGATCTTCATCATCTCCCTTAATGATCTTCCCCTTTTGTTTTCTAAACTAAAACCATTCTTTAAATCCTGGGGAAAAGAAAACATATAAAGGGTGAGCTCAAAAATTCTCAATAAGGGTAAACATAGAGAACATAAAACAATCCATAAACATTTGAATGGAATAACTTGAACATAAAATCTAAACATCAAAATCATGAGCAATGACATAAATATTGGAAGTACATAAGGCATAAGATCATAAAGGAACATTAATCATGATAAAATAGAATGGGAATAAAACATATAATTGTGGCATCCATTAATCACATGTATTGATTTCCATAATATCCAAGACATTGCTTCCAAGTCCATATTAGTGGACAAATTCCCTTACTAAATCAGTTTTAGTTGTCATTCCATCGCTGTATTACTAAACCAGATTTACTTTCCGTTTCATCCATGTCTATCTCATTAGATATAAATCTTTACCCAATCGTTGGAGGGAGATATAGGTCCCACCCATCTCATAATGAATTCATTCTTACTTGGGCCACAAATTAAACATAAATCATTCATCATAACCCAAAGAATAAAATGGGTTTCATAAAAATCATTCAATCATAACATAATCCATATAAAACAAATGTATATCAGTTCATCATAAGAGAAGTGAAACCTTATAAATCATGGAGACATTATTCATTAAATATACACATATGAAATAATGTCATCTTAGATGGAAAATGGTTTTGATAAAACATTTAAAATAACTTTTTGAGGAAAATATCCTTTCTTATTCAAAATCATTTTCTTTTCAAAAAATTCCATGTAATTTTAAAAGAAAAGGATTTTGTTGAACATGATAATGAAATCTTGTAGGGTAAGATTTTTGAAAATATGGCTTTATGAAATCGTAAAAATCTATTCGTGATGTATAAGTTAAAAAAACATTCTTCTCATACTTTTACCGAAAAAGTCAAAATGTACCTCGTAAAAGAAAGATTCCCTACATAGGATGTAGTAAAAGTCAAAATGGGTAAAAAGGACTTTAAACATACATGAATTTTTTTTATAATACTTGGACATGGATGATAAATATAACCCTAGTAAATACATACGTATAAGAAATCTCTGATAGAAAACAATTGAGATTGCATCATTATCCCTTACCTTAGTCCGATATGCTTCATACATATCCGAACCTCCTGTATAATGATTTGAATAATGTCATTTACTTATTACAGAATCATATTCATTGTTATGATATCATATATGGTTCACTTATGACTTTACATTACCCGTTCTTTTGTAAATCCCATGTTAAAGCAGGGTTTTGGGTAAAATCATCTTATTTATCGTACGTGCTTGGACTTGTTGTTATTGATGTTATTATTACTTATATCATGATTTAATTATTTAAATAATGTAAATAATGATTTATATATCATATATATTTATTATATATCCAGCATATACTTGTATTTATAATAGTACATAACATATGGAGGTAAGAAATGAAATACACCGTTCATGGAGATGGTAAACTGTACGTACGCATGAACGCTACATTAATTTTTATTTATTATTTTAACTGAATAGGTATATTATAATTACAGTATAATATCATATATAATATCATTAACTCCATCCTTTATACATCCCACATAAGTCATTAACGAATCACACCACTTTCAGGGGGCGGTAGTCCGCATTTCCTCAAATGAAATTATCGTATTTACCGACTATGGAAACCATAATGACTTGGTATAATTGTGATTTAAAGAATCATAAGTAAATAATATACATAATATATATCACATATAAATACATTTCCATCATAATGGACACCATTAGAGGTTGTATGAGAAAATCGAACAATCATTGTTTCGTGAGGCGTTAGTTTGCCATCACTGAAACGTTATGTTCATCATCCATTAGATGAATTTTTGAGTATGTGTAGTTATAATACTTCTCATAAAAACATCATAGTATATTTAGGATAATGTTTTTGTTATAAATTAATGTATTAAAAAGAGTTAAGGGTTGGATAAGTAGAATAAAATAACACAACTTAAGAGAAACATTTGCCTTTAATTTTTGTAACTTCCTTTGGTTCGGACCAAAAGGACTTCCTGGAGTGACATCTGCCTAAGGTAAGGCTTCTAGGGGGAGTAAAGGGATGTAGGGAGCTTAATTGGGAAGAGGTGGAATGAGGAAAATGGCTTTATAGGTTTGAGGAATTGCATAGAAGTGGTCTCCTTTTATAAGGGAGAGGAGGGGCACTTTAGGAAAGTGTGATAAAATTATTTTATTATAAAATTATATTCGGTTTCAAGAAGTTCAAAACACACTAATGTAGAGGATGCGAGGACTCATATTCAAAATAAAAGCATCCAATAGGAATTGTACATGTTTTGGATAATATTTTAAACATTATAATATTATTTATTTAAATCATTTATTAATGAGGTAAATACTGCATCATTATTGTGTCATAAATAATTAAATTTATTTGATGTATAAAAATTATAAAAAAAATACCAACATGTAGGAAATCATTTTATATTTCCAATTAATATTTATAGTTGAAATTATAATTTCTATTTCCCCTTATAAAAATTAATTACTAATGGATTTTTGTTAATGCCAATTTTTCCTTTACATTAAATTATTTAATCTAATGTGTCATTGTCTTTCATAAGTAGCTCCATGGCATACCAAAATCGACCTAATTATGACCATGGTTGGCCATTAATCATCCAATAAGGTTTGGACAAGTGTTAATCTAATTTTGAATTATTATAATATTCTTTTAACCTTGAATTGCCCTATTTACTTTTAACTGTGGTAAATTAAAGTAAAATGTTATTGTTCACCAAAAATTATTTTTATCTAATTGAACCAAATTATACTCCTTGATAATAACCGTTTCTCTTGGATTTTTTAAATTTAACTCACAGAAGCGGAAAAATTATGTTCTATGAACTATTGCAAAAGCTCCTAGGTGGGGGGTAAAAGACGGTTAAATGTTCAATACAATTTTTATAAATCTAAAATTATTATAAAATGATTCCAATTATTTTCATTGAACTTATATAAGTATTATTTATCTATTTTAACTAAAATAAATTGAAATAAAATATATTATTTATTGAATAATGTCGGTTTTTACCATATAATCAGTGTTTTCACTATTAATCAAAAATTGAGGTTTTTTCAGAACAATACAAAAAATTCAGCATAAACTATATTTGATATTCCGAATTCAAAAATGATGTCTGTTTTTCCAAATTCAAAACATATTAGTGGCATTAATTAATTTTAAGAGTAATTCCCATTATCAAAACAAATAGTGTATTTTATAGAAACAATAACTATCAAAAGATCATCACTTGTTCATGTCCAATTTCATAGTGAAATTAATTCCAATGACCAACATGGGATTAAGTGATAAAATTATATTCTAATTAAACTTTTAAAAAAAAATAGATAATCTATCCATATAAATTATTTCGATGAAAAAATGTTGTTTTTAATTAAAATATTGCGTGTTTTTACCATTCATCAAATTATGAAAGTTATCAGAATAATATGAAAGTTTTCTGAATAATATGAAAAATTTATTCAAATTAAATTTATGTATCCTAATTCCAAAGAATAATATTATTTTTTCAAATTGAACTTATAAACATGTGAAAAACTAGATTTAAAGTGGGTGCACAATCAAAAGGCGGAAAAACTGCATTTTTTTGAAAAATAATTATTTTACCCGAAAAATTTATTTTGTTCTCATACCATGTTCTAGAAAATATGTAAGATGAATAATAATTATATAAAACTCAAAATGTAGTTAATACTATTCATAACGGCTAGTCCCTAATAATATTATAACAATATATCGTTATTTAGTGAAACCCGGTATTGTGTACTACACACGCTATCGAGGAAGCTCGTGATTGCGTGTAATGCAAGCCATGTCATGGTTTATGTGATGCAAGACTCTTTCGTTGTTTTGTATTACAAAATCCAACCATATTTCATTTATACATTGAATATATATATGTATATACACACTCAATGTTTCGTAGAATAACTACTATCAAAATTATGTGTAACATGATCCCAGAATAGTGTTGCATATACTGCAAGCTAATACGGTGCTGCGTATAGCTCAAGGTAATATTGGTGTAGCGTACAACTCAAGAAATCAATTAAATTGAAAGAATATATTTCATAAAATCTTGGGGTGTTACATTCTACCCCCCTTAAAATAAATTTCTCCCCTGAAATTCGTCAGAGTTATAAATGGTTTGTTACTTGAGAATTTATTTCATAGAAACCCACATCGTAAAAAGGAATGCTAAAACTTAATTTATAAAAAGTGAAGTATGGAACATAATGGTCACCCAAATTAACTCATCACTAGTTTTTCACATATGAGATCATAGGTGAAAATATAGATATGGAGAAGAAATATAACCATCAAGTTCTGATGGAGAGTGGTAGAGAACATGGCTATGAAAAATCCATCAATCACAAAGCCATAAATTTGTGAAGATCTAAGGTACCATCTGTTTCATCGGATATGAGGGTACTAGGACAAATTTTTTGGTTTTCAAGATCATATCCCTAATGTTGATGAATTTTTGAATTTAATGAAATTCTTACTTGATTTTGGTACAATCTCATTGTTGTTCATGCCTTGAACAATTTACACTTCATCTCTTAATGAAATGATTATGAATTTTTTATTTGTGAAGTGTTAGCAGATCATGTGATAGAATTATGGGTCATTCCATCTGTTTCAAACAAAAGGATAGAAAAAGTTATCGAATATATATAAGTCCATATATAGTGAGTTTAATCGTATACAATTCCAAAAATGAACTTATACTTCATTTATAATTCCGCTTAATAAAATAAAACAAGGTTATACTAACTAGGGACTTCCTATAGGCCAGTCGTAGGTGATAAAGGACTGTCTCACTTTGGTTGTGAGTTCTATTCCCAAAGCCTTGTTCGACATAATGGTTTGTTTCTCATCCTGCAGGTTGTCCCCTTTTTCTAAACTACATTATTATAACATTCCTGCAATAATATCGAAAAAATTTCTTGCCTTAAAAAAATACAATGTTATGTCTAAATTAATTCATTCCATTCTTTAGAATTATCCCAAATACTTTGGTCCAAGCTCATAGTATAAAGAAAATGATTACTTGAATGATCACATAACAAGAACGTGAATACCATCATTTATCTCCCATATATCATAAGATATATCTTGTTGGTCACATTCCGAACTTGTGAATACCTTAATCATGAATTCTTTTTTTAAATGAAAACCCACTGAACCTTAGTGAAAACATGAATGATATCAAAAGATAACTCTTTCCACATACCAAAATCCAAAAACTCAATATACTCAAACCATGATATCACTTACTCCTTTTATCAATCATGATCTCATTTCATTTTTTCATTTTCCATTCATTATGATCATATCATCTTCATTCCAAAAATATATCAATCACTTTTCATGGTTTATGGTACCATATAATTGTTGACAATCACAATGGACCAATACATAGATATTCCAATATACCATAAAAGTACCTCAACAACATTATTCTTAAATAAAAATACATAAACACTTCAATCCATCCTCTTCAATGATTATCATGGAATAAGTCCTTCCTTAATTTATAAGTAACCACTTATGTCAGGGCATTGCATTGGGTAATGCCCATGTTCTCCACAGATAAGACATTGAACTCCACAGCAGTCTATTACTCTATGACCCTTCTCTCCACGCAGATAACATCTTCCCCTCCATTCTATATATTCATCAAGGTTCTTCTTCCCTTATTTAGATATCTCAATCATCCTTTCTCTATGCTCCACACCATGTGAACATGCGTAAATGCCCATCATCCTCTTATTTGATGACTTAGGAATACAACTAAAGTTCACCTTGTTAATAATATATCGTGATGAATGATTCAGAATAATCATAATAACATTCATTCCTGGAATTACAAAATTTTGTTGATCAAAGTCACCAATTTTTCCATTGGAATCAATGTTAGCTGAATTACATCTCATTCCCTCCATTGACTAAAACCAAAAACCATGGTGTAAGAAAAAGATAAAATAACAAGGATCCACATAATCATAAAAAGTATAAATTATCACAAAATCATTAATCCATGACAACTTAGGTTCACCCTATGTTATTCATGATCATAAAAATAATTCTAGGACTGTATCCTACAGTTATACTAAACCATAGGGACATCCCTAGACATACCATAGAAATATCTCTAGATATCTCTATAAAGTTTTCATGTCCTAGCTTCCAAAGGTTAACTGATCCTTTCCTCTGATACCAACTATAGAGACCCAACACTTGACGTACATAGACATTACAGTACTTTTGAGGAATACATAATACATAACAAAAACAGACACACAAGGACCATAATAGTTTAGTGTCTTTGGAAACTTGGAATATATATTACTAATCGGGGTGAAATATCTTGAAAATCTCCCATAAAGATAGTCCCCTTTTGTTTTCTTACCGAAACCTTTCATTAAATCCTGGGTAAAAGAAAACATATAAAGGGTGAGCACAAATGCTCAGTAAGGGTAAAAATAGAGAACATAAAACAATCCATAATAATTTGAATGCAAAAACTTGAACATAAAATCTAAACATCAAAATCATGAGAAATGACATAAATCTTGGAAGTACATAAGGCATAGATCATAAAGGAACATTAATAATGATAAACTATAATGAGAATAAAAGATGTAATTTTGGCATCCATTAAGCACATTTAATGATTTCCATAGTTTCCAAGGCATTGCGGCCAAGACTATCATAGTGGACAAAGTCCCATACTGAACTGAGTTTACTAGTTGTTCCATCCCTATATTACTGAACCATATTTACTTTCCATTTCATCCATGACTATCTCATGAGATATAAATTTTTACCCAATGAATTGGAGGGAGATTTAGGTCCCTCCCATATAATAATGAAATCATTCATATTTTTGCCACAAATTAAACATAAATCATTCATCATAACCCAAAATATAAAATGGGTTTCATAAAAATCATCCCATCATATCATAATCCATTTAAAAAATGGATATTATTTCATCATAAGAGAAGTGAAACCATGTAAATCATATATACATTATACATGAAACATACACATATGAAATAATGTCATCTTAGATGAAAAATGTTTTTGATAAAACATTTGAAATAAATTCTTGAGGAAAATATCCTTTGTTATTCAAAATCATTTTCTTTTCAAAAAATGCCATGAAATTTTAAAAGAAAAGGATTTTGTTGTAAATAATCATGAATTCTTGTAGAGTAAGCTTATTAAAAATAAGGCGTTATGAAACCGTAAAAATCCATTCGTGTCGTATAAGTTAAAAAAACATTATTTTCATACTTTTGCTGGAAAAGTTAAAAAGTACCTCGTAAAAGAAAGATTCCATACATACCATGTAGTAAAAGTAAAAATGGGGAAAAAGGAATTTAAACATACATGAAATTTTTTTTATAAATCTTGTACATGGATGATAAATATAACCCCAGTAAATACTTACGTATAGCAATCTCAGATAGAAAAAAATTGAGATTGCATCATTATCTCTTACCGTAGGTCCGATATTCTTCGTACGCATCCGAACCTCCTATATAATGATTTAAATAATTTAATTGACTTATTAAAGAATCATATTAATTGATATGATATCATATATGGTTCACTTATGACTTTATATTACCCGTTCTTTTGTAAATCCCATGTTAAAGCAACGTTTTGGGTAAAATCGTCTTATTTATCGTACGTGTTTGGACTTGTTGTTATTGATGTTATTATTACTTATATCCGGATTTAAATACTTCCAGAATGTAAATCATGATTTATATATCATATATATTCATTATATATCCTGCGTATACATGTATTTATAATAGTACATAACATATGGAGGTAAGAAATTAAATGCACCGTTCATGGAGACGATAAACTGTACGTACGCATGAACGCTACATTCATTTCTATTTATTTTTTCAATGGAATAGGTATATTATAATTCAAGTATAATATCATATATAATATCATTACCCGTTCTTTTGTAAATCCCAAGTCAGGGTTGCGTGTGATGCAAGACTCCATCGTTGTTTCATATAACATAATACAATAATATTTCATTTATACATTTAATATATATATATATATATATGTATATAAACACTCAAGGTTGCGTATAATAACTATTATAAAATTTTTGTGTAACATGATCCATGATTAGTGTTGCATATACTGCAAGATAATACAGTGTTGCATATAGTGCAAGGTAATCTTGGTGTAGTGTAAAACACAAGGCATAAATGAAATTAAAAGAATATTTTTCATAAAATCTCGGAGAGTTACATAGTTAGAATATACAAGGGTATTTTTTAAAGAACATGTGATTATTTAAATGTAATTATATGGTCATTCTTTATTCCATCCCTATTATACTCATGTTATAGATTAAATGGAATGTGTTTCAGTTAATTACCATTCTAAATTAATCGTATCTTATTTATTCATATATTCCTCTTCGATCAAACCCTTAATTAGAAACTTTTCTCACATCATTCTTATATTTTATTTTACTGAGGATTCCTGGTTGTTTTTACTGATTAATATAAAGATATACCCTATTAGGAAAAATGGGATTATCAAATAAAAAATTGAATTTAATTTTTTCCATTGTAATTATAATTTCATGAAGGAATCTAATTTACCCGATCTATAAAACTATTCAGTTATTTAGAATGCTTGTCATTTTATCTAATGCCAATGTAATAATTTTGACAGCAGAAATGAGTTATTGGGGTCAGGTCAACTATAGTTGTTATCATAAAATGTTTAGTAAACACCTTGGGAACTACATTTAGGAAAAAACTGGTTAAGTAAATTTATCCTATGAAAGGAATTTATATTATTATATAATAAAATTCTAATTTTTTTTGTTAATAGAGGTATTATTTAATCTTTACTCTAAGATAAATCATTTTCTAGTCCTGGATTAGGCATAGATGGTCAATATGCAATTAAATATTGAAAGGGCACATTATAATAGATCTGATCATCACCCAGTGCATGATAATGGGAATTACCAAATACGTGGTTTGAAACTCCATTGGGACGCTCTTAGCATGAATCTAATTTTCTATACAAATCATTATGAAGGAGTTGAAAATAAATATATCACCATAGAATAATAGTTTATAATTATGAGATTATATTTTGCTAATTTTTTCAATTAATGTTAGGTGTTTCAGTAGTTTTGGGAATAATAACTATATTTCACAATTTCATGATTTAATCTAGTATATTGAATTTATATAAAATGGATCATAGTGCAATGAATGAGAACTGTATCAATTAACATAATAAAAAGTGTATTAATGATCATTTCATTGATGGGATTATGCATTTATTTTGAAGGGAAATTAAATTTATAAAAAATCCATCACATGAAGACATTATATGATGTTCTATTAAGAGAGAGAAAAATAATCTAATTGTACTGGATTTAAAGGGAATCCAAAGAAGAAGAGGATGGCATAAAAATAAATTTTTATATTAGGAAGAATGGAAATTAAAAAATTTCAACAAGTAATAACTATGGATAGATGCACATTGGTACTTTCTTAAAGGTAATGGAAGTTTTCCCAGTTTTAAAAGAGAATGGAAACTATGCCCATTAATGAAAGAGAACGAAATAAAATTTATTTATCAATTATTAAATTTTTAGTAGATGGATTCCTACACAAATGAAGTCCCCATGGGTCAATGAATTATACACAGATGAAGGTAAGGGATCATGTTAATGATTATGCTACAGACATATCCTGAGTAGAATTCTTGATATTCTTATTTATTTGGGATCATTTTAAATGTGTAAAAGCATTTAATTAATTATATTATGGTTATAAAAATAATGAAATTTTGAAGGATTGTACTATAAACTATTTCATAATGGTTTGTGATCATATGTTGAATGGTTCTAATGACCATGAAAAAAGATCCAGTTACATGTTGATCCTCTTTGAAAAATAATGATTAATAGAAGATACCTGTTAATATGTTCTACATTTTTAGATAATTATGATAATGATATGTTTATGTGATAGAAATTGTGACCATGAAATTGGTTATTATTTTTATTGTTCATATTATCTTTGTTTAATTTTAATATATGTTTGGATAATTTTAATATATTCAATAACTTATGATTTCATTTTAGAAGAATGATTTTTTCATTAATCTTTTATAGTGATATAGGTATTCAAATATTTTTTATTTTATATTAAAAACTATGTTTAATTATTTTTGTCATATCATTTTGAGTTGTAATCTTCCTTCTAAATATTTTCTGACAAATTTTGGAGGAATATTATTGTAAAATATTTATGGATCGTAATAATATGATCATTGGTTGTTATTAGATTACATTGTATTTAAATATTGGGTTTTTAAGGACCATAATAATATCTTGATGATATTTTCTATATTATTTATCACTGAAATGTAATTTTTTTTGCTACTGGTATAAAAATATCATTTAATCGATATTCATCTCATTGAGTATGATATAAAGTGTAAGTTGACCAAATCATAAAAAAATGATGAAATTAGGGTTATGAAAAATAAATAAATCATTTATAAATATTAAATTATATTCATAGATAGTAAAATAATTCAACAACCATATTAAATGGATCTTGAAAAAAAATTCCTAATAAAAACATTTTTTATGATTCAATTTTCATTTAACCATTGGTACATTTCGGTTTAGTGTCATTTAACCTTCCATATGTCACCAAATTTCATTAAATTAATAATCTCAAAAAATCATTATAATTATTTATTTTTATCTAATATAACCATGTATTCACTTCCCACTAATGTTCTTTTACTTTTAAACCCTATTTTGTAATTATTATCGATGATCTTAGTAGATCCATTTCCCTATTCTCAATGGGATGTTATTTTAACAATTCCTGTAATGTGAGATTTTGATAATGGTATTTCAAAATTTCAAACCCATTTTAAATGTGTTAGAACCCAGTTTTTCAATCATGTATAGATACATTAATTTTAATTATAAATCCTTACATTGGACCTAATATGGATTACTATTGAGTCAGTAATGGTTCTAATTTTATTTGGGGATTCTTCAGAGCACAAAACACATTTTTTGTGGAAAACAGACATGGTTCATTGTTTAGAGTAAACCTTGGAGGTATTATGCACTATTTGGAAACCTATTTGGACTCTGTTTTTCTACACAGAGCCACATCGCACATTTGGTGCATGATGTTGCGTCATACCCATGTGAATGTACCCGTTTTCTCGGGTACTCGTGCGAGGATTTCTAACTGTTTGATAAAACTATGTGGAGGACGTTTTTGAGGTAAAACTGTCTCACAGAGTTTGTGCATGGTTTAATAAATCATTCTGGAAAACCATGAGCATGGTAAAATCAGAGGGATAATGTCCAAAATTCCTTTTATGTTCAATTTAACCTCTTTTACGCCCCAATCCAAGAACTAGTGTGATTAATCCATTTACTTATCATATTGGAGCTTTTTGGTGGCTAAAGCTATGGATCAAGAGATCTCCATTGTTCGACATCTGATTGATCTTCCGTTCATCACATTGAATGTGAAACCATAAGTACTCAAGTACCCTTTTTCTAGTCATCGTCTCTCTTTCACTCGACATAGATATCTTAATGTGAGTGTTCCTCAACTTTTCATAGATCTACTCCAATATGAGAAGAATAAAGGACTGATACCATACAAGGAGAGCCATACAACTCTAAGTTTCATGGTCTATAAATCAACACTAATGTTCTTTCACTATGGAATATTCTTGTGGGGCCCTCAAATTTCTTTATAAGTCGATTCATATATTTACATTCCATGATTATAATTTATAGAATCATTAGGTAATTCGATTGTCAAATATGTGATTATTGTTTAGCAGTTACACCAATAACTCAATCTGATCCCAGTTGACAGTTGTTCCATATTTTGGAAATTTGTGTTTCATAATGTTTGATCCACCGTACGAGTGTACCATTGATTAAACATACTAAAAGTGAGACTTCTTATAATAAATGGATTATTAAAATTGAGAATTTCATAATGGCATATACCCTGAATTCTCATCACATGTCCTGCCTAAGGTAGGTGCTTTAAATTGATTATTAAATGAAATATGTGATATATAAAGTATACTAATTAATTAACATTGCCTTATTAAATGATATTGAATAATTATTACAAGTCTATAGAACTCGCATCCAAATTTATGGAAGGTAGATGAGTAAAAATCTATAATTTAATATGCCTTAATGGTCAATTAAGAGTTGATTAAATGTTTAGAACACGATATGAGTTATCCAAACGAATGGAATACATGGTTTGAACATAATTAATCAATAAATTATTACAATATAAAATAGGAGTGGACTGACTTGAGCTCTCTATGGATACTAAGAGGAGAGTACCTTGGGTCTCCGGGACAAAATTTATATTCAAGTATGGGGTTTTATTATGATGATACCCACCAAGAATCTTGTTCATTTCTATTTATCAGATTCCCATTATAATATCATAGGGTCCATTACATTTTTATAGGATTCCTCAGATACTGTCCTTGGATCCGTCATTGTCTATTAGGTGCCCGAGCGAAGGTCCATATGGCCCTATCTTTGCTTATCCTCGTTTACGTTTGTCGATCACCATGGAATCTGTAGGCACATTATTATGGATTTCCTTGGATTACACTCCTTGTATTACCCTCATATCCCTCATCCAGACTCAAATACTACAGAGTTAGAATTCCATGAGATCTAAATAACCATAGTTGTTACCAGGGAACTCCCTCACCAGATATCATTTTCATGTTTCCATGTTATGTCATCGGACCATCCCTATATACCCTATATGGTGATATTAGTGCTAGATATGATTAATGTGACATGTTTGATTAAATGGAAAATTAAAAAAATTACATATTCACACACCTGTCATGGGATGATATATGTACTTGTGTATTCAGTTATATTATATTGTTTTCTTTACTTATATATGCATGCTTGCACACTGCTATATTCAATTTCATGGGATGTATGTTATAGACACAATTGGTGGTGGCCAACTGAGATTTATCTTATACCCTCTCTAGGTTCCATTTTGTAATTGGAGTAGATTATATTGTTTTATGTATTGAAAAAGGGAAGTATATGGCTTCAAAGACTTCATTGATTACTATTTTGGATGAATTTTCATAGTAGAGAACCGAGTTGTATCTCCTGATTCTTGGAGAAGCCTTTATTTTCATATAATTTTTGGAACATGTTATGTATATTTTCTTTAATAAATTTTTTCCCAACATCTCATGACATGACATTAAATCATCATTATTCAAGTTGATTTAGTTATTTTTATTCACCTTTATATATTGAATTTGTTTCATTCTTCTATTTATTTATATTTCATCTTATTTTTATAACTGTTTGTATCTTTCCAATGTTATACACCATGGAAAAGATGGTATTTTCTCCCAACGAACACACCCGTGTCCCTTTCTACTAGACATAATCCTCTAGCATTTGAGGAGATGTGTTAGAGGCCATGTGTCCCACCGGGCTCAGGGAACCCATTAAGTAGTATTCAAGTCCGGGAAGTCACAATGTCGTACCAGATGTGGTTTCATTCATTCCTTACATTTTTTAGACTTTATATTATAGAATTGAAATTCGTGGAACATGGTCATAAGTTGTTCTTGGGAATCATAAACCCTTGATCGGCGTAAAAGCCATGTTTTATGAATAATAATGATTATTGTTCATTTTCCTATTACAATTGATATTATTTTAACATTGGATGTTGTACATGATTTGTAGTGATGTTGATTTTCATTCTAGTGGATAATTTATTTCATCATTATCCCGAAGAAATTAGGGAAATGGTCATTTTTATATGAATCATTATATGTACCTTGAATTCACATTGCACACATATTTCTATGCCATATTGGTGAATTTCACTAATTTTCATTGTCTGATATGCTTGTGGTTGTTGGGTGATGTTGTGATAGTTTACATTTACTTGTATTACTTTGGATGTGATTGAGTTATTTCCTATCTCAATTCCTGCGATGTTTGGCCCTCATGGGTATGGGTGAGTAATTTACTAAGTCAATCCCTTATCCAATTAATAAAGGAGTTTTGTTTCATGTGATAGGTGTTTGGGAAATGTTTTTCAGAATTTTTAATCCATTATTAGGTGAATCATGAAATCTAAAATGAATTGGTTGCACACACTTATCCCTCATTATAATTTCTATGAAATATAATTTATTGAACATGAAAATTAACTGAAAAATGACATGAATCTTATACTTGTGAACATTCAGATACTTAACCATCTATGCATGTAGTTTAGAGTAGTATGCTTTGTTTACTGAGTTTTATTAAATTTAGATTCCACTAGTGATGCAATATTATATTTCAAATCATTTTATGTGTTGTTTTCTTGGTATATGTATAAAAATGCTTCCATGATGTCGTCGTGTTATTCTCCATGTGGGTGGTGATGACCATGCTCCATAAAAGGTTGGCCCTGAACCACCACTATTATATCCTGGAGTTCCATTTGATGCACTGCAAGATGTACAGGATCTAGGAACTGATTCCCATGTCTGTAATAGTTTCCTAAATCTGATAATATTTATACAAGGTTCTCCACGGGATTCACCTATGATGGATGATCATACATGTGGGTCCTTGTAGCAAAATACTCTAAAATTTTTAGGGGATGTTGGTTCTCAAGTTGTTGAGTCATGGAAAGATTTTATGTTGTCTATCATTGAGCATTTGCAATAACCTCCATAATGTAGAGTTAAGCATTATATATAATTTATATGGTATTCTTCCAAGAGTTGGTGGAATGTGGTTACCTAGACTAGTCATTATCCAAGAATATTATGGATTTATTTCCTTACTGCCTTCAATGATCAGTTATTTCCTTATGCACTGAGAGTTGACAGATCCAAATATTTTAGGAATCTTGAGAAGGGTTTTATGTCAGTTATGGAATATTTAGCACGATTGGAGGATTTACATCATTTTGCACCACTTCTAGCTGGGGATGATCTTTCCCATGCTATAAATTTTGATAAAGTAATCCATTAAACCATAAAAACATAGGTTAATTACTCTATCATTCATAAATTTTCCACAAAATATGATCATGTGTTTATCACCATATGTAACCTGAGGGACCGGAAAAGTACCAGGTTTAATGGATTAGATTCGGTTTAGGATATTAGTACTTATAGAGGCTGAAAATGATTCTTAGAGGTTTATCTTCAAGGGAGTGATATACAATGTATCCAGTTTGATAGCTCTATAGTGTTTCATTACTGTGGAATACTGTGGAATAAGAATACCTAATGTGATAGAGACCATATGATGTGTCAGGAATGCGGCTGTATGGGGTACCATCATCTCTTCTTCCATACTATTCAACCATATTTACATGGAAAAGGATCAACATATTATCCAAATATATGAGCAAGTTCCTTAGTGCCACATTATACTAGGAGTTTGGAATAACACCAACATGTCTGGCTGAGGAGGAGCGCGTGGTTGTGGTAGTCCAAACCCTAATCTCCTATAGTGTCAACAGAGAAATAATTATCATGGTAGTCCATCTGTTTCACTAAGACATGGATCAGGTTAGATGAAATATTTATACCCTACACCTGAGGATCAGGCTGCGAGATCATCTATAATATGAGGTACTATTCTAGCTTCCTCCACTATTATCTCCACAATGTTTGATACATGTTCTTCAAACTCAATCATTTTTGTATATATTTTAGAAATACTTGGACTAGATATATAGTATCACTTTGGTGTAATGACGCTCGACACACCGTTGGGAATATATATGGATGGAATATGAAATAGTGGGGACTATCCCATTGATGTTGGATGTAATCATTTCAAGTGGAATCTCATTATTCTAGAGATTATGTGCATCAATGTCATTCTTGTGATGTAATAGTTAGTCCACTATAACTCTTTTATAGACTGTTATCCCTGCAAGACCACTTTTTCATTACAATAAGGTTGTAGTTATCATTTCAAAGATGAGTTGGATGTCAATTATGGGTGAGCTTGTCTGAAGCATCCCTGGATATGTGAAGTAACTACCAATAGGGAAAATATTTTCATGACGGATCAAGGTTTTCATCAAACTGTTTTCCATTTAGTATTTGTTAAATTTTCGGAAGACATTGCCGATGACTTTTCTAGATTACATCCAAATATTGAGGTGGAGTTTACTATGTATTTTTTTCTAAGAGAAGATCCAATGTCCATTACTCCATATAGGATGAATCCTACTAAACTTTAGGTGCTCAAGCGGTTGATAGATGACCAAAAAGAATAAGGTTGTATATGGCATAGTACATCATCTTGGGGTTCACCCATACTTTTTCCAAAGAAGGAGGATAGAACCTTACATCTATGTGTGGATTACAGGACGTTTAAACATTATACAGTCAAGAAATGGTACCCAATTATTCAAATAGATGATCTCTTTAACAAGCTCTAAAAAGCAATGGTGTTCTCTAAGATTAACCTATGATATTTTTATCGTTAGGTGTGAGTCAAACCATCAGAACTACCTCATAAAGATTTCCGTAGCATGTATGATCTGTATGAGTATCTTGTTATTCCATTAATTCATAAAAACACTCCTTCTGTTTTCCTAGATTTGATGAATAGCGGTTTTCAACCATATTTGGACACGTTTGTCATGGTCTTTGTGGAATGCATATTGGTGTATTCACACCCTCATAACTAAAAAACTACCTCCTGATATTATTATGATTACACTAATATAGCATCAGCTTTATTCCAATCATTCATATTGCGACTTCTTGTAACAGAAGGTCCACATCTAGGGTCATATAATATCATAGTCAGGAGTATAAGTTATCCCTAAAAAGGATAGTTCATTAGTTTCCTTGGAGAAACCAAAGAAAATTTTTGATATCAAGAGTTTCATAGGGCACCCTTGATATTAAAGGAATTTTATAAAGAATATATCACATATTTATTCACCACTTATAGGAATTACAATTAAGGATATTAAGTTCATGTGTATAGAAGAATGCGAGAAATCCATTTAAGAACTGAATGGGAGGCTTGACTCAACATCGAATCTGATTCTTCCTGAGCCTATAAGAGGATATACAGTTTTCTATGATGCATTAGGAATTTTCCTAGGATTAGTGTTGATGTAGGAAGTCAAAGTCATTTTGTATAGATCACAGCAGTTGAGGCCTCATGAGAGAAATTACCCAACACACGACCTTGATCTAGCAGTAGTTTCCCAAGCTATACGATTTTGTAGACATTATCTAGTGGGTGGGTGAATTGTGGTGTATATATGTCACAAGAGACACAATTATATCTTTTATTAGAATGACTTGAACCTAAAATAGTGGATATGTGTTGAATATATTGAATCAATTGATTTTGAGAATTTATATACCCCTGGAATGGGAAATGTGGTCGCTGATGCACAATATTTGAAATCTTAAATACCACCCATACTTGAAACAAGTGAGTAATTGATGATAATATACATCTTTTCTAAACAACATCTAGAGTTTCATGATAGTCACGAGATTTCATACCTCTCAGGCCCAACAGTTTCCACTTCCCTCTATGAGAAGGTAATGAGTAGATAGTTTTAAAATCCTCGAGGTTTGGTTTTCATTGAGAGTATATTAGAAGATAACCAAACTACAGATTTGTATGTGGATAGAGATGAAGTCTTGCTTCTAAGTGGACATAAATGGCTTATTGTAGTTTTGAGATAGGATATGATGAAGGAGTCTCATGCTTCTCAGGGGACTCTTATTCCAGGAATCATGAAGATGTATCATGATATGTGACACCTTTATTGGTGTCTTGGAATGAAACATAAAATTGGAGGCTTCAACAATAGGTGTTCTAAATGTTAGTAGGTGAAGGTGGAGCATGAGAGACATGTTGGCTAGTTACATACACATCCAATCCTAGAATGTAAATGGGAAGATGTTTCAATGGATTTCATAGTTGGCCAACATAGGTCACCGAGGCCGAGCGCTGTTATCTCAGTAGTCGTTCAATGACTAACTAAATCATACCACTTCATTATTATTTGGGTCAATTTATAAATTTATGAGTTGGGAATATTATATTTACCGAATGTCATATGACTACATGGTGTTCAACAAACTATCTTTCAGATAGTAATTCATATTTTAACTCATGTTTCTAAATATGATTATAGAAATATATGGGAAATCAGGTGCTTCTAAGAACCAATTTTCACCATCATACTGATAGAGAATTGGAAAAATAGAATAAAGGTTCTAGAGGATACGCTCTGAGTATGTTTTATTGATTTTGAAATTTCATGAGAGAAGCAGATTCCTATCCATGAGTTCCCTTATAATAATAGTTTTCTATAAATGATTGAGATGTATTTTTTGAAGCATTATTTGGTATGGAAATCCCATTAATCATGTGCTATATATAGGTTGTTGAGGAAGCCCTATGTGGTACTCATTTTATTCTGTAGACTTTAGAACAAATTCAGATAGTCAAGAAGAATATAACTACTGCTCAGTATAAACAGAGATGATATGTAAATTTCTGTCAATTATCGCTTAAGTTAGAGATTAGGGATCATTTTTTTTCTTTGGAAATCACATAGTCTATGTAATAGACGGTTAAGGAATAAGGGAATATTGTCGTCTTTTTCTGTCTAGTCATATGAAATCATAGATATAGTATTGTTGATAGATTATTTGTTACTACTACCTAATAGGTTCCATGCCATGTACAATGTCTTTCATGTCTCACATCTTCTCTAATACCATTATTACCCAACTCAAACTTTTTATCATGAGGAATTTGAGTTTGATGATGATTATACCTTTGTGGAATATCCAGTACACATTTTTTGACTGACTCAACAAGGCTCTCTATGGCAAGTATGCCCCCTCGTAAGGGTGTAATGAAGACATGGTCATTTATAGGAAGAGACATGGGAGAGGGAATCTGATATATGAGCTCAATGTATAATATTTCTCATATAGAGTGTTTATTTACCCTTCAAATTAGAACTCAAGGGTCAAGTTATTTTAAAGGGGAAATACTGTATGAAACCGATTTTTCTCTCAGATAATGATCATTTTATTTTTTCTCTAAATAAAAAATATGGACTTAATATGGATGCCTCACGAGTTATTAATGGTTATAAGGGTTCTTGGTGATTATTCAGATCCTGGAACCCATATTTATGGGAAAAAATGGTTTAGTGCATTGTTTAGAGAAAAAAATGTAGGAATTCCACACAGTTTGGAAAACCGTGCGGATTGTGTTTTTCTAGATAGAGCTACCTCACATAGTAGGTTCCCGAATGTGCGTCCTAACAATGAAAATTCCCTATTTTTTCCATGTACACATGCAAGGATTCTGCACGGTTTCATCAAACCATGTTGATGTTGTTCTTTTGGGAAGAACCATCTCACATGGTTATCCCACTATCTGACAAACCGTGGATACAAACCATTTGAAGGCTAAAATCTTAGGTAAAATGTCCAAAACACCCTTAATGATCTATTTACCCCCCACTTCCACCCTAATTCGTTAACCATTGGGATTAATCCCTATTCCTCTAATTTTTTAGATTATTGAAGGCCAAATATTTTTATAAAAATTTACTAATTTCTCTGGCATCTTATTGAGATTTCGTTAGTTACATTTGAGGAGAATCATTAAGTACTCAAGACTACATTAACTGTTCTTATTATCTCTTTATCTAAGTGTTGTTAACACAATTTGTGTGTTTTTCACATTTTAACAGATCTACTATGATTTGAGGTAAATCAAGGGACGATAATGTAGGTTGAGAGATGTACAACCCTAAGGTGGGTGGACTATAAATCATCCCTAAAGATCATTGACATTGTAAAATTTGTGTGGGTCCATCGATTTCATCCTATATTGTTTTTTAAATTTACATTCCATGATATACATTTTAGAATCATGTGTTTATTTTCTTACCAAATAAAATATTAGATTTTAGCAGTTACACCCACAACACAATACACCACATGTTTAAAGTTATTCCATATTTGGGTTTTTAGTGTTTTGGCATGTTTGAGCCACCATTCGGGTGTTCCCTTTATTTACATTTATAATGGTGAGTCTTATTAAAATAAATGGCTTGTTATTAATTATAATATCATAATGGTAGGTATCATGTATTATCAGAAATTCTCCCACCTATGTTAAGTACATAAAATTGATTATGAAATGTGAATCATGATATAGAAAGTATACTATTATGTATATACATTTTCATTATTAAAGTATATTGAATATATGTTACATGTACATAGAACCCCTTTCTATATTGATTGATGGTAGTAGAGTGAACTTTAATAATTGAATACGATATAATGGTTAATTAAGAATTGATTAAATGGTTGCAATGCTACATGGTCTATCGACACTAAAGAATGACAATGCTTCTACATAATGAATTAATTCATGATTAGAATATCAAATAGGAAGTCACTTAGTCGACCTAAACATTTATTCTGATAGGATAGTACCTTACATCTCTGGAACCCCATTTTGAATCAAGGATGTCGTTTTATTTGGTTAATACCCACCTAGATTATAGTTATTGTCTATTCCTCAGATTCCCGGTGAACTACTATAGGGTCCTTAAAAATATTTCTGGATTACTCAGATTCCCTACTTAAATCCAAAAATTACTAGTAGGTTCTATCATGAAATCCATATGGTCCATTATTTTCATATCCCCATTTTACCTTGGTCTATCATATAGGATTCAGTAGGTTCATTATTGTGTAATTCCATGTGTTAAAATCATTTGATTACACTCTTACCCCTCATCTAGACTCATATTATTTTGAGATTAAAGTCCTCGAGATCCATGTTGCCTTAGTTGTTACACTATAACTCCCTCACTGGATATCATTTTCATATTTTCCATGTTATGTATTGGGACCCTCAATACATATATGATCACAAGGTGATGTCTATTCTAGATATGCCTTATGTAACCTATTAACCTTAAATATTATCAAAAAATAAAATTATTTGGTTACATGTTCATAAACTAGATGATGGCTAAAGGAAGTCTATTGTTATTTATTTATATAATATATTTTTCTTTACTTATATATTAATGCATGCACACTTCTATATTCAATTTCATGGATTAGATGTTATAGACACTGTTAGTGGTTACCCAGTATTATTTATCTCACACTCTCTTTGAGCATAATTTGGTACCCAAAGAAATTACATTGTTGTAGGTATTGACATTGGAACGTATAAAACCGCAAACAGATTATTTATTACTATTTAGGATGGATCGTGATAGCAGATAACTGAGTTGGATCTCAGGATGCTTGTAGAATCCATTTTTATCTTTTACTTTGTGTAACATGTTCTGACTATTGTCTTCTATCCATGTTTTCCAGATTTATATTGACAATAAATTACATCTTAATTGTTCATGTTGATACAGTTATTATTATTCTCTTTTATATATTTTATTAGTTTCCTTCCACTGTTTAATTACTTTTCTTATGTTGTTTACGACTCTTTATATTCTTCCACTGTGCTACACTCTTCTGAGGACGACATATTCTCTCCAAGGATAGACCCTTGGCCCTTGATACTGGTCAGAAGCCTCTGACATTTGAGGATATGTGCATGAGGCCATGTGGCCCACCTTGCTCAGGAAACCCATTGAGTCTAATCTAGGTCCAGGACATCACATAAAGATATCGAGAATAAATTCTGATGATGAAATCTATTTAAGGGACCTAAAATGTAACAGACTATGGTTTTAAAAAGGGATATCATATTAGATATCATGCATGAAATTCCCCACCTAACATATAAAACAATATAACACCCCAGGAAATATGGCATTTTTATTATTATATAAATTCAATCTCACTAATATCTTTTAATTTCTAATATGATGGTCTGAAAGACAAATGAAACACTATTAAAAAATTATTATTGGAATAATAACATTATAAAATATCCATAATGTAGGAGATTATTAATAATAATAATTAATTATTAAAATGATATTTTCTACAAATTTATAAATTAAATTAAATTGTTATACATTTATTATAAATAAAATAAAAACCACTTGAATGAAAAATAAATGTTTCTGGTGAACTATATTTTGTTTCTAAAAATATTTCTTGTCACCATTTTCCCACATTATTTAATATTAGTATTAAAAAATTATAGATAATTTACTTGAAAAAATATATTTATTTTTTAAATATAAACGTAAGAAATTATCATTGGTTGTTTTTTTTTGAATTTTATGAATAGATATAATTTTCTTTTCATAATGGAAAACCCTAGCTTTATTAATAATTTTAATTTCTATTAATTTCTATAAAACATAAAAATTGTTTTTATATTGGAATAAAACTAATATTTTTTAGATATATAACTATTAAAATAGTTTAGATCATTTAAATCAATATAATAATTTTTTTATAAAAAAACAGTATAAAATAATGAACATTTTCTCTCTTAAAACCCTCACTCTCATCTTGTAAGAAAAAATAATTTTAAAAATAATTTTCCATATATGGGAATACGATTTCAAAAAATGTATTAAATATATGGAGTTACAAGAATAATCATTATGAAATAAATTTAATTTAATATTTCACAAAAATTTATGCTAAAAAATCTATAAATTATTTAACACTATTAAGGTAAAATGTGTCTATATGGGCTTATAATAAATATATAAGGGTTAAAAATGATCCAAAAATTTTTAAAAAATAATTTTATGACTAAGGTTTAAAACTATATCTTCTTTATTTTAAATTTTTTATTTTTTATACTTTTTTTATATGAAAAATATTGGTACACCATTTTTTTAAAGTTACAAGTCTATCGCTCACCACACTTATAAAAGGACAACCCACTATTCTCCTCTTTACCCATCTATAACTCTTTGGTTTGGAAAATACCAAAAATAATATATTAATTTATTCCCTTTTATCATTCTTAAGACTTATTTAATTCTTAAATCCACCCATGTAAGGATTTTGGTGAAAACTAACATATGTTTTCTTAAATGAGGAAACAAACCTAATCGAGTGGTTTATTTATTTTTTATCCGCCAATAAATTGAATTATTAATAAAATATTATTATATAATAAAATATTATTATATAATAAAATAAATATATTAATTATAATTATTTATTTATTTTATTTTTCTTCACAACCTATATCCATCTCCTCCCCAATCAAATGGCTTACAAAATCATCATAAAAGTGAATAGAGAACCACTGCCTTGTGAAACGATTTCATTTTATTTCGATCAACACATCTCAAGGATGGAAGTAATGATGAATTTAACAAATTTATTTTATTTTAATGATATAATAATACATATTTAATAATAATATAACAGTTAACCTCTTATATTTTATTGTTTTAAGGAAACAATAATGTCACTCGTGTGTACTGTGGACTACAACCTCAAAATGATATGTAATTCATTTTTTCACAACGCATTTCAGGGAGGTATTAATGATAAAAATTAATGATGTTATGATATATTCATGATATATAAATATATATTAAAATAAAATGTCACATATAAATTTTTACCTACTAATACATTAGAAAACAATATTGTCACTCGTGCGTACGTGTAGACTATCACCTCTATGTAGCAATGAGAAATATTTTTCATTTTATTTTTGAATTAATAGTAATAATGATAGTTTATAATAATAGAAATTATATTTATGATAAAATATTGATTCTATAAATTTTAATAAATATTTAATTTCTATTCATTCTATTGCTCGACTATAATGGTAAAAACATCCATGCATACATATAGTCAACCTTCTCCATTAACAGTGTAATACATTTTCTATATAAAATTCTTATATTAATATAAATATAAATATATCAAATTTTATTTTTAATTATATCGTGTCTAAATTTTTCTACATTTTTTATCCACGATTAAATTAAAAAGACCAAAATTACAAAAACAAAACATAAATGAAAAACAAATCAATTATCTCCAGTAACTGTAATTTTAACAAAGAATTCCTATTAAATGAGAGATAAAAGACTAGAAGTAAATATTATATGTTATTATAAATATGTTTCTGTTTTTAATGAATTTTTAATAATTCTGTATTTATTTTCAAAGCATTTTGGAAACATACAACGGATATAGAACTCGTTGAAAGGGTTTATCCTCCCACTTTGACTTCTGTGAGACATATGACATATTCATCACTGATCATTTTTTTACAGTTTATATACTTCCCCATTGAAATTTCATATCATTAATTTACATATATTCTTTGTTTTGAGATTTTCAATTAATTCCATTTCGTTTAGGGGATTTGGAGTGTAAAGTTACCAATGTTTCATGGGTTTATATCATAATTTCTTCATTATTTGGGATTATTTATTCTTATGTATCACATTAATGAATTTTTTGATATTAATATCATATATAAATATATTTTATTAAAATATTTTTATTGAGGGACCTTTCCATGTTATAGTACTATTTTAACACTACTTGATATATAATATGATCAAGATAATGTTTTTATGAAAATACATTTTTATTTACCTCTTCGGTCGAAAATCATATTTTATAAAAACACTTTTATCTAAATATGTTCTCAAAAGTCATTCTAACAATTAAAAATTAATTTATAAATAAATTTCTTGATATTTTTATAACATGTTTTTAAAGGAAACCTCGTTTTTTTCAAAACAATTCATCTCTTTCATTTAATGAAAATATTAAAGGAATCAATGTATTAATGTGTATGAAATGAATTGTTTTTTAAACCATTAGGGACATTAAATATTTTAATTCATATTCTACAATTTCATGAAATTAATTTTCAATGAAAATTATTTTCATAATTTTTAGTTAATTTTTTATAAATGATAACATTCAAAATTAAAATGTTGTTTTTCTAAATATTGATATTATGGGTTTAAAAAAAAATTATATTCATCAATGACATAAACCCTATATTTTACATATTATTCAATGAGAATGTATTTTATTTATACAATCCTTAGTACTGATGTGGATACACTATGATCAGTTTTCCGAGCCATGTACAATTTTATTACCATTCACCATTTTACTTAAATTGGATTATGATAATTTTTATTTATTGGGGTATGTATTGAAATTTCATAACATAGTTTTTCAATAAGAATTATTATGGTTATTATGGTTAACCCCTTTTATGTCAGGAAATATTTAGAAATAATATGTGATGGTTGGGGCCAGATACATCTCCATAATACATCTATTAATCTATTAAGAAAGAGTATAATGGGTTTTGACTGAGGCATTATCCATTTATTTATATTTCTTTTCACCTATCCTAAAAGGATATGTTTTTTATGTCCAAAATTATGAACTCCATCTTTATGAATTCTAATATAGATAATCGTTTTAATTATTTTATTATTTATGATATCCATTGGTATATTTTTGGTATCATGTTTTTATTTAAATTGAATTAATGGATCATAATTTATTCCTGCAATATTAAATTCTTATTATTGAGTTAATGTCATGTGATTCAATATTGAACAATAAATATTTATTATTCATTATATATTTATAGCATCTTCTGTATGATTAGCCATACTAAGAATCTACAGTTTCTAGTTACTTATGATTTATTTTGAATTTGATACATGCATGTGTTTTGTGATTGATATGTAGGGATACCAAATGTTAAATAATAACGTACTCAATGAAAACACATTGTTTATATTATTTTATCAATTTAATTGTGAGTTTTATGTATTTATATAGTTATCAAGACTAATAAAATATACACTACTTTGGGATGAAATTTCTTATATTTTCTTCCAATGTAATAATGTATACCCGAGCTATGGAATATTGTGGTCAATGTCACTATAATTTTGAAACATGTTTTATATATAACAAAAAATTAGTCCTTAATTGAAAAAAATATTAGATAATTCAAATTAATATTAATAATTTATCCCATATAAAGAATATAATTTTCAGAACCACAACTTAATTTTATGTATTATTAGAGATGCATTAGATCTTCCATTAACAATCTCAAATTCACTATAGAGATTTATATGTAATTATTATCTATTAGTTATTTTATCACTTATTTCTAAATAAAGAATATATTTTCATGATTCATTTAAAGAATAACCTTGTTTATAATAATGTTAGATTCATTATGAGGGACCTTGTGATGTGGAAACTATAATGAATAAAGTTGTTATTATCGATGTTATACTCATTATATATGATTACATTGCTGTATTATCAGTGGAAGTTTCATAATTTCATTAATATAGGTGTTTATAAATATTATTATTTCTTATCATTGATACTAATATCATATCTATGACACCATATGATATGCATAAAATTGTATTTTTAAACTAGGGAGACAAATACAAGAACGTTTTTGTTATAGATTATTTATGTCACGTATTTCACCTTAGGTAGAATATATCTTATATGTATATATTATGATAGGATAAATGATGTTTTGGGTTAACCATAATGAGATCCCCAAAATAATTATATTCGTTATATACTCCTTTCTATAATGAATTATCTATAGCAATCAAAATTTATTATCAATGTAATATCTCTTCTTATAATTTATACATGTAATATAAATCATATAAATAACCTAGAGAATCCAACATAATATTTAATCTCATTAATGAAAATGATAAATTTCTAATAAAATGAGAAATAATAATGTAAAATACTATATCGGAATAAAAAATAAGGAATATGATAATATGAATTTGATAATTATGAGCTTCTCAACCCACTAGTATGACCGTACTCATGAAAACAATTTATGGAATTAAAAAATAATATTAATAAAAAAGTATTCTCTTTAATGTTCTATGTGTATAAAACATTTCAAGAAAATATAAGTGGATTTTTAATGGAATATGAGGTATTTATAATTCGTTTACTAATATGACTGTTATAAATCAGACCACTTGAATAGTAATACGACTAATGGATTAGTAACATGATTGTGGGAATAGTAATGTGATCGTTAGGAACAATAATATAACATATAGAATTATATAGCTACATATTATATTATAAAATAATATTTAGGTTTATTATAAATGAGTATATGATATATCAGGACATAAGATAATAAATTTTTTAAAAATGATATATTAATTATTAGTATTTTTGAAAAACATAAATATTTTATAATAAATTTTTTAATGAATATAATGATTTAAAAGAAAATTTTATATTCATAAAATGAATTCCTAAATTAATATTATTACTTCTTATACTTATTATCTAATTTTATGTAAAAATAATTAATATTTTATTTTTTCATAAAATTGATTTTAATATTAATATGAGTATTTATTGAATAAATGATGATTTTATATTGAATGAAAATATTTTCTATTTTTATTTCATTATAAAATGGACTTGTTTTTTAAAATATAAACATAAAAAAATAATTGGTGTTACTTTTTGGTATTTTCTAAAATCATTTAAATTTTGGTGTATAGTCAAATACCTTATTTTAGGGAATTAAATATTTTAATCCAAATACATGAATTATTTATTCATAGAAGATCTATAAACCCCTTTGTTATAAATAACCTTCACAATTTACATTATATAGTCACAAGAATCCATACTTTTAATACTCTTGACAAAAAAAACTAATGAATACAATATTTAAAAACACTCTATTCATACCATAACAAATTTCACCCCTCAATACCCCATCTCCTCACACATTTGTTTATTTATGGAACAAAAATATTCATCCCAATTACCTTCTCAATCATCGTTTCTATGAACTATTATTACTGGTATCACAAAAATACAAAGCCAATGTTAATTTATGATGTTCCCTTGGAGACATCATTTAAGAGGTAAAATCCACCACCGTTCTTTCATAAATTCATTCTTTCTCCTACATTTTATTCACCCCCATATGCTAAGAGACATGAAAACTCTAGTATCATATATATATTGGAATTTAATTTTTTTATTTAATATTAAATATCAAATATATTATGATCTATTTATATCCAAAAAACCAAAATATCGTCCTTGATATGTCAGTTCACCACCTTTGTGGATAGAGATTTTTCAATATTGATTACCATCTTCAATTATAGTAATAATAACATTATTATATTTCAATAATACTATAATAAGATTATTATTACTCATTTAAAGTCATTGAACCAATATATAATCCAAATATTTAATACAATAATAGTACTTCATGATGGTTTTTAAAACCTCAAAATAAACTAAACACATTCTATTAATATTGCATCAAATGAATCATACACGTAGCGTAAAAATGATTAATGAGACGATTTAAAATTTAAAAAACGTTCATTAATATCACATAATTTCACTTATTTAGTACATTTCCAATTTTATAAGAACATAAATAAGTAAACACAAGTTAATTGACCATGAAACCAACAACCAAATG
The DNA here is from genome assembly GCA_963277665.1 of Viscum album. Classification (NCBI taxonomy): domain Eukaryota; kingdom Viridiplantae; phylum Streptophyta; class Magnoliopsida; order Santalales; family Viscaceae; genus Viscum; species Viscum album. The sequence goes on from OY728136.1 coordinate 409,973,944, forward strand.
CTTTCTAAATGAAAAAAATTTAAAAATTATAACTATTAAAAATGTCCATAAATGATAATAATAATATTTAAATAAATAATATATTTGTTGAATAGGTTTCGAAATAAATTTTTACTGTAAACAATATTATTATCTATGAAATTATGGGTATGTGAAGATTACAGTTTTAAATAAGCCATGTGGTCTTTCAAAACATCTTTTTTTCTATTTTGTTACACATTATCCCCCTTTACAGTAATTTATTTTTTATTATTCTTGTATAAAATTTTTAAATTATATAAATTTATCCAAAACAATTTTATTTCTCAATTATTCGTTATTTTTTGGTAAATGATTGTTTAAAAGTGACCCCTTAACAATTACTCTTGTTATGCATGCCTAGTTAATGGGAATTTCTTTATTTCAGAACCATTTTCAAGTAAATTCCATAAATCTATTTATGTCTCAAATAATTTTCTAATATCCCCTATTTATCATAACATATAAATTTATTTATTTTCTTCTTTTATGTGAACAATTATTTATTTACCCTTCTTAAAATATCATATTTCTTTTCCCAACCACTATTATTATGTGGAACATTTCTAAAGCTTCCTATGCATTTAATATCAATGTTTCACTTTGGCAGGAAATCATTGTTTATAATATATTCATAAATATACATAATCAATTTTAAATAATGGATTAATTAATATTATGATTGAAACCACCCTTGGTTTATTTATTATTAATTTACTTATAAACCCATTTCATTACATGGATATCCATTATGATTCTACCGTATGTTTCATTCATTTGTGTGGAACATAAATGCATATAGATGTTATGATGGTTTTTCCCAGATATCACTCTATTGAATTGGGTTATGTTTTTTCTCTTAATACATTATTTATGGAGTTATAGAGTAAACTGACTGTATTATAGGACAATGTCCTCCATGTGATATTGTTTGTGCAGCTATAATTTACTCAAGTTTATTTCATGTTATGTGTTGTGCCCATATTATTATATTTCCATGATCGTTTTTTTAAAATTTTATATGTTATGCCTCCACATGATTCTTCTTGATCCTTGAATTCCATGGATTTTTATTACATCCATTTTTCCTTTGTGTTTTATAGGTTATCCTATGAAATTTTAAGAGCTTAAAGTAAGTTAAGAGAAACATTTGGTGATTAAAAAAATAAACTTTATTCTTGTTTCAGGTTTTCAAATTTTGTACCTATTATTCAAAGACACTATAATTTTTTATTTTTGGATTTTATTTGATGGTTAATAATTCCTAAAATCATGTAATATTTTTTTAAATCTTAAGGTCACTATTTTTGGTACAACAACACATACTTTTTAATTTTTGGAATTAGGAGTAGAAAAACATAGTATGAACCCTAGGGATAATTCTATAACCATGGATAACCTATTTTGATAATTATTATTTTATATATATTTATATAATTTATATCTATCATTATATCCTTCAATGTTCATAGTTTTATTTTTTTATACATAATCTCTTTGTCTTCCATCTCCATAATTTTCATTTTCATTTCATTGAAAATAGAGGGAACTAAGAATACTCATTCCAATAACCAATGTGATAATAAATTTGATAATTTTTATTATTATATTCTACAATTGATGGTTGTTGGATATCATAACTTCGTGACGGGTCAACTGGAACATGTTATTAATAATAACGTTTATTTTTTTGAACATTGTATTTCACCTAAACAATATCATGTTTCATTCATTCCACTTATATGAAAAATCTCTCCCATATGTAATGTATCTTTTGATCCTCACATTAATGAACAATAGATTAAATCCCTGGATTAGATATTCTTTGTCGTCAAATCCCCATAAGAAGAGATGTTCATTCTAATATTATACCATATTAATGTGGATGTTGATTAGTGGTGCACACCGATAAAGTGAAAAGTTTAAAGAGGAAATTCATCCAGTGGAATGTAATTCATTCAAGAAAATATTTTTCGATAATTATTTTTCCTAAAAAAATCATCTTTATATATAGAGGATTATCCTTATAATGGAGAAAAGTTTTGATGGTTATAGCAGGGCATACAAGAGAAAAATTACATGGATTTCACGATATGCCTCTATATTTTTCATGAACAGTGATTGGTGAAATTGATATATATACGCGATGATTTTCCATTTATCCATTATGGTTGAGATGGTAGTAGGTGAATCTCAAAGGCCTTGCGGTCCTAAATAAAAATATAGAAAATATTTTTTTTATATGGGAGGATCAACAGTTAAATATTGTGGAGTCAAGAAAATCCTACATCCCATGTGTCAAAAGTGTGGGAAGAATAATCCTTGAAACAATCTAATGGGAATTTTGAGAAACAAAAATGTTGAAAATGGAAATTAGGATAATAATTGTTAAAGGTATATGATGAGTCCCATAAATTTGTTTAACTAAAATATGGGCCGGATCAATTCTCATCCTACTATATAGTGTTTCAAATGAAATTAAAATGGGCATTCTATGATCCAGATCCCTACATCATGGTTTGATAGAGACAATTAGTAAAGACCACCTCCAAACCACCAAGGAATAGCATATAATCTCACTACTACTGAGGTAGAGCTCTAAAATGACTAATTCATAGGTACTATAGTTAATCTTTTAAGAATAAAAAAAATTACTTTTTGACTCTAGTTCTAAAAAATCATTCATTTTCTATATTATTAGTATAAAAATTTAAAAATCATATCAATATATTGATGTTGATTTATATGAGATTGGATAGAATGATGTAATTTTTGTATCAGATGTTGAAAATTTATCCCTAGACATTGTTTGAGGACTTCACAACACATAAAATATCATCTTACTTCCATTACTAGAGCATGAGGATTTATTGGGCATATATTGGAAATCATTATATAAATACAACATCAACATTCGTGAAAGGGGTATCACATTTTACATTGTGAGGAATCCTCCCATTCTATATAAGTGCAAGGAGGATGGTGAATGTTCCAGATAATAATTATATCAATTATGGAATTTATTACTTATGAGAAATCATGTATAGTTGAAATAATTGAGACATAGGAGAGGATAATGCTTAAATACATTCCTATAGAAATGGTATACATTGATGTGCTCCATAAAGTATTGCCTAGGGTTACCCTTGAACTAGAGAATCAGTTCTCAATTAAACATGTACATGCATATTTACACTTCTCAATGACTTTTTATTTAATAACCTCTATTGTGATTGAATAATTAATGAATTAGTTAAAAGAGAATCTATAAAAGGGTTTTATATGATCGAGTGATACACAAAAGGGTGTGCGAGTAAAATTTTTCAAGAATAAGGATGCACCAATGTGATTGTGTATTGATTATCATGAGATTAAAAAAATCATGATAAAGAACATGTATCCCCTGGTAGAGATAGACGACTTATTCGATCAACTATATGGGGCCAAGTATTTCACTATGGTGGGAGTTCAGTCGGGATATCACTAAGTAGTGTTAATTAATGATCATATTTCCATAAATTCATTTCACGTGAGGTATAGAAATTTATAGTTTAGAGTGATTCCATTTATACTCAACAATGCTCCATAAAAGTTCATTTAATTAATGAATAATGTATTTATTTTTTACATAGAAAAAAATTTAGTTTTATTTCTAGATGATTTTCTGATATACACCAAAATCATGTAGGAGGGTGTTGAGCATTTGTGAATTGTACTAAAGTCTTTAAGAAATGTGATATTATATGAAATTTAGAGTAAATGTTAGTTATTAATAGAGAAAGTGTAATTACTGGGGAATGTTCTCATCAAAAAAGGGATTATAATGGACCGTTTGAAAAATAATGCAATTAAATAGTGGAATAGGCCAACATTTGTAATAAATATCAATAGTTTCCTTGGTTTAGCTGGGTATTACCAACAATTGGTGAAAAACATTTCACAATTTACAAACACAGTATCCATGATTCTAAGGAATGGAGTAACTTTTTATTGGACCAGTGAATGTGAAGAATTTTTTAATGAGTTCAAAAAGAGGCGTATAAATATAAGAATACTTACACAACTGATAAGTGAGGAAAATTTTCATATTTACAATAAAGATATAATAAAGGTCTTTATTTGTGTACTGATGAAAAATGATAATGTTAAATTATAAACCAAAAAGAAGCAAACACCTCCTGAAAAATACCACCCCATGCATGATTTGGATTTGGCATCTATGATTTTTGGGTTGAAAATATAGAGGTATTAACTCTACGAAAGTGTGGGATATATTTATCATTGGAGCCAAAATATATATTCATATCAAAGTATATTAATATGTTTTATTGAATATGGTAAGTTGTTATCATGGATTATATCTAGTCAATCCACTACCACTATTGTAATGAAAATAATGTGGAAGATTCTCTAAGTAGAAAGAATCATGTAAATTTTTAAATGATGATAATTAAGATGGATTAAATATTATTTGAATTTAAAATTATATTAATCAAATTAATTAAGTTAATAACATAATAAATACATTAAAAAAATGATTTATTTGCCATAAATATAGGACAATACAAATGATACATAATGAAATGATGTCGAAATTCAGAAGAAGGTGGATGTTATCAGAAATGGGAAATCACCATGCTTCATAATTTATGAGGTATGAGTAATAAGAATTTGTTGATGAATATGTGTAACAAAAAATTCTAAGATATATAGGGATATTTTCAATGATGTAGATAGTTCAACCTTCTTCAGTCATCTAGGGAGAAAAATATGTATCGAGATCTCCAAGGGAACAATTTTTTTGGAAAATTATTAAGATGGTGATTATTTAATATACATTAAAGTGACTAGAATGTCATCATGTGATGTATAAAAGGTAAAATTCTAACGGAATGAAAAAACCCATTTCCCATGAAAACATGGAAATGAGTAATAATTACGATTAAATTTATATATAGAATTCTAAAGACATGTAAAGAATATATATTAATATCTATTATTTTGGACTATCTTATAAAAATATCTCACTATATTATAATTTTAGTGGACTTATTATATGATTTTATTGAACAAATATAAATCCAAGAAGGTTAGAGGTTGTATGAAGAACTATTATCAATTATATCTGATAGATATCCATAATTAACCTACATGATCAAGAACAATATCAAATACTCTATAAACATTATGTAGGAAAATAATATGGATTATCACCCTCAGATGGATGTCCATTCTAAAAATATTATTCAAACACTAGATGACAAGTTGAGAACATACTTGATTAAATTCAAAAGGGGATACAACTAAAATCTTCCTCTAGTTGAGTTATCTTTCAACAATAGTTTCAAATCAAGAGTCCAAATGGATCCACAAGAAGTCATATATGGAAAAATATATAGAATACCTTAATACTCGAATAATGCTTGTGAACATAATCATGTGTGATATGAAATGATGAAAAATTATATCAAAACGATTAAAACCATTCATCGTAACATTAGGTCATCCAAAATTCAGTTGAGTATATATTTAGAGAATAATTTACATGAACATGAGTTTGAGGATGGATACGTGGAATTCCTCAACATAAATCCATAGAAGAGAGTGATGAGATTTTGGATGAAGGGAAATATAATTCCCACGTACATCAATCCTTTAGAGATTCATGGTCTCATTAGAGCAATATCATATCTTCAAGAACTTCTAAAAATAATGTCTCAATTACATAATGTATTATATGTATATTTATTGAGGAATTCCATACCATATCTCTAAAATGTATATATAATGGATGTGATACAGGTGGTAAATGATATAACTTATGTCGAGAATTTATTGAATAACTTGGACCATTATGATTAATTTCTACACAACAATAAACCTAGCCTAGTAAGAATTTAATGGAGATACCATAAGTACAAAGAGGTGATGCAAAAAAAATTAGATTTTTTAAGGAGAAGTATCATCACTTGTTTCACCATACTAGAGAAATTTAATTTAATAGGAGATTTTTCATTTGGGGTGGGATAATATGATTACCAAAAATCAATATCAACAGAATTTACATTATAATAATTATTTCATTTAGTATAACCCTCTTACATCGAATAGAGAAACAAAAAAAGTATTATCATAAATGAAGAAAGAAACATTATTAATCAATCAAAATCATAAGAATTAATTATTTTACATATGTATAATAAATAGAAAATAAGATAACATGATTATGAAAATTTGGATGTTCTTGGTCTACTAGAATGACAACATCCTGAATAATGTTATAGAAATAAAAAATAGTGTTAATAATAAAATATTAATTATAATGATTAAATTATATATAACCTTTAGAGAAAATATAATTGAATGATGAATGGAATAAGGGTTATTTATTGGATGTAATAATCCTATATGACCATCTAATATTTTACTATTAGAATAGAAATATGACCATTGGAATAGTAACCAGAAGATTAGAATATTATTTTAAATGTGAGGAATAGTTAATTCACCTGTAAAATATTTACCATTCATATGAAAGTGTAATATAATATATATATATATATTATAAAAGAAAAAACTATATATCGTGGTTCATGTAAATAAATGGTTTAAACTAGAAAAATTTTGTTTTGGGTTTATTGTTAAACATAAAAATTTTATTTTCAATTTTATAATCAATGTAATTTTTTAAAAGGATATATATTTTGAAAAAAAATAATTATTAACTTAATATCATGTTTCATTATAATTATTATATAAATTTTTGTGATGATAATTCGTTTTTAAAGGTTTTAAAGTTGGATTTATATAAAAATAAGAATATTTCAAAATGATTTTGGTTTTTAAATAAATATTAAAATTAAAATATTTATAAAACTATTTTCATAAAATTTATTTCATTTTTGAAACAAACAAACCAAATAAATTTTGGGGTGGAGTTTTTTGGATTTCTCTAAATTTGATGAAATTTTTGTCAATTAAGGAAAAAAAAATTATGGTCTTTAACATTTTAATCCAAATGATAGAAAATTTTAGTCATTGATAATGTAATAAAATTTTATATATAACACACATGTACTATTTACTATCTATATTCACAATAATAATACTATTTATTGTTTTCAAAAAAAAATAAACAAATGAATAAAAAATGTCCCTCTCCCCATTATAAATACCACCTATCACCACCCATTCTCATAGAACCTTATATGATTTGGATCATGATAATATTATTTCCAATTAATTTCACATGAATAATTCCTATATCCTAGTGTTTATATTTTCACCAAAATACCACACCAAGTGTCTTAAAAATGTTCTAAAAGAGAAGACATCCAAGAGGATAACTCCTCCATATTTATATTTGAAATTATTTCTTTTGTTACCTTATCCTAACCCCCAGAACAATGATATTTGGTAACTAGAGTAACATATATATAATATAATGTTATTGTTTTAATATAAATTGAATCATAAAATCTGGTTTCTTCCCCATTTTTTCCCAAAATTAAAACATCATCCATTATATGTATGTTCATCCACATCAGGGATGGATTTTTTTTTAATTTTCTATTACCACATTCGAGGATAGTTACAATTATATTATTATATTTAAATAATATTATAATATGTATAATATAACATATAAATTTCATTAAAAAATATTTAAAGCCAATATTAAATCAAATGATACCATTTCGTGATGGATTTTAAAATTGAAAAAAATAAATAAGACATTTATTAGAAACATTTTTCAAATAAATAGTCATCGAAACCATAATAAAATTTCACATAGGACCATTTAATCAAATTAATGTTTGTTAATAATATTTAATTTACCTTCTATAATACAATTCCATTTTGAAAGGATCATCAATAAATATACACATGTTAATAAATGATGAAACCATGAATCAAATGCTTTAGGAATGATAAATGTAAACATTATAACTCATCAAAATGGACCTAAATGTGATTAATAACATCAAAATAAATCAAATATAGGTTAAATATATTATTAATTAATTTAATAAATAATATATTTTGATTATCCAAGATATTTCATGAAAGTGTAGAACACGTTTTTTTCATTAGATTAGGGATCCCTCCAAACCATAATTTTTTCCTTGGGTTATGGTTTATATCTATTTACCCTTATGTAGTTTTTAAAAATTATTATATATTTATCCCAAATTTATTTTATATTATAAACTCTTATGTATATATATCAATTAAATATTATATTTTGGGAAAATGATTTTTTGAAAAGGCTCTCTTCTCAATTCATAAAATTAATTCATCCCGATTAAATGGACCTACTTTATTTATTTTCCATTTTCAAGTAGAATAGATATAATATTCTAACCCTACAATATTTTTCTGAAATATCCATTTTATCATAAAAAATAAATTCATATCACTTATAAATAAAAACATCATAACTTTCTTTGGGACAATTTTTTGTAATTTTCGTTAATGTTTCACATTTTATGAATAATTAAAAATGCTGAAATTTAATTTAAAACTACTTTTTCATTTAACATATATATAAATGATATTTTAAATTGGTATTAAATATTGGTACAATAATATTTCAATCCATTTACACATTTTATTACATATTAATAAATTTTAATTTTAATTTGACTATAAAAAAATGAAAAACTTTTGACATTTTTTTATTAAAAACTCGCGTTGTCCTCAGATATGTGGGAATAAATTAAAATTAATTTCTTCCAATTATTTGATTATAATTTTTAATAAATAGATAAAATATTTGAAATAATAATAATTTATATTGACTAATAATTTAAAAATATTTTTAGACAAATAATATTATTTAATGTAATTTAATTAATTATAATGATTAAGGTAAAATAAAGCTTAATAAGAGACAAAACTATAATCTTATGGTCCAAATGATCTATAAAAATTCCAAAGAGAGATTAAATGGTAATATTTTGAAATTATTATCTATTTTTTCTACTTTTTGACATTATTGGATGCATTTTCAATGGGAAAAAATTTCGGTGGAATTCCATTTCCCAAATTTTACAAAGGTTCCATTCCTCCTCCTCTATAGGAGGACCTCCTCTCCTCCCACTTCTATATATTCCTCTCTACAGTTTTTACTATATAAATATCATAAAAAATAACTCCTCAACATCCCTTAACTAATCCTATAATACTCCCCTTAGGCAGAAAACATCGTATGATTTCTTTGGTTACAAAATAAAATTAGTTACCTGATTAGGAGGTAACATCTTTCCTCATTAAAATTAGTTCATTTTAATTATACACAACATAAATTATTTTTATTAAATTATTATATAATAAAAATACTATTATAAATATTATATGTTTTTTATATTAATGTTTTTTATCCTACAAATACATATGCATTAATCTAATGTTAGAATAATATATTGTTTACGTGTATGATGAAGTACCACCTCACAAAAATATGATAGTTCATTCTTCTATTGTCATCTCTCATTGTGTAAATTATGATGTAAAAAATATTTACATATGATATATATGATATTTATTATTATTATATTCTTGTTTATTCTTTTATATGACATATCATTATACATCTATTTTGTGTTGATACGATAACATCGTTTCTTGATTTGGGGAATACCTCCTTCCCCAAACGATGTGATTCTTTGAAGTTATAAATTGCTCATATTAAGGATAATTTTTATAAAAATATATAAAATAAATTAAATATATTTGATAATAGATTTATAATTCACATTTTTATCATTTAATTTTCATTATCTTAACTAGAAAATGAAAGGGTTGTAGTGTCCATGCATATATATGACCGGTCGTATCCATGAGTGGTTCCCTTCATTTTATAATCTCAAAATATTATGGATTGTTATAAATACATATATAATAAATTTATATTATAATTAAATCATATTAAAAATTATTTGGATGATTAAATAATGGTATATTAATTAGTAACAATAATTAGAAATTCAAAACATTCTTTTGAAAACTAGGTAATTAACACCCTAACTATAGAAAATAATGACAGATTGTTAACGAACATGTAATAAAATATTATAAGAAGATGATTCATGTCATTATAAACAATATTATGATTATATTTTCAGTTAGTAGGAAATTTTCAGGGACTATACATGTGTACGATGGCCAAACAAAAAACTAATGATATAGTAATGTAATTTTTCCTCAATATACATTCTAATGAGACTTATTTTTTATTATGCAGAAATTCACAATTATATTTTTTTATTATGCCATTTGTAATTTTAAATCATGAATATCATAAATCTCATGATATTCTATGTTTAATTTAATATTTTTTCTTTATAGGTATTATGATTTAATTGTTTCAATGGGGTTAGGGACACACTAAAATTATTAACGATTATTCTCCAAAAGAATTTTCTTAAGGATTGACATTGAAATATCACATTATTTTGTTATTGTAAACATTAACCTGAAAAAATATATTAATTTTAATCATTTTTAATGTTACAATTACTTGAATATCAATATTCTCATACAACTTATATTATTATTTCTTAAATCATATATGATTTTTAAATACAGTGTTCCGTCTAACAATTATTGGATTAAATATTGAAATATTGATACATTTGTATTATTTATTAAATATAGTTATATTATAATTAGTATTATTTATTTTGATAAGTTGATTTGATAATTTATTTGAACTATTAATGATAGGTGGGTCCCAGACATTATATATCCCCTCGATGAATCAATAGGTTCTCATGAGACAATCATGTTGGCCAAATTAAATAGGATACAATCAGTAGGTCTAACAATCATATAATGGATCTGATGGTATATTTTTTCATGTTTACTAAATATGATATCAAATAATTATGAACATACTTCATAGATGTTTCAATTATTATTTATACATGATATTTTTATTCAATATGTCTATGGATGTATTGTATTCTTAGTTTATTGATTATGTGGCCTGTGTTTTTGTTCCCTATATTGGATTATTGATTACTAATTATTTATTTATTTTAATGACATGTTTTATTAGTTATTATTTACCTATGTTAATTTATTCATATTGATTCATTATTTCTTCTGGTTTTCAAACCATTAAAAATAATTTGATTTAACTCTTATTATATTTACATTCCCCATGTTATAAAGATGATATATTTGAATAACCATTCAAAGATGCAGTTAATTTCCATTTATTTTGATTCAGTTTTGTACTTTTTATCTCAAAATTTATTATTGGTATCATGTATGTAATCTAGATTTTTTTGTCTGCTAATTTGATCAGTCCTTTGAGGTTTTATTCTTTGTTATCGTGTTATTGTAATTAAATAATTCAATAGTAACAATCTTATTAGGTTAGGGTGTTACATAAATTTCTACTATAATTAATATAAGGATCAATGATCATTATATAATATTTATAAAATAAAATTATAATTATGATAATTAATTAATAAATTACTCCTTTAATATAGAAATTCACTTTTAAAAACTATAAATTTCATCAATATTATGAGAAACAATTTTTCGAAAAGAGTAATGGAAAATTTTATTTTAATATTCAAATCAGTGAGTGATCATTATTGAGATAAATTTTGTTTATATAGTGTAAATATAAATAATGATTATGAATACATTTTTGAAAAAAAATAGTTATGAAAGTACCTTATTCGGAAAAATCCAAGGACATTCCATTTTAACTAGTGTGGAAAATAAAAAAATGGGTAAAAAATTATTTAATAAATTATTAGATAATAGAAAAATAATTCATTAATCATTTTAATGAAAATATCGATATTTAAGAAAAATATTCTCTCTTTAATAGGACCCAATGTTGGTTTATTTTTTCAAAAAAATGATTTTGTGAGTACAAAAAATTGGAAAATGAATGTAAGATATAAAATTTTAAAAAAACACATAAGTGAATAAAATTTATATTTTTTATGATATAATTAACATATATTATGCTAATTAATGACTTAAATATAATCAATCCTAAAAAATATGTTATTGATAAATAAACCCTTCAGCCATGGTAATATTTGAATCGTAAATATCCCAATGAATACATCAATTGAAATAATAAATATCACTAAAATCCATATTTTAATGATATTTCATTATAATAATTTATTATATACACATAATAAACATTAATAGGTATATAATATCAAATATGTATCAGTGAATCCAAATTTAGATGAGTGTCCCTTAAAAAGATCTTTTAATTGAAGTGTGTATTAACCATTTAAATGAATATATATAGCAAATGTAAATAAAAAATTGAAATTAAAAATTAAATAATTGTTGTTAATTTCACATAAAACGATGTTATAATGTATTAAATGATGTAAAATTATAACCTAATGAATAGAAATTGAGTTAAGAAACCCATTATATCATCCTTGATTTTTTCACATAAATTCTTTTGCTTTCGTAATAATAATATTTTGTTAATTATTATCATTATTAATAACATTTTTTAATTTTATTTCTGCGTTTCTTTTATTTCATAATATTTTAAATTTAATTACTTTATATTTTCTATTTGTATTGGGGGTTTTTGACTATATTTGGTTCATATGTCCAAAATGACATTAATAGGACGACTATGGTAAAATTTCACATTATTTGGTAATCTAAAAAATAATATTCATGGATTAATAATCAAGTTTATATATAAATTATTATTCTAAAACCAATTATGAATGATGTTTATAAAAAATGAACTATGTTACTATCATTAAGATGTTACGTCATACGTACATATAAGTAGGATTTCAATTATTTCAATGATCGTCACTGAATGAACATAAGTAATATTTTATCTTTCATGAACAATCATTTTATCATATATTATATATTAGTTCATTAAATAAACTTATATATATCATCCATTTGATTTGGTGATGGAAAACTATTTTCATAGTTTTATGGATTTGGTTGTCTACTTGTAGGTATAAATGACACATTAATTTTTTAGTGGATGGAATGATATTAAATTAAATTATATATTACCATTTTTAATGATAAATTTGTAATGAATATAATATATATTCAATAAATAAATCATTATAACCATTCATTATATGTGGTTATAAAAAATGAATTGCATCATATGTCATGGAGGTAGTCCACCGTATACAAAAATGACATTTTCGTTTCCCATTTGATTGAATAATAGATGGATATTTGATATTCACTAATATAAAAATATATCAGTTTATGGAATTTATTTATTTTATTATTTAATCATGTTATTAGAGGATATTAAAGATGTGTAATAATAAACAAAACTAATACATTTGGTTAATATCTATATATATTCATTAGAAACCCACAATTAACTTAAACCTTAATCCCACTAAAGTTGATATTATTCCAATACTAGGGCCTCAAGGATATATTATTGTGTGTTAGGAATATTTTTGGTTCTGTATTATATGAAACAAATGGAAGTAGATTTGTTGGTAAAAGTTGTAATGGGGAAAGTTTTCTTATTTGAAAAAGTGAAGAATTTTAATTTCATAATGTATTACTTTAAAATAAATTAATTTTCATGTTTAAATAGATCAAATTTATGAAATTAAAATTTATGATTTGGAGGAATCAAAATATATTCATATAAATTTAGACATGTTTTAGGAATTATTTTACTATAATAATTTTTTATCTCTCTCTTAACCCTTTTGACAATTATTCCCTTATAATCAATAGCTATAAATAGAGGGTCCAATAATGTTTATTATAAAATGAAAAAATTCCCCTAAATGGTCCATGATTTATTTATAAACCATATATTATTAATTATGGATTGTAAAATATTATATTTAATTTTTATATTTTAATAATATTTTTTTTATAAAATATAATTATTTTCATTTTTGACACATGTAATTTAATTTGAATGTTAATAAATAATGAAAATAATGGAATAATATCATAATTATTTAATACCTTACTATTATTATATTTTAATATAAGTTTATTTTGAGCATGATCCAACACCCAAATTTAATTAATTTGAAAATTCTTCAAATCATTCTTTTTATTTTTATATTAATTGAATAAATATAGTTTCTTCATTAAAATACAATTTATGATAATTATTTCATCATGTAAAATATAATATAAATTATAATTATAAAAAAAATTATATTTAAATTAAATAATTATAACCAGACATAAGTTCTTTTCTATCCCTATCATTGAATATTATAGTTCATAAATGTAATAAAATTACAATATTGACTTTATAACTTATTTATGTATTATAAAATATAAATTAAAATAAATCTGGCACTAATTGTCCATATTTTAGAACATGGGATGAATTAGGATAATGTAAAACATTATAATTGTATAAAAGCAACATTTATGGTCTTTTTCTAGTCATTATCATAATATTTTGGATGGAGGTGGGAGGATCACATAGCTTTAATGGAGTTCAAATAAAACATAATATACCACTCATTCATGGGAATGTGACGTTTTTAGTCCATATATGAGAGTCCTTATAGGTCAACAATGTACTTCATGGAGTGAATATTGTAATCACAAATAGAGATGTCTTTTGTGTGGGTGATGTTGGGGATAATGCATCTGATTTCAGATTGGATTTGTACTATAAAAATATAGTATAAAACTGATATTGATTAGTGAATAATGTATTATTAGTTTTCGGATATTGATCATTTATTTTAGGAGTAATCTCTATGAATTGGTTTTCATATATTTTTCTAATTATGAATATGGTCCCTATGGTTCAAAAAGATATTCTATGCCCCACACTAAATGGGATAAATTCCTTACTACTAGGATTTATCCCACCATAGCACCATATAATCAGTTTTTCTATGTTTTTCAACTATACATAAAATTTTGTGACCCATAAAATTTTATTTAGTATACTAGTTTTGAGATTATGGATGGAGGATCCTTCTCAAAATATCTATTATAGTTCATGGAGATGTAGGGGACGACTCATCATGGTTGATGTATTCCACTTGTGCTCATAATTTAAGTGAATGAAAACATCTAGCCTAGCATATGAGATAATAAAAACCCACCGAGGGATCAATAACATAACATTTTCATGGAGTAGATTATTTCTAAAGTCAATGTCCATAACGGTGGAAAGGATGTAGCAACCCTAATTATTTAAATTAAAAAAATAAATTTATTTTAAAATATCACGTTACGATTTTTTATATATATTTTTCATTGTTTCTATGATCACAAGGCTTAATAACTAATTTTATATAAATATATATATATAATATTATTGATTAAATGGAGCAAGAATTAATGGGTAGGCCAATTGTAGACTGAAATGGTCCATAGTGTATTAGTATAAGAATAAGGGATACAACATGATACTTTTATCAATTTTTGGTGTGTGATACCAGATATATCCATCCCACACATCATTGAAGAAGTATCGTCGTGAAATAATGGTTATTTGGATTTATGTTGGGGTGGCCATGACAAAGTGGTAGTCGCTACAATAGAATGACTCCCTGGGTGGGGCACAATCCTATCTTTCCAAGGATGACTTATTTATTTTATTTGATGATTAATTTGTATTATATTATTTTACAATAATCTCATATTATTTAAACCTCAATATGGTATGTAATTATTGTTTGTAATAAAACATCACCAGTGTATTAAAAAGAGGAATGAATTTCACGATATTGGATTAACCAGAAGTAATATGCATAGGGGATTGACATTAGAGTATAGAAATAAACATGTTATTTATTTGGGATCAACACAATCACAAAGTATGTATTTTTTTTATCAGTAATTTTTTATTTCAAGATTTTAATTTAATTCGTTGGAAAGACATACAATGTTTTCCCAACCAATATATCTTCTTATTATTTTTCTGAATACCCTTGCTCATAAGATTATTTTTTATAATCTTACTCACTTGAAATTCCATACCTCATGAATGGAAACCTGTTACCCTTACTGATTATAGGTGATCATGTGAGTAATATTTCTTCATTATCCTTTCCAACCCTAATTCATATTTCCACCACGAGTCATTTACCAAGATGGAAATTAAACAAATATTTTCTAGTTACATGAGTTATTGTATAAAAATCAATGTTTTTATTATCATTTTTGGTTTAAATTAAATTTTCATTATATTTTCATTACAAGAAACACCATGTAAGGAATGTGCTATATGAAAAACCGTGTTAGCATTTTTTACACATGACATTTAATTTTTATAAAACACTTGTATAATATTAATTTTAATATTCAAAAATGTAAATTATAATCTAGTTGATAAAAATATTTTGATGAATATTATTATATATTTTATTAATAAAACAATAATTTTTTTATATAAAATTGACGAAAATTTACTAAATTTTCACAAATATTGTTATCTTTTTATAAAATACTATTTCCAAAAAAATCATTAAATATTATTCCTTTTGTGAACAATTATAAAACTATTTTTTGAAAATTTTATATATTTAATATGATAAAATAAAATTAATTTGAGATATAATCACCTCAAAATTATCCCACAGTTAATTATTCTTATTTTTCTAAAAAGATTTATTTTTATAAATTGTTAACAATAGGGAATTTAATTGAAAACAAAATTTTTATTTGGTTTTTTCATATTGTTAAATTATATTACCAATTGGATTTAATTTAAAATCAATTCATTTATAAATCAATTAATATAATTTATTTATTTCTATTTTTTTCATATTGAATTTTGAAATAATATCATTTCAAATGATCAATAATTATCACTTTATAAACCTACATTATCATCACTTCAATTCGATAAAATTTTAAATAAAATATTCTAATTTTGGTAATTTAAATTGTAAAATTGGATTACATATTATATATAATCATAATATATTTTATCTAATAAGGTTAAAGTAGTTTTTAACAAAGACTATTATAAAAATATTATAAATTACTTATCACAGTTATGGTAATAATTGAAATACCATGGTTTAAACAAAAATAATAATGTTTAAAATGAAATATATAATATTCTAGATTATATTTTATGTTCATATCTCTTTATTATCCAGTATTATATTATCAATTTATCTATTTTGTACCCTTTTGGTATGTGAAAATCAAGGTCAATATTTCTTTTCAAAAAATTACATGTGTGACACTCACCTCACATATAAAAGGCCTCCCTCACTACACTCCTCTTCACTCATTCCAACAATAATTGTTAATAAAATACATACCCCACTCACATTAACAAATTCCTCATCATAATCCATAAACCATAATTTATATATAAATCTCTCTTATAAATGATTTGTGTGTAAACCTAATTTGGTTACCGGAAGTAGACATAATGTGCATCAACAATTATTTATTTCATACACCTACTTAAATTATTATTATACCCTGATGATATAATTATATAACTATTTTAATTATACTTGATGTTTTTAAGATAATTACATGACCTACAACAATCTCCACTTACATAAAATGGTTTATGAAATCATCATTTGTGTGTGTGGTGGATTGATACCCTGAGAACATCTGTCATTTGTTATTCCATTACAACCTCTAAAGGATGAACATAACAATGTAATAATTATATATATATATATACATATATATTTATGATATTATTACAGTTAATGTATTATAGTATAACGCATACATGTATACTATTTATGTTTTTGGGAATATGACATCATCACTCGTGAATATTATAAATTTCCACATTGTAAGGTGATGTGTTTCATTCACACATTAAATGGAAGTTAATATTAATGTTTTTGATAAAAATATTATAAATATGTGACATAAATATCATTATACATGGATTATAAAACATTTTCTATTCTACCATCCAATGCAAAATTAAAATGGAAACAACACTCTGGTTTACATACATCATACCATCCCCATGCACAGTTAATTTCATTTTTCATCACTAAATATTATTGATTGTTATTAATACATATTTACTGAGTATAAATGATATCTATATCATGAATAAGTATTTTGAGATTATGAAATTATTATCAATTAATTATGTCTAAAAATAATAAATCAAATCATACATGAAAAAAATGATGTTTTTGTCTAGAATGTTACATTAACAGGGAATATGTAAAAAAGGTCAATAAAAGGTTATAATTGATCAATATATGGTATTATATATATAGTTTTCTATAATAGACATATAAAAAATGTATATTCATTATACCAAAGGGTTGAACAATAACAATGGAACTCAAGGATTATGGAAATGGATTTTTAGTCTCTCTTTTATTCTTAGAAGACATGAAAATTCGCACCTCATTTATTTTATACGGTGTATATATTGAATATTTTTTCCATTATATCATTAATCACATAATTTTAATGATATTAAATGTTTCAAATAAATTTTTTTCTTTATTTGGGAAATAAATTAAAAATATTACAAAAGTGGTAATGAAATTTTCTCACACTTTACTTTATTTGAGACTTATGTCATGTTATACACCAATATTATTTTATGATATATACACAAAGACCCATTGAAATGTACCAAACTTAATATATTTATACTTATTATATTTTATATTACATTTAATATTATTAATTCATGGTTTCAAAAATTCAATGTTTCCAATGCGACAACAGTTTTATGTTACATCTCATCATTTATCTAAACTGGTCAAGATTGTGTTTAAAATGATAATATATTATGATATATACATCAGAAAACAAAATAATTTATTCTTCTTATGGTTATTCATATTATATAATTTTTTATTTAATTATCTTATTTTATAATATACGTTGTTTTTAAAATTATTGTGTTTAATATATGTCTACATAATGTATCATTTCGACTGAAAACCCTTTGTATTTGAAACCATGCTTTAAAAAAAATATTTCAAACAATATATTTAATATTCATTTTTCGGATAAATAAATAAATTTGTAACCATGTTTTAAATTTTAATGTTTTTTAAAATAACATTCATTTTTAATTCTAAACAATTTGGGTTTGGTTTTTTATAAAAATGTGGAATGAACAATTGTTTTAAAAATGCACAATATTAACTGTATTTTTCCTTGATATTTCACCCCAATGATTTCTAAATTCCCATTAAATTATTCAAATTTATTTTAAAAGATATTTTTTTCATTAATATTAAAGAAATTTAAAAATCATAAATAAATTATTTCTAAAATAAAATGATTTTGAAAATATTTTATGTTTCTAAAAGTTATTCTCATTGTAAAAAGTATATTGGATACAATAATTATTTTATATTATTTGAATGATACTTTATATGTTTTCAATGTTATTTCTAAATGAAAATATTTTAAAAATGATTAATTATTTAAAAATAAATCAATGAGGAATGTATATTTTTCACAAAAAATGTTTTTAATTATTTTTATAGATTCCTTGAAATGTTTTTATGGTTATTTTTCAAAGGAATAAATTTACAAAATGTTTTACGTTTAAATGAATTGTTTTTAAAAGAAATTTTATTATCCTTAAGAAACATTCCTAGTGATTTATCATTCAAAAATAATTATCTATCAAATATGACATCATTTGATGTGGCATATGATTTACTAGGAATATTAACCAAGGATACCGTTATTTTTATTTCTATATAGGTTTTATGATTAGGAGGAGTAAATGAAACCTATTTCTCTTCCATTAGTTGTACCATGAAAATATTCTTATAAAAATATATTATTTATGCAAGAGTTATTCTAAGATGAAATGAAAAAATTATTAATAAAACTTGTCTCTTTTACAAAATTTATGAAATGAAGAAATCTTTATGAATACAATTTCATTTCATGGGATACAATGTGATGATTTTTTTTTGAACATATATATAGTATTTCATTATGTGATGGGTGAGACCTATATATCACAAAAATTTTGTGTAAAATGATTAATGTATTAAGAGATCAATGAGTTCATGGGTACTTTTCTCCAGAACATTAAAGGGAACAAAGTAGGTTATCCTAGGCCAAAAGCAGGTAAATTCATGCATAGCTCGTGCCTCACATGATATGTGTTTAATGATGGGTAGCTGAGACATATTATTTTCCTTGTTAATTTGTATTCGACAATTCTGTGTCTTAATATAATTTTATTATCTCGTATCTCATTTTCTCAAATTTATTTTCTGATTCATGACTTATAAAATAACATAAATTATTTTATGAAACAATATTTTGATCTTTTATGTGAAGGGCATTGTTTTTCTAGGTTAAGATATTATTATAATAATTATTTTCATGTTATTCTTCTCTAACTACCTTGTTTACACTTACAGATAATCTGAGCTCATATTTTCATATGTTTTAAATCCCAATGTTATGATGAATAATTTATGTTGGGAATTTTTTTGATGGGTAATAATGGGGAAGATCTTTTTGGGTGACATTGAACATCATTCAATAAATTAAAAATATTTTGTTCTATTTTTCCAATGAAAGTAAATTATTATGCTCTTTTTTTGTATTTTTATGTAATGCATTATATATTCATCTAAAAATATGTAATATCCACATTTGAATATCATGTGTATATGTAACATAACAAGTAAGTAATGAATAATAGATATTTTTATCTATGTCTATTAATGATTAAGATAGTGTTATAGAGGCTTAAAATGAAAATAAATACAATCTTATGCATTGAATACACTAATATTCTTAAAAGATTGTTTTACTGCCTTTTGATGGAAAACCATTTTTGAATCTATCTTTTGACAATTTTATAAACTATGTTTGTCAAAATAAACTTATTCTTTATGATTGGGACATCAATATTTACCTTGTGTGAATTTTTGGTATTTTTCTGACAATGTTCATTTTTAATGAATAGTGAAAAATACTGCATTTTACATCAAAACTACTTTTTAATCTAATTTATTTATATTATTAGATTATGTTTTGAATTGGTTTTGAAGTGAAATTATAATATATTTTTACCATTTTATCCAATGGTGGTCATTGGAATCAATTTCACTTTGAAATTAGACTTAAACGGGTGTCAATCTTTTGATACTTATTGTTTTGTAAAACCACGCTATTTGCTCTGGCAGCGGGAATTAAATATTAAATTAATTAATGTGACTTATATGATTTGAATTTTGTAAAATAGACTTCATTTATGAATTTTTAATATCAAATATAGATTTGGGTGAATTTTTAGTAATTTTCTGAAAAACTTCAATTTTTGATGAATAGTGAAACCACTAAGTGGTAATCAAGCAAACTGATTTTTCAGTTAAATGAAAGTTTACCACTAATGTGTATTGAATTTTGAAAATCCGACATACATGGTTGTCATTAAGAAGTAAAATGTGGTTCAATGGGATTAAAATATTTTTTTGGTGAATAGTTACTTATTAAGTTTTTAATCGCGATTAGTGGTAATTAGGGTAGTTTAAGGTATAAATAATGCTTTAATAATATGAAATGACCTAGAAACAAGTCCCAACCTTATTGGTTGTGTCATGGCCGACCAATAAAAGCCATGGGACAACTTGGGGACCCCATGGCGACATTTGGTTTGGGAAATGACATAAATAACTTTTTATTTAATATAAAAGTAAAAATGACACAAACATAATATGTTTTACGAAAACAATTTTTACATGTGGTTATAAAGATCAGATATTTGATTATAAATATCCATTGGAAAGCTCAACATATTTCCTACATCATAGTAGTTTTTTAATGATTTTTAGACATTAAATAAATTAATTTATTTATGACATAATAATGATGCAGCGATGACATCATTATTTGACGATTTAAATAAAATGGAAAGATAATGTAAAATCTATGAACTACACATGGACAAAACCAATTGGATTAGTGGATTTCGAACCCTTATCACCTTATCCACGAATTATATCAATGTGGGACCTTTTGAAACCGAAACACATTTTCAAATAAAGTAATATTTCTTTACATTCCAAAAGTGCCCCTCCTCTCCTCTTATAAAAGGCCCCCACCTCTACCTCATTTCACACACTCCTCAAGACTTTGGCTCGGCCAACCCCTGCCCATTTACTCTCTCCACATCCCTCTCCTAATCCTAGATGATTCCCTTTGGGCAGAATCCTTTCAAAGGAATCCTTTAAGCTCAAATCAAAAAGAGTTACACTTTTAAAGGTAAATCATTCTCTCATGTTCATTTGTTTTATTTTGCTTCTAAAACCCCCTAAACTCTCTTTATTTACTTATTTTGTAACAAAACCAGTATCTTCAATTTACAAGGATGTTTTTATAATATTTATTTGAGCTAAACTCTCACACAACTACATCAAATGGTTAAATAACATACGGTTTCCGTGGATGGTGAAATTCTGCCTCCTGAAACGATGATTGTTCAATACTCATTTAACACCTTCAAAGGTGGCCATTATAATGTCACTATTTTTATATATGATATATAATATGTTTATGTTTTCCTTAATATTATGTTTTTTTCATTTTGGGCATACCTTTATGGTTTCCATTATGGGTAAACACGATATCTTCATTTTAGGAAGTGCGGACTACCGCCCCCTGAAAATGATTTGATTCGTTAATACCATATGTGGGATGTGTAAAGGATAAAGTTAATGATATTATATATGTTATTATACTGGAATTATAATATACTCTTATATCATTATGATTCCATTCTAGAAAATATGAAATAGAAATGGAAGTAGCATTCATGCGTACGTACGACTTACCGTCTCCATGAACGATGCATTTCATTTCTTACCTCTAAATGTGATGTAATATTATAAATACATGTATATGATGAATATATATGATATATATGTTATCTAGATCATTAATATCATTCTGGATATAACGAACCTATGACCAAATTAACAACATGTAAGTGTAAGAAGTCTATTTTTGACTTAAGAACCAAATACCGACAAAATGAACATTATTAACTTAACTGATTACATGATGTTCATAACATGGTATAAAAGGAATAATGAACTTGAAAAAGATTCATAAGCAAGTATAGATTAACTCATGTTTATTATTCAGGAGATTAAAGAACGATCGGGTCAAGTCGGATACGAGGTATGGGACTTCGTCTCAATCTCCTTTCATTGAGGCATATTTTATTTTATACACAACATTCTTTTATATGGTGTATAAAACCCTTTGACTTTTATGTTTATTCAAAAGGAATCTTTTTTATATGAAGCGTTTACTAAACAACAAAAGGGAATGTTTTTGTCGTACGTATGCGGTGACAACGACTTCTCCGCCGTCGTGACCGTTATTTGAGTTTCGGCTTCCTTTACAAGCCATACCTTTTTTTTAAGAAACTAAAAATAAATACCATGTTTTACTTTGGTATTGAAAATGGTTTTCATAATGTTTTTATTATATCAATGTGTTGTATTGATATCTTGTGATTGAAATGAGGAAATGTTATGTTTCCTTTATGCATGTTTTATGTGATACGATTATGTTATGGTTCTTGGGCATTATTATGAAGACGGGTGGTTCCGTGATAAACTAAGGGCGGGTGAGCCCGTTATAGCTCTCTAATGCATTGGGTAACGCGAAGGAGTGAAACATTAAGGTTTCTCTGAAGATATTTTAGGGAATATACTATGATGGGTATTCCAAACGTAACCAAGAGGGTTACTCCCTACGTAAGAATGTTATGAATTCCTCAAGTTACCTTTATGTCTTATGATTTCTATGATTTATTCATGATTCTATGAGGTATGTTATAGTGCCTATGTTTTATGGGTAAAGTATGATTTCATTCTTATGTATATATGAACTCATGTTTCCTTTCCATGTTTTTTTATAACCCATACTGAGTTTTTATGCTCATCCCACGTTTTTGAAATGTTTTTCACAGGTCAAGGGAAAGGTACATGATAAGATGATAGAGTCAAGGATGTGTCAAGAAATAATCCATGTTTTATTTTAAATGTGTTTCCATTGATGGGAATGAAGAATACTATCTTTATGTAACCACTTTGTTTATATGAGGAATGTAATGCAAGTTTTATGATCTAATTCTCTAAAACTCTAAACCCGAAAATATCCTCAATGTGTAATCTTGTAATAACTCAAGATTAAGTAAGGTTTAAGGCTGGGGCCTTAACGTTGGTATCAAAGGTCAGTTTAGATAACTTTAGGAGTTATAATTCTATTAAATGATTACCCAAAAATATTTTTTTTCGAAATGATATAGCATTTAAAGATTACCATGTTGCTTCATCTAAGACATGTTTGATCAGAATGGTTTTCCGCAGAGGAAACAGGGAAGCAGTGCTAGGAAGGCATACAGAAGGAAATAACCTTCCAAATCAACATCCAGAAATGGTTGGAATTGGAACTGAACAGTTTTTTGCAGTAATGGCGCAGTTGACTCAGGTGATAAATGGCGGTGGTAACCATACACGAGATCATCGAGACCAACCGCAGAGGAACATGTCAGCGGTGGAACATTTCATTAGGCAACATCGACCATCATTCAGAGGATCATCTTACCCTGTGCTAGCTGAAGGGTGGATTAAAGCACTGGAGAAGATTTTTGATGTCATGGGGTGTTCAGACAATCAAAAGGTTAGTCTTGCTATTTACCTTTTGGAGGGTGAAGCAGATCAGTGGTGGTCTATGGATAAAAATATCAGGGACGCCGATGAGATTGATTCTCTTGACTGGGATGAATTCAAAGGTATGTTTCTTGAGAAGTATTTTCCTAAGGTTGTTCGACTTAGGATGGAAAAGCAATTCTTGGAATTGAGGCAAGAGGAAGAATCAGTGGCTGCCTATGAAGAAAGGTTCACTCGATTGGCAAGGCATGCTCCAAATTTTATCCGGGACCTTGATAGTAAAATCAATCGTTTTTACTCAGGATTAAAGCCAAAATATCGAAGGGCATTAGCTTCTCGTGAGTTTAAAAGTAATGAAGAGCTTGTTCGGTGTGCTGAGAAGGTGGAAATGGAGTTTGCCGATGACCAAGTTCTCTATAACAACCAGCAGAAGAAGAGACCGAGGTGGCAGGAGAAAGGTAAGAATTCTTAAAAAAAGTCTGATGGTAAGAGAACTAAGTTTCCAGTTTGTGATAAATGTGACAAAAGGCATGCTGGGGAATGTCTTCTGAATTCTGGGAAGTGCTACCGATGTGGTAAGATGGGACATAAGGCTCGTGATTGCACTGAAAAATATCAAGGTGAAGGTAAGAACAAATTTGATTTACAGTTAGTGAAATGTTATAAGTGCAATGAGATGGGTCACTATGCAAACAAGTGTCCGACAAAGAGCTTGAGTGATGGGAAGCAGTTAGACTACAAGCAGAAAGGGGTGGTGAAATCCTTTGCAACTACTTCAGCAGATGTCGGGCCATCAAATGAAGTTGTATCAGGTACTTTGTTTGTTTTTTCAAATTATGCCTGTGTGTTATTTGATTCGGGGTCTACACATTCTTTCATCTCTGAAACCTTTTCTAGTAAAATGGGAATACCATCTCAAAAAAATGACTCCTGAACTTTTGGTAAAAACACCTGGGGGAAATGTTGAGGCAAAAAGAATTTATAAGAATCTTCCTATCCTTATCTGTGGAAAGAACCTACTTGAAAACATTATTGTACTACCTCTAGTAGAGTTTGATGTTATCCTGGGTATGGATTGGCTCTCTATTTACCATGCTAAGATTGACTGTAGAGCTAAAGAAGTTTCGTTTCAGAAAGACTTTTAGTTTGTTTACAAGAATGAACCCTTACTTTTGATAAAATATCAAGAGGCCGAGAAAATAGTAAAAGATGGAAATGAATGTTACCTTGCACACGTCATTGAAAATAAAGGAACTATTCAGATTAATGATGTTCCAGTGGTAAATGAGTATCCTGATGTTTTTCCTAATGAGTTTCCTGGAAAAATACCAGATCGGGAAGTTGAGTTTACTGTTGACTTAGTTCCGTATCCTAATCTAATTTCAAAACCCCCTTATCGAATGGCTCAAATTGAACTTTTAGAGTTGAAGGACCAATTGCAAGATTTATTAGAGAAATGTTTCATTAGACCTAGCACATAACCATGGGGTGCTCCTGTTTTATTTTTTAAAAATAAAGATGGTTCTATGAGACTTTACATTGATTATAGAGCCTTGAATAATATCACTGTTAAGAAAAAATATCCTTTGCCTCATATCGATGATTTGTTTGATCAGCTCCAGAGAGCTCAGTTTTTTTCAAAGATTGACCTGAGATCGGGGTACCATCAGCTGAAGGTAAAGGAGGCAGATATTCCGAAGACCGCGTTCCGTACGAGATATGGCAATTATGAATTTGTAGTAATGCCTTTTGGGCTAACCAATGCACCTGCTGTATTTGTGGACTTAATGAATATAATTTTTCATGAGCCCTTGGATAAGTTTGTGGTGGTTTTCATTGATGATATTTTGGTGTTTTCTAAAAGTAAAGAGGAGCATGAAAGACATTTAAGGGTTATCTTGCAAACATTAAAAGAAAAGAAACTGTATGGGAAATTCATCAAGTGTGAGTTTTGGTTGAAACAAATTTCTTTCCTTGGTCATATTGTTTCTAAAGATGGAATAACTGTTGATCCTGCAGAAAAAAAGTTGTGGAAGAATGGCCAAGACCCACAAATGTAACCGAGATTCGTAGCTTCCTTGGTTTGGCGGGCTATTACCGAAGGTTTGTTAGAATTTTTTCACGGTTATCCAGTCCAATGACTAAGCTAACTCGGAAGGGTGTTAAGTTTATCTGGACAAAAGAATGTGATGATTGTTTTCAGGAATTGAAAAGAAGATTGGTGAATGCTCCGGTTTTGGCACTACCTTCCAGGAATGGTGAGTTTGTTATATACAGTGATGCTTCATTGAAAGGACTTGGTTGCGTCCTAATGCAGAATGATCAAGTAATTGCTTATGCTTCACGACAGTTGAAAACTCATGAGGTAAATTACCCTACACATGATTTGGAATTAGCTGCTGTTGTTTTTGCTTTAAAAATTTGAGGCATCATTTGTATGGAGTAAAGTGTGAAATATATACCGATCACAAAAGTTTAAAGTATATATTCACTCAGAAAGAGTTAAACATGAGACAAAGGAGATGGCTGGAATTAATCAAGGATTATGATTGTACAATTCATTACCATCCGGGAAAAGAAAATAAAGTGGTTGATGCTTTGAGTAGAAAAAGTAATGCTTCATTAACAATGTTGCGGTTGGAACGTGATCCTTTGGTTAACGATTTGATGAACTTTGGCATTGAAGTTGTTGGTGCAGGAAGTCCTTCTATTTTGTTTCAGGTATCAGTGAGATCTTCTCTATCAGATAGAATCAAGCAAGAATAGAAGCAAGATAGTGAGTTGCAGAAAAAGGTAGAGCTGGTTCAGAAAGGTATGTTTCCTGAATTCAACATTGATAATGATTGCGTTTTGAGATTTGGGAAGAGATTGTGTGTGCCTTGTGATTCACAGTTGAAGAGAGAGTTGTTATGTGAAGCTCATAGTTCTCTGTTTTCAGCTCATCTGGGCAGTACTAAGATGTATAGAGATCTGCGGGAGTATTACTGGTGGGATGGAATGAAAAGAGATATTGCTGATTTTACTGTGAAGTGTTTGACTTGTCAGCAGGTTAAAGAGGAGCGGCAGTTACCGAAAGGGATCCTTCAGCCATTACCAGTGCCAGAGTGGAAATGGGAGAATATATCCATGGAATTTTTTGTTGGATTACCGAAGACATCTCGAGGTAATAATGCAATCTGGGTTATTGTTGATCGCTTGACCAAATCTGCTCATTTCCTTGCTATACGAGATACTTTTTCTCTTGATCAACTTTCTCGTTTGTATCTTAAAGAGATAGTCAAGTTACATGGAGTTCCTCTCTCCATTGTATCAGATCGTGATCCCAGGTTTACTTCTAGCTTTTGGAAAGGCCTTCAGAAGTCGTTGGGTACTGAATTAAATTTTAGTACAGCTTTTCATCCTCAATCAGATGGGCAGTCAGAACGAACAATTCAGACATTGGAGGATATGCTACGAGCTTGTTCTATGGATTATCAGGGAAGTTGGTACCAACATATTTCTTTGGTTGAGTTTTCATATAATAACAGTTTTCATTCCAATATACAGATGGCACCATTTCAGGCATTATATGGGAAGCGGTGTCGAACTCCAGCTTTCTGGGATGAAGTGGGTGAAAGGAAGTTGATGGGACCAGAATTGGTAGAAGAGATGGCAGAAAAAGTTCAGCTGATTCAGAAACACATGAGAACAGCTCAGAGCAGGCAGAAGAGTTATGCGGATAACCGGAGGAAGGATCTATCTTTCGAGGTAGGTGATCATGTTTTTCTCAAGGTTTCTCCTTGGAAAAGTGTGATGAGATTTGGTAAGAAAGGAAAGTTGAGACCAAGGTTCATTGGACCATACGAAATTCTAGAGAGAGTTGGATCAGTTGCATACAGAGTGGCTTTACCTCCGAGTTTATCTCAGGTACACAATGTTTTTCACATTTTGATGTTGAGAAAGTATATGCCAGATCCATCTCATGTTTTGAGTCCAAAGGTAGTTCGGCTGGAAGAGAACCTATCTTATGAGGAACAACCGGTCCAGATTCTTGACCACAGGGAGAATGTGTTACGGAATAAGTTGATTCACCAGGTAAAGGTTTTGTCGAAAAACCACATTATTGAAGAGGCAACATGGGAATCTAAAAATGCAATGAGGGATAAGTACCCCCATTTATTCGATAAGTAAATAAATTGCGGGGACGCAGTTTTCTAAAGGGGGGAAGGATGTAACATCCCCAGTAAGTAATGAATAATATATATTTTTATCTATGTCTATTAATGATTAATATAGTGTTATAGAGGCTTAAAATGAAAATGAACACAATCTTATGCATGGAATACACTAATATTCTTAAAAGATTATTTTACTGCCTTTTGATGGCAACCCATTTTTGAATATATCTTTTGACAATTTTATAAACTATGTTTGTCAA
This sequence comes from Viscum album, assembly GCA_963277665.1. Classification (NCBI taxonomy): domain Eukaryota; kingdom Viridiplantae; phylum Streptophyta; class Magnoliopsida; order Santalales; family Viscaceae; genus Viscum; species Viscum album. The sequence goes on from OY728136.1 coordinate 410,002,999, forward strand.
AATAAACTTATTATTTATGATTGGTACCTCAAAATTTACCTTGTGTGAATTTTTGGTATTTTTCTGACAATGTTCATTTTTTAATGAATAGTGAAAATACTGCATTTTACCTAGAAACTGCTTTTTAATCTAATTTATTTATATGATTAGATTATGTTTTGAATTGGTTTTGAAGTGAAATTAGAATATATTTTTACCATTTTATCCAATGGTGGACATTGGAATCAATTTCACTTTGAAATTAGACTTAAACTGGTGTCAATCTTTTGATACTTATTGTTTTGTAAAAACACGCTATTTGCTCTGGCAGCGGGAATTAATTATTAAATTAAGTAATGTGACTTATATGATTTGAATTTTGTAAAATAGAATTCATTTTTGAATTCGGAATATCAAATATAGATTAGGGTGAATTTTTTGGTAATTTTCTGAAAAACATCAATTTTTGATGAATAGTGAAACCACTAAGTGGTAATCAAGCAAACTGATTTTTCAGTTAAATGAATGTTTACCACTAATGTGTATTAAATTTTGAAAATCCAACATACATGGTTGTCATTTATAAGTAAAATGTGGTTCAATGGGATTAAAATATTTTTTTTGGTGAATAGTAACTTATTAAGTATTTAATCACGATTAGCGGTAATTAGGGTAGTTTAAGGTATAAATAATGTTTTAATAATATGAAATGACCTAGACACATGTCCCAACCATATTTTTTGTGTCGTGGCCGACCAATACAAGCCATGGGTCAACTTGGGGACCCCATGGAGACATTTAGGTTGGGAAATGACATAAATAACTTTTTATTTAATGTAAAAGTAAAAATGACACAAACATAATATGTTTTACGAAAACAATTTTTACATGGGGTTATAAAGATCAGATATTTGATTATAAATAGACATTGGAAAGATAAAAATATTTCCTACATCATAGTATTTTTTTTTATGATATTTAGTCATTAAATAAATTAAATTATTTATGACATAATAATGATGCAGCGATGACATCATTATTTGACGATTTAAATAAAATGGAAAGATAATGTAAAATATATGAACTACACATTGCCAAAACCAAATGGATGAGTGGATTTCGAACCCTTATCACCTTATCCACGAATTATATCAATGTGGGACCTTTTGAAACCGAAACACATTTTCAAATAAAGTAATATTTCTTTACTTTCCAAAAGTGCCCCTCCTCTCCTTTTATAAAAGGCCACCACCTCTACCTCATTTCACACACTCCTCAAGCCTTTGGCTCGGCCAAACCCTGCCCATGTACTCTCTCCACATCCCTCTCCTAATCCTATAGGATTCCCTTTGGGGATAATCCTTTCAAAGGAAGCCTTTAGGATCAAATCAAAAGGAGTTACACTTTTAAAGGTAATTCATTCTCTCATGTTCATTTGTTTTATTTTGCTTCTCCAACCCCCTAAACTCTCTTTAGTTACTTATTTTGTAACAACACCAGAATCTTCAATATACAAGGATGTTGTTATAATATTTATTTGAGCTACACTCTCACACAACTACATCAAATGGTTAAAGAACATACGGTTTCCGTGGATGGCGAAATTCTGCCTCCCGAAATGATGATTGTTCAATACTCATTTAACACCTTCAAAGGTGGCCATTATGATGTCACTATTTTTATATATGATATATAATATGTTTATTGTTTCCTTAAGCTTCTGTTTTTTTCATTTTGGGCATACCTTTATGGTTTCCATTATGGGTAAACACGATATCTTCATTTTAGGAAGTGCGGACTACCGCCCACTGAAAATGATTTGATTCGTTAATACCATATGTGGGATGTGTAAAGGATAAAGTTAATGATATTATATATGTTATTATACTGGAATTAAAATATACTCTTATATCATTATGATTCCATTCCAGAAAATATGAAATAGAAATGGAAGTAGCGTTCATGCGTACGTACAGCTTACCGTCTCCATGAAAGGTGCATTTCATTTCTTACCTCTAAATGTGATGTAATATTATAAATACATGTATATGATGAATATATATGATATATATGTTATCCAAATCATTAATATCATTCTGGATATAACGAACCTATGACCAAATTAACAACATGTAAGTGTAAGAAGTCTATTTTTGACTTAAGAACCAAATACTGACAAAATGAACATTATTAACTTAACTGATTACATGATGTTCATAACATGGTATAAAAGGAATAATGACCTTGAAAAAGATTCATAAGAAAGTAGAGATTAACTCAAGTTTATTATTCAGGAGATTAAAGAACGGTCGGGTCATGTCGGATACGATGTATGGGACTTCGTCTCAATCTCCTTTCATTGAGGCATATTTTATTTTATACACAACTTTCTTTTATACGGTGTATAAAACCCTTTGACTTTTACGTTTATTCAAAAGGAATCTTTTTTATACGAAGCGTTTACTAAACGACATAAGGGAATGTTTTTTTCGTACGTATGCGGAGACAACGACTTCTCCACCGTCGTGAACGTTATTTGAGTTTCGGCTTCCTCTACAAGCCATACCTTTTTTTAAAAAAAATGAAAAATAAATACCATTTTTTACTTTGGTATTGAAAATGGTTTTAATAATGTTTTTATTATATCAATGTGTTGTATTGATATCTCGTGATTGAAAATTGGAAATGTTATGTTTCCTTTATGCATGTTTTATGTGATATGATTATGTTGTGGTTCTTGGGCATTATTATGATGACGGGTGGTTCCGTGATAAACTAAGGGCGGGTGAGCCCGTTATAGCTCTCCAATGCATTGGGTAACGCGAATGAGTGAAACTTTAAGCTTTCTCCGAAGAGATTTTAGGGAATATACTATGATGGGTATTCCAAACGTAACCAAGAGGGTTACTCCCTACGTAAGAATGTTATGGATGACTCAAGTTACCTTTATGTCTTATTATTTCTATGATTTATTCATGATTTTATGAGGTATGTTAAAGTGCCTATGTTTTATGGGTAATGTATGATTTCATTCTTATGTATATATGAACTCATGTTTCCTTTCCATGTTTTTTTATAACCCATACTGAGTTTTTATGCTCATCCCATGTTTTTGAAATGTTTTTCACAGGTCAATGGAAAGGTACATGATAAGATGATATAGTCAGGGATGTGTCAAGAAATAATCCATGTTTTATTTTAAATGTGTTTCCATTGATGGGAATGAAGAATACTATCTTTCTGTAACCACTTTGTTTATATGTGGAATGTAATGCAAGTTTTATGATCTAATTCTCTATAACTCTAAACCCGAAAAGATCCTCAATGTGTAATCTTGTAATAACTCAAGATTAAGTAAGGTTTAAGGCTGGGGACTTATAGTTTATATATTTTGTGTTATATTAACTTTTTAGTTATCCTTTGGATACAATAATGTGATAAACATAGTGATATCTCTATGTACATATCAAAGGATAAATATAAGGATAAGAAAATGTAGAGTAAAATGTCCTCAAATTTTCGTAAAGGATCGAGAAAGTGGATTCCATGATATTAAATCCTAATATAGACACAATAGGAGGATGTGTATATTGAACACATGTACATAGTAGTAATGAACCCAAAAGGGCGTATTGAGATAGACATGATCTCCGCTTAATTCTCAAAAATGAGCCTAACAACAAAGTTGTGTTGACACCCCCAAGGGATATACTTTGGAAATTCACAAACTCATTACAAACCATCTTGAAGAATTTATATTGACGATGAATATGAATAAAATTGGACAAACCTATGGTGTCACATATAAAAAATAATGTGTCCGGATTTAGACATACTTTATGTGATTTCCTTGATTATTAATTTCCCAATTATGATTTTGATTTCTCACCAAATGTTTTTTGTTTTTATTCAATGACTAGAATTGGATGGTGTAATTTTATCATTTATTTTGAATGGAATTATTGTGTCAATGTGAATACAAATAGAATAATAAATTTTTAAAAAATATATTATGATTATTCTTAATTAGCTACTATGATACATGAATAAAAACATGAAATTTGCCGAGGTTACTAATGCATCAAATATGTTAATGATGAACATTTATAAAAGTTTGTGTCGTAATGCACAAAGATGAGAGAAAATTTCTTTTCTTACAGGTTAATAATGGGGGAATAATTAACTATAAGAATATATCAAATAGAGGGGGATATGTTTTGTATATGGAAAAGAATGGCATAGATTAAAAAACTGTCACGGAGTAAAAAGTCTTATGTGCGGGGATAAATATTATCCAACTTAATGCCCTCAAATTATAATTAACATCTTGATCAAGGGATGGCCTATTAAATTTCATTAATTTTAGTGTAATGGTTGATGTATTTGTGTATTTTTATTAGATAACATTGTTGTAGAAGTATTTTTTAGATTTTATTTGGGTTTTAAAAATCCTAAAACATCAAAGGACTATTATTTTTGAAAGCATATATGTATCCATGTAAGATTAAATTATGAGTGATGGATTCCATTATAAGTTTATAAGTATAAGGTTGATCATAAGCTCAATGTATTACAAACCTCTCATGAGGATTTAAATAATGAGATTATTTCATTATTTTGGATATTTTAGATTATATTTATCAGATTAAAACATTCGATTATGAGGATGAATGAATTTTTATGTACATATGATTAAATGCATTTATATCCTTTGGGGTTTAAAATATGTTTTATATTAATGTAATTATTGCTTATTAGAATTTTATATATTTTTTATAAATATTTTATAGAAAAATGAAATCCTGAATGTCAGGTGAAATCATGTTGGATCATGAAAGGCTATAGGGCTATAACCGAAAACATAAGGGAGAGTAGGTTATATGACCTAACAGTTTCATATACAAATAATTAGCTCTATTTTTAAAAATAATGGGAGTAATTTCAATGTATTTATCTATATTCAATGAAATTTATAAATTTATGTCTATGAGACAACAATCAAAAGGATTCTACATCCATTATCCATATTGTAAATAAATTTGGAAAACATAACCATGAGTTCTGTAGTCAAACTCCACCAAATATTGTAATGGAATAATTCTACATGGGTTCTAGTAAAATGTTGAAAAAATTCATCACGAATAATATATAATAGGGGACATTTATCTTAGAAATTTTTTATAGAATATACATTAATTCAGTGCTAAAGATTCTTCGATTACCACATTCAATTGTATATGACAGGGATATAAATATCACATCTATATTTTCAGGATTTCATTAGTATGATCTGGATATATGGTAGATCTTCATCACCTCATGAAAAATTAAAACTCCTGAAGAAGTGATATGATATTGTTCAATGGATTTAAATTTTAGTTTGGATCAAACATACATATTGTGGAGTTTGGATACAGAAATATATTTCACTCATGAATTTATATTTGTCTTTAGTAATCCATTTATACATTTTGGAATGATGTTTCATAATTAATTATATTATGACAGGAGTCAGCTAATGAGATTTAAGAGAATGTTAAATCTATTCGGTAACATGTAGTAACATAAAAAAATTGATATAAATATCTAGGAAATAATATCCATCGTGATCTATAATTTTATGTTAGTGATAAGGTATATCTATGTGATCCTCTATGGAATAAATAAGGGAAAACTAATCCAAAGTTATATAGGTCCCACTAAATACATTATTGTATCAGGATGGTAGATTATTGTTTAGTTCTTCCATAAAGCGTATTTCATGTTTGTAATGTGGTCTATGTATCACTTATGTGTATAAACAAATACGATCCATCTATTGTTATGAACACATTGGTCATACCCTGAGAGCATGATATTAATTATGAAAAAATACTAGATATTATGTATTTAGTATGTAATGTTAATGAAAACAATTCCACTTAAACGGTTAATTATTTTAATGAATCCATATGTTTGATTAATATACAAGGGAACCTAAAGACATGATGAGGTGAAAGTGTCTTAAATTTTTTGTATTATAGTGACAAATCTTGAGGATGAAATTCATTTTATTGGGGGAATAATGGAACACCTATATTTTTTATGACTTATTAATTTAAAAAAATTAATATATTTGATATCTTTCATTACATGAATCAATAATTTATGATTATTCTACAAAGAACACTGGGTTCACATGTGTTACACACAACCCCGAATTTTAACACTACTATAATATACTATTAATATATATATTCAAACATGACTATTATAAACTAGCCATTAATCATAGAGAGATTAATATGACAAAGTATTTTTTTATGTATTATGTATAATTTTTTATTGAATAAAATCATATTGAAAAAATTACTTAATTTTTGTTAAAATATTTATTTCCTTCCAAAATGTTTATTTTAAATATATTTTTTATTTTAATTTTTTCTAGAAAATTAAAATAAATATGTGAATCATTTTGAAATATAATTTTATTAAATAAAAATCACGTATAAATAATATATTAAAAAAATATCTTTTGGTTAAATGTTAGGATTTTTCCGAATTATTTCATTTTCTGATGAATGGTGTAAAATAATGAATTTTAATTGAAAACTGCATTTCCTTTAATTTATATATAATATTAATTTATAATTTAAATTTTTAAATTAAAATAGGTTATATTATACATCTATTATTAAAATTTTGTTCGTTGGAATATGTTTAAAATTTAATTTTTAAAAATACATTTCAGACATTCGATCATTTTCTCTGTAAAACGATAATTGTAATCAAACATGTAGGATTGATTTTAAATTAAATTATAACACTTTCGTGAATTGATTTTTTAGAGAATGATTCTATATTTTTATTCATAAATATTTTTATTATCAAATATTTTTAACATATATTTTAACCAAAATGTACAGTAAATGTAGTAATAGTTATTTAGAGTGATTAAGATAAAAATTGGATTAATATGGGTTAAAATAAAAAAGAAATGGAATAAAATTACATATAAATATTCCTAAAATATATTTTTGGACATATTTAGACAGTATACTCTATAAAGATAAAATTCCATCTACATCATATCCATTAGGAATCTGAAAATTTTTGGTAGACATTCAATTTTCAAAACATTTTGCATGTGTCACTCACCTCACTTATAAAAGGAAACAACCTCTCATGTACTCTTAACACCATTAAAAAACTTTTTTAGAAAATAAATATCCAATTAAATTCCAAATTTCTATACTATGATCTTAGAATTCATAGATATGAATGTACAAAATAGTAAGCCTTTTGGGGAAACAGAAGGTGGATAACTGATGATAGAATGTTCATCTATGTTCATTTATGATTTATTTATTCCTCCTACTCCATTATTTATCATTATAAAATTATTATATAATAATCACAGTATCTTCTATATAATTTTTTTTTGTTATGGTATTGAACTACATCCATATCTACTTCCATCAAATGGGTTACAAAATCATCGTTCTTGTGTATAGTGGACAACCACATCATGAACCAATGCCCTTATTTTTTCCATTACAACATCTCAACGCTATAAATAATAATGTATTAATTATTTATAAATTATATTTATGATATTATTATAATTATTTAATTATTATTTCATAGATACCTTTATACTTCCTATTTTTTGGAATACGATAACGTCGCTCCTTTTCATGGAGGACAACCACCTCGTGAAGAGATGTGATTCATTTACGCTTTAAATGAAAGGTATTAAGGATGGTTTTGAGGATAATATGTGATATATATGAAAAAATTATTCTTAAATGATTATATATTTAATATACCTCATTTTATTTCAATCCTAAAATAGAAATATAAATAACGATCATGCGTACGTATGACCTACAGTCTCCATGAATTGTGTATTTCATTTTCTATCACAAAATTATGTCCATTGCTCTAAAAAATATATATCATGAATTTTGATGAAATAAATATTCTCCTTAAAATTCTATTTATTATTTAACTATGACCTAATGAATATCATCGAAAATAAGAAATTAAATCATATGGGAAAAAATATTTATTCCCAAAAAAGTAACAATAATATTAAATTGCTATGAAAATGATAACCATAGGTCATGGTTAAATAATATATTGTATAATATATAAGTTTAGTTTTTTTATACATTTATCATAAACATAAATTAATTATAAAAGTGGTTTTAACAAGTACCATGGATGTGGATACTTACAGTATGGGACTTATAGTCTCTTTTTATTTTTAGGAGTTATATGGAAATTCACCACGTTTTCCTTAATGTGGAGTACAAAGATCACATATGATAGGATATTTAATAAATAATTCCCTTTTAATTATATTTTATTAATCAATTTATTTTACTATTTATTTAGGTTTACGATTTTACAGATCATTACCTCGATAATGTATTTTGTTTGAATTTTTCATTGATGAGACTTGGGTCATGTTTTGCACTTATCTATTTTTACGGGCTAGGATTACAACCCATTTGACATGTATAATAATGAATTTATTTCATATCATGATATTTAATTATTTATTTTATTTTATTCTTTAATGTTCCTTGTAATTAAATGTTAACAATTTGTCATGATTTTTATGTAACAATTTCATCATTTATTAATATCCCCCGTGATTATGCTTCTGATGATGAAATATTATGATATAACACTCGTGAAACTCAATATTTTTATTCTCATATGATTATTTTTTTAGGATACATGGTTTCCCATTATTATCATCTCTTTTTATACACAATATTTAAAAATAACATTTTTAATAATAATCACCATTATTTCTCCCTCTGATTGAAAACCCTTTTCCTTCCCTAACCATATTTTCTAAAAATTATTTCATTAATATTTTTCATATTATTAAAATAGATCACTAATTAAATATATATCTCATTTTAAAAAATAAATAAATTTTTTAATGTAATATTTATTTGTTCCATGAAATGGTTATTGGAAATATATTAAAAATTTGGAAAATTAATTATTTATAACATGTATAAAATTATCAATATTTTCTACTACCATGAAAGCATACAAATTTCATGAATTACTTATATGTTTTAAAAAAATAATTTTTCTATAATATTTGGGAATTTTTTAATGGATATGTAAATAAGTTAATAATTAATTGCATTTTCAAAATTCTTTATTTTTATAAAAGTGTTTTTTGAAGTGGAAAGACTATTTAACATAATAAATATTATTATTGAATATTAAATTTTAATTTATAATCTATGTGGGTATAACAATGAGAAAATTATTTTCAAAATGTTTTTTTGCTAAAATTTTATTCAACGATTAAATGATATTTTCCTCATGAAATGTTTAAAATGATTTTAAAGGTACCTTGAGATGGTTTCATGGTTGTTTTAAAATAATGGGACTTCCAAAATGTTTAATTTTTTAAAAAACATTTTCAATGAAAATTAAATTTCAACAAAAAACATTCTATGTGATTTTAATTTCAAAATAAAATCCCTAAAAGATGACATACATTGAATAAAATTATTGATTCCCAAGTATATAAACCAGTAATAATGTAGAGACCCAAATCATGACGTACATGGACATTACATTACCTTTGCGGAATACTTAGTACATAACAAAAACACACACACAAGGATCCTAATAGTTTAGTGTCTTTGGAAACTTGGAATATAATCTTCTAATCGTGGTGAAAGATCTTTAACATCTCCCATAAATATCTTCCTTTTTTACCTAAAACCTTTATTTATATCCTGGGGAAAAGAAAACATAAAAGGTTGAGCTCAAATGCTAATTAAGGGTAAACAAAAGAAATATCAATCACATCATATTCATAAGAACATAACATTTTGGAAATCTTAACCTGCAAAAGAGAGAATAATTTGATAACATGGGATAAATAATAGTAGTGAAATGAAATCCCAATAATCATAACATAAAACATGAAACGTTTTTTAATACACACATAATCATACAGAATCATATCTTATTAGTCAAGACTCATTGCCAAGACTATCTTAGTGGACAATGTCCATTTCTGAACCGAGTCACCCTCGTTTCAGTCCTGTTTCACTGAACCGGTATAACCTACCGTTTTAGCCATGTCTATCTCATGAGATATAAAATATTTACCCAATTCATTGGAGGGAGATATAGGTCCCACCCATATCATAATGATACCATTCTTATATGTGCCACAAAATCATAAACCATACATCATAGCCGAACCCATGTAATAAAAATGGGATTCTTAAACAACATGACATCATAAAACAATTCATATAAGATAAAGGAATTAATAAAAATAATTCCATCAGAACATAATAAAATCAATGTAATAATTGGTATAGGAACATAACCCTATATTATCTTAGATGGAAAATAATTCTGAAAAAACACTTGAACTCCATTCTTGATAAAATATCCTTTCTACTTCAAAAACATTTTTCCATTCTTAACATGTCAAACAATTTAAAAATAAAAGAAGTTGATTAAAAATATACTTGAAAACTTGTAAGGGAATCTTCTTAGAAATAATTTTTTTAAAATCCATTCATGTCGTATAAGTTAAAAGAAATCATTCTTCTGGTACTTTTGTCGGAAAAGTCAAAAAGTACCTCGTACGAAAAACGACAAAAGATTCCTTTCATATCTTTTACAAAAAACTCTCCGAAGGGTAAAATTGGATATAAACTATTGTATAAGGATATAAATATTATATATTGTGGAAACATGTATGTGGATGATAAAATACACCCCAATAAATACCAAAGTATAAACAATCTCGGATAAAAATGAGATTGTGATATTTCCCTTACCTTATGTCTGATATGCTTTGTACATATCCGAACCTCCTGTATAATGATTTAAATAATGTCATTAACTTATTAATGAATCATATTCATTGTTATGATATCATATATGGTTCACTTATACTTTATATTACCCGTTCTTTTGTAAATTCCATGTTAAAGAAGCGTTTTGGGTAAAATCATTTCATTTATCGTAGGTGTTTGGACTTGTTGTTCTTGAAATTATTATTACTTATATCATGATTTACTTACTTATAGAAATTAAAATATGATTTATATATCATATATATTCAGTATATATATATATATATATATAATAGATAGAAAAATGAAATGAAACACACCGTTCATGGAGACGGTAGTCCGTACGTACGCATGAACGTTGTTTTCCTTTCCTTATTGTCTTGAATGGAAGTAAGTAGATGAAATATATATATACATAAATCCAGTAGATTTACCATGTCATATATTTAATTATTATTCATTATATATACTTTATAATCATTCTGTAATGGTTAACATGGATAATGAATCTCATCGCGTCGTGGAGACGGTAGTCCGTACGTACGCACGAGCGATGATATCGTTATCATGGTCATGGAAATGTGTTGAAGTGTATGTATACTATTTAAGTATCAATATAAATCTATAATAATCATATATATATACTAATTAAACCATTATACCCATCCAATTAAGGTGGTGGTGGAAAATAGATTACACCACGGCGTGGAGACGTTATTCCGTACGTACGCACGGGCGGTGATTTCCTTTTTCCGTATGATGGATAGAAGGATAATTAGAGTTGTTTCATATTTATAATAACATATCAGTATATAATAAATACTTATGTTATTACTTTATCATAAAACAACTAAATAAGAAGAAGTTGATGAAGAAAAAAATTGAAAAAGATCGGCAATGGAAATTACCTCTTTTTGACGCGCCTTCACTTAACCTCCACTTAAAGAACTAAGGATGGTATTTAAAGAAGACCAGGACCTCTAGGATGATACTAGGGAAGGGGAGAAGAGATTTTGGTAGGGTTTGGACGAGATTTAATGCTCATATTGTTGTGAGGAGGAGAGGGAGGAGGTGCCCTTTTATAAGGGAGGAGAGGGGCACCGTAGGAAAATCTCATAATATTATTTTATATTAAGGTCAAATCCGGTTTATAATCGTTCCAAATGGTCTTATTTCGAAAATAAAGTTGGGATGGGTCGAAATCATCTCATTCAATAGGATTTAGACAAGTTTAGGTTATTATGTTAACCTTATCAATTAGATTTAACTCTAAGTTAAATAATTTAACTTTTACCGCGTCTTTTTGTTTTCTTACACTATATGGTTAATAAACATACCATAACAAGACAAACGAACCCAAAGTTGTTTATTATTAACATATCTATCCTTATCTAAGTCATTTGGCCGAACCTTAGATTTTTATGAATTAAATAACAATTAATAATATAATATTTGTTTTAAAAACTAATTTATGTCAATTTTGACACTATTTGGTACATGTTTTTTATGAAATTAATAACAGAATGATAAGTTCGAAACAAGTTTCTTATATCAACAATAACATGTCATATTAACCTCTAATATTAATTTAAGTCATAAAAAGTCTCAAATGACATTTAATTGGTCATTTATAACATCAATTATGTCAATATTTCATTAATAAGACAATTACTGCATCATCTTTGTGTCATAATAAATGATACATATTTAATCCCTAAAAATTCTAAATAAATTCCTATGATTTAAATAATTGTATTAGATTTCTAGAGACTATTCATGTTCGAAGTTTCATGAAGTTTATCACTAAATTAAAATTATTATACTTATAAGAATTAAGAATGTGAAATGTCGTCACATTCATTGGTTTTAATACTAATTAAATTATTTTCATAGACAAAAGTCCATAAAATGAATCTAATCCGACCCTTAGGTTATATGGGTCTACATTTAGCTTCCAATAAGATTTTTCCAAGTGTTAGGGTAATTTTATAATCTTATATTTACCCTTAATTACCTGATTTACCTTTAACTATAGTAAATAAAATTTACCGTAGTTACTATTCGCAATGCCCAAAAATAAAAAGTAGCTTATTAACATAATTTGGACCCACTGATTCCAAATATAGAATCCATTTTTCCAAATTCAATACACAAAAGATGAAGAAATTAAATTAAAATTAATCTCGTTGTCGAAAGAAAACGGGGTTTTCTTTAAAACATTGCAAAAGATTGAATTGATTTAACCTATGAATTCAAGGTAAAATCAATGCTAATGACATACATTATATCAAATGGTAAAAATAAATTCTATTTATAATTTAAAACCATTCAATATTATAATTTAACCACATACGATATTACGATGAAAAAAGTTGTTTTTAATTAAAATATAGCGTGTTTTTACTATTCATTATAATATGAAAGTTATCGGAAAAATATAAAAACTTTATCTAATGTAAATTTTTATATCCTAATTAAAAAGAAGAATTTTATTTTGTCAAATTGAACTTATAAACATGTCAAAAACTAGATTTAAAGTGGGTGCTCCATCAAAAGGCGGCAAAATTGCATTTTTTTAAAAATTCTTATTTTAACCGAAAAATTTATTTTGTTCTTATACCATGTTCTAGAAAATGTGTAAGATGAATAATAATGTTATAAAATTAAAAATTTAGTTATTACTATTCATAACGGCTAGTTCATGAAAATATTATTATAATATATCGTTGTTTATTAAAACCCGTTATTGCGTACAACACACGCTATCGAGGAAGGTCACGATTGTGTGTAATGCAAGCCAAGTCAGGGTTGCGTGTTGTGAAAGAATCCTTGGTTGTTTTGTATAACAGAATCCAGCCATATTTCATTTATACATTGAATATATATATATATATACTCAATGTTTCGTAGAATAACTTTTATCAAAATTGTGTGTAACACGATCCAAGAATAGTGTTGCGTATACTGCAAGCTAATATGGTGTTCCGTATAGTGCAAGGTAATCTTGGTGTGTCGTACAATTGAAGATATGAATGAAATTAAAAAGAATATATCTTATAAAATCTCGAGTTGTTACATTCTACCCCCCTTAAAATGAATTTCTCCCTCGAAATTCGTCGGGGTTATAAATCGATTACTATTCATAAAAACCCACATCGTAAAAAGAAATACCAAAACTGAACATTAAAAACTAAAGTATGAAATATAACAGTTACCCAAATGAACTCATCAGTGGGTTTCCATATAGGAGAAAATATGGACATGGAAGAGAAATCTAACCGTCATGTTCTGATGGATAGTGGTAGAGAACATGGCTATGAAAAAGTAAACAATCACAAAGCTATTGATTTGTGATGATCTAAGGTACCATCTAATTCATCGAATATAAGGGAAGTAGGACAACATTTTTGGTTTTTCAAGATCATTTCCCTAAAGTTGAAGAATTTGAATTAGAATAAATACATACTTTATTTTGGTACAATCTCACTGTTGTTCATGCCTTGAACAATTTACACGTCATCTTTTAAATAAATGAAGTTGAATTTGTTATTCGTGAAGTGTTAGCAGATCATGTGATAGAATGACACGTCATTCTATCTATCTCAAACAAAAGGTTAGCAGTAGTTATCAAATATAAATAAGTCCGCCTTTGGTGAGGTAAATCATATACGATTCCAAAAATGAACTTATACTTCATATATCATACCGCTTAATAAAATAAAACTAGTTTCTACTAACCAGGGACATTCTGTAGGCCAGTGGTATGAGATAAAGGCTCTTCGCACATTAGTTGTGGGTTCGATTCCCACAGCCTTGGCCGGCACGATGGGTTGTCGCACATCCTGCAGGTTGTCCTTTTTCTAAAACAACATTACTATATCATCCCATCAATAATATTGAAAAAAGGTTCTATACTTAAACTATACTAACTTGTGTCCAACATAATCCATTCCAATCTTTAGGCTTATCCAAAATACTTCGGTCCACGATCATAGTATAGAGATAATGATCACGTGAATTCCATCATTTATCCCTCATATAACTTGTTCGTCACATTCCAGTCATGTGAATACCATAATCATGAAATCTCTTGAAAAATGAATTCCCATTGAATCTTAGTAAAAACATGAGTGTTGTCAAAAGATAACGCATTCCACATACCAAGAACCCAAAATTCTATATACTCAATCCATGATATAACTATTTCCTTATATCAGTCATGAGCTCATGAATACTATCAATCGTTTAATTTTCTCCTTATCCCTTCATTATGCGCATATCATCTACATTCCAAAAATATCTGAATAATCTTTCCTGGATACTGGTACCATTAATCATACACTTTCAAAACTCAAGGAAAAACAACAGTGTAACAATCCTTAGATGTCTCTTTATTCCATAGTACCATTAGATTACTTATACAACATTACACATGATAAACATGTAATCATTCCACTACATTCTTAAACCATTGACCGAGCTTCAACAATTCTTTCATCTCACATATCATTTGTAGTCTCTTCATCATCATCAACATAAATACTACCCATACGACCATACTGATTCTCTTCATGAGACTTTACCATAGGGCATTGGTTTGCATAATGCCCGTACATTCCACATTTAAAACATTTATCCATTGTTGATGTCATAGAAATACCATTATAATCATCTCTGGTGTTAACTGAACCTTTTCCTTTTCACTTACTAGCTTTGTTTCCTTCTTCTCCACACCCAAAGCATCTTCCAGTTCCTTTGAAACATTTTCCTTGATGCCTCTTCCCACATGATTTACATAGGGGAAATTGAACTTTCTTTCCTCTATGATCATCATGAAACTCCATATTTCTCTTATTAGACGAGTCAGGAAACTTAACAAATTTTACTTTATAGATCATATTATGAGATTGCTGATTCGGCATAATAATGATGATTGGACTTCCAAATCCCATTTCATTTGGTTGCTCATCATTCCATTGTCCGTCATATCCTCCATTATCGTGAATCATCTTGTTTCCAGCCATTTTCTAAAACCCAAAAATAATAGTGTGAGAGAAAAAAATCATAATAAAGGGGGAGTATCTTCAATATCTTACATCTTTGGTTTAATCTAATATCGTTACCATAGTTCTAGGACTATATCCTATATGTATACCTATCCTTAGGGACATCCCTAGACATACCTTAGAAATATCTCTAGGGATCTCACTAACGTTCTCACATCCTAGTTTCCAAAGGTTGACTAAACCTTTCCTCTGATACCAACTGTAGAGACCCGAATCTTGACGTACATGGAAATTAAATTACTTTTGCGGAATACTTAGTACATAACAAAAACACACACACAAGGATCGTAAAAGTTTAGTGTCTTTGGAAACTTGGAATATAATCTTCTAATCGTTGTGAAAGATCTTCAACATCTCCCATAAAGATATTCCTTTTTTTACTTAAAACCTTTCTTTATATCCTGGGGAAAAGAACACATAAAAGGGTGAGATCAAATTATCAGTAAGGGTAAACAAAAGAAATATCAATCACATCATATTCATAAGAACATAACATTTTTGAAATCATAACCCGAAAAAGAGAGAATAATTTCATAACATGGGATAAATCATAGTAGTGAAATGAAATCCCAATAATCATAACATAAAACATGAAACTTTGTGGAATTCACACATAATAATAGAGAATCACATCTTATTAGTCAAGACTCATTTCCAAGACTATCTTAGTGGACAACGTCCATTTCTGAACCGAGTCACCATCGTTTCAGTCCTGTTTCACTGAACCGGTATAACCTACCGTTCCAGCCATGTCTGTCTCGTGAGATATAAAATCTTTATCCAATGCATTGGAGGGAGATATAGGTCCCACCCCTCTCATATTGATACCATTATTATGTGTTCCAAAAAATCATAAACCATACATCATAGCATAACCCATGTAATAAAAATGGGATTCTTAAACAACATGAAAACATAAAACATTTCATATAAGATAAAGGAATTCATAAAAATAATTCCATCAAAACATAATCAAATCAATGTAATAATAGGTATTGGGACAGAACCCTATATTATCTTAGATGGAAAATAATTTTGATAAAACACTTGAACTCCATTCTTGAGAAAATATCCTTTCTACTTCAAAAACATGTTTCATTTCTTAACATGTCAAAAAAATTTAAAATAAAAGAAGTTGATTAAAAATAAAGTTGAAAACATGTAAGGGAGGCTTCTTGGAAATAATTTTTTTAAAATCCATTCATTCCGTATAAGTTAAAAGAAATCAGTCTTCTCGTACTTTTGTCGGAAAAGTCAAAAATTACCTCATACGATAAACGACAAAAGATTCATTTCATATCTTTTACAAAAAACTCACCGAAGGGTAAAATTGGATATAAACTATTGTAGAAGGATATAAATATTACATATTGAGGAATCATGGATCTGGATGATAAAATACACCCCAGTAAATACCAAAGTATAAACAACCTCGGATAAAAATGAGATTGTGATATTTCCCTTACCTTATGTCTGATATGATTTGTACGTATCCGAACCTCCTGTATAATGATTAAATAATGTCATTAACTTATTACATAATCATATTCATTGTTATTATATCATATATAGTTCAGTTATCACTTTATATTACCCGTTCTTTTGTAAATTCCATGTTAAAGAAGCGTTTTGCGTAAAATCATTTCATTTATCGTAGGTGTTTGGACTTGTTGTTCTTGACATTATTATTACTTATATCATGATTTACTTAATTCCAGAAATTAAAATATGATTTATATATCATATATATTCAGTATATATATATATATATAATAGACAGATAAATGAAATGAAACACACCGTTCATGGAGACGGTAGTCCGTACGTACGCATGAACGCTGTTTTCCTTTCCTTATTGTATTGAATGGAAGTATGTAGATGAAATATATATACATAAATCCAGTAGATTTACAGTGTCATATATTTCATTATTATTCATTATATATACTTTTTAATCATTCTGGAATGGTTAACATGGATAATGAATCTCATCGCGTCGTGGAGACGGTAGTTCGTACGTACGCACGAGCGATGATATCATTCCCATGGTCTTGGAATTGTGTTGAAGTGTATGTATAATATTTAATTATCAATATAACTCTATAATAATCATATATATTTACTCATTACACCATTATACCCATCCAATTAAGGTGGTGGAGGAAAATAGATTACACCACGGCGTGGAGACGGTATTTCGTACGTACACACGCGTGGTGATTTCCTTTTTCCATAGGATGGATAGAAGTTTAATTAGAGTTGTTTAATATTTATAATAACATATCAATATATAATAAATACTAATGTTATTACTTTATCATGAAACAAATAAATAAGAATAAGTTGAAGAAGAATGAAATTGAAAATGATCGGTAATGGATATTACCTCTTTTTGACGCGCATTCACATAACCTCCACTTAAAGAACTAAGGATGGTCTTTGAAGAAGACCAGGACTTCTATGATGATACTAGGGGAGGGGAGAAGAGATTTTAGCAGGGGTTTTACGAGCTTGAATGATCAAATTGGTGTGAGGAGGAGTGGGAGGAGGTTCCCTTTTATAAGGGAGGAGAGGGGCACCTTAGGAAAAGCTCATAATATTATTTTATATGAAGGTAAAATTCGGTTTATAATGGTTCCAAAGGGTCTTATTTCTAAGATAAAGTTGGGATGGGTCTAAATCTTCTCATACAATAGTATTTACACACGTTTAGGTTATTATTTTAACCTTACCAATTATATTTATCTCTTAGTTAAATAATTTAACTTTTACCGTGTCTTTTTGTTTTATTACACTATATGGTTAATAAACATACCATAACAAGCCAAAAGAACCCCAATTTGTTTATTATTAATATATATATCTTTATCTAAGTCATTGGTCCGAAACTTAGTTTTTTAAGAATTAAATAACAATTAATAATGTAATATTTGTTTTAAAAACTAATTTATGTCAATTTTGACACTATTTGGTACATGTTTTTTATAAAATTTATAACAGAATGATAAGTTCAAAAAAAGTTTTTTATATCAACAATAACATGTCATATTAAACTATAAAATTAATGTAAGTAATAAAAAGTCTCAAATTACATTTATTTGGGCATTTATAACCTAAATTATGTCAATATTTCATTAATAAGAGAATTATTGCATCATCTTTGTGTCATAATAAATGATAAATATTTAATCCCTAAAAATTCTAAATAAATTCCTATGATTTAGATAATTTTATTATATTTCTGTATACTATTCATGTTCTATGTTTCATGAATTTTATCACTAAATAAAAATTATTATACTTATAAGATTTAAGAAAGTGACATGTTGTCACATTCTTTGGTTTTAATACTAATTAAATTTTTTTCATGGAAAAAGTCCATAAAATGAATCTAATCCTACCCTTAGGTTATACGGGTCTACATTTAGCCATCCAATGGGATTTTTCCAAGTTTTAGGGTAATTTTATAATCTTATATTTACCCTTAATTACCTGATTTACCTTTAACTATAGTAAATAATATTTACCATAGTTACTATTCACAATGCCCAAAAATAAAAAGTAGCTTATTATCATAATTTGGACCCACTGAATCCAAATATGGA
The DNA here is from genome assembly GCA_963277665.1 of Viscum album. Taxonomy (NCBI): domain Eukaryota; kingdom Viridiplantae; phylum Streptophyta; class Magnoliopsida; order Santalales; family Viscaceae; genus Viscum; species Viscum album. The sequence goes on from OY728136.1 coordinate 410,022,490, forward strand.
ATCCATTTTTCCAAATTAAATACACAAAATATGCAGAAATTAAATTAAAATTAATCTCGTTGTCGAAAGAAAACGAGTTTTTCATTAAAACATTGCAAAAGATTGAATTGATTTAACCTACGAATTCAAGGTAAAATCAATGCTAATGACATACATTATATTAAACAGTAAAAATATATTCTATTTATAATTTAAAAACACTCAATATTATAATTTAACCACATAAGATCTTACGATGAAAAAAGATGTTTTTAATTAAAATATATCGTGTTTTTACTATTAATTAAAATATGAAAGTTATCGGAAAAATATCAAAACTTTATCTAATGTAAATTTTTATATCCTGATTCAAAAGAAGAATTTTATTTTGTCAAATTTAAATTATAAACATGTCAAAAACAAGATTTAATGTGGGTGCGCCATCAAAAGGCGGAAAAACTGCATTTTTTGAAAAATACTTATTTTACCCGAAAAATTTATTTTGTTCTTATACCATGTTCTAGAAAATGTGTAAGATGAATAATAAGGTTATAAAATTAAAACTTTAGTTAATACGATTCATAACGGCTAGTTCATGAAAATATTATAATAATATATCATTGTTTATTAAAACCTGGTATTGCCTACAACACACGCTATCTAGGAAGGACGCGATTGCGTGTAATGCAAGCCAAGTCAGGGTTGCGTGTTGTGAAAGAATCCTTCGTTGTTTCGTATAACAGAATCCAACCATATTTCATTTATACATTTAATATATATATATATATATATATAGTCAATGTTGCATAGAATAACAATTATCAAAATTGTGTGTAACACGATCCAAGAATAGTGTTGCATATACTGCAAGCTAATATGGTGTTGCGTATAGCGCAAGGTAATCTTGGTGTGTCTTACAATAGAATATATGAATGAAATTAAAAAGAATTTATCTTATAAAATATCGGGTTGTTACAAATAAAATCCATATTATTTTTCTAAATGATTTTTAGGAATGATGTTTATGAAACCCATTTCTATTCCTTAGTTTATACCATTATAAAATCATTATTAATACGAATAATGTTTTATGGGTAATGAAATGATTAGATGAAGAAATTATTAGGAAAACATAATATTATCTATAGGATATGATATGATGGAATATTTATGAAATCCATTTCATTTCACGGGTTATAATATGGGAAAATTTAAGGGCATTGAGGAAAAAATATGTATTATTTTCCTTATATAATTTTTTGGAACTATATATATATAATTCATTGGGTAATGATTAATGTTTTTTGATCTCAATGTGTATAGGTGATGTCATCCAAGGCCCAAAAATTCTTACATAGAAGCTTTTCAAAATAACATGTCATGACCCATCCTTGGGGCCCGTGCAGTGACTACCTCAAGCTCACCATCAATAGGCCAGGGGCTGGCGATTAGCACCAAAGGCGAATCCCTGATATAAAGGGAAGGCATTACCTTTAAACATGTAACACATATATTCTGAACTCATGCAGTTGAAACAACAAGTACTAAAATAGAGAAGAAAAGTGTGCTGAATGTAAGTGGTCCAGTATACAAACCCAACTGAACAACACGTACAAGTACAAGTAAAAAAGGGAAAACATATCCTAGATCATCCACCAGGGAATCCAACCTTAAGGGTAAGTACATAACTCGAACACTCATCCCTGATATACATCCCATCCATTCTAGTTCCGAGTAGCCTCCCATATGTCACCCTCAGCCTCGATTACTGATGACCGTCATCTGCACAGAACACAACAAGTTATGGGCGAAGCCCCTACAAGGGTGAGTATAACATACTTATTAGGGGACCCCAAGACCCATGAAAGACTCCCAGAATCTAGTTAGTGTAAACCATATAAGTAAGATAAAATAAATAAGTATCAACCAACCTTACATAGGTATATTCCCATACAAATTCCTTTGTTACAATTACATTTCGGCTGTAACTCTCAAGCCTATGAACAACCCAGTCCACAAAGTACGTGTAGTAAATCACCATAAAGATAATGGTTGAAAGACAATAATCATCTAACACATGTATACTAATCATGTAGAGAGGTAGATATGATTAGTTGTTTCCACTATATAATCTCCTCTATCGAAGGAACCTAGGATCCTGGAACAGTATCATCGGGGTCGAACCCACGTAGGATCTGGGTACATAAGTCTTCACTATCGAACCCACGGATGATCCTAGTATAGAAGTCCCTGCGTTTGATCAGATTGAGTATCCCGTTATAGATTTCATCTCTATCAAATTCACAAAGGATCCTGGTACAATATTATCTCTATCGAACCCACATAGGATTTTGGTACAGTATTGTCACTATTTACCCACGAAGGATCTTGTCATTTCAGTCGCATCCTGCCATAGGGTTCTCGCACACACCACGCTTGATTCCGGGATGGTCCCCTCCTCGAGCCAAGTGTCGATACATCAAATAACACAATGTCTTGATATGATGTATCATGTATTTTTGTCTCATCATAAGGAACTTAACGCGAAAGATGGAGCGTCATTCGGACGCCCGGTCTGAGAGTTATTGGCATTTTCGTTCCAGGGGCCCTGTTGGTTTTTAGGCTCCAACCAACCTGACCATATCCCAACTACATCCAAACCACAATCTGGGTATTCCAAAATAATTTCTTCTCTCCATGAATTCCATCGCCTCATATGGTTCTTTGATCAGACACCCGTAGCCCAAGATGTGGGCTAGAAGGTGTAAATGGCCTTAGCGCGTCCGGTTCCGGTCGGACCCAGTCGGACCGAGCCTGCCTGACCCGGTCCATGTGTGTGGCCTGAACCAAGGGAGTGGCCCGAACCAAAGGGGTGGTCCCACCCAAAGGCCTGAACCGACCCAAAGATTTGGCCCTTCTTGAGGGCAGCCCGACCGATGGGATGCTCGGCCCGTGGTGGCCTGGCCGAAGGGAGGCCTGGTCTATGGGCATCCCGGCAATGGAAGCCCGACCAGCTGTCTAGGCCGCAAGGCCGACTGGCCAAGCATGTGGGGTTACATACCCCTACCCTCAAAACTCTCTGTGCATTGTGTGATGCCCTTGTAACCATGGGACCCAAAAGGGTCTAGGCATGTCCGGCTGCCAGAGCAGCCTGTCGGTTCTGGCTCTGGCACGGTGCGACGACGCCTCGCCCCTCTGCCGTGGCCTTGCTGCCCGTGTCCCACTGTTAGACTCTGCACAACACGACAGCGGAGCATGCCTCCACTGCGGCCCATCGTAGTCGTGACTCCCCTTCTTCATGGAACGATGGTTTCGTGCCCTTTTTGGCAACCTGGTGGCCTTGCGCCACCGGTCTTCATTGTGGTCCCCTCTTCTAGTGGCACCGATGTGCCACCGTCATCATAAATCAAACAGGAACCAATGGTGGGACGTCGGGTCATGTTTTTTCGGCCTGCTCCCTCTTCATTAGGTTATAAAAATTGGACAACAACAAACATAACAAAAAAAAGTGGAAGGAGGTTTAAATTTAATCAAAACAAACCCCTACCACATAATATGTGATCGGTTAATAGAGTGGTGGGAAGGCAGCATCATTCCATTGATGTCAGGAGAAGATGACGTCGTCATTGGCGACATTCTTCACAGGAAGTGTCTTCTCTTTATTGACCTGGTTGGAGAGGGAGAAGACGGTGTTGTCATTCCTCGGTGGAGACGGGAGTTCTTCATTGGCATGATATTCCCTCAATCCTTCCAAGTATCCACAACAAGATTATGCCAACCCCAAAATAATAAAATAACACATCTTATTATATTTTTTCCTTAATGAATTCAAATTTATTCAAATTCATTATGTTACATATCGTAATTAAAAGGTGGTGTTGGCTCATTTATTTGGAGGGGAATGGTGAATAGGCTACAAAAATTTATGGGGGAAGGGAGGAGTTCATCCTCCTTAATTGGGGTTCAAGGGGAGTTAGAGAGGTCAGGTAGGAACCACCTAATAAAACCTTAAGGGAGGTTATGTGTGGGTGGGCCCCACCACCATGACCTCTCATGGGAGGTTATGGTGTGGTGTCTCTCACCTCCAACCACCACATGGTTGTTTTAACAACCACTAATAAAATAAAGTGAATATTTTATTTTATCCTATTCAATTAAAAACCTCCAAATATTATCTTCCACTCACGATAAAATGCAACTGTGGTGAAGGTCTCACTAAGGAATCATAGAAGCTACGAATTCATTGGTGACCTCGGATTTCCGTTCAGAGCATTGGTTCTAATGATATAAAATCCTGCTCATACGTTTACTGAACGTACCCAAAAAAACCTCCGAAATTGATTTCGGGTGCACCGGGTCTCAGAATCAGGCACTGTAAGAAACTACGGACTCATAAAAATCCCATTTATTTAATAAAAAATATTCCATGGAAATTATGGTCCATTACATATCAATGTAGGTACATGGGTTTTAATACCATTCCTAGCATTTTATGAATGTGTTGGTGGGTATCCTTAACATTAGATTTTCTATGCTTATATTATGAAAAAATACTATGTATTATTATATTTTTATTTTCTCATGGGCCATGTTATTTTATTTACATAGTATTCATGTCTTGTGTACTTCCAATCATTATTATATGACTTAATATTTTGAATTTTTTATGAGGGTTTTCTTTTTATATGTTATGATATTGTTATCATGACCTTATGTTTAGTTTATGACTATGTATCTATCATTTTTACCCATACTGAAAATCTGATCTCATTATTTCTTATGTTACCTTTCCCCAATGTTATAAAAAAGTATTAAATAGGGTATGATTTTAATGAGTACTAAATGGGGTGACTTTTTTGGTGGTATTAATGATATTTCACTAAATTTTTTAAAAAATGGGATCCATACATACAAAGGAAATAATATATACTTCTAATCATTTGTGTGTTTGTGTAATATATTGAATATTTATCAACAACTATTAAATATCCTTGTATTAAAAAAAGGGTCACCATAGATTGATATTCAATTCCTTTGGTCAGATGATTTGGATGTGATTGTAGTGACTCGGCAAAGCATGATCCATGATGGGAGATTTGGAACTGTTATAAGGGAAAGGGACATGAATCATCAGAGTGTATTGACATTTTAGACATCATGAAATTTTATAATTTTGTTTTAGAAAATTTTCTCCAATATCATAGATGAAAATTAATACCTATAGGTATCTCAATTATGAAGGTCATTTTGGTTGTGCGTCGAGAATGATTGAAGGAATATGTGAATATGGATGGGTGATTGATTGTTTTATTATATATCAAATCCCTAATGACAGGATACATGAATACATCATTTGATGAGGTAGATGGACCATAATCCCATCATGTATGAGGATGTCCTGTCATGAAAGATTTGATAATTGATAGTAGGACATAGTGTATCAACATTATAGATACCATGTCTATTCTAACTATAATTTAGTGACTAATTTTATAAATTGGAATATTATAAAAGGATTCGCATATTAAAGGGACAAATGTTTTAGTTGTCTTAATATACTAGATACATAATTTAAATTCTAATAACACATGATAATATAAAACTCACAATGTTTTCTTTGAAAACATTATTATTTCTAATATCATATCACTCCATATCATGAACCAACCACTTCCTAATATATTGGGTAAAATAAAATATATGGAAGTGATGATATTACATGTTCAGTATGGGTTAGCATATAGAAGAATCATTGAATAAATAATGAAGAATAAATATATCAAGGTAAATAATTAAAACACAACACATTTAACAAATCACTTGAGAAAAATATGGCAGGAATAAGTCCTGGAAAATATTTCAATATAAATAATCACACGATCATTAAAACATAAAAATAAACATTATAACTAATTAAATATTCACGTGTAATATCAAAAAATAAATTAATCATAATGGAATGAATAATTTTATGCATCTAAAATAACATTTTAGGCATTGTTCCCTGAAATATATATAAATGGGTAAGTCCTAATGCATGACCAAATGTAGGTTGACTCATGAGACCAACAAATGCATAGAGGGGAAATAGAAGGACCACCCATCACATACTATGTCTAAAAAATTTATTATATGAAATGAGTAAAATATAATAAATATAACAACAATTTATTTAAAAACTATCATATAAAATATTAACACTTTCCACAATAAAAAAAATTAACCTTAAAACATCCCTAAGAAATTGGTGAATTGTGATAAAATTGTACATCCCTAGTAAAAATGATCATAAAACACTCAAAATAATAATAAATATGGTATCGAAAAAACATATAATCCGTTTATCATTAGTATAATATATGAATGATCTCATTAATGAATATAAATACCAAAAAAGGATTTTTATATAAATATAACCATTTTATATTGAACATAACCATTTAAATCAGCAATGTTCACAAAAGAAATTAATAAAAAAATTAATGAAAATTACAATTTTATAATTGTAGAATATTTTTTAAAATATATTTATATCATAATGTTTTAATATTATATTTTTTTAATACACATTAAAATAATGACAGACATCACATTTTCGATATAAAAAAATGGAATTGTATTGAAAAATACATGAAATATCCTTCCAAAACATTTTATTTTAAATTTATATATTGGTAAAACTTTCAATATTATTTTTTATAGGTTATAAGAACTATTAAATCCTTTATAGAAAACATGGGTTTTGAATAAAGAGTATTTATAATGAATGGGAAAGTAAAGTCATATTTTCTTAAAAACATTATGTCAATCATTTTTACTACCAATTTATTAAAAAAATTGGTTCTATTACTTTAAAATGATAACAAATAAATATATATCAAGAAAATAATTTTTTTGTATTATATTAATTTCAAATAATTCTCCCATGGGAGACATAAATATAAACAATCCTGAATAATGATGAGATTGGGAGACAAACTCATACCAATTTTTTATGTTCTGAATAGCAAGACTACTAAGATATGTAACATAAAACTAATAATTAATATATATGTAGAATAATATATTTCTTATATAACAGATTAGTGGGGAAATATTTACACCACAAAATGAAAATAAGTGGTGACTATGAAATATGTCTCACAGAATGAAATATGGGATGGGAAACCCTAACCACTTGTTCGAATTACTTTGTAGATTTTAGAACCTCTTGAATAGTAAATAATGGCTTATTAAATTGTATTATTGAACCATTCTCATATATATTATACCAAATATTATTTACATAGTCAATTATAACATATTTATTATATTTGTTTTGAAAAAATACCTTTTGATGTGATAATTGCTTCAATTTTTATGTATTTTTTCGATAATTTTTCCCGTTTTAAATTGATCATGATTACATAATATACGGAATTTTAGACATGATATAATTATAAATTTTCCTCTATTTATTTAATCACAGTAATCCATTAAATTTAGGGCATGAAAATGGATAAAAAAATTCATGGATAAGGTGTGTTGTATGTATAGATGATCATTTTCTCCATTTTCCACAATTGATGGAATAAAAGGAAAAGAAATATTAATTAACCTTAATATAAGTATAAATATGTTATATATATATATAATAAATTATAAAATTCTTATTTCAATCCATTTAATAAAATGAAAAACATTTCACATCGTTACATGGAGGTGTAGTCCACACATACACATGATCGCTATTATTAATTTACGGTGGATTATAAGGGAATAAGTTAGATGTGATATTATTATAAATTATGGATAGATATATAATAATAAAATATTATATACATTAATATTAATCATTACTAAAATATATAAAATGAATATGTGAGAAAATGAATCACTTCTTTCTGTTTTCCTCTAGTCCCCCACATTCGAACGACGTTATCTTATACATCACAGAATAGAGAGTAATAAGGAATATATGTTATTATAATTAATTAATTATAATAATATTATAAATATCATATATATATGACAAATTCAATATTACATATATCCTTGAATGTTGGTGATGAATAATGAATATCACTGGTTCACATAACAGTACTCGACCATTCACATGAATGATGATTTCATAACCCATTTAATGGGAGAGAAGATGAATATTAGTAATTAATGTGACATAATAAATATCTTAATATTAAATATGATATTTTTATTATATACTAATATTTTAATTATTATTTAAATAGGTGTGGTATGAAATAACAAAAATTGATCTGTTATGTACATCACCTCATCTTCAAAAAACATCATTTCGTTTGAACCAAAATCCTTCATATGATGGCTTAATATAAATAATAATTCATATTTTATTATAGGATAGAATAAATATATTGATTTGTTAATTTTATTTTCAGTATCATGGGTTTTGGGATTTTTAAAATGAATGAAGAGGGGTGTCTTTCTATATGTTAGGTGAGTGGCACAAATGTAATATTTTGTAAAAAATTGTTTTCACATATTTTTCACATAACAAAAATCTAGAGTATGTTAAATTATCGATAATAAGAGATATACTTTTTATATAGTTACATAAAATTTTTGTTATAAACATTTTCATCATTTTTAACATCATATTTTTAGTTCAATCCCCCAAAAAGAAATTTTACATTAACCGTGTAAAATATAATTTGTTTTACTATTCATCATAAAAAAAATTAAGTTGGAATTTTAAGAAAATTTAATTTATGTTTATTTCAATCATTAAATCCAATTTTCAAATATAAATTCATATATTTGTAAAAATATCATTTCAATTTACTCCCATATATGGGGTGATAATATGAGTTTTCAACGATAACATATTCAAATTTTTACAATGTTTTATTTATAAATTATATTTGAAATTGATTCCAATGATATAAATTGGATATATATATATATATAATGTAAAATTATTTCATATTAAAAACATATTATAAGAATATGTTTTTTAATGGAATTAATTAAATTACACTATGTAGAAAAAACAATTATTTTTCAACATTCACATAAAAAATTATCTTTTATAAAAATATAGGATATTTAAAAAATTTAATTTTTACATGTATATATTAGTAATTAATTTTATATTTTGAATTAAAATTTCTTGATTGTCTTGAAAAATAATTTTAAATTATATGAGTAGAGAGAGACCGATCAACATTTTAGAAAAAACACATTTTTATCAAAAAAATATTTCATTTTCATTAAAATTGTTCTAGTTTAATATATAATTAATAGATAACCTGGAATTTTATTTTATAAATTTTTAATACATATTATTTTCATATTTTATTTATTATTATTAATATCCACCAACATAATGATTATGTTATTATTGTCATTTTAAAAACATAATTTTTTAATAGTGTATCATGATTGGTTCAAACTAGACATTGGGTGCAATTCAAGGTATCAATGTGATTGAATTTATTTAAAATTAAATACATCATAATATCTTGGATCATTACATTCTATTCTATTCTTGGTGTTTCCTATCATATATGATATTGAATATGATTTACCTATTTTAAAATATCATGGTGTGATATTATACCCCTTACAAAAAATGTGTCCCCATAATTTAATATTGATATAGGTAATCATGGGTTTGACATTTGAAAATACCATTATTTAAATCCAATTTCATGAAATTGGTGAATAAAACATCATCGTGATACGTGTAAAATGCAATTATGAAGTCCATATAGAATACTTATGTAATTATGATTCCATGTAAGACAACATAGGTGAGAACTGAAGATAAGGACATGGAAGAAAAGAATAAATAATGATTGTTAATTTCCGATAACACTAATTAAATAATTAGTTAACTGCATAAGTTTAAATAACAAAAAAATATACATATCTAATTGGTGGAAAGACAATCATTTCATCATATATGAGTGTATTAAAATACTATTTTAATTTCAAGGTTCTTTTTCATAGCGATATGGAATTATTTTAAATTTTATTAATATATGTAAATATAATATATAAAATATTTAGGTTTCATATGAATAATCTCATAATTGGGTTTTACTTCCATCAATTTACACTTCAAGTTTATCTCCATGGAATGAATATTAAAAAAAATTTCATTTTTACGTATAAATCACTAAAATTAACATTTAATAGCTAATAAGACCCACAAAATAGTGAAATGTTAATCTTATAATAATTACTAAAACCATAATAATTATAAAAAGTTATGTTGTAACAAAAAAAATTCTAATTAATCCCTTATATATGTTTTTTTCCATTCAGATCATCCAAAAAATGACTAAACGGATTCAGAATAAAGGATACTAAATAAGAAATATTTTCCCCAAAAAATTATAATGTTGCTATTATAATAAAATTCCAAATATGTTAATACATTGATCACCATAAACCTTATTAAAAATATTCCTATGTCTAAAAATAATGTTATAGTCTATTGAACATATTCAATATATCATTACAAGAAATTATCTCTAGCATTTGTAACATAACACATCAAATCACTACCCATTTTCATGGTCACTAAAATAATACCATAATCTCATCATTTTTTACTTTAATCTCTTCATACAAGAAACAATTAATGGTTATAATAACAAAATCTTGCTCTTTCCAAGAGTTTCAACTTGTTTTTGAACCAATTTTTTTTGCCTTCAGTATAATTCAACACATTCTGTCAAATACCATATGAAATGGTACAAAATAGAAGCCGTATACATTCAATTATTTATATAAATATATTATAATTAATAAAATAAATTTACAACATATTTCATTAATCTAAATATACAAGAATATTAAAAATTCAACATCGGTTGTATTAAAATGTTAATCTTGAATGTGATCTAATATATTCATCTAGGTATATTACCTTGATTCTTTATGAATTCATTTACATAAATCACCATATCCGTATTATTGGATCATTGAACATTAGAAATTTATATCATTCCCATTCTATCATTAACATGGTAGTATTTCTCTCCACACATGTAATAGACACTCATTCCCCTCACACATGTACTAGAGTGTTTGTTACTACAATAATTTCAAGTGGGAAAATCATTCTTTATTTTATTCGCTTTAATTGTTTTTTCATTCTCTCTCATACAGTTCATCTTTAGATTCTATTCAATGCCATAATTATTAGAGATTAATTTTTCCCTTTTATCATATGATATTATTTCCTTGAATGATGATAATGTAATGTAAATTATTTCCCTTTTAATTATTGTCTTAATCCCATCAAAGCCTTGAAAATTTATTCTCTTTGGATTACATGCATTGATACAATTTCCATTACTTCCACTGAGAAATATTTCTAAACAATAGAATAAATAATATTAGTTAATAACATTTTGAAAAACAATTATATCCACAATACTATAGAAACACTTAATACAACATGAATATTTTATGCATACATATTCTCAAAATCCTAATTATGGTTTATTTTTTGTTATATTTATTTTAAAATCCTTCATAATAGGGTGTGTATACAATTTGTTTCATGATAAGAATATACTATGTGGGTGCCAAAGCAGGAGCATAGTAAGGAAAAATTTTGTGCGGAAGGTGACAATTAGATCACTCCCAATGAGTCCTTTTAAGAGTTATTACCAAAAGGTACATGTATTCCCAAGAAACAATAACTTATAAAATCCAGATAAGGATATATTTTCTTACAAAAACACATAATTAATTACATACCAAAATATGAAGATGCTCTTATATACATATCCTCAATTTCTCTCTTAGTTTTATTTTCCAAAACCTATGTTTTCTTAAATCGTATTCCCAACTATTCTACTAAACATGATATTATACCAACTATTTTGACCCTGACCCGAGTACCCCATTGTTGATGACTACACTATTACATTATGGTTAGAAAAAAAGGATATTCTCTTGAAGAACAAAATATTTTATTTGTCATAGTAAACCATAAACATAATTCAAATTATAATTTCAATTGAAAACAACAAAAATATGAAATTTTTTTTGTTTTAGAATGTAATTATTCATAATAAAATATCCATGCATAAAAATCAAAAAACATATCATGCTTTCTTATATAAAATAAAATAGAAGAATTAGTTTGTCTCAGATGTTCAGTATGGGTAAATTTATGTTGATATCCATGTATAAATAAGTAATAATCAATATTAAATGGTAAATAATTGAAACAAATAAAATTTAATCAACAATGTAACCAAAATATGATAAGAACAAATGTTGATCAAATAATTCCATATAAATAATGACTTGAGATTTAGAAATAGTAAATTAAAATTCTATAAAATAAAATAATCATAGGTAATATCAATAATTGATTAATGATGTGGTAATTAATATTTATGGTCATCTAAAAAATACATTCGACGCCTTGTACATAGAAAGTTAAATAAATAGGTAAGGCGTCATCCAAAATATAATCTAGTATTAATTGTGAGAAATATTGATGCATCGATGATTTACAACAGGACCCAATAATCGCTTAATAACTCTAATTTAATCAATATTTTAATGTTTTTAAACATAATAAATATATAAAATAATTTTTCAAAACTATAATGTGAAATTTTTATACATACCCAATAAATAATCATAATCATATATCTTCAAGATTAAATTGTCATATAGTTTTTAAAAAATTCACCCCCATTAAAACGGATCATAAACCACCATAAGAAATATCCATTATGGTATAAATATTTTATATCCTCATTTATTCATAATTAAAATATATGAATAATGTCATTCATTAATATAAATACCGGGAAATGATCCATAAACCATTTTGGATAAAAATAAAACTAATATTTTGCTGATAAATTTGTAAAACTATAAGTTCACAAAATAATTTAGAACTAATTATCAATAAAAATACCCTTTTATATGTTTTAAAATAATCATTAAACATTTATTGGTGATGATGGTGTAAAATTATATTATGTTTCACATGATAAACAAAAATATTACTTACACATTATTGGTAACATCCAAACAAATATCGTTTTAATGAAGACATCATTATTCCATTGAACTTTTTTTGTAAAAAGTAAAAATGGGATAAATTTTATTTAATAAATTATTTTTAAATGGTAAAAAAAAATTTAAAACATTTTTATAAATAAAAGATTTTGATGAAAATTGATTTCAAACCGATATTCTAAATAATTTTTTTTGAAGTACTATGTCATTCATTTTCAAGGACATGTTGTTGTAAAATCGAACTAATACTTAATTTTATTTGAAAAATATTAGGTTAATAGAATACATATATTTAATTGTATACCCATCAAATAATTCACCAATTGGGGATGTAAAAATAAATAATCTATATTAATGATGAGATTCCGATGTAAACCAATACCACAATGCTATCTTTCAAATAAAAAATCCTAATAAATGAAATGTAATAAATGAATATTTATATATATTGAATATAAATATATTATTTATATAACATATAAAATTTAAATTATATACATCACACACAAAAATTAATTAGTCCATATGAAACATGTCTCATGAAAGTAAATGTGAAACAAAAAACCCTTACCACATGTTTAACTTCTAATGTATGTGCCTAAAAATCATATTTTATAAATATATATACGATAAAAATATTTTATATAACCATTATCATATATATCAGAACATATATTTTATAAATATATTATTTTATAAATTTTTTTTTTTGAAATCATTTGTGAAAATCAATGTTTTAGGTGATAAATGCAACATCTTTCATGTATGTTTTGGTTCTGTAATTTTGTCCCTTTTTATTTTATCAATGTTAAATAAACTAAATAAATTTAACACAACTATTTTTATTGAATTTATTTATATTATATTTATTTATATTAATTTATAGTAGATATATATAGAAAATTGATTATGCCGTTCATGGAGACAATAGGTCGAACATTCACATTAATGATGTTTCAATTTTTATTGAAGATACAATTAAAAAAATATATTAATAAAACATTAAATAAAAATAATTTTGTTACATATATAATTTATGATATTAAAATCCATTAATATTACAATACATTTAAATATAAATTTAAAACCAAATCTCATCGTTGTGTCAAGGAGATATTCCACACGTACACATGAATGATGTTATTAGTTTCCAATGGTCTCTTAGTTAATAAGATTTATGTTACATTATATATCAAAAAAAATATTAGACAATAAATATCACATATATGTATTAAATAGTATAATTACTACTTCCAATGTAATTTTATTTCATATAAACTAATCACATAATTTTGTGCGGAAGTAGTCTCTCATAAAAATGACAGACATTATTGTATCCCTCATATAATATAATTTTTGAATTTACATGTGATATTATATTTAAGTTATTATAATAATATCAAAAATATAATATTAAAATATTAAATCCATCATTACATATATCTTATATAGGTGGTGATGATAACAAATAACATTGGCTCATGAGGCATTTGTCCTTTGTATACATGAATGTTTATTTCACAGCCCATTTTATAAATGAGGGGAAATATGTGGATAATTTCAATAACGTAAAATCATATAACCACAAGTATTATATTGGATCAATAATGTCATCATTTTTTATAGTAATATAATTAGTTGAAGGAATAAATAAAATAGAACTCTCAATTTGGGACGTTACCTCAACTTCATACATCTACTTTTTGTTTGGACAAAAACCCTTAATGAGTTGGATTTTAAAAAATATATATTATTATAGGTTCAGAGTTGGGTTGTAATTAAATTATTTTTCTATGTATATAATAAACCAATAGGTTCTCTATGTGTGATGCATAGAGTATATGCTATGAACTTTTATATGTCCATTGATTGGAATGTTTGTAATTTGTAAAAAGAAATTGGTGAATCCATTGTATTCACATGTCAAAAGGCACAAAAATGCGACATTAGTGAAACTAAAAAATATAATGACTAAATATATTCAACCAATGGGTGTTTTACATGTTTGGGGTCATTTTTAATCATTATCTTTTTATTTTAACCAGGAAGTACATCAATTTGTATCTTAATCATGGTAAATATTTTTTTTATGGATTTACTATTTATTATAGTCAAAAGATATGTTGTAATTACTATATAATAAAAAATATGTTTATTTTATAAAATTAATCCCTTTTTTTTAATTAAATTCATTATTTGAATAAATTAAATTTAAAATTTATCTTATAGATGTGATGAGAAAGAAATATTTGAAAGATAAAATGTTCAAAAGTTTTAAAAATTGTAACTATAAATTAAATATATAATTTATTATAATTTGTCAACTTGGATTAATAAATATATAATTGAATCTATTTGTCATTATAACCCATCATAATTTTTTTATGTTTTAAAAGGATATCAATAAAATAATAATTCTTAAAAGAAACCATTATTTTTAACTATTCAATGAAAATTTTATATTTTTTGACAAGTGTATAAAATTATCACAAATATCAATTTAAAATGTAGGATTTAATAATAAATTAATTTTTCTAAAATAAAATTTTCATTATTCGTAAAACAGTTTTATTTAAAAAATTTATGAATACAATGAAAAAATAGTGCATTTAATAAGCAAAATGAATTATTTTCAGAAAAAATTACCCATTCATTAAAATGGTTCTTATTATATTTATAATAAAAATATGACCATTGAATTATGATTTATACATTTTTAAAAAATATTAATTTAATATTTTATTTTGTAATATTAATACTCTAAAATGTAACATCATGGTTATTATGGTCATGTTTAAATAATAATATTTCAATAGAGTAACATGTTTCATTATATCCCAATTTATCATGGATTACAAGCTATCAAGAGATTTAATTTAGTGAAAATTAAATTTATCATAAAATCTAGTGGGGTAAAATTCAAATGTAAATTTTTATTTAATTTTATAATTTATATATAATATGATGTTCTTATTTTAAAATCTCATTATGTTATAATAATCATGCAGTTATGATATCGGGTGGTGAAATGATAATGTATCTTTTCAAAAAGGGATATCCTATATAATGAATCTTCTTTTATATTTCACTGGTATGGTGGATGATAGAAAAATGTGATTTCTTGGGTAATTTCTAGGAAGCCATAAATTTATGGTGGGATTCATAGTTCGATGGATTGGAATCATGGAGGCTCAAGGGTGGTAGTGGAAGGGGTTTTATCCTATGACCCCCTGTCAACCCACCCTGAATTCCACTGAAATAGTGATCAATGATGTTTTGAAAAATTTCCTCACATGAGTATCCCCTTATAGTATAGGATATCAACTAATGATGAAGGATTATGTGGTTACTATAGAGAGACAATATCCTCGTATCATAGCTAATGATCCCAGAAGAAAATAAGGAAAAATATCATCCAGATGGACATAAAAAAGAACCACAAGGAATTAAGAGAGAAATAGTAAAACATATAACCCATGCTATAAGAAAATGAAATTTCTTCCCATCCAAAATTCATATCTGTTATATTCATATCTATAAATACTAGAAAATCCAATAGAATAAAAGAGATAAAAATAACTAACTCCCCAAATGGATTGAGTAGTATCCCAATCATTGTATTCACGCTCCATCCCAATCGATATCAAACATCTACCACAAGTACATTTTTCTTTTGAGTAATATCATCTATAAATTATATTTGAGTACCAAATAGTGGCCCAAGAAGTTCATCAGAATGAACTAGTAGTCCACCACCACCAGTTTCTAAAAGAATATCTATTTCATGAATTTATAATGTATGGTGATGTATTTTATAAGAACTTTAGTGATGTGATAAAAAAAGATATTAAAAATCCATTGTCCATAGGATCTATGATGTCACCTAGGAAGGACCTACCTATATCATCCAGCTCCAGATTTTTTTGATCACATTTTGATGACCATTCGAACCATAGTCACCACACAAAACATAATGGATCATCATATAATTGAAAATCATCATATATCATATTTATTCTTGGTACTCATATTATTATTCCATATTCTTTGGTATCATGTGTAATCCAATGAAATCATCCTGTAATGTATTACTCATGTATAATAAATTATCCAAAATGATCCTCTCATAATTTTCATAAATCATGACTCCATTATCACACAAAACCCATTGATATCATATCTGAATTCCATTAATTTAGAATGATCAATTATTAGATAATATATAAGGATATAATTAATTAATTACAATTCATATAACATGAATGTATATCTCCCATATTTAATTGTTCTAATTACAATATTCCCATTTTTTAATTACACTAATACATAAACATATTCTACATTAATTTATAATTATGTCCTAGGGCCATGTGAAGACAAATTACATTATTTTACATCCAACAAAATTTAATTATCCTTACAATTAAATAGTGCATTTTAAACACACAAAATTAGGACTTCAAAAAACATGGAATTAAACATTATACATTTATGACATTTTCAATGGGCTTCCATCTTTCACTAAAAATAAATGTAAGTTTTATTGAACTTAATATTCACTAAAACATTATAAACATAGAAAATAATTAATTATATGACATACCATGGTTGTATCATTAATAAATAACAAAAGATAAATAATCTATTATCACACTAAATCAGTGTCCAAGAATATAATTTTAATTTTATAATTGTTAAATTAGGGTATTTAAAAGTTTATAAATATATTTTAGAAAAAAAACTAATAAATATTTTGATCAAGGTTCAATGGATTGTAATTATAAATGAGTATATAAATGTCACATAATAAAAAATAGTGAAATTGTATTGTATCGATTAGATACCACTTACCATAGGATTAGAGAGTACCATTTTTCTAGAACCAACTTTTAGTACATGATGAAATGATAGAAATTAATGAAACAAATAAAATCCCTAAAAAGAGGAAATATTATCATTAATTTAGGGTAATGACTTTGTAAGTACCATAATATATAATATGAGGTGGGGTAATTATTAGAATTACCTTGGGGAATGAATTACCTCAAATAAAAGAAAAAATGTATGAGGAATAAGGTAAATAATACAATATTTAAGGTGTTGATAATGGGAGATTACTATGGGGTTTCTGTGAAATTGGGGGATATGAAAATTGAGTGATTTTTAATAGATAAATTTTTGGTAAAATTCCATTCAATCACTAAAAACTATTCTATGACCCATCGACTGGTAGATGGGTATCATCGACCAGCTAGCAATATTATATAATGTTTTCTATCATTCATTTATTCTATAAGCTTATTATTGGGACTATATAATCAAGGTCTCATTCCCTACCATCTTATTAATCATTATAACACCACTAAAAATCAATGAACCCCCTTAGACAACATTGTTATAATAATGGTAAGATAGATGGAAAATATTAAAGAGGTATATACCTCATTGAAGTGATCAGGTGTTATAATCGCTCTATAATAATGATGTTCATCACTAAGATATACTATGAAAAATCATTAATCTCCATCATAATCAAATGTTTCCATTAAGAAAAAAAATTATCACGACTTGCACATTTCTTCCATAGAACGTCCATATTTCCGGAACACATGAATTGGAGGAATGGATTTACTAAAAATAAAATTCACATTATGATATGAAATAAATAAAAAATTATCATTAAATGATGCTTTATGCAATAGTTAAATTTCATCTGCATCAATATCATGATATGTACTATGAATGTCCCACTAAAAAGGGACATGTGAAATATGTCATGCATTGAACATAACAAATATCAAATGGAAAATAAGTATACTACTAGGTTGACCCTCTCCACAATATAAATTATCCAAATGTACCAGGGGTTCATTTTCCCCTTCCTATATAAGTGTTGTCTCATCAATCATGGTGAAATATAAAATAATTAAGGTTTACCTATATTAAAAACTGTAGAGACCCTAAGATTATCGTACATGGACATTACATTACTTTTGCGGAATACTTAGTACATAACAAACACACACACACAAGGATCGTAATAGTTTAGTGTCTTTGGAAACTCGAAACGTAATCTTCTAATCGTGGTGAAAGATCGTCAATATCTCCCATAAAGATCTTCCCTTTTTTTTACCTAAAAACCTTTCTTTATATCCTGGGGAAAAAAACATAAAAGGGTGAGCTCAAATGCTCAGTAAGGGTAAACAAAAGAGATATCAATCACATCATATGCATAAGAACATAGCTTTTGGAAATCTTAACCTGCAAAAGAGCTCATAATATCATAACATGGGAAAAATCATAGAAGTGAAAATGAGATCCCCATAATCATAACATAAAACTTGAAACATTGTGGCATGCACACATAATCATGGAAATCATTTCTTGTTAGTCATGACTCATTGCCAAGACTATCTTAGTGGACAAAGTCCCTTTCTGAACCGAGTTCACTCCTCGTTTCAGTCCTGTATCACTGAACCGAAATAACCTTCCGTTCCAGCCATGTCTATCTCATGAGATATAAAATCTTTACCCAATGCATTGGAGGGAGATATAGGTCCCACCCATCTCATAATTAATCCTTTCTTATGTGTGCCACATAATCATAAAACATACATCATTGCATAACACATGTAACAAAAATGGGATTCTTGAAACATCATGACATCATAAATCAATTCATATAAGATAAAGGAATTCATAAACATAATTCCATCACAACATAGTCAAATCAATGTAAAAATATGGATAGAAACAGAACCCTTTATTATATTAGATGGAAAATAATTTTGATAAAACACTTGAATTGAATTCTTGAGGAAAATATCCTTTCTTCTTCAAAATCAATTTCTTTTCACAAAACATCATGCAATTTTAAAAGAAAGAGATTTTTTTGAAAATAGTCATGAAATCTTTTAGAGGAATCTTCATGAAAATAAGGCTTTATAAAACAGTAGAAATCCGTTCGTGCCGTATAAGATAAAAAAAACATTCTTCGTACTTTTGTCGGAAAGGTCAAAAAGTACCTCGTACGAAAAACGACAAAAGATTCCTTTCATTTCTTTTACTAAAAACTCACCGAAGGGTAAAAATGGATTTAAACAATTTTAGGTGGATGGAAATAATATTACATATTTATGAAACATGGATGTGGATGATAAAATACACCCCAGTAAATACTTACGAATAAACAATATCGGATAAAAATAAGATTGTGATATTTCCCTTACCTTAGGTCCGATTTGCTTTGTACGTGTCCGAAGCTCCTGTATAATGGTTTAAATAATGTCATTGACTTATTACAGAATCATATTCATTGTTATGATATCATATATGGTTCACTTATGACATTATATTACCCGTTCTTTTGTAAATTCCATGTTAAAGAAGCGTTTTGGGTAAAATAGTTTCTTTTATCGTAGGTGTTTTGACTTGTTGTTCTTGACATTATTATTACTTATATCATGATTTACTTACTTCCAGAATATAAAATATGATTTATATATCATATATATTCAGTATATATATATATATATATAATAGATAGATAAATGAAATGAAAAACACCGTTCATGGAGACGGTAGTCCGTACGTACGCATGAAAGCTGTTTTCCTTTCCCTATTGTCTTGAATGGAAGTAAGTAGATGACATACATATATATATATATACATAAATCCAGTAGCTTTATAATGTCATATATTTCATTATTATTTCTTATATATACTTTATAATCATTCTTAAATGGTTAACATAGAGAATGAATCTCATCGCGTCGTGGAGACGGTAGTCCGTACGTACGCACGAGCGATGATATCATTTTCATAAATATTGAATTGAATCGGAGTGGATTATACAATATATCAGAATCAATATGATGTTGTAATAACTATGTATATTTATTCTTTACACCATTATACCCATCCATGTAAGGTGGTGGTGGAAAATAGATTACACCACGGCGTGGAGACGGTATTCCGTACGTACGCACGCGCGATGATTTCTTTTTCCGTAGGATAGATAGATGGTGAAATAGGGTTGTTTCATATTTATAATAACATATCAGTATATGAGTGATACTGATGTTATTACTTCATAATGAAACAACCTAAGAAGAAGAAGTGGAAGAAGAAATAAAGATGAAAGAATTGGTAACGGTAATTACCTCTTCTTTGAAGCGCCTCTTTGAGACATCCTCTTAGGGCACTAAAATTGGTCTTTGAGGAAGACCAGAACCTCTAGGATGTTGATAGGGAAGTGGAGAAGAGATTTTTGCAGGTGTTGGCCGAGCTTGAGTGATCAAATTGGTGTGAGGAGGAGGGGGAGGAGGTGTCCTTTTATAAGGGAGGAGAGGGGAACCTTAGGAATATCTCAAAATATTATTTTATATTAAAGTCAAAATCGGTTTATATTGGTTACAAAGGGTCTTATTTCGAAGATAAAGTGGGGATGGGTCGAAATACTATCAACCAATATGATTTAGACAAGTTTAGGTTATTATTTTAACCTTATCAATTAGATTTAACTCTAAGTTAAATAATTTAACTTTTACCGTTTCTTTTTGTTTTCTTTCACTATATGGTTAATACACTTACTATAAAATGCCAAACGAACCCAAAATTGTATATTATTAATAAATATATCCTTATCTAAGTCATTTGGCCGAACCTTAGATTTTTAGGAATAAAATAACAATTAATAATATAATATTTGATTTATAAACTATTTTGTGTCAATTTTGACACTATTTGATATATGATTTTTGTGAAAGTCATAACAGAATTATATGTTCGAACCAAGTTTCTTAAATCAACACTAATATATCATAGTAACCTAGAAAATTAGTTTAAGTCATAAAAAGTCTCAAATTACATTCATTTGAGCATTTATAACATCAATTATGTTAATATTTCCTCAAAAGGGTAATTAATGCATCATCGTTGTGTCATAAATAAATAAATATATTTAAAGTCTAAAAATTATAAATAAAATATAATTATGTAGGAAATCTTTTTAGCTTTCTAATGAATATTTATAGTCGAATTTATCTTATGTATAACCCCATATTAAAAATGTTTTAGTTATTAATCTTTGATTTTAACTATTTTAACTATTCATTAAATAATATAATATTAAATGTCATAATCTAATCCAAGTGGACCTAAATGGTCATATTATATTCATAAGGTTGTTTTTGGTCGCGTTACACTTATCCAATAGAATTAGGACATGTGTTAGGGTAATAGTAATATCATATTTACCTTAGTTACCCTATTTACTATTAACCGTGGTAAAAAAAGTAAAAAGTTACTATTCACCAAAAATTATTTTCATCTCATTGAACCACATTTTACTTACTGACATCAACCGTGTCTCTCGGATTTTTGAAATTCCATTCACAGAAGCGGTAAAATTAAGATTTATGAAGAAATTAATTTTTTTAACTACCACTTAGTAGTTTCACTACTCATCAAAAATTGATGTTTTTCAGAACAATGCCAAAATTTCATCCTAAGCTATATTTCATATTCCGAATTCAAAAATGAAGTCTATTTTACCAAATTCATATCATAGAATTTGCATTAATTAATTTTATAATTAAATCCCGCTGTTAAAACAAATAGCGTGTTTTTAAGAAACAATATCTATCAAAAGATTGACACTTGATTATGTCTGGTTTAAATGTGAAATTACATCCAATGACCAACATTGTATTAAATTGTAAAAATATATTCTAAATATACTTTAAAACCACTCAAATTAATAATTTATCACTATTGATTATTTCGATTAAAAAAGTTGTTTTTAATTATAATTTAGTAATTTTCACTATTCATCAGAATATGAAAGTTATTCGAAAAGTACCAAAATTTAACCTTAGGCTAAATTCGATACTCCGAATCCAAAAATGAAGTTCATTTTGAAAAATAAGATTTACAGAGTTTTAAAAAGTGGTTATTACTATTCATAACGGCTAGTTTTAATAATATTTTAATAGCATATCGTTGTTTAGTGAAACTCGGTATTGCGTATTACACACGCTATCGAGGAAGGTCGTGATTGTGTGTAATGCAAGGCAAGTCTAGGATGCGTGTTGTGCAAGCTCCTTTTGGTGTAGCGTACAACACAAGACTTTAATAAAATTAAAAAGAATATTTTTTTTATAAAATCTTGGGCTGTTACATTCTACCCCCCTTAAAATGAATTTCGCCCTCGAAATTCGTCGGGGTTATAAATGGTTTACTATTTGAAAGTTTCTTTAATAGAAACCCACATCGTAAAAAGGAATATCAAAACCAATCTTTAAAAAAAAAAGTATGAAACGTAACGGTTACCCAAATAAACTAATCATTGGGTTTCCACATAGGTGAAAATATGGATATGGAAGAGAAATCTAACCATCATGTTCTGATGGAGAGTGGTAGAGAACATGGCTATGGAAAAGCCAATAATCACAAATCCATAAATTTGTGATGATCTAAGGTACCATCCGATTCATCAGGTATAAGATCACTAGGACAACATTTTTGGTTTTCATGATCATTTCCCTAAAGTTGAAAATTTGAATTGGAATAAATACTTTCTTTATTTTGGTACAATCTCACTATTTTTCGTGCCTAGAACAATTTCCACTTCATCTCTTAAATAAATGAAGTTGAATTTGTTATTCGTGAAGTGTTAGCAGATCATGTGATAGAATGACGGGTCATTCCATCTGTCTCAAACAAAAGGTTAGCAAAAATTATATACATAAGTCGATCTATAGTGAGATTAATCATATATAGTTCCTAAAATGGACTTATACTTCATATATCATACTTCTTAATATAATAAAACTAGTTTCTACTAAACAGGGACTTCCTGTAGGCCAGTGGTAGGCGATAAAGGCCAGTCGCACTTCGGTTGTAGGTTCGATTTCCACAGCCTTGTCCGAAGCGATGGGCTGTCGCCCGTCCTGCAGGTTGTCATTTTTCCAAAACTATATAACATCCCATCAATAATATCGAAAAAACAAACAATACTAACTTATGTCCAACATAATCCATTCCAATCTTTTAGGATTATCCATAATACTGCAGTTGACTCTCATAATATAGTGAAAATGATTACCAGAGATTTAACACCATCATCGATCCCCATATATCATAAGATATGTTTTGTTGGTCACATTCCAAAAATTCAAAGTCCTTAATCGTGTATTCTCTTGAATACCTTAGTGAAACATGAATGCAGTTTAAAAGTTAACACCTTCCACATACTAAAATCCTCAAAATTCTATATACTCAAACCATGATATCACTTAGTCCTTATATCAATCATGAGATCATGAATACTGTTAAACATTTCATTTTCTCGGTTTCCCTTCATTATGCGCATAATATCTCAATCACTTTGAATACCACATTAGACCAATACATAAATATTCCAATATTCCAAGATACAACATTATTTTGGAATCCCATTACATAAACACTTAATCATTCCACCACATCGTTGTCATATTCAACATTGCCAATAGTGATCGCATGTGACTTCCCTTTGTCCTTTCCCTTAAGCGGTTGCTCATGTCGATCATCACTAACCCTTGGATTAGGGCATTTATTAGTATAATGCCCCATTTCCTTGCACTTGAAGCATTGAAGTGTTAGTTTTACGTTCTCTGCAGTGTTTGCTTTATTCAATTCATTAGAATCCCATTTTCCATTACTTCGACACTCAGCTGCTCGATGACCTTCTTTTCCACACTTAAAACATTTTCTAGTCCCTTTAAGACAATATCCACCATGCTTCTTTCCACACTTTGTGCATAAGGAAACATTCATCTTCTTTTCACCATTATTCTGAGTTTTCTCCTTGAACTCCATCTTTCGTTTCTTGTCAAACCCATGAGATGGATATGTAACACCAACTTCCATTTCTACCTTGATAGCACAATGAACAATTTCTTCATAGCTACTGAAGTCTCTTATAGCTAATGCCCTTCGAAGACTTGGTTTTAAGCCACTGAAAAATCGATCAACTTTACTTTCAGGTTGGATGATAATACCAGAAGCGTACCTTGCAAGTCTTGTAAAATTCGCTTCATAGGTACCAACAGATTCATCATTCCTTTGCTTCAGTTCAAGAAACTCTTTCTCCATCTTTTTTCGGAGAATACGAGGGAAGTACTTATTGAAAAATAAGTTCTTGAACTCGTCCCATTCCATAGACTCAATTTCATCCCTTTGCCTCGTATTCTTAATAAGATTCCATCATTGATCAGCATCTCCTTCCAAACGATACACTGCTAGGATGACTTTATCATGTTCAGAACATTGAAGAACTGAAAATATCTTTTCAGTAGTACTAATCCATTGTTCAGCAACTAATGGATCAGTAGACCCACTGAAAGAAGGCGGACGCTGCCTCATGAAGGATTCAACAGAATGTTGCTCCTTCCTTTGCTCGTTTGGAAGTCCTGCATGATTCATAGCTTGAGAAAGTTGTGTGAGCATGGCTACAAGATTTTTCATTCCAGCTCCCATATCGTTTGGTTTCTCAGGGGGACAACCATTGCATTGTCCATTGCATTGATCAACACGGTTCCTTCGGGTTCCAGCCATCGTCTAAAACCCCAATAGAATAGTGTGAGAGGCAAAAATCATGCTAGGGAAAACAACATAATAAAGGGGTAGTACCCTCAATATCTAACATCTTAGGTTGAATTCGAAGATCGTTATCACAATTCTAGGACTATAACCTATACGTATACTTAACCTTAGAGACATCCCTAGACATACCTTAGAAATATCTCTAGGGATCTCACTAACGTTTTCGCATCCTAGTTTTCAAAGGTTGACTAAACCTTTCCTCTGATACCAACTGTAGAGACCCGTATCTTGACATACATGGACATTACATTACTTTTGCGGAATACTTAGTACATAACAAAAACACACAAACAAGGATCGTAATAGTTTAGTGTCTTTGGAAACTCGGAACGTAATCTTCTAATCGTGGTGAAAGATCTTCAATATCTCCCATAAAGATCTTCCCTTTTTTTACCTAAAAACCTTTCTTTATATCCTGGGGAAAAAAACATAAAAGGGTGAGCTCAAATGCTCAGTAAGGGTAAACAAAAGAGATATCAATCACATCATATGCATAAGAACATAGCTTTTGGAAATCTTAACCTGCAAAAGAGCTCATAATATCATAACATGGGATAAATCATAGAAGTGAAAATGAGATCCCCATAATCATAACATAAAACTTGAAACTTTGTGGCATGCACACATAATCATGGAAATCATTTCTTGTTAGTCATGACTCATTTCCAAGACTATCTTAGTGGACAAAGTCCCTTTCTGAACCGAGTTCACTCCTCGTTTCAGTCCTGTATCACTGAACCGAAATAACCTTCCGTTCCAGCCATGTCTATCTCATGAGATATAAAATCTTTACCCAATGCATTGGAGGGAGATATAGGTCCCACCCATCTCATAATGAATCCTTTCTTATGTGTGCCACATAATCATAAAACATACATCATTGCATAACGCATGTAACAAAAATGGGATTCTTGAAACATCATGACATCATAAATCAATTCATATAAGATAAAGGAATTCATAAACATAATTCCATCACAACATAGTCAAATCAATGTAAAAATATGGATAGAAACATAACCCTTTATTATCTTAGATGGAAAAATAATTTTGATAAAACACTTGAATTGAATTCTTGAGGAAAATATCCTTTCTTCTTCAAAATAAATTTCTTTTCACAAAACATCATGCAATTTTAAAAGAAAGAGATTTTATTGAAAATAGTCATGAAATCTTTTAGAGGAAGCTTCATGAAAATAAGGCTTTATAAAACAGTAGAAATCCGTTCGTGCCGTATAAGTTAAAAAAAACATTCTTCGTACTTTTGTCGGAAAGGTCAAAAAGTACCTCGTACGAAAAACGACAAAAGATTCCTTTCATTTCTTTTACTAAAAACTCACCGAAGGGTAAAAATGGATTTAAACAATTGTAGGTGGATGTAAATAATATTACATATTTATGAAACATGGATGTGGATGATAAAATACACCCCAGTAAATACTTACGAATAAACAATCTCGGATAAAAATAAGATTGTGATATTTCCCTTACCTTAGGTCCGATTTGCTTTGTACGTGTCCGAAGCTCCTGTATAATGGTTTAAATAATGTAATTGACTTATTACAGAATCATATTCATTGTTATGATATCATATATGGTTCACTTATGACATTATATTACCCGTTCTTTTGTAAATTCCATGTTAAAGAAGCGTTTTGGGTAAAATAGTTTCTTTTATCGTAGGTGTTTTGACTTGTTGTTCTTGACATTATTATTACATATATCATGATTTACTTACTTCCAGAATATAAAATATGATTTATATATCATATATATTCAGTATATATATATATATAATAGATAGATAAATGAAATGAAAAACACCGTTCATGGAGACGGTAGTCCGTACGTACGCATGAACGCTGTTTTCCTTTCCCTATTGTCTTGAATGGAAGTAAGTAGATGACATAAATATATATATATATATACATAAATCCAGTAGCTTTATAATGTCATATATTTCATTATTATTTCTTATATATACTTTATAATCATTCTTAAATGGTTAACATAGAGAATGAATCTGATCGCGTCGTGGAGACGGTAGTCCGTACGTACGCACGAGCGATGATATCATTTTCATAAATATTGAATTGAATCGAAGTGGATTATACAATATATCAGAATCAATATGATGTTGTAATAACTATGTATAGTTATTCTTTACACCATTATACCCATCCATGTAAGGTGGTGGTGGAAAATAGATTACACCACGGCGTGGAGACGGTATTCCGTACGTACGCACGCGCGGTGATTTATTTTTCCGTAGGATAGATAGATGGTGAAATAGGGTTGTTTCATATTTATAATAACATATCAGTATATGAGTGATACTGATGTTATTACTTCATAATGAAACAACCTAAGAAGAAGAAGTGGAAGAAGAAATAAAGATGAAAGAATTGGTAACGGTAATTACCTCTTCTTTGAAGCGCCTCTTTGAGACCTCCTCTTAGGGAACTAAAATTGGTCTTTGAGGAAGACCAGAACCTCTAGGATGTTGATAGGGAAGTGGAGAAGAGATTTTGTCAGGTTTTGGACGAGCTTGAGTGCTCAAATTGGTGTGAGGAGGAGGGGGAGGAGGTGTCCTTTTATAAGGGAGGAGAGGGGGACCTTAGGAATATCTCAAAATATTATTTTATATTAAAGTCAAAATCGGTTTATAATGGTTCCAAAGGGTCTTATTTCGAAGATAAAGTGGGGATGGGTCGAAATCCTATCAACCAATAGGATTTAGACAAGTTTAGGTTATTATTTTAACCTTATCAATTAGATTTAACTCTATGTTAAATAATTTAACTTTTACCGTGTCTTTTTGTTTTCTTTCACTATATGGTTAATACACTTACTATAACATGCCAAACGAACCCCAAATTGTATATTATTAATAAATATATCCTTATCTAAGTCATTTGGCCGAACCATAGATTTTTAGGAATAAAATAACAATTAATAATATAATATTTGATTTAAAAACTATTTTGTGTCAATTTTGACACTATTTGATATATGATTTTTTTGAAAGTCATAACAGAATTATATGTTCGAACAAAGTTACTTAAATCAACACTAATATATCATAGTAACCTAGAAAATTAGTTTAAGTCATAAAAAGTCTCAAATTACATTCATTTGAGCATTAATAACATCAATTATGTTAATATTTCCTTAAAAGGGTAATTACTGCATCATCGTTGTGTCATAACTAAATTAATTTATTTAAAGTCTAAAAATTATAAATAAAATATCATTATGTAGGAAAACTTTTTAGCTTTCTAATGAATATTTATAGTCGAATTTAGCTTATGTATAACCCCATATTAAAAATGTTTTAGTTATTAAACTTTGATTTTAACTATTTTAACTATTCATTAAATAATATAATATTAAATGTCATAATCTAATCCAAGTGGACCTAAATGGTCATATTATATTCATAAGGTTGTTTTCGGTCGAATTACACTTATCAAAAAGAATTAGGACATGTGTTAGGGTAATAGTAATATCATATTTACCCTTAGTTACCCTATTTACTATTAATTGTGGTAAAAAAAGTAAAAAGTTACTATTCACCAAAAATTATTTTCATCTCATTGAACCACATTTTACTTACTGACATCAACCTTGCCTCTCGGATTTTTGAAATTCCATTCACAGAAGCGGTAAAATTAAGATTTATGAAGAAATTAATTTTTTTAACTACCACTTAGTAGTTTCACTATTCATCAAAAATTGATGTTTTTCAGAACAATGCCAAAATTTCATCCTAAGCTATATTTCATATTCCGAATTCAAAAATGAAGTCTATTTTACCAAATTCATATCATAGAATTTTCATTAATTAATTTTATAATTAAATCCCACTGTTAAAACAAATAGCGTGTTTTTAAGAAACAATATCTATCAAAAGATTGACACTTGATTATGTCTGGTTTAAATGTGAAATTACATCCAATGACCAAAATTGTATTAAATTGTTAAAATATATTCTAAATATACTTTAAAACCACTCAAATTAATAATTTATCACTATTAATTATTTCGATTAAAAAATTTGTTTTTAATTATAATTTAGTAATTTTCACTATTCATCAGAATATGAAAGTTATCCGAAAAGTACCAAAATTTCACCTTAGGATAAATTCGATACTCCGAATCCAAAAATGATGTTCATTTTGAAAAATAAGATTTACAGAGTTTTAAAAAGTGGTTATTACTATTCATAACGGCTAGTTTTAATAATATTTTAATAGCATATCGTTGTTTAGTGAAACTCGGTATTGCATATTACACACGCTATCGAGGAAGGTCGTGATTGCATGTAATGCAAGGCAAGTCAAGGATGCGTGTTGTGCAAGCTCCTTTTGGTGTAGCGTACAACACAAGACTTTAATAAAATTAAAAAGAATATTTTTTTTTATAAAATCTTGGGCTGTTACAAAAACTGTAAGTTGAAGATCTCGATCCACAAAAGATTTTTTGTATTCTCTGTGTAGTACATATTTTCATACAAATCAACTACATATTCTCTATCATCTCCTACTTGAGACTTAGTCTAATCATTATAATCTATTAACCTAATAGCATACACTCATAGTAAAAACATGGTATCCTATATTAATCCTCTAAATTAGCTATCTGGATGGTCTAAAGATAGATTTTTTATAGAAAAATTATACTGAGGTGAATTTCTTTTCCCAGCGGCCTCCGCAATCATGGATGCTTGGTCCAAGAATGTCTTTAAAATTTTATGTGGTTTGATATGACTTCATATTATCCTAGGGGGGATGAAAGTACTCATAAGAACCCATTTACCAAATGATTTATATAACCCATGTTAGAGGTGGTACTTGAAATGGGTATCTATATTAGATACAATTCTATGTTTTACACAATGTGGGTGTAAAATCTCATAGAAATTTAATCGTCCAACCTAATAAAATGTTTAATAATCCATAATAGGCAATGATTGGGATATCTTTTTCCTAAAATTTATTATTGACCAAATTTTATCATATCCATGAGGATTACTCAGTAATCTAATTATAAAATCCATCATGACATCATCCCACTTAAATTCAGTGATCCATAGAGTGTAGATAGGTATAGTATGATTTTTATGCACAGCCTTAACTTGTTGATAGGTGTAGTACTATGAAATAAATCACACATGTTCATTCCCCATCCCAAGCTACCAGGGATATGAAAATAAATATTGATACATATTTGAATTACCTGGATGAATAAATCACTTTTAGGAACATAATTCTCTCATCAATTCCTTATATATGCTATGTGGTACTAATAGAGGGCCTCTTCTAAAAATAATCTCATCCGTATCATATTAAAAATAATGAAGTGTCACACTAGATTCACTCGACACTACATATTTTTAATCTTATAGTTTACTCTCTTCTACCCTATCAATGATTGATGATGTCATGTAATTGGAAGTCAAATTCACTATTCCCTAATACTGCTGAACATCCAAATATAGCTCAACTAAAAATTCCATCACCATCCACTCAGAAATAAAATCAAATACATCCTATGAAAAATACTATATTATCAGATAATCCATAATGATGATTCCCTTTTTATATGTATAACCCAACTCGAAGTCAATTGAATTAAAATACTCAACCCACTTCCTCTACCAGATATTAAGGCCGTTATTAGGGAATATAAAATTCTAACATTTATGATATATGTGAACCCCAAACATATCACCCATGGGGAATTATGTCCAATAAATCATAGAGAGTACCATTGTATCGTTCTCTAAATCAAGGGTTGGGAAATAATTCTCATGTGGACTCTGTTTCCTGATCCCATATGCAACCAACCACAAATCTTGTATAAGTATTTCAACAAAGTTGATAACTGAATAATAAATTCATAATCCATAAACCATTTTAGGATCAAAAAATATCAAGATTGGAATGGATTTAAAATTTCAGTTTATCTATTCAAAGTTGAACTTAGAAGCATCATAACAACAAAATCTCAGAATGATAATATTCAAGCCTATCAACAACTCTTATGTGTTTGAGAAATCCAAGGAAAATATTTCAAACTATACGTCCATCTCATGGTTGATTTGAATATCAAAGTTATTCATATGTGTATTCTATGATATAATAGAATCCACATTCTCTATGTATATAGATACCCTAGCCTACGGTATTTTGTTGGGATAAATAAGAGAACACATTTTAGTTAAAACAATCACATTGAACATTTTTTATACAACCATTGTCTCAAAAATATGACAATAAATATCATTAAATATTGAATTTTTTTTAATCAATTAGCATTACCTTAAAATTTCATCAATAATCATGATGAAAATACAGTCTGTATAAAGATTTAACACCCTATATATTAGGTCCATGATCAACGTAGGAGCATTTTTCAACCCAAAAGTTATAAAAATGTAATCATAATTTAGCTACCTAGACAGTTGAAAAAAATATGTGTTTATTATGGAACCATCTTTCCCATAGAAATAATTTTTTTTGAATCTATTCATCCTTATGATATTTAGATTCTAGAGGAATTAGTAAACATCCAATCTAAAAAAACACTCTTGGTAGTAATCAATTCTCTCTTAATTTTCATTAAATTGTGTTTCAGAAGACAAAACTCTATATAGGTACTCTCTGGGTAAAATTTTGATGTCTAAAATCACTACCAATATAAATAAATACGAAACCCCTTTATCAAGAAAATCAAAGCTCATGTGGAAATTACAAATGTCTTACCTTTAACTATACAAGGCCTCATATCCTAATCCCAAAAGGAAGTTTTACACACATGTAATTAGCCTTGAATTATGAATTTTTCTCTATATGGACTCCCCTTCACAACATGGCCTTACTGACACCCTTATTCCTATACCTAATCTCCAAAATATCTTCCTCCCACAATCTAGTCCATAGAGCTCCATCTACCCAAGTTCCATTATGTAACCAAGTAGATCCATGGAACCTATGTTAGTATGGAACCCCTATCACTCGAGGAAATCTAAATCATCCAAAAAACCCTATATATTTTACCAATATTTAAATATTATATGCATTCCATAACTTTTTAGACACACAGAGGTGCAATATTTCCTCACCTATAACACTATTGAAATTATTGTGAACTTCCACCATACACACTCTGACAACTACTATCCTAGAGATTGTTGTCATAATAATATTTATATCTTCTAGTTGACCCACTAAAAGTCCTTGTGGATTGATTCTTCTAGTAACTATTTACATAACATAGGTTCCATTCATCAAAAATAGAATGGTTTGACAATGTCGAAAAGAAAGGTAGCCAGAATAAATTCACCTAAATATTGATTTTATACCTCAACCCATCCTCAATCTGCCTCATCTAAGATAACTCATTAATTTATTTTTATGTGTATAATAACAACAAATCTTCCAATAATTCATTTTACATATGGAATCATATACACCACTATGTAAGGTGAATGAAATCCTACACCTGGTTAGTCCTCACATTCCTTAATTTGAAATTATGAAAGATGTGGGATTCATTGTCCTTCTAGGAAATTCACATATTCTACTCATCACAAAATATGATTTCCCACATTATCATCATCATTACAAATAGAATATAAATTTATAATAACTCCCACATATCCAAAGGTGCATCACGATAGTCTAAGATAGTCCAAACAGACATGATCTAGAACTCATCATTCAATGGGACACCTTCTCCATTATTCATCAGTTAGTAGATGGGATAAAAAACCCTATTCAACATCAATATGGATGGGAAAATTCAAGGATCCTCCATATCCATTACCTGTAATGATATGTACATGCTCTTTCAAGGATGACCATCAACAAAAAATCATAGAGATAGAAAATTATTTGGTCGAAAACCATATGAAATTTTAATCTGCACAATCCGGGAAATCAATCGGGGTCTGACCTGGTGAAATATCTATAAAATTCTGAAAATAAATATCTGATAACAATACATAACAATTAATTATATTACAATTTAGGGTAATTAATAAGTGGAATAATTCCTGATTATTCTATTTCCCACCCTATGTATAATAATAACCAAGTACCTCTAACATGCCAAACCTATATATAGTAGACTCATGCCATATAATGTGGAATTCTTGATACTAATATTTTTATTCTATTAACAAATTCAATATACATTACTAATTTTAAATGTAAAATTTTTATGAGTAGTTATATTGAGAATCTATCACAAGTTCTTATGGTTGAATCCTTATAAATTGTGATTGGTACCAAATTTAATTGCGACATTGTTTTTCTAAATTGGTATTCCAAAACAAAACTGTTATCCATTTTGAGAATTGAATAAATAAAATGGTTCTATGAATGTATAATAAATAACCCAATATAAATTGATGTGGATAATTTAGATAACTAATCCACATTTTTTATAGTATACATATTTTTATGGGGCATGTTAATGAAATGATATCCTATATTCTGGAATTTTTTATGAACAGACGACACATTCCATATGATCCCAAAAGTGTGAATCCCATAAATCAATACCAATGGTAATATGATATATCAATGAAGGTTTAAATCAAATAAATATTAATTCTAAAAAATAAAGAACAAAAATATAATCCTCAATGTAGTGTATTTTCTCATTAACACATTATCGACCCCTATGAATGGGGACATTACTAAGCACTAACACTTTCTTGGTCTTTTGTCTAACATTACCAAATAGTAAGTCAACAAAAAAATATTTCATACCAATTTTCTTGACTCACCCATGATGTCGCTGAATAGGTGGTCTAGGTCAGTGCACCACATGGCCTCATGTGCACATTCCCATACAATAGAGGCTGCTAACTAGAGGTGAGGGACTATAGGGATACAATGGTGAGACTAGGACATCTAAGAATAGTTAAACGACATAGAAGTAAATAAAAAAGGTATCATAGGACAACAAATAAATACTTAATAAAAGGAATGAAGTAGATAATTTTAATGAAAATAACCCATGGTATAATAAATAGACCACACAACTACCAGTTTGAAATAGATTCATGTGTCGTGTATATAATTCCCAAAATAACAATAGAACAAAAGTGAAAAAATTGATGAACACCTCAAATTGTCTTTTTAATAGAATATTCATCATCACCATTATATACCCCAAAATATATCATGCATCCAATATAGGGTTATTTAAATTTTATACACCTTCATCCATTATTTTTTCTTGATTACAAAAAGATGTCATAAGTAGGGTTTAACATCGACATACAAGGTCACTGTAAACAATATTACAAATGATATCATGTTTTAGAAAATATAGAATATATTGATTTATATCATTAAATAAGCTAGTAAAATGAGCATATAAATAAAATAAAATCAATCACCATGATCCTTTTTCTCGGTTATATCACTCATGTATATCATATATGCTTCTTAATGTGCTATATGTCATTAATCAAGTCATAATAAATGTTCCAACTAAAAACACTATATGGGATACAGGTTCACATCCTCATATTCTATGGAATGATATATAATGTGTTATATATGTACTCATGTAATTATCTTGTTTTTTTCATTTTTTAACATTTAATTATATTAAAAAATATTTTCAATGTCAGGTGATATGACGACATGAGGTTACGAGGCTCAGTGAGCTTGGAATTCATATAATAAAAGAGTTATATATATTAATTTCATGTGAATGCATTTTCTCATGAATAATTTAATATTTTTTTAATGAAGCATAAAAATTTAAATAAGAGATCAATTCAAAATTTGAAACATGTAATTTTTCTAATGTGGGACCAAGGTTTGGTCAGCATTGGATGTTCGGTTATGTGACCTTTGGTAGTGCATTAAGTGTGTCAATTAATTTGATAAGTATATTTATTTAATAAAACCAACCTAACGAAAAATATGTAAATATGTAAATATTATAATTCACTATGAATTGACTTCATAACCACTTCTATATTTGATAGGATGAGGAGTTAATTCTACATTGGATAATGAATATTGAATTAAGACCAGAGATCAGATCAGGTTGGTTTGACGGGTAGATAACTCAATAGGTCTTCCTTATTTATGGAGAATGCATTATACCTAGATAATTGATTCATAATCATGGTTGTTATATCTAATTGTGGTTTTTACCTATTTGACTAATTTGTAAACTATTGATTTGTATCCTTAATTCTTGATCTACATTTTCTCACCCTTTTTATTAGCCTATTAAAAAATTAAAAAAATTATTTGGATTATTCATGATATTCCATGATTTAAACCTTATTATACATCTTGATGTTATTTTTTTCTAGTAATTATTTTCTAATTATTGTTTCATCCTAATTCTTATGCATTTCTCCCATTTTTCATTTTTTTATTTGTAATTATCTATGGTTTCATGGTTTGAAATTTTTGGGAATAATCTAAGAATGATAAAAATGCTAGTTTCAAAGGGGATGTGTCAAAGATGTATGTATTAGTGATTTTCGGATAGATGAAGATGATTTATGGTAATGATATTTGGATCATGGACCCCAAGTGATGATGGTAAGTGACATGAGAATCTAAAGGTAAAGGAAGATAATTGAGACATCATGAAGATAATCATATTATGATATTATATCATTATAAGCATGGAATAAATGGATGGAGGAGATTTATATTGATCCATAGAGGTAAATAAATAGAATTCATGGTTATTTGGAGGATCTTGATACATGTGAAAATATGGTTGTTCATCCAATTGACAATCTGACAACATTACATCTTTTCAAGAGGAACACATGTCTTCTATTTCCCTAGAAATGGTGCTAAGGATTTAGGTCAACTAAACTATCACATTCCATAATGGTTATCTTTTTTTAATGTGATCCAACATTGGTTTCCAAGACATGTTCTACCCACATATTCCTAGGTCCTCATATAGATGGACAATCCATGTACGAATATGCACAATAAAAGACAGATATACAAGCACATGGGATGAGTGAACTAAAATGGACCTTGAATGGTAATATATGTCATGTATTTTAGAGAGAAAGTTTTGTATAGAGACTTGGATTCATGCATTGTTTAAATGGAATCATTGGAATGAACTTGAGTGGGACCACATGGTATTTGATTCCCATACACATTGTTCACTCTTATGTTAATCTTATACCATTGTTATATCCTTATTTATATCATCGATTTTACCATGAGTTTCCTTTCCTCAGGGATTTTATATGAATAATTTAATGGTATACATCATAGTGAATTCACTGGTACTATGTGATATTTTCCCATGAATATGTTTCCTTATAAGAGTCATGATGAATGTAGTGATCAAGTTAGATCATATAATATTTTCCACCTAGATATGATACTCCACTATTTATGTAATATGTACTTTATATCTGTTAATATAGAACCCATATCACACTAATGGGTGGGTCCCTAATTCCCCTCTATAAGTTAGATATTTTACTCTTATATTCAGGGTCAAGGTAATATAACTATAGTGATAGGAATCCTTAATCGCATCATGGAGTTTGTAACCCATACTCCATAGTTTGGTAACTATGTTACTACCCTATTAAGGGAATGAGACCTCTATCCAATGATATAGAACCTACCAATCACACTAATGAATGGGTCATCTATATAAAATAGTCAGTTGGAGATGGCACTATCTAATTTAGGGTGTGGGTCATCTATCCACATAAAGGTACTCCTTCATCATCATTCTCTAATTGGGAGTAGCTTTTCTATAGTGTGTAGATCAGTTGGTTATGGATAATTGTACTGAAGATCAAGCCCCTCCAAAAAAATTCTATTGAGGTTACATATTATTCAAGGTATTTGGAGATGTTCTTTTTGATATGCTGGAATAATTATACAGTTGAGATGGGGTTGTGTGAAGGAGATCCCATTTCTCTCTCATATATGTTTCTTTTACGATCCTATATATGTTTGGAAATGTATCATC
Source organism: Viscum album (assembly GCA_963277665.1). NCBI lineage: Eukaryota > Viridiplantae > Streptophyta > Magnoliopsida > Santalales > Viscaceae > Viscum > Viscum album. Next base: position 410,060,140 of record OY728136.1, read on the forward strand.
ATATGTAGTTTAAATGGATAGTAATGGGTTATATAGATACATTTCTAAATATATGTAATGTAATTTTTCTTCATAATTCAATATAATTGATTGAATGTAAATGAGAAGATAAATTTTTTTACTGAATTTCGGCACATAACAGTTGTACATGGGAGGCAATAATGACATAGAATGGGGTATCTCGTCATTAAAACATACATATGTTAATATAGGGGATGTGAGAAATCATACCCTAAAAATTTATAATTGAATATAAAAGGTAATAACAAAAGAATGAAATTTGGACAAAATGAGAAATGAAAAAATCCCCCTACTTTAAAGTGTGATCCCAAAGGCTTGTGGAAGGATTGAGAAAGGATTACATGGAGTTTGGGTGTCCATTTGATGATTCTAGAGACATTAGGGAAGGTTTTGGTTGAGCTCCAAATGAATTGAGGGAAGTGGAAGTGGTAGCTTTTGTGGGTTTATATATAAAAAGTGAATATATACTTAATTGTTTATGTTTTGGACACAACACAATAAACAAATCAAAACAACAATCCAACCCAAGGATTCTCCCACAGTTTTATCCAAACTGGAGTGGAAAGTAATATATTATAAGTCTAATGGCTGAACATCATTAAAATTTTAGTTTAGTTTTTGTAGTGGTGAGTCACACTCTAATGGAAAAAAATGTAAATTGTTAAAAAAATTTATAAGTCTTCGATGGTCATCTAAGACACCATTATATTAATCAAAAAAAATTTAAATCAAATTATTTTAATGATAAAACATAAATTGTCCCAAAAACCTATTTATAGTATATCATGACATCTCTATTGGGTCATTATGATGCCATAGATCACGTTATATATTTAAAAAATATTAAATTTTTACGCAAACATTCATTGGTCTTAGAAAATTATGAATAATTTACCAGTGGATAATTTCAACGTCATGATTCCAAAAATAATATTCATTTTATCTAAATAATTATCTATATATTTTAATTTATACTTTAAAAATAAAAAACAACATTTATCGAAAATTTATGGATTTTGACAAAAACAGGTCTATGAACATATAAAAAATTACAATTTGATTCTCTTAAATTATATAATCATTTATATTTAAAAATTAATTTATTAATAATATTTTATTAAAATATTATTTATTACAATAATCCATCAAATCATCAAAATATATTTCTAAAAATACTATTTTTTCTTTAAAAACTATTTACAATGTAACCATAATAAAATGAATGTATATTTTTTATTATATTATAAAATAATGAAAATTATAATAGTGCTAGGGTCTTTTTTCATAACACCCTAAAAAACTCACATAAGACTGAATGGTAGTGTGTGTGATGTTTATAGACTCATGGGGTGGTTCTAAAAACAACTTTCAAGTGGTAATCTCTATTAAGATTCAATTCTCCTGTAGGCGGTTCAATTCAAGCATAACGTGTTGAAGTTCATCGTGGGCTTGGTCAAGAGTGTATCCCAATGATGTCGCCTCCTTTCTGATCTCTAGTAAACGATATTCTTACAAAGAAGTTCTACTAGATGAGGTTATCGCTTCCTTTTTTTAGTAAAATGGTTTTGTTAAAGAACTATATTTATTTTAAAAATGTGATCACTATTCAAAGTCTATATTTGAAACAATAACAATTCTTAATGGTATTTTGAAATCCAAAATTATAAAGAAAAATTCACATTTTATAGAACCATTTTACATAATAAGGCATTTAATTATATCAAGATGAATTTTCATTTATAAAATGTTGTTTCGTTAAAACATTAACCCCTTATGAAATTTCACACCCAAAATTTCTTTTTCCCATACTAAAATAGATGAGAGTAAATATGTTTCTTCACTTGCTCAGATTCCTACATTTCTTCACCAAACATGTGGTTTCTCAACAATATGTTAACATGATGAATTACTCTATTTCATTGATCTTTTTCCCTATGATCAATTATCATAACCCGATTCTCGTCATAGGAGTGTTTATTCTCCAATGGTATAACCCCTGGATTAACTACATGAGATTGGTCATGTATGTACTTACTCTAGAGTGATACATTTAATATATCATGTACTTGAGATAGGTTCGGTGGGAGTGCATGTCGATAGGCCAATGCTCTATTTCAATCGTGGATATCAAAAGGGTCGTTGTACCTTGTAAAATCCATTCCCTTCTCGCCCATTCTCATAACTCTCTTCCACGGCGATATGCAGAGTAATACCATCCCTCCAAAAGTAATCTCTAGATCTCATAAATTATTTTCATCATAACTATTTTGTCGACACTGAGAATCTTAACGTGATATTGTATGGTCTTAACCTTCTCTCCCATTTCATCGATCATTTCCAGACCAAAGAGTTTTCTCTCCCTATCTTCATCCCAACATGCCAGTGTTCTGCAATTATTCTTATAAAGGATTTTATAATGATCCATTTGGATGCTTGAATAGAAACTATTTCTGTAAATGAACTCAACAATAGGAAGATGTTGATCAAAACCACCATTAATGTCCATTGAGAATGCTCTAAACATTTCCTCATGTGTATGGATTATACTCTCCGATTTTCTATCAGTTTGAGGGCAATAATTCATACTAAATTTCAGTTTAGACTTCAGTGTATGTTGATGATTATTCCAAACCCTAGTGGTAAATTGGGATATCAATTAGATACAATCAATAGTGATACCCCATGCATCAATACCAAATCTATGATGTATATCCGTGCCATTTGATCCAACGAGAAATCCACCTAATTTGTAATGAAGTGTGTAGTCATTGTAAGTAAATCCCCAACAACTTAGAGAGCATTGTTTACTTTGGTTGTCATTGGATGTCTGGTGACAAAGTCCACAGTGATATTATCCCATTTCTATGCTGGTATGGGTAATGGTTTCATCATCCCCTTATGCATTTTCCTCTCAGCATTCACTTGATGACATACCAAACATGTTGATGTATACTCAGTGATATCCTTCATCATGTTATACCACCAATAATTCTATCGTAGATCTCGATACATTATTGTGTTTCTTGGGTGAATGTAGAAATTCGAACAATGTGCATCATCCAAATGTTCTTTTGTCAACTCTTTATTTTATTGAACACGTATTCTATTCACGAATATCACAATTAATTCTTCATTAATATTGAACCTTGGTGATTTCCATTTTCTATTAGATTCCACTTTCTTCTAAATTATTTCATCATCCAATTGAGCATCATTTAACCATTCCAAAAGAGATGTTTGATCAATAATATTTAAAAGGATAGATAATATTTCCTTATTTATGAATCTCATGTCCATCATTATAAATTCTATGAAAAATGGAACCATTTCAATTCTTATCAATGCTATAATTATTTGGTCCTTTATACATAGATCGGCATCCACATTATTCGCTTTCACAAGGTTGTAATGGATTGAGAAGTCATAGTATTTGATAAGCTCTAACCATGTTTTTTGGCACAAGTTCAACTCTTTCTCTGTTAATATATACATGTGGAATTTTTTATCCTTATATATTTTAAACATCTCCCCAAAAAGGTAATTCCATCAAATTTTTTAAGCAATGATTAATGTATCCAACTCATGATCATGTTTTGGATAGTTTTTCTCATCAACAATAAATATACTTGATGTATAGGAAATGATTTTTTCAATTTACATCAACATGCAACCTTGGATTTTATTCAAAGCATCACTAAAGACCACAAAAAGATATCCTATTATGGGTAGTGTGAGAATGTGCACATTGATAAGCCTCTTTTACATCTTCATGAAGATCTCTTCACATTCATCACTCCATGAAAACATTAATACCTTAAGAGTTATCTTGGTAAAATGGTTTGACAATCATGAGAAATTTCTCACAATTCCGAGATAATATCTTCCTAACACAATGAATATACGGATATACTTTACCCATATTGGCATCGCCCATCCCTCAATTTCATCTGGATTAGAGGGATCCATATATATCATATTTCATAGGATGATATGACCAATGAATGAGACCTACTCCAACTATAAGTCACGGTTTTCTTACTTTTCATAGAGCTACTTTTTCATGGTCTCTAATACGGTACATAGATTCTCCTCATGATCCTCATTTTTTTTGTTTGTATATTCGAATATCATCTACAATGACTACAACAATGTTCCCTAGGTAATCTCTAAATACCTCATTCATCGCATCCATGAATTTTTCTAGAGAAATAGTGAGTTTGAAATGAATTACTATGATTTCATAGTTCCTATATCTTATAAAAAAAGCAGTCTGGGGGATATCCTCCTTCTTCACCTGTACGTGGTAATATCCCGTCTTCAAGTCCACCTTTGATAAGTATTGTGCTCCAAATTGCTGATCTAACAAGTCATCAAATGTGGTCGTAAGATTCTCTTTTTATCGTGATATAGTTGAGCTCACAATAATATTTGTAAAGACACATTAACCCATCACTATTTACGAAGAAGAGGACTAGGGAACCTCCATGGTGAAGCACATGGGAGTATAAACCCATTATATAGATTCTCTTGTAGTTGTTTCTTTTTCTCATCATGCTCCACAGTATCCACTCTATATGGATTCATGGATATTGGAAACTCCCTAGATATACGAGCAATTGAGAAATCAACATCTATTTTTGGAGGAAGACCAAAAAATCCCTTATGAAATGCATATATGAATTCCCTAACAATTGGAATGTCTTCAAGGATGGATGCTTCCATAGACTCAATCATCTGTGCCAGATACGCGTGCTCATAGTGTAGAAATAACCTCTCTTGTGGTGATGGTTCTAATAAAGATTTTTCCTCCTCAATGAACCTACACAAAATCGACGGTTGATTCACCATCTGGAGGGTGATTTCCCTCTCACATAAATTTATGCTGGATATATATAAGGAAATCCAATCCATTCCCTGAATTTAATGAAATTCAACCAAATGGTGTATAAGGAGGATCATCCATAAGTTCAATCCCCATATTATTATAGGGAAGTAGTTATATTAATTGGATATAGTGATTTCCCCATTTTCTGTTTTCATCGACATCTTTACATCAATTACATGAGGTGGGGTTGGAATTTATCGACTAAACATTCAGGATAAAGATGAATATATGCAACTATAATCAAAATGTGTATTCTATATTTACGAATTAATAACTAGCGTACCTATCACCACTTTTTTGATGGGTTTCACTTCAGTGGTAGTGATGCAAAAATCCAACCCTTGCTACCTTGGAGATTATTGGATGCCTCCAAAAACCCTTGGCTTAGGTAACTATTTTGAATAGTGACTTGGTTCGTTGTAGTAGAAGAAATAAATAGTGTTTTTAGGGTTTAACGGAGAATTCCTATCGTCTTTCGTATTCGTGGGGATTGTTTATCAGTAGTTAATTTCTAGATTTTAATCTCTTCCACACCTAAACTATTTCTCATCCCCTTCATGCAATTTGTTGGGTGCTTCTTCCCACAACTTTGGGAAGTGGGGTTCAGGATTTTCATAACATCAATGGATTTATCCATATGAAATCAAAATTTATTGTCCACATTACACTTTTTATCCCCATTAAACACCTAATATTCACTAATCTCTATTAGATATTTGAGGGAACATTAATTAATTTCTTCATAGCTCTTGAAGTCATAGATCACTAGGGATTTCTATAGGTTAGGTTTTAGTCCACCAAAGAAGTGGTAAACCTTACATTCAGGGGTAATGAAGAAGCTAGAGGTGTTCCTTGCAAGCTCTATAATGTTTTCATCGTATGTTTTTATTGATTTTCCCTATTTTTTCATGAGTGAAATCAAGTCTCATTCCATCTTATGTCAGAGGGTGTGAGGAAAATATTGGTCAAAAAAATTTCTAGAAATATTTTCATTCCAACACCTCGATCTCCTCCTTCGGCTTCATATTTTTTTTATCAATATCAACCATTGATAAGATTCACCCTTCAAACAATAAACAAATAGATAAACCATCTCTTGTTTAGAACATTGAATTATAGAGAAGATCTTATCAATGGAGTTGATCCATTGTTTGGTGATAAATGGATCAAATGATCCATTTAAATTAGGAGGCATTTGTCTCAGAAAAATCTTGATTGTGACTTGTTCATTCATAGGGGGTGGGGTTAAATGTTCCTATTCACTCTTGTTTTTATTAAAAAAATGAGTTAACTAGATGTGTATCAGGACAATGTTCGTGATTCCAACTCCCATTGGATTAGGCATCTCATTAGAAAAGTCATCACATTAATCTTCACAATGATTTTTTCCCTGAGTCCTCCTATTATCATCCATTGTCTATAATAAATTAATGTTGGGGTAAAACATAAAGGGTAATCCAAATTCAAAAAATGGATGACTAATAAATTACTTTTATTTCATTATCTTATGAATTTATAGGCTTCAATCTATGTTTCCCATGATCTACATCCCAGCATATATTCTTAGGGGAAATTTTTTATTCCCTTAACAGTGGTTCATTGTAAACTTATGAATTTACCAAATAATATCCCATGTGGATGTGTCGTAAACATGAGTGTAGCAAGAAACATTTTTTTACTCCAGTTCCTGTTAGGGTCTAGCTCAATGTGGTGTTCTCAGGTTTTACCCCTACGTACAGCTATGCCAAAGCCACCTCTTCCTGCTCACATCTAGACAGGGATTTATTTGCATGATAAAACACATAATGAATACTCATAAAAATTTTGGTATGTTTTTATTATACTTATTCTTATCTATAATGATTTCAGAAGATTTTTTTAATCCCAATCCCAAAAATAACTAAACATGTCCTATCATACCAACAACAATAACCATACCCTTTATTAAACACATAGAAATAATTTATTACATAAAATATTCACTTGATACAAGATAGAAAATATAAAGGACTAGTGTATTTAGGTCTTAGGACATTACATAACAACATAGAACATATAAAAAAATATTTTTATCGAAAACGTCTTTTATAAGTCCAGAACATTCCCTCATACTTAGCATTGCATGGCTTAATCTAAGGATAAGAATAAAAAAAGGGTGGCCTATAATTCCCAGTAATGGATTAAAAAAGGAATTTAATGAAGAATATAGTACATGTTAGGCAATAGGAATATCATTGGATCATAAGAGAAGCATTAACATAAAGACATGATATAATATGATTATCATAACATGGAATTGTGGAAACAACATTTAACATGATATTAGCATGAGACAAACCACATTTCACATGAAGAATGGGTAAAACCACATTGAACTTGAATTACAATGAGTAAACCCTCATTAAACATGATTTATCGTGATTATAATACTACCCAATGCATTGGATCCCTATTAGGGCGCACCATTCTTAATCATTCCATTTCAGGCATAAATGGGCCACAAGGAACATCTAACATAGATTCAGTATACATCAACATTTATTCCATGATAATGAAATGTGGAAGTAATACATGAAACTCTATAATAAATAAGTAAATTTTCCTAAATGTGAATAAATTTGGTAGAGATATGGGAACAGTATTCGCAACATAATGACCTTGTCTTGGAAAATCACAATTCAATTTTGGCTAGATAACGACATGACATTAGAATTCATAAAAATGGTTCATGAAATATAAAGGGGTTTCTCATAATATTTACATGAAATGGACAGTATGTTGGACATTTAGATACATTTCCCAACATATGTAATATAATTTAGATTTATAATACAAAATAATTTCTTGTATGTAAATGAGAAGAGAGAAATTCCTTACTGAATTTCAGCACAGTAACATGTGTACATGGGAGGCATTAATGAGAGTGAAAGGGTTCCATCCTCACTAGAAAATAAATAGGTTAGTATAGTAGAGGTAAAAAATAATAACCATTTATTTGTAATTGATAATAAAATGGAATAACAATGTAATGAATTTTAGAAAAATTGGAAAAAGAAGAAATCCCCTTACTTGGATGTGTGATCTCAATGGCTTGGTAGAGGCATGAAATAGGATTCATGGGATATTGGGGCACCTTTGGAGGATTCTATTGAGTGGATTTCAGTGATTGGTCTACCTCTAATTTTTTGAGAGATGTGGAATTTGGATCATGGGAGATTTTATATAGTAAAATAGAGGTAATTCATTATTAGTTAGGTTTTTCACACCACACATTAAAATAATAAATCCCACAAGCCAGTGCATGGATTCTGCCCATGGTTTTTGAAAAATGTACGTGAAAAATAATATATTAAAAGGAAAATGGAAGAACATCTTAAAATATTTTTCTTTCTTATGTAGAGGTGATTCACGCTATTAATGAAATTTATTTATAAAGCTAATATGTTTTATAAGTCTTGTAGGGTCTAATAAGGCACCCTAAAATTAATTAAAAAAATATACCATAACATTATTTGAATGATACAATGTATATTTGATGAAATAACCTATTAGAGTATTTTATTACTTCATAATTAGGTCATTATTATTTCATAAAACACGTTACATCTTTAAACCATTTTTAATTGTTACACAAAAATTTGACTGTCTCCGAATGTTGTGAAAAAACTCCCCATTAATAATTTCGAGTTCTTTATTCCAAAAATAAAATTCATTTTATCTAAATAATATTGTAAATATATAAATTTTACTTCTAAAATAATAAGTGAAATTTATAAAAAATTCATGGGATTTGAACAAAATGGATTTGAACCCTGTAGAAAAATTACTATTGTATTCCCCAAAATTATATGACCATTTATATATAAAAACAAAATTTTAAAATATTTTTTATTAAAATATTATTTTAATCAAAAATCAATTAATTTATCAAAATAGATTTTTTAAAAATACTATTGTTTCATTAAAACTATTTAAATTGTAACAATAAAAAATGAATTTATATTATTTATTATATACAAAAAAATTTCACGTAATCATAGTGCTAGAGTACTGTTACAAAACCACTTATAACACCCACATAAGACTGAAGTGCATGGTGCGTGACGGTGACAAACTCATGGGGATGCTTAGATAACATAGGAGGGGTGGTAATCTCTATTAACATCCACACCTCCCATAGGTGGATTCATTCATTCTTAAGGTAATGACGCTCGTCTTGGAGTTAGTCAGGTGCAAAGCCCAGCAAAGCCTCCTCCCATCCAACCTCTGAAAAATAGACTTCATATGGGGTAAATATACTGGATGAGGCCATCATTCCTCTTTCTACATAAATAGGATATGTTAAATCCATATATTTGTAGTAATCATGTGATTAATGTTCATAAACTATATTAGAAATAGTAAAAATTCATAATCATATTTTAAAATCCAATTTCATTGAACTAGTGATGTGAATAAGTTATATAACAATTTTACATAATAAGATATTTAGGCACATAAATATGAATTTTCATTATTAAAATTTTTGGACATTACTGATATGTTCATATTCATTGCCTTTCTCTTCAAGACCATGTTGATTTCTTCTATATAAAATAAAATGGCTCATGCTAAGATTTAGGGGTTGAGGGTGTAGTTGGAGGACCTCTAAGAGTAGGGTATCATCTGAACTAGTGTGTCCCCATCAGAAGATTCTATTTTGTTCAGAAAAAATGATGATGATATCATATGTGTTATTATGTATTATCATCACTTGAATGAGTGAATGTTAAAGAATATGTACCCACATATAAGTGCTGATGGACTATTTTTTTAGTTACAATGTGCGATTTTGACTTTGTGGATTCCTCCCAAGGTTGAAAAACCACATTTGATGGTTCAGGATGCTGAAATTCTAAATCTAGTATTTTGATATCTCTATAGACGTTATGAGATATTATTAATGAATATAGGTGTGATGAATACCAATGATATGTTTATGTATTTAATTTATAAATTATTTCATTCATACATTGACCAATTTTTTGTTCCCTTCATTGATGACATTATAATATACTCTACATCAGAGAAGGATCACGATAACCACATCAGGATGGTCTTACACTTACTAGCAGAGAACCAAATTTATGGTCAGATATTGATGTTTCATTAATTTAATGAAGAGATTCAATTTATATGGAATGTCATATCTGACCATAGATTAGATATGGCCCATATCAAAGAGTCTTCGGATCCACCTAAGAGAGTGTCAGATAAGTAGTTTTTTTCCATTGAGGGATGTTAAAATAAATACATAGTGGAATTCTAAAGGATTTCATCCTATTTTGATACCCTAAAATATAACAAGTATCCATTAATCTATATTGAAATTTTTTAAGGAGACATAATGTAGTTAAGCCAGATTTTGATCAATAATCCTATATTGGGACATTAACTAGAGGATGTGGAGTATATAGTGTATTGTGAGGTATCAGGATCATAGAAATGTTATGTGTTGATGAGGAGGCCATAAGTGGTCCGATAATGGTCAATGTAGTTGAAATCCAATGATTAAGACTATGCGACTCCTAACCTAGAGTTTGTAGTAATATAATTCTCTCCAAATACGTGGAGGAGTACTATTATTAGAGAGAACATTATTGTTTACACATACAACCAGATTCACCTATATGTATTCAAGAAGATTTATATGATCCTGAGATAAAGTTTATTATATTATTTCATATAGGACTGTGAATATAAGATATTCTATACTCTTGTTATGGGAAACGTGGTGGAAGATTACCATAAAAGCATGGCTCTTTCATTCCTGGAAGAAGAATTATCTTTTAATTTATTTTTTTAGATAACCCTAGTGTTTGTGAGGGGTTAATTTTTTCATCAATTAATTTTACTGACTCCTAAAATTCATTTACATGTGTGAGAGGCACAGTTGATATGCATCACTATGAGGATCATCATGATCAGATATCTTTGGGAGATTCACTAGATGGATTTATAAAAATGGGGATCACCTCATCCTTTATAGGTGTGGATGGTTGTTCAAGTAATAATTCAATAGGATGTGATTATGGAGGTTCAAAATAATCCCTTGGGAAAAATATTTATATAAGGAATATGTATATAGTCCTTTAAAAACAATTATCATATCCTAGTATGTGGTAGATTTTTGTTGAGTACATAAATAGGAATCCCACATGTGAGAAATTGAAGGCTGAAAACTAGATGTGTGTTGGATTTACATATCCTCCTAAAATTCCATAGTTTAAATGTTATGGAATATATATCGACATTTTGACAAGGATTATGTAGATACAGATATTAAATGATTCAATATATATGTCTATTGAACAATCCACTGAGTCCTCACTTTTCTTTTTCATCATGAATTAGAGTTCAATTTTGAATCCGGGATAATTGTTTGTGTTGTAGATAAATCAAATCCATGGGTAACAATTGATGATTGGAATTGAACATGAAGTTCTATTTACGTAACAGTTGTGAAGATTCAATAAGGAATCATTCGGGACCCATTTATTCATGAATATGACTTATCATCCCTAAATGGAAGTGAAGTATGAGTTTATTATCCATGTAATAGTGGATATACTGATACCTTGTGTTTTATAATTCAACTAGATAATTGAGGTTCACCTAATAATCATAGAGTTTTATTATTATAATAGATATGAATTCACAATCATCATGGTAACTTTTGATTCCTTGAATGGGAGGCCCTACAGGTTACCCCAATGTTGTATTAATATTTGTGAGACATCTCTTGTTTGTAAAAATATTTTGTAGAAGATGATAGAAAAGATCTAGGTATACCATTATTGGATGATGACAGACGATATATGATAAAAAGAATACATAGAGAGACTTTATAGGACCATAGAGTTTAAACTAGGAGACTATTTTTTCTACATAGTATCCCAAAAAATTGGATTGTGGATTTTTTTTTTACTTGGGATGAATTCTATCTCTGAGTTTCATTGGGTGATTTGTGATCATGTGGAGGGTTTGAGATGGTTCCTACAACCAATTCATATCCCCACAATTGGAGAAGGGGCATGATGTCTTCCATGCATGACAATTAGTAAAATATGTGCATGATCATATTCACCTGATTTAAAAGGGATAACTTGACATCCAGGATTTATCCTCTTTCATGAATTTCACCTTTGAGATAATGTATTAAATTGATAGAATCCATTATAGAGGGAATATATCATGGGTTCATGTGTTGTTGAATCACAGTAGCATAAATGTGAGTTCATGGGAGAGGTTGAGCAAGATGATGGCTCAGTATACCCACATTTTTTATTTTCTTCTTCTGTTAGGGATAAGAATCCTTTTGGAGTGGAAGAGTTTAGTTAACTTCTTTCCTTGGGAGACATTGAATTATATTATCAAATATTATTCGATCCAGGTGTAGATATGATGTCATATTTAGTGGGCTAATGATCCCATAATTTCAATTTTTAAAAAATATAAATTATTAAGAATATAAATATCATAAGAACTCCATTTTTCTATAATAATAGAATAACAGTTGAACACATCCTTTGAATGAAAATTATATACCATGATTGATCTCGAATGTGGTATCCACCATTTTTATGACATGATCATGGTCTACATCAGATGTCTTATTTAGGCTTCCATTCATGTGTGTGTTATGTGAATTAATTAATTTATTACATAATTTACATAATAAACCCATCCTAACATACCATATGGAAATATATTTTTAAAAATCATTTTCTAAGTGTTATCTGCAAGACCCATTCAATATATGATAGGAGGATTAGGGTTTTATTTATTGGAAAATCAAAATTGAATGATAATCAAAAAATGGTGGATCTTGGGGTTAAAATGTATCTTATATTATCTGTCACTAGAGAACATATTTTTTACTAATGATCGATCCATAATTTTTTTAGGTTTTGCCTATTGTGGTTCTCTCCACTTTGAGTGATATTTTATTAATGTATTTGTATCTACTATTCTTGATTAGTATTTTATCACACTTCCCATGAACACATTATAATAATTAGAATGTTTTTTCAATGTATTCTTTTAAGAGATAATTTCACCCGAATTATAGATGTTGTTGTGATTTATGGCCAATAAATAATCTCCGTTGATGGTATCACCCTTTTTAATATCCTTTTCCCTAATTAATTCTTTCTTCAATTCACGAAGGACCAATGGGATCATGATTTGTCTTTTTTGGGGAGTATGCACGTAACCTGACATATGTATTCATGTTTTTTATCTGAAAAATGTCTAGATAATAGATTTTATAATATATTGAGATGATTGAGTAATTATTGTATCATATTTTATCGATAGTAGTGATACTATGTGATGTGAGGTGCTACATGTGATGAGATAGAATACTTATTTCTATAAGATTTCCCAATTTCAATTTTTGGTCATTAGATGCCAAGAATAGATGTATGGTGTTATTTTAAATAGATTATATGTAGTAAAGCCAAAAAAATTGGTGGTGGTGGTGGATCATGAGACATGTTAAATCAAATATGTTTATCATGTGGAAAATCCAACTACACGACATGATGTTTGGATGAACACACAATTTTTAATAACCAACATAAAATGCTATGGTTTCAACAAAAGTAAAATATCACATGTGACACTACCCAAGCCACCTAACCATATTCTTAAAGACATTATAAATTCCTCATTTATACAATCACACATTATACAAGAGTACAAGTGTTTTTTTAGGAATACACGAGTGTGGACTAAGATGCACAAATAACCCCCCCTAAGGGGTTCATACATGCCATGTATGAAAGAGCATAAAATTTGTATATATTTCTATTCCTAGGAAGTTTATAATGAGAGAATGAGACAAAAATGTTGTGGGATGCACCCAATGTTGTCCACCTCCACATATTGTACTACAATTCGAATAGTCTACCTTTTGTATCTACTTAATTAGAAAAAGTAATTCCAATGATGGGTAAAGTATGTTGAGCGTTTTTGTACATTGACCATGATATTGGCCTCTATAGTGGATTTCACTATATGATGTTAGATTTTATGGGTGGTAATATTTCATAGGAAACACATTATGGGGGTAGGTATCATGAATTATCATCTAAGAGATTCTATGTTGATATTGTACTGAATTTTTCATGGTGAATTTTTTCTAGGTACTGTGATGATATGTCCTATTAGACAAGTGTTTACGTCCATCATACAAAATAGTCAGGTAAATTCAGGGAATCCTTGTGCATGGAATTAATCCTCTATCTATGGTGAAAATACTCTCATTATGCATGAGATAATAGTTCCCATATAATTCATCGTTAGGTAGAGACAATACTCCCCTATTTAAGGAACGAGTCCTTTATCAACCGAGACAGTACTACCCTATATCACTAGGGCACAATTCCACCATTATATTTTGGAATATTTTGATGGTACTATCAATTAAGTGTTCATGTACTATATATATGGATGGGTAATCCCTTACAATTGAGCTTCGATGGGGCATGGGTCCTCCAAAGGGGTTGGATACCAAGATTATAGAGAATAAGGATGATGATTGAGTCCCCAAACATAAATTATGGTAAGGTTAGAATAGTGGTGTGTAATAAAATATATACATTTAGAGACTTTTTATGACTCGAAAACATTGGTGGGGCTGTGATATGGAGATCCCCATTCTCTCTTATATGGGGTTATTTAATGAGAATATATTTGTATTGGGTTTCCTTTACCTCATGATTGTTTTTCATCTAACTATTAGTGAATATCCCAATCACTCTCTTTGTGGTTTCATGTTTTCATGATGGGTATATATATATTCACCCATGAATGGTATTAACCCACACAAGTCTTTCCTAATAAAGATGACATATAGATTAGGGGTTATTGTGGTGAATTTTAGTCATTCCTTGGTTTATTGGCCATGAATGTAGCTCAATCCGTGAGATTGGTATATACGATCAATCAAATCATTAACATTTTTCATATTATTTTTTGTAATGAATTTTTTGGTTAGTGTTGTATTTTTTCCATTTTCACATTGTTTTTAATCTGTTGTAATATAATTAATTTTCCTAGAGGTTATTAGATGCATGGTTTACACTAGACGTTGTTGTATTTTATTAATCCTTAGTACTCTTTCATGTATATTGTTGGGTGTATGAATATAGGTACATTATGAAATATAATCCCAGAGTATAATATTCCATCTTATCACATATCTCCATACCTTTTCCAATAGAGGCAGGTTTGGGGATGTAATAACTCAGCCTTCCACCAGCTAGGTGGTCCCACTTATGTCAAGTCCTTAAAAGTCATCCTAGGATTCTCAAGAATATAGTAATGATATCATCCTAAAATTACTAACTCGTATACCATAATGAATAAAAATATCTCAACTCAACATGACAATTTTTCTAATCATCAATTATGAAAATAAATTAATGGATCTAATATTATCATTCCATTTATTTATAATCGTTACATATCAATGTGGATCAAAGGAGATCATATTAAAATTTCTTTTATTTTAGTATAAATGTAGATCATATATATTTTATGGATATCATATTGAATTTCCCATTTATTTTATTTTCCCATACATAACAATATAATCCATTTATTTATAATTTTTTCTATGGATCATGATAATATATATTCCACTAGTTTCCTTGTAAAACATGTAGTTTACCATCCAATTAAAAAGGGGGTCTTAAATACCCCCACATTATCTCATCACATAACAAGGAATGATAATTCACACTTTCAATAAATTTATAAAGTTAATTTAATGTTCATTAAAATTATTTGGAATCAATAGTGAACATCCGATATTCTCCCACTTTACACCCATTTACCATAATCATGTATATGATACACATTGGGTGTCTATTTAATAAAAACCAAATTATACAAATGCTATGATCACCCTATAATGATTGAGAAGATGAAATTTCATTTTCAAAAAGGATTAATTAGTGGTCATTAAAGTCCCTAAACTTATTTTACAGAAAAAAAAATATTAAATTTATGTTTTACATCAAATTCATAACCAATATTCAGGATGACCCACATAACACATTCTATAAAAAGGAAAGAATTTACGGGATAAATCTAGGACAAGAAAACATAGGTTATTTGATTTCCACATTTCTTGTATTGGAATTTGTTTATAAAAGAGACTATAGAAATTAATGAACTATATTAAAACATTAAAAATAAAAACTATTATCATTAAATGATGGAAAAATATATGGTATAAATTAAATTTATGGTGTAACGTATACTCTTATACTCACCATTAGGCTTACATAACTTCAAATTGAACTCAAAATACTGGAGGCATAATGGAGATCTTCAAAACTTATAGGTGAATATCTTGGGAAGACATTATATGGTAAATTTAGAAGTAGGGGAGGGGAAATTAAAGTTTGTATTAAGAGTAAAGGGGAATAAAAGTCTAAAATTACCTTAAAATAGTTAATGACCCACCATATAGGCTTTTGGAATCATATGTGGGTAGGTTTTTCTCAACAACTAGTTTATGGGATTATAGTAGCAGTAAAAGTCTCTCAGATTTCCAATAACAAGAAAATGGCCTCTAACTGGCAAGTTCATGTGACTCCATTCTAAAGGATTAATTCCCTAGTATCCTATTAAATTTTCTGAATGCCTATGAGACCACTTGAAACCCCATATACACCTCATTAAAAAAAATATAGGATATTCTAGAAAATATAATCAGATTCATACCTCATCAAATGGTAGTGGTGTTTCACTGTTTTTATTGTTGGAATATCATGATATGACCATACCAAACAATATTTGATATTGTATTTCATGTCATTTAGTATGATATAATTTCCATTTACATGTATAAAGTGATTAAGGAATTCATTTTTACATAAAAGGTTAATCATGAGGGGATACATGGGGTTTATTATACTTAAATATATAAGAATAATGAATAGAAACTGATATATTGAATTGGAAAATAACGGGGTAGTTACACACCTTATAATTTGATTATTCCTGTGTACATGTCCCTTTCATATTAGATGGGGTATAGTACTACCCAAAAAAACATAAATAACAAGTATTTTATCGATATAGTTAGGTATTGTCCTTTCAAAGAGATCAGAATGGGTGTGGTCCATCCAATGGTGTTTTTGTACACCATTTAGTGATACTAATCATTACATAGGCATTGGTCCCACAATAATTTCATAGATATGTTATCATTTTTGCAAGGATGTATGATTTAGATTCATGGGGACGAATAGTAATTACATTATGGATGTTTTTTTCAAATAGAATTTACATACTATTTACATAGTAATCTCTATTAGTGTATATTTATGTTTTTATTTATAATGAAATATTATTTCCTCTATCCCCTTATGTTTGGGAAAATAATAATTTTTAACTATACATTTTTTGTTTTGGGGGAATCATGATAGTGTTGTATTTACTGTCCCGACATAGGAATATCCTCACACACATGTCACGCTTTATGTAGATAATGGGTAATTCTATGGAGACTATGGTTGACGTGGTGTTGGTGGAGCTTAGAGTAACTAAGAGATGGAAATACAGAGTGATGGTGATATTTAGACCAAGCATCATGTGGCTTCCTCTTCATTACAGTTATAAGGTTTGTTTATCTAATTGGGCTTTATGGGTGTATTATTCCCCTTTTTAATTTAATATTATGTAAATATTATTATTATTAGATATATTAGTTTCTTTCAAATGATTTATATACTATAGTTATTTATATTTACATATTGAAAATTATTATATCACATATAAAGGTGTGTGTTGTGTACTACAGCATTTGGACAAGGCTTCTCTACATGTGTGATATTCCAATTTGACACTATTACCCACCATCAGACCTATTTTATAATAGATTTTGGTGACACATTAAATATGACTCTATATATGAGTGCACATGATTGGTTGGGTCATGTTATATATTTGCTGAAAAAATATAAAAAGGAATAATAAGAGGATAAGAGTCATAAAAATAATATTGAATATATATAATATCATAAGTTAAAAGATTTAATTAGTAAATAATATATATTTTGGTTATATATGAGAATATATGAACCAATGGTACAAAAATTATATGTGTTCTTAATTGAATATTTTAGCTCAAATTTCTAAATACACTCTGGTATCACTAAGATGTATAAGGATCATTGAAGTGTACATATGGAGGGAAACCATGATGTAAGAAAATTTTTATTACATCATGATATTCATGTTATTTTATTATGTACATAATAATAATTAATTACCCAATGTGGTTATAGAACATATCAATGTACATTTGTGGAAGTGGGATAATATAATAAAGAAATTTTCACTCTTATTCATAATACATTTAATAGAATTAATGTAATATCTGTTATAATGGACCTCCATAATATGTGTTTTCAAGACCTAGAAATATGATAGGATATCACCATTGCGTGTATTACATGAATATGAATTAATTTTCTGGATATACTTCTTAAAATACCATTATTCATAGTATATAATCAAGATAAATGGTTCACCTCAAAAATTTGGAGAAGACCTTAAAAATAACTTAACACTATGGTAATCCTCATCACATACTTCCATCATTAAATGGATTTTAATTTTTTAATATCTTTAATTTCGACTAGAATATTAGGTCATGCTGACATTCTTTCCATGGAATTTGGGAATAATTCCACCTTTGGTGTAATTTTAAAGTCAGAACTATTTTTACTCAAATATAAAAATAGATCCATTTAATGATTTATATCAGAAAATATACCATTATATAATATTTTGGGATTAATCATGTAAAAAAATGTTATTAGGTCCATAACATGTTTATGACACATATTTTTTGGAAGGATTCAATAAAAAACAACAAATGACCATCTAGTTTGGAGTAAATTTATGATCATTACTAATGAAGAGACATGGAATTTCATGCTTGAATCCTGGTATTATAGAAGATATTAATATGGATATGAGAAAAATTACATTCAAATCATGATTAGAGAGTCCCAACTTATACTGTTCATTTTTATCTATTTGATTATATTAGATCTCTCGAATACCAAATGATTATTCCTCCTTATCTCTATAAAATGAATGATTCCTTGCATGCCTCAATCCTAAGGAACATTCCATCCCAACAAATTTACAAAGAAGAGATGAATTATATCTTAACTATATATATTAAAATAAATAATATTTTGTTTCGATCCTAGAATGAATTGGTAAATTGTTTTGAGACAACACAACACACATAGTAATGTTATTATGGATGAATTAATAAATATAAGAAATAATTTGGGATCAACAAAAACTAATAATGAAGACAAATATAAAATTTTATGCATATAATGTACTATTTTTAGAAAATTAAATCCCATGGATTAACAATAAAATACATTCCTTAGTAAATATTTCAAGATCTAAACTATAAAGTGAATTTTAAATAGGCATAGAAGTTATATTGGTAAATTACTATTTTGTATTGTATTTTAATAAACATATTACTCAACAATGTAGTAAAATTTTTATTTTTTTAAATAGTTCATAAAATAAGTATTACACCCTTATAACAAATCATGATTTATTGTAAGAAATGTATGATTCATTAAATTGAAATACTAATATGATATATTATTTCACATGAATATTGTACCAAGAGATATAATATATTAATTTAAATACACAGATATCATATAAAGATATATTACCAATATTACATATGGTTATGGGAGAGTGAGTGTATATTTTTCAATAAAAATTTTCATTCAATATATATATATATATATTATGAATTATAATACATTTCATGCAACAATTTTCAAAGGCTTACACCAAACTATTTTTTTTAAACCAAATCCTTTTCGATTATGTATTGTAAAATGTTTCACAATTAAAAAAAATTACCAAAATTAAATCCATATTCATATATGCCTTAGGTGTGACAATATGGTAATTGATATCATTAAAAATCATTATGAATTCATATTTCATAACTACATAAAAATATTGGCATTTGTAAAAGAAATAATGTTACACACCATATAAATGTATCTTGTGTGTTCTCCATAAAGAAAGATTTATATTAATACAAGAACATCCCGAAAATATTTTAATATAATTTTTTAATATTTTAATAATAATTATATCCATGATAACTAGTATTACCATGGGCATGGAATATTTTAATTTCCTGTAGGGTTGCTCATCCATTCGTTATTCTTACGATATAAACTAGTCCATATGGATGATTTCACAACATGTAATCCACCAATGTAGATGAAAAAATCATGATTTACTCAATTAGGTGTGGATATACACTTACTCAATCTTACTCAATCAATATCCTAGATTTCATTCCCATCATATAGGATGAAAATAATTATTTTTGTCTACCAAAAACCATTACATGATCAAAAACATACACAACCATACCAGATCAGATCCAAATTTAAGAATATCATAAGGAACGTAACAATGTATGATTTTATACATGTGGGTTTTATTTTCTACATAATTTTTTTGAAATAACTAAAATTCATACACCCGAAGTGTAGAAATTTTACTATGTCATACATTCCATGTGGTATACTCAAGTTGGTTAGTCTTTGATAAATTTCTTTCATGTTTCTCTCTAGTAAAATATTCCTTTTTATGTATTCCCCATATTAGGTTAATCACAATTTTCATTTATCAAAACTAGATAAGATATATCATTAATCCTACAAAACATGGTCAGACTATAAAAACATCGATTGAGAATTCTAAAAAATCCATCAAAGTCATTAACATGGAAAAAATATATCATTAAATAAACATTAAATAACTTTTAAAAAATAACCATATAAAATATTGATCTTACAAACAATATAATAAATTGATGAATTTCATACTTCACCAATACATAATATGATTTTTATAAACCAACAATCCTAAAATTGTATATATTTTTTACAGAAGAAAGAATAGAAAATTATACTCAACACAAGAAATACAATGTTTCAAAATAATAATAATATATATCCCTAATTGTGTAAGTTATCATTGTCTTAAATAACATCTAAATATACCCTAATTATATATTTGAATATAGAATATATTTTTTCCTAGTTTATTTAAATGTTTTAAAATAATACTCAATATGGACTTCATGGGAATCGAGTCAGTCCCATTGTAAAATAATTAACAAGAAGTAAATGTTTTTGAATTTCTAGCCCAAAAAACGTATCATTTACAAAAATATCAAAATTTTAATCGATAATTTATTATGTATTTAAACTACTATAATTTCACCATAATCACATTTGGAGAAAAAAAAATTAAATATATTTGAACAATACAGACATAATGAAATTATAATAAAAGGGTCATGCGTACATTGTTTTACTAGTGGAAACAAATTAATCTATGTCACTACACTATAGATAATATTAACAATTATAATTGTAACATATAAAGTATGTAATGAATAATATATATTCTTATCTATGTTTATTTATGAATTAGATAGTGTTTTAGAGGCTTAAAACGAGAATAAATCTAATCTTAAGCATGAAATACACTAATATTTTTTAAAGATTTTTTTCCACCCTTTTGATGGTGAACCATTTTTAAATATATTTTTTGACAAATTTATAAGCTCTATTTGTCAAAATAAACTTATTATTTATGATTTAAACATTTAAATTTACCTTGGGTTAATTTTTGGTATTTTTATGACCATGTTCATTTTTTAATAAATAGTGAAAAATACTGCATTTTACATCAAAACTAATTTTTCATCTAATTTAATTATATGGTTATATTATCTATTTAATTGGTTTTAAAGTGTAATTAGAATATATATTTACCATTTAATCCAATGGTTGTTATTATAATTAATTTCACTTTGGAATTGGGCATAAACAAATGCCAAGCTTTTCATAGATATTGTTTCAAAAAAAACCCGCTATTTGTTTTGACAACGGGAATTATTTTTAAATTATTTATTGAAATTTTTGTGTTTGGAATTTGGTAAAATGGATTCCATATTTGGAATCATACTGTCCTAATTATGTTATTAATACTCTCTTGTTTTTGGACTTTTTGAATAGTAACGACGGTAATTATCGTTAATTATCTTGATTAATTAGTAATTAGGTAGTTAAGGATTTAAAATAATATCATAATTATAAAAAATGACACCAACATGTGTCCTAATACTACTTTTTGTGTCATTTACTACCATGGGATGCATTGTGCCAAACTTGGTGACTCCAAGGAATCACTTTTGTGTGATAATGACTTTTTATCTTTTTATTTTTAAAGAAAGTAAATATAACAATGAATGTATCACCTGAGTAAAACATTTTTAATTTTTCCCAAATAAATGATCTATTGGACTATAAATATTCATTAGAAATATAAAAATATTTCCTACATCATAGTAGTTTTATAATCTATAGACATTAAATAAATTAAATTATTTATGACATCATGATGATGTAGTGATTACCTCATTAATGAACGATTTAAATAAAATGAAAAGACAATGTAAAATCTAAGTCTTGCACTTGTCAAAGACCTATTGGATGAGTATACTTAGAACCCTTCTCACCTTATCCTAAAAATACAACAATGTGCGACCTTTAAAATCCGAAACTCATTTGAAAAAAAAGTAACATTTTATAACATTCCATGAGTGCCCTCCTCCCCTCTTATAAAAGGCCCCCACCTCTACCTCTTTACACACACTTCTCAAGACATTGGCTGGTCCAATCTCTGATAATTTTATCTCTCCACGTAACTCTCTTCATCCTAGAAGCCTTACCTTAGGCAGAATTCTCTTCAAGAATCCCTTTTGGTTCTAACCAAGAGGAGCTACCCAATTTAAAGGTAAAGACTTCTCTAATGTTATTTTGTTTTATTTTTCTTCTCCAACCCCCTAAAATCTATTTATTCATTTATTTTGTATAAACAACAGTATTTTCAATATACTAGGTTGTTTTATAATAATTATTCGAGCTAAACTTACACACACCTACATCAAATGGTTAAAGAACATACAGTTTCCGTGGATGGCGAATTTCTGCCTCACAAAACGATGATTGTTCAATATTATTATAACACCTTCAAAAGTGTCCAATAAGATGTCAGTATATTTATATATGATATCTATTATGTTTATGTTTTCCTTAAGCTTTTGTATTTTTCATTTATGTCACACATTTATGGCTTCCATTATGGGTATACACGATATCTTCATTTTAGGAAGTGCGGAAAACCGCCCCCTCAAAGTGATTTGATTCGTTAATGTCATATGTGGAAATTATAAAGGATGGAATTAATGATATTATATAACATATTATAATGGAACTATAATATACCTTTATATCATTATGACTCCATTCCATAAAATACGAAATAGAAATGAAAGTAGCGTTCATGCGTACGTACGGCTTACCTTCTCCATGAACGGTGCATTTCATTTCTTACCTCTAAATGATATGTAATATTATAAATGCATGTATATACATGATATATATGACATATATGATATCTAAATCATTAATATAATTCTGGATATAATGGATATTTTACCACACGAACAACTTGCAATTATAAAGAATTTATTTTTGACTCAAGTACCAATGATCTAAAAAATGACCATTATTAACTTAAATAATTACATAGTGTTCATAACATGGTAATAAGTTATATAAAAGGAATAATGAACTTGGAAAATGTTCTTAAGAAAGTATAAGTTAACTCATGTTTATTATTCAGGACCTTAAATAATGATCGAGTCAAGTCGGACACGAGGTATGGGACTTCGTCTCAATCTCCTTTCATTGAGGCATATTTTGACATATGCACAACATTTTTTATATGGTGTATAAACCCATTTGACTATTACTCTTATTCAAAAGGAATCTTTTTTATACAAAGCATTTACTAAATGACAAGAGGGAATGTTTTTTTCTTATGTATGCGGCGACAACGACTTCTCCGTCGTCGTGACCATTATCTGAGCATCAGATTCCTCTAAAATCCATAAACATCATTTAAAAAATGAAAAAAATACAATGTTTTACTTTTATTTTACTTTGGTATTGAAAATGGTTCTAATAATGTCTTTATCTCAAGGTGTTTTATTGATATCTTGTGATTTAAAAGTGGAAATATTATCTTTCCTTTGTGCATGTTTTATGTGATATGATTATGTTATGGTTCTTGAGTATTGTTATGAAGATGGGTGGTTCCGTCATAAACTATGGGCTGGTGAGCCCGATATAGCTCTCCAATGCATTGGTTAATGTGAAGGGGTTAAACGTTAAGGTTTCTCTGAATAGATTTATGGAATATACAAGGATGGGAATTCCAAATGTAACTATGAGGGTTACTACCTATGTAAGAATGTTATGACAGCCTCAAGTTACCTTTATGTCTTATGATTTCTATGATTTATTCATGATTTGATGAGGTATGTTAAAATTATTATGTTTTACGAGTAATGTATTATTTCATACATGGACAAATGATTTTATTTCGTACTTTTATATCCCTTACTGTGATTTTTATGCTCATACCATGTTTTTGAAATTTTTTCACAGGTCAAGGGAAAGGTACATGATGTGATGATAGGGTCAAGGAAGTGTCATGAAATAATCCATGTTTTGTTTTAAATATGTTTCCGTTGTTGGGAAAAACTGCATACTATCTTTTATGTAACCACTTTGTTTAAATGTGGAATGTAATTCATGATTTATGATCTAATTATCTAAAACTCTAAACCTGAAAATATCCTTAATGTGTAATCTCGTCATAACTCCTGATTATGTAATGTTTAAGGATAGGGCCTTATATTTGGTATCATAGGTTGGTTTAGATAACGTTATTAGTTATAATTCCATTAAATGAATAAAAATATTTTTTGTTATGGTCAAATTGAAATGATATAGCATTTGAAGATTACCATGTTGCTTCATCTAAGACATGTTTGTTCATAATGGTTTTCCGTAGAGGAAACAGGGAAGCAGTGCTAGGAAGGAATACAGAAGGAAATGTCCTTCCGAATTAGCTTCCTGAGATGGTCGGAATTGGAACTGAACTGTTTGTTGCAGTAATGGTGCAGTTGACTCAAGCGATAAATGGTGGTGTTATCCATGCACGAGATCAGCCAGATCAACCGCAGAGGAAAATGTCAGTGGTGGAACATTCCATGAGGAAACATCCCCCATCATTCAGAGGATCATCTGACCATGTGCTAGCCGAAGGGTGTATTAAAGAACATGAGAAGATTTTCGATGTCATGGGGTTTTTAGACAATCAAGAGTTTAGTCTTTCTATTTACCGTTTGGAGGGTGAAGAAGATCAGTGGTCGTCAATGGTTACAAATATCAGGGACGCTGATGAGATTGATGCTCTCGACTAGGATGAATTCAAAGGTATGATTCTTGAGATGTATTTTTTGAAGGTTGTTAGAATTAGGATGGAAAAACAATTCCTAGAATTGAGGAAAGAGGAAGACTCAGTGGCTGCCTATGAAGAAAGGTTCACTTGATTGGCAAGGTATGCTCCAAATTTTATCTGAGAACTTGACAGTAAAATCAATCGTTTTTACTCAAGATTAAATCCAAAATATCGATGGGATTTAGCTTCTCGTGAGCTCAAGAGTTATTAAAAGCTTGTTCAATGTTTCTAGAAGGTGTAAATGGAGATTGTAGATGATCAACTATTCTATAACAACCAACAGAAGAACACACCGAGGTGGTCGGAGAAATGAAATAATTCTTCAAAAAGGTCTGACGGTAAGAAAAATAAGTTTCCAGTTTGTGATAAATGTGGGAAAACGCATGCTGGGGAATGTCTTCTGAATTATGGAATGTGATGACGATGCGGTAAGATGGGATAGAAGGCTCATGATTGCACTGAAAATTATCAGTGTGATGGTAAGACCAAATTTGATTTATAGTTAGTGAAATGTTTTAAGTGCAATTAGATGGGTCACTATGTAAATGAGTGTCCGACAATGAGCGCGAGTGATGGGAAGTAGTTAGACTACAAGCGGAAAGGGGTGGTGAAATTCTTTGCAACTACATTAGCAGATGTCGGGATATCAAATGAAGTTGTATCAGGTACATTGTTTGTTTTTCATATTATACTAGTGTGTTGCCTGATTCAGGGTCTACACAATCTTTAATCCCTGAAAACTTTTCTAGTAAAATGGGAATACCATCTTAAGAAATGACTCATGAACTTGTGGTAAAAATACATGGGGGAAATGTTGAGGAAAAAAAAATTTATAACAATCATCATATCCTTGCCCGTGGAAAGAACCTACTTGAAAAACTTATTATTTTACCTCTAGTAGAGTTTGATGTTATCCTGGGTATGGATTGGCTCTCTATTTACCATGTTAAGATTCACTGTAGAGCTAAAGAAGTATCTTTTCAGAAAGACTTTCAGTTTATGTACAAGAATGAGCCCTTACTATAGATAACATATCAAGAGGCGGATAAACATGTAAAATATTGAAATGAATGTTACATTTCATATATCATTGAAAACAAGGGAACTGTTTAGATTAATGATATGCCAGTGGTAAATGAGTATCCTGATGTTTTTTCTGATGAGTTGCCTTGAATAATATGAGATCGGGAAGTTGAATTTACCATTGACTTAGTTCCTGATACTAAGCCAATTTCAAAACTGCCTTATCGAGTGACTCAAATTGAATTTTTAGAGTTGAAGGAGAAATTGAAATATTTCTTAGAGAAAAGTTTCATTCTACCTACCACATCACCATGGGGTGCTTTCGTTTTATTTATTAAAAATAAAGACGGTTCAATGAGACTTTTCATCGATTATAGATCCTTTAATAACATCACTTTAAGAAAAAATATCCTTTTCCTCATATTGATTATTTGTTTGACCAGCTCCCGGGAGCTCATTTTTTTTAAAAGATTTACCTGAGATCGTGGTACAATCAGTTAAAGCTAAAGGCAAATGATATTCCGAAGACCATGTTCCGTACACGATATAGCTATTATGAATTTTTAGTTATGTCTTTTGGGCTAACCAATGCACCTGCTGTATTCATAGTCCTTATGAGTAGAATTTTCCATGAATTCTTGGGTATGTTTGTGGTTGTTTTCATTTATGATATTTTGGTGTTTTCTAAAAATAAAGTGGAGCATGAAATACATTTAAGGGTTATTTATAAAAACATAAAAGAAAATAAATTTTATGGGAAATTTAGCATGTGTGAGTTTTGGTTGAATCAAATTTCATTCCTTGGTCACATTGTTTCTAAAGATGGGATAATTGTTGATCCTACAAAAACCAAGTTTGTTGAAGAATGGACAAGACACACAAATGTAACTGAGATTTGTAGCTTCCTTGGTTTTGAAGGCTATTACCGAAGGTTTGATAGAAATTTTTCTCGGTTATCTAGTCCAATGACTATGCTAACTCGGAAGCGTGTTAAGTTTATCTGGAGAAAATAATTTGATGATTGTTTTAAGGAATTGAAAAGATGATTGGTGAATGCTCCAGTTTTGAACAACCGTCCAGGAATGGTGAGTTTGTTATCTATACTGAGGCTTTATTTAAAGGGCATGGTTGTGTCCTAATGCATAATGATCAGGTAATTTCTTATGCTTCATCCCAGTTGAAAACTCATGAGGTAAATTACCATACACATGATTTGGAATTAGCTGCGGTTGCTTTCACTTTAAAAATTTGCAGGAATCATTTGTATAGACTAATGTTTGAAATATATACCGATCACAAATGTTTAAAGTATATATTTACTCAGAAATAATTGAACATGAGATAGAGGAGATGGATAGAATTAATCGAGGATTATGATTGTACAATTTATTACCATCCGGGAAAAACAAATAAAGTGGATGATGCTTTGAGTCGAAAAAGTGATGCTTCATTAAAAATATTGTGTTTGAAACGCGATCCTTTAGTTAAGGATTTGATGAACCTTGGCATAGAATTTGTTGGTGTAGGATATTCTTCTATTTTGTTTCAGGTATCAGTGAAATCTTCTCTATTAGAAAGAATTAATCAAGCACAAAAGAAAGAAAACGAGTTGCAGAAAAACTTAGAGCTGGCCCAGAAGGGTAATTTTCCTGAATTCAACATTGATAATGATTGTGTTTTGAGATTTGGGAAGAGATTGTGTGTGCTCTGTGATTCACAGTTGAAAAGAGAGTTATTATGTGAAGCTCATAGTTCTCTGTTTTCAGTTCATCCAGGAAGTACTAAGATGTATAGAGATCTTAAGGAGTTTTACTGGTGGGACGGAATGAAAAGGGACATTGCTGATTTTACTGTGAAGTGTTTGACTTGTCAACACGTTAATGCATAGCAGCAGTTACCAAAAGGGATGCTTCAGCCTTTACTAGTGCCAGAGTGGGAATGGGAGAATATATCCTTGCATTTCCTTGTGGGGTTGTCGAAGACACCTCGAGGTAATAATTCAATATGGGTTATTATTGATCGCTTGAAAAAATATGCTCATTTCCTTGCTATACAAGATAATTTTTCCCTAGATCAACTTTCCCGTTTGTATCTTAAATAGATAGTCAGGTTACATGGAGTTCCTCTCTCCATTTTATCTGACCGTGATCCTAGGTTGATGTCTAACTTTTGGAAAGGCCTTCAGAAGTCGTTGGGTACTGAAATAAATTTTAGTACAACATTTCATCATCAATCAGATGGGTAGTCAGAATGAACAATTCTATTTTAGAGGATATGATACTTTCTTGTTTGAAGGATTATCAGGAAAGTTGGGTCCAAAATCCCTTTGGCTGAGTTTTCTTATAATAACAGTTTTCATTCCAGTATACAGATGGTACAATTTGATGCATTATATGGGAAGCGGTGTCGAACTCCAGCTCTCTGGGATGAAGTGGGTGAAAGGAAGTAGATGGGACCTGAATTGGTAGAAGAGTTGGAAGAAAAAGTTCAGCTGATATAGAAACACATGAGAACAACTCAGAGTAGGTATTATGCGAACAACAGGAGGAAGGATCTCTCTTTTTAGGCAGGTGATCATGTTTTTCACAATGTTTCACCATGGAAATGTGTGATGCGGTTTGGTAAGAAAGGAATGTTGAGTCCAAGGTTTATTAGACCATATGAAATTATGGAGAGAGTTAGATCAGTTTCATACCGAGTGGCTTTACCTCCAAGTTTATCTCAGGTACACAATGTTTTTCATGTTTCAATGTTAAGGAAGTACATGCCAGATCCATCTCATGTTTTGAGTCCAGAGGTAGTTCAACTGGAAGAGAATATATCTTATGAGGAACAATGGGTCTAGATTCTTGACCACAGGGAGCAAGTGTTGTGGAATAATGTGATTCATCATGTAACGGTTTTGTGGGAAACCACATGAGTGAAGATGCAACATGGGAATCTAAAAATGCAATGAGGGGTAAATACCCCCACTTATTCGATAAGTAAATAAATTGTGGGGAGTCAATTTTCTAAAGGGGGGAAGGATGTAACATCCCATGTAAGTAATGAATAATAGATATTCTTATCTATGTCTATTTATAAATTAGATTGTGTTTTAGAGGATTAAAACGAGAATAAATCCAATCTTAAGAATGGAATACACTAATATTTTTAAAAGATTTTTTTTACTGCCTTTTGATGGAGAACCATTTTTAAATATATTTTTTGACAATTTTATAAGCTCTATTTGTCAAATAAACTTATTCGTTATTATTTTAACATTGAAATTTTCCTTAGGTTTATTTTTTGTATTTTTCTGACGATGTTCATTTTTTAATGAATAGTGAAAAATACTGAATTTTAAATCAATACTGCTTCTTTCATCTAATTTAATTATATGCGTAGATTATATGTTTAATTGGGGACCCCATGGAATCACTTTTGTATGATAATTACTTTATATATATATTTTTTTATAGAATGTAATTATAACAAAGAATGTATCACCTGAGTAAAACATTTTTTATTTTTTCTACATACATGATTTTTTGAACAATAAATAGTCCTTGGAAAGCTAAAAATATTTCCTACATCATAGTATTTTTATAATTTTTAGACATTTAATAAATTAAATTATTTATGACATCATTATGATGCAGTGATTACCTCATTAATGAACGATTTAAATAAAATGAAAAGACAATGTAAAATATAATAATTAAACCTATAAAAGACCAATTGGATGTGTATATTTCGAACTATTATCACCTTATCCTCTGAATACATCAATGTGGGACCTTTAAAATCCAAAACTCATTTGAAAAAAAAGTATCATTTTATAACATTCCAAGAGTGCCCCGCCTCTCCTCTTATAAAAGGCCCCCACCTCTACCTCTTTACATACACTTCTCAAGCCATTGGATCATACAATATATACTCATTTTATCTCTCGACATCCCTATCTTCATCCAAGAAGCATTACCTTAGGCAGAAAGCTCTTCAAAAAACCCTTTGGTTCTAACCAAGAGGAGTTACCCGATTTAAAGGTAAAGACTTCTCTAATGTTCTTTTGTGTTATTTTTCTTCTCCAACCCCAAATATATTTTTATTCATTTCTTTTGTATCAAAAAAAGTATGTTCAATATACTAGGATGTTATTAAATGAATTATTCTAGATACACTTACACACACCTACATATAATGGTTAAAAAACATACTATTTCAATGGATGGCGAATTTCTGCCTAACGAAACGATGATTGTTCAATATTATTATAACACCTTCAAAGGTGGCCATTAAGATGTCACTATATTTATATATGATATATAATATGTTTATGTTTTCCTTAATCTTCTGTATTTTTCATTTCTGTCATATCTTTATGGCTTCCATTATGGGTATACGAGATATCTTCATTTTAGGAAGTGCGGACTAGCACCCCCTCAATGTGATTTGATTCATTAATTCCATATGTGGGATGTATAAAGGATGGAATTAATTATATTATATTTGATATTATACTATAATTATAATATAACTTTATATCATTATGATTCCATTCCATAAAATACGAAATTGAAATGAAAGGAGCGTTCGTGCATACATATGGCTTACCGTCCCCATGAACGGGGAATTTAATTTCTTACCTCTAAATGTTATGTAATATTATAAATGAATGTATATACTAGATATATATGAAATATATTATATCTACATCATGAATATAATTCTGTATATAATGGATATTTTACCACATGAACAACCTGTAATTATAAAGAGTTTATTTTTGACTCAAGTACCAATGATCGACAAAACGACCGTTATTAACTTAAATAATTACATAGTGTTCATAACATGGTAATAAGTGATATAAAAGGTAACATGATCATTGAAAAGGTTATTAAGAAAGTATAAGTTAACTCAAGTTTATTATTCAGGATGTTAAAGAATGATAGTGTCATGTCGGTCCCGAGGTATGGGACTTAATCTCAATATCCTTTCCTTGAGGCATATTTTTTTTATACACAACCTTATTTTTTATTGTGTATAAACCCCTTTGAATTTTACGTTTATTCAAAAGGAATCTTTTTTATATGAAGCGATTACTAAACGACAAAAGGGAATGTTTTTTTCGTATATATGGGGCGACAACGACTTCTCCGCCGCTGTGACCATTATTTGAGCTTCGGTTTCCTCTACATGCCATAACCTTCTTTTT
This sequence comes from Viscum album, assembly GCA_963277665.1. Lineage (NCBI taxonomy): Eukaryota > Viridiplantae > Streptophyta > Magnoliopsida > Santalales > Viscaceae > Viscum > Viscum album. The sequence continues at coordinate 410,091,786 of OY728136.1, forward strand.
AAAAATAAAAAAATACTATTTTTTACTTTTCTTTTATTTTGGTATTGAAAATGGTTTTCATAATTTATTTATATCAATGTGTTGTATTGTTATCTTGTGATTGAAAAGTGTAAATGTTATGTTTACTTTATTCATGTTTTATGTGATACGATTATGTTATGGTTCTTGGGCATTGTTATAAAGACGGGTTGTTCCGTGATAAACTAAGGGCGGGTGAGCTCGATATCGATCTCCAATGAATTTGGTAACACAAAGGGCTTAAACGTTAAGGTTTCTCCGAAGAGATTTAGGGAATATACTGTGATGGGTATTCCAAACGTAACCATGAGGGTTACTCCCTATGTAAGAATGTTATGATTGCCCCAAGTTACCTTTATGTATTATGATTTCTAGATTTATTTATGATTTTATGAGTTATGTTAAAATGATTATGTTTTATGAGTAAATTATTATTTCATACATGGACTAATGATTTCATTTCGTACTTTTATATCCCTTTCTGAGCTTTTTATGTTCATCCCATGTTTTTGAAATGTTTTTCACAGGTCAAGGGAATGGTATAAGTTGTGATGATAGGGTCAAGGAAGTGTCATGAAAGAATCCATATTTTGTTTTTAATATGTTTCTATTTATGGGAATAAATGAATACTATCTTTTATGTAACCACTTTGTTTAAATGTGGAATGTAATGGATGATTTATGATCTAATTCTCTAAAACTATAAACCTGAAAAGATCCTCAATGTTTAATCTTGTAATAACTCAACTTTAAGTAATGTTTAAGGCTATGGCCTTATAATAATTGTTTTAAAACAATATAGATTAATCTATGTATCATGTCAGAATACAAGTTCCCACACAATTTATTATCATCATGTTTCTAAAAATGAGACAAAAATATCAATCCATGCCTATAATAACCACAAATCCAATAGCTACAACTGGTGGATATTTTATTACATTATAATAGATACAAGGTATATAATCACAAAGGGCCATCTAGTTTAGTAGTCTTGAAAACCCCATTAAATACATGATTTTAATATTACATTGTGAAACAAAATACACAACATTTAAAATATTATTCAATCCTTAATATTATTCTTACTATGTTTCATCATATCTAGAGGAAAAGATCGAAGTTAAAGCTTGAGCATAGATACTCTATAATAGTTATGAATAACATAAGATATTAGGTGTGGATAAGGTATATTTAATAAAAAAAATGTTAATAAATGGTATCCTATTTAATTTAATACAAAAATAGAGAAAAAACTGTATCCATTAAAAATTTTAATGTAGTTAAAATACATAAAAAAACAAAATTTGAAAGGATGGAAATTAATATTATTGGATTTCATGTTCTCAAACATCATGATATCTTTATATTAAATACCTTATTCCAATGAATTTCAATCTATGTTTGGGAATTCAATAAAAATAATTTAAATTTGGCCTTCTATGTTTTCTCATGAGACATATTGATGAATCGGGGGATAATCTATAATTGGGACCCACCCATCACAACATCAATATTTATGGAATGATCAATTCGATTCATAAAATAATATTATTTATTATGAAATATCTATATTGTCTAATGAAGACATACTTATCAATTATTTTACCTTCTATTACATGAAATTTCTAGTAAAACACCATATATAGAAATGATATATAGGTTAATATATAATGATATATTTTTGAAGTAAGAATATGGATATTTATGTGATATTTATTATCTATTTAAAAATAACCAAAATAAATTGAAATGCTCATTAGATAGTTAATGAAATAAAAAATAATCAAGATATAAGAGATGGCCATTAGGTAAGTATATTTTATTGTAAACATATTTATTTGAAAGAATTAATGCAAATTGAAGTAGATATTTTAAAATATGGTTATATTATAGTGTTTTATGTAAAAAAATTCAAAACAAATAAAATAATCCAAATGTATAGTAGTTCATTTGGTGATGGGAAATCCTATTATAGTCGTAAGTGTTAAAAAGAAAATATTACATTTTACATTTACAAAAAATTGAAATGGAATATTTTTGGAAAAATAATATATATTCCTTTCAAAAAAATATAAAGTAAAAGATAAAATAGAATTTAATTTATAAATAAATATATAATCATAAATATATTTCAAAAACCCTGGTAAAAAATATGGACATTGAATAAAAATACACCCAATCATATGAAGAATATGATCTGTTTTTCTTATAATTTTTTTTACTGATACAAATATAGAAAATTTTTGGAGAAAATATTATAAATCATTAAATTTCTATATATTTATAAAATAAATAGAGTTTAAGATGGATATATTATACTATTATATTAATGAAAATAATGGAATTCCCAAATAAATGATGTCGTGTGATAAATTCTTACCGATTTTGTAACTCCCAAATTAAAACCCAATTAAAGTGTAAATATTTAATCGAATTTTTATCATTAGGTGTAAATATAAACATTTTTTAAAAAAATATTCAGTAAATTATATAAACCATATAAAATATATAGGTTAAAAATAAAAATATGACTCAATAGAGTAGAAATAGAGAAGAAATCCTTTACAATGATTATATCATCTGAGTGATAATTTATAAATAAAGTGATTATGTGTAAAAAAATGCCAATATACCTAAATAAATTATAATTACAACAAGAAATTATTATATTAAATTTCACACATAATATTGTCATATCATAGTCATTGAAGAATTAATATATCCCAATGAAAAGAAATTCACTATTGAAACAACTTATTTAACATTTCCCTTTAGTTAATATTCATTAACATAATATATAATGGTTTTTAATAAGTTATTTATTTATAAATAAACCGTATTAAACTTTTTAATATCACATATCATCCTATTAAAACATATTATTACTCATGCGTCATCAATATTTCATTATTGTCTTTGTTCTGAATGTTAAATACTTTATTTTAAGATCCATGTTTTGTCATGTGAGTTGTAGTCCTTGAACATTGATTGTGGTTTCTTCATCTATATAATTTTAACAATTATATAGATATTTTAGATATCCATTAAATATATAATTATTACCAACCAAGTAATATTGAAATGAAAAACAGACCAAATTGCATTGTAGAGGTGGTTATCTGTAAGTACGTGCGATCAATGTTGCCTATTTCCAAAGTATTGGATGTTAATAAGGTAGATATGTTATTATAGTTTAAGATGAATAATTAATTCAAAAATAAATTATTTAAATAATAGTTTCATATATATAAACATCAATGTAATGTAGTGATTAAAAACAAATTACATCACTTTATGTAAATGGTAAGGCAAACATGCACAAGAGTGTTGTTTTTGTTTTTTAATGGATTTATATAATTGGGATATGGGTTTAGAGAAATAATTATAAAATATTAATGTATTTATCATAGATAATTTTATACTTAATTATGGTTACAACATATTATTAGAGTTTTTATTAATAAATATATTTGATGAATTCGACAAAGACGATAACCTCTTATTCAAAATGGCTCATGTAGATCGTCTCTTAAGGGAACATCGTTTGGTTTTTTAGGAAAAAAATAACCTCCTAAACCTGTTTAATTTTGTTTATAAGAAATTATATTAGGGGTTTTTTAGATAATAGGATATAGTTATTTCACATAATATTTTTGATGTTGTTCATTTTATATTGATCAAAAGGACACACAAAGAATTAATAAATATATTTAAATATAAAAAAATTCATTTTAATGAGAGAAATGACCAACAAGGAAATAATTTTAATAATAACGTAGAATATGGTTGAAATACCATAAAAATAACAATTTTCTTGGTTTCTGTAGTAATTTAATACTTATCTTTGGGTTTAACACCTTTGTTAAACCATTTTAGCCTTAACTGGACTAGGAACATTTTAAATCTTAAATTCATAGAATATAAAATATCTAGTACTGATTTTATAAACAAAATTATATGTGGTTAAATATTATACCATTTCCGATCCTAATTATCCTTTTCAGAAAATTTAATGATTCTAAATATATTTAATAAAATATTATTTTTCTTAAAATACCATTACTGAAAAATTTGAAACTATTTATTTTATTTTCCATTAATAATATAAGGATAATGACTAAAATAGATTATAATGAATTAAAATATCATAAAAATTTAAATATATATCTATTAAATTCTATGAAAACAAAGGTTTATCCAATTTATACAACTTTTATTTTTTTTAAAATCATTTATCATATTTTTCATTTAATTAAATAAATTTCAGGTTAGCATTGTGTAAGATTTATTGAATTAATAGAAATTAAAAATAAATAATAATTAAAAAATAATATATTAATATTCCAATGAAAATTTTATAACTAAAAAAATGTTATATTTATCCCTCTCAAATAAATTATATATATTAAAAGTGGAAAAGTGCCTTTTTATCATTATATCTCATGTAAATATTAAAATGGTAATAATTATAGCCAAATGGAAATAGAAAGTAATATTTTAAAAATATAGATTAATATTTAAAAAATATCCTTATACAGTTAAATTATAGACATATTTTGGTTTATTTTTAATGCTTTATCATATTATATTTTACCACCATTAAAAGATTAACCCTTATTATGGTGAGAATTATTTTTTATGGTTATAATGTATAATGACCAAAAAATGGAACTATTTTAAAAAAATTTAACAATTGATTTAAAATATGGAATCCAAATTTCAATATGGAATTTCTATATGTTCTATAAATTAATTTAATATCAGAACCTCTAATGCAATAAAAAATTCTTTTACATAAAAATTCCTTTTATATATTAAAATTATATTTATATAAAAAAATAGATTTATATGAAATGAAACCATAAATTTTATTATAATAAAAACAAAATATAATATTCATAATATAAAATAACTAATTTTACTTTAATACATTTTAAAATGAAATATAAATTTTTAAATGCATTGAATAAAAATATAGTTTTCAAGGAAAATCATTATGTTTTTCTATTCACTTTAAAATTACTATTATTAGAGAAATCCAAAAATATCACTCTATGATAATTTCAATATTATGATTTCAAAAACTATTCTAATTTTATAAATTATTATTTCTAAAATTGGATGAATTTAATTATAGTATCCAGAAACATAATTAAAAAATAGACCATTTTTTGAAGAAAACATATCTCTAAAGCATAAAATTATATTACAAAAAATTATGTACTCATTTATTGATATATTTAAATTATATAAAAAATTTATACATTCTTTCATAATGTGATTATAACTATCAATTCCTTCATATTAAACGAATATCTTTTAATGTCATTTTTAAAGGTTATTATTTAGTGATTAATATAAACATAGTGTTTTGATGTTTTAAATGATATTGAACATATAATTCTATTAAAATATTATGGTGTTATAATTACAACATGAAATATTAATCATATTGATTAGAAATTATGAATCATCCTGGTAATTAAATAAGTGGCATCATATATATCTCCCTCTAGAAACCCATACTTATATCAATGGTCATATAGAAGATCATCAGTGAAAACCTCATGAAAATCATCAATCTTTCAACTAAAACAGATATATTTAGAATTAATTTTTAAAAAATTTCATATATTACGTAATCTATAAAATATATTAATTAATAATTAACCTTGATTAAAATATTTATAACCATTATCTCTAGGTTATGTGAAAATTTTAAAAAGATAAGAATATCATCTACTAACACTTTCCTTCTAATCATAAAACAAGATATCGAAAAAAATAAAATATCTCTAATCTATATATAATTTTACATATCACATCAATAATTTTAAAGAAATTTAATATCCAAACCTAAAATGTCATGGTAAATAACAAACATAGAAATAATTTCAAAATATAAAATCAATGAGGGGAAAATTATCTTAATGAAACTATCAATGAAATAAAAATATGATGGATAATAATGTGAGTAATAAACATAAAATAATAAAAATAAAATTTCAGAAGCATAGAATAGAAATTAGTAGTAAAATAAATCATTGTTTTCAAAGGATCTACATTTGGAGAACAAATGTACTAAGGATCAACTCTAAAACTAGACTCAAAAACATTCCACAACATTTTTTATATCATCCTACTCAATGATCTCAATCCTAAATATTACAATTAGTGTATTACCCCTGTTATTGGGTCTCTATATGAAGTCCCCAACACCCTCATGATCCAAAAAGGATTCAAACATAACACTATATTACCCAATAATTTTCAACTGATGATTTGCAACGAGTTGTCCACATTATATGATATCATATCCAACAATAATCTATAAACAAATATATGTCTATTAAATAATGGACATATATATAAAAAATATCATTGGAATTATCATACATTAAATATCAAAATAGGTCCCACATCATATGATAGAACATGAATAGATCATGTTTTACCCAATAAAAAATGTTTTTACTAACCTAACTAATTCTTAAAATCATTGTTCAAGCTATTGAAGATAATGAACATATAATGAAATAACATTCATTTAAATGAATATACCACCACATTATCTATTGGATGGTCTACCGTATCATGGTAAATTATAATACCCCTTACAATGATGCCTTATTTATTTTATACTATCCAAAAACTAACATACCAACATATATCAAATATCACTTCAAAATTATTTAATACCATTTCTAAATGTATCAATCACATAAAGACCCCACACTAGATTAACGATAAGAATAATTATACCTCACAATTCCATAAATTATTGAGACATAATAATGTAAATGTCATTAAGGGTTTTAAAAACTCAAATGGATGATATTTATTTTAAAAATAATATGGTTGAAGATAGTTTAAGAAAACATGATCCTGAAAACCTAAAAAATAATGAATCGAGAAAAAATAATATAAAAAATAATATATAATTACTGAACATTATATAATAATAATAGATTTTAATCACCAATGGATATATAAACTCTAACTTATAATAAGAAAATATAATTGAATCATTCATCGTACCAAAGTGGTCTATGAATCAATACCCAATTACCAATATCCTTCTAATCGATTATATTATTACGAAAATGATACACAATTATGATGAAAACAAAATCCTATAACTCTATACCTAAATGTGTATGGGGGTATGTCCACATACTCAGTGTTTTATCCCAAATGTTAAAATATTCCATCTAATTTCAAATAAACATAAAAATGAGACCTAAAAAATTATAATACATATCAATTGCTATATAGATTAACATCACTGAGGGGTAATCTTCTTCAATCATCTATTAGTGTACTACCTCATCCAAAAAACAAAATAATGTACAACACATGATTCATAATTTATTAGAATATATAATTTAATCATTATTATAAAAATGTTGAAAACTCCTACAAGATAATCCCATTTATCTTGAATAGATAGTGAAATACATAAAAACTCACTTAAAATTCAATATTATATTCTTGATTGAATACTTTTAGGGTTTCTTTGTTATCCTAAAAAATATAACAATACATGAAACAACCATTTCTTGAAATAATTCATTTCCATGTTATAAATATTGTAACAACCCATAATTATATTTGTACTAAATAAGGTCATGTGGAAGGTATACAATTTTAGCCATCTAGTTAGCAGACTCGTCAACTAGATAATGTGTTTAGAATTAAAAAAAAGTACTTATATTGTGGATTAATATAAAATGGTACTTTTATCATTAAAATGACATTAAAATAAAATAATATAAAACTTGAATAATATAACCGACATAATCAAATCACTAATATAACCGTCAACATGACATTTTATCATAATAATTAATATCAAACCATCTATATAATTTTTATTATAATTTTATAGATGACATAAATATCATCTTTAATATCATCATTTTCAACACATTATGAAACTCATAATTATATGGCCACATGAAAATATAAATTTCATTCACAATTAATTTTTTTTGGATGATATCACCCTCCATTAAAAACCTCTACTACCAAAAAAACAGATAATTAAAATTTGAAATATCATCAATCGCAAGTTGATTATACTTTCATGGTAATACAATAAACTGGTATATAATATACCAAATAAATATGAATACACTTCACATAAACTAACCACTTTTAATAATAATTTTGATGAAAATAAAAATATTAACATTTATGTTACTTCGTCATATCTAAATAACCAAGTCTTGATTCCATTGAGAAACACATAAAAAATTGCATATCATCAATACATGAAGGCATTATTTAATACAACATGACCATTACACCATAAATAATTGAATGATATAAATATTTTACCATAAAATTACATATTTATCAAGATCCTTTATGCCAATGTCCAAAAGTATAATTTTTTAACTCAACATAGTCATTGAAAAATTAATAAAAAGAATTGAATAGTCAGATATTTTTATTGATTAAATTATTAAATTGAAATGAATCATTAAAACTATGATCACAATAATGTGTCACATTTAAGAAATCGTCAGGTATCATAGTTTTCACAATATTCTTGGGACATTCCACATATACTCACATCCCAATATTATTTCATTATACAAAAAAAATGATTACCTAAGAATTTTTTAGGACTAATAACCAATATTATTGATATTTAATTTTCTAAAATATAAAAAATCGAAAAAAATCATTATTTTCTATAAAATATCTCCATCTTGATTTGTGGGGAAATATGTAAAATTGATGATTAATTTTTTATAATTATATACTATGGTTCAAATATATATTTTTATAATTATTTTAACAATATATATATATATATATATGAAAATATGTGTCATTGGTCGTGTGTTCCTGTATAATTTGAAATAAAAAAATTATATACAATGTATATATTCTCTATAGGCCTTACAGACACTCACACACTATAATTCCTTTATTATAATAATTTACTATTCGATTAAATTTTTTTCCTATCAAATTTGAATTTAATTATTCCACACACAAATTAATTATTATTTTTGAAGAAATAAATTGTAATATATGATTTGGGTATAATTTTCTACACCAACTCATACCATGGGTAGTTTTTGAAGAACCAATGTTTTCACTCCAACCCACAATCCATGCGTTTAGAACCCCTCCAAGGTACTCAACTATCATTTTCCTTATTTTCTTGACATATCAAAAAACCTACAATGACTATCACACACCAGGAAATGTAATTATCCTACTATGTCCTCAAACATTTCCATGGTACACCATATTTTTCATTAAACCCTACCCACACATCTCCCTAACACACACTAGCCCAACACTGGTGGTACCCAAAACCCCCATCAACCCCAATAAATTGAAATAAATAACTACTCAAATCTATCTCCAATGTATAATAATATCTATATATTTTTTCAAACTAAAATATTTAACACATTAAATGTTTCCATGGTCAAAAGTAAACTAGACCTTGTCCTCTCAACTCCACTGTTAATCAAAATCAAAAAACCATACCCATCAATCTGAAATAAAAATAATAATGAAAATAATTCTCTAGTGACCTCACTATGAGTGTTTCTTGTCTTCATCCTCCAAAAGAATGTAGGTAAATACCATGTGAGGTGGTTTTGTTTCACATGATTTTCAGGGTGGTAGTCGAGTGTATCCATGGATAATCGTCCAAGTGGTGATCATAAATAGTGTCCGTTAAATAGAAATCCACTATAATAATTAACAGTACCATAGAATGCCCATAATTTGAATATTTATAAATAATATTTTTTTAAATATTTGGAAATTATATTTTTTGTTTTGTGTTTTAAATAATCAAAAAAATTAAAATATCAAACCCCGATAGTATAAAAATGAAACTTCCCATCAATCTCTATTTAATTAAAAAAATAAGAATCTTAATTTTTATTTAATTTTTCATTTAAAACAATAATTATATAGATAGATCTATAATTTTTAATTGAATATTTAAAAAATAACTAAAATATCCCATCATGGTATCATATAGATAGAAAAACAAAACAAATGGTAAGATCAGATGCTCAATAAAGGAATGATTATAAAAAATCGATTATATAATAAACATTGAATTAATGATATTTTAGATAAAAATAATAATGAAATATTCCATATAATTAATATCACAAATGGTGAATAAATAAATGGATGAAAAAATAACATCACTAATCCCATGGATAATAATAAATTATTACCTAATTATTGGATGCATAAATTAAAAAATCATAATCTTATCATCAATGACTTTTTTCAAGGCATCATAAAAATACCTTCATGTTATAATAAAATTTAATCAACAATAATATTGTGGGAATACACTAAATACCCAACATTGTTGTGATCATGAGGCCTACTGATACATTGAGGTGATATTTAATGTTTTTCCCAAATCCTATCATACTATGTCCAATTCATTTATATTATTAATGAAATGAATAACTATTCAACACAAATTGAACATAAGCAATCATTTTGAAAAACTATTGTATAAAATCATAAAATATTCAACATTAATTAAATATAGAAACCTAATATTATTCAATATAGAGTTTCACGGTGTATGGTTTTATAATACTATATCCCCATTATATTGTAGTATTCATCACATATTGTTTATATAGATGAAAACTCTTATTAATGATTAGTAGATCATTTCATGAGGAAGATACATTGTTCATTTTGAAATAAAATATTTTTAATGTAAAAATATCTAGCATATTATGTAAAAAATCATTTGAAATTAACCCTAGAAATATATAACATTATCTTGGTGTAAAATGATAGTCACAGGGATGGGGAAATATTTCATTGGGGATAAAAATTAAAGAAATGATTTTTTACGTCATTCAGTAAATGTACCTCATTTAAAAAATATAAATATGTTTACATTTAAAAAATATATATAACGTAAAAAACGGGTAAACATTAATTTTAATCAATCATTGGATAATTTTAATAAAATTTCGTCAACAAAATCAAAAAATAATATAGGCATATTTGAAATTGAATCTTGGTCAATTACAAATACAAAGTCAGTATTCTTTTAAAATATTATTTCAAAATGTTGAGTAATTATAGAGTGGAAGAGGAGAAAAAATTATTAATAATCTATATTTAATAATAGAGGAATAAATTATATTGATTTTATAATAAAAAGATAATATAATTTTCATCAATCATAATTTTAAAATAATAACACAATAATAAAAAAGAGATTTAAGAAAAAACCCACATGGATTTGGTAATAAATAAATCTAATGAGATAGAAAGTTATAAAATAATACGTTTTAATAAATCCATTGAATTATATAAATAATTTTGTAAAAATATATTCATGGATATTTCAGTTCACTATATAAAACAATATATAATAAATAATATGAAACATGTCTAATAAAAGGAAATTCCGGAAAAAACTCACACACAACGATCTTAACATTTATTTGAGAAATAATAAATGAAGTGATTACATGTAACATATATAAGTAAAAAATGAAAATAATATTTAATGTATCTTATTTAATTAAACATATAATCTCGGCATTCTATATTCACTGAAAAAGTAATTTTTAAATTGATTGTATATTGATAACTGTTAAAGGGGTAATGGTAAAATATTCTCAAAATTATAAATATTTAAATAAATGTAATTTTTAAAATTAATTTCAATTTAAAAATATTCATGAGAGGGTGACTTTAATAACTAATCACGACGTTAAGTGGAGGTGGTAGTCCAGACAAATGCTCAAGTGAATTTATAATTTCATAATGTCTCGAATTGTTACTATATTATCATTATATAAAAAAATATAAATCATTAATATTATATATATTATTCAATCCATTTAAATTTCATAACTTGTGATTTGGTGGTAAAAATCAAAACAAATCACTTTGTGGAAGTGGTAGTTGACAACTATTCATGATCGATGTTTCCATTTCTTATAATATGGAAATTGATATGTATAAGGGTTAGAACATATATATAGTAAAATATAATAATATTTTAAATCATTATTTTACCATATCAACATGATTATAATATAATATTTTGGGATATATGGATAAAAATGAAAAAGTGTTGTTAAGAGGTATCCTCTTCTCTATGGAACTGTCCATCAGCTTACAAATTTTGCTTTTGATTTTGGTTTTTTATAAGATTAAAGAATATATATCATGGGTAAGATAAAATATTAAATATTTGGGTAGATATTTGTTGATATAAATTGATCAATGGTTAAGTAATAGATTAAGGGGGGTTACCTTTTATATGTGAGGGGAGGGGCACCATTATAAATAATAAATTTTATAAAATATAATAAATATTTCAATATTTTCAATTTAAACCAAATGGAAAAAATATAAATTTTTTATATTATAAATTCAAAATACATCAAAATTGTAATTTTTTACATGTTTATGTTTCATTTAAGTCCTTATCTTCTAATTTGACCCCCCCATTAACCATTTTTAACCATAACAGTGGTAACAAATTATTCATTAATTAATGGTTATAAATTTACGTATTGTGTGGAATGTGGATACAAAATGGTCAATGGATGATATTTTATACTACTTAAAATAATTTTATCATCACTCAGTATTGTTTTTAATTTTGATATTTTTTAATTACATATTATTTATCAGAAATTATCATTTAATTCATTTTTGACAGTATTTATTTAATTTGTCTACAATAAAATCATGATGGAAATGTTTTCTGAATGTAGACACATTAAAAATTAATTTTACATTATAATTAATTATTAAATTCAAATAATATCCCAATTCATAGTAATGATCATTAATTTCATGGGTTTTAAAAATCATTTACAATGTTTTTTATATAGACTGTAGAAGCACTATATTTGTATTTCATAGGAATTTATGATAATTATATGATCAAAAAAAATTATAAAACAATTTCCAGAATACATATTATCTATTTATGATCAAAATCATCTTCTATATTAATTCAAAACATCTTTTTATCCCAATAATATCAATTAATATAAATTCAATGTATGATGATAAAATTTATTGTAAATATCCTTTTATTTAAATAATATATATTATAGAATCATAGGAAAGAGGAAATGAATCATTATTTTCTTGAATATATAGATTTTTGTTAAAAAAACACATAAAATAAAATAAATACATGTTTTAGGGAGATTTAAATGTCTTATCTCTTTGTCTAACACTTTTTTTAATTATTTTACCTATATTAAGGGGACAATATTTTTTACAAGGCTATATTTTATAAAACCCACAATAAAAGGGAAATCTTTATAAAATTTAATACTATTTATTTAAAATATCGAATTAATTTTTCAATACAAAATTTTTATAATATTTAAAAACCAATTATGATATATATGTGTAAAACCCAATGAAAATAAGTTTTTAGAAAAAAAAATTAAATAAGCTCATCACAATATTAAATAAGATTCTAAATATTTTTAAATTTTATATATTAATAATTTTTAAAATAGGATTATATTTATTTAATTACAAATAGAAAATATAATTTGATTTTTAAATTACATTATTTAAGGATAATAAATAATATCTTTGTAAAAAATTGAATTCTAACTATTCACAAAATCATAAAACTTTTAATAAAATTTCAATAAAAATTATCATTGGTCCATTATTAGAAGATAAAATATAAGATTATATACATTTTCCTAAAAAATTATATTTTCGGTATAAATTAATAATAATATCCATTCACAAAAATTAATAAAAATTATTTTGGAAGGAATGTTTTTAAGAATAAATTGACTTGACCCTTGTTCCATTAATAATAAACACAATTTAAATAATGGTAATTCAGTTTATTCCATATATAATATAGAAATTTAATTAGTATCAATTATCAAAATTTATTAATACAATGTATTGTGATAAATTAATATAGTTTGTGGGATGGGATTATAATGAAATAAAGAAATTAGATTTTCATAAAAGTACTCTTTGATACTTGACCATACGACCTCCAATGAGAAGCAAAAAAGAACAACTATTGTGATGAACACTTGGTATTATTTTCATAAGATATAAATTTCATCCATCATATAAAATTAGTTTTAATAAAAACATATATTTTTCCTAAAATATATTTTATATTTATTTTTGACAAATTTATTTAAAAAATATTATTTTTATTCATTTTATTATGGAAAAAAATTCAACAAATATTTCATAATGTGGTTAGTCATTTTCAAACCCACCAACCCAATCACTAGCGTAAAAAGATCAATATAAATTATAATATTTATATAGTAAATGACACTTTGGTAAGCTCATAATTGAATGTGGTACATGTTATCCTCATAGTATAATCAAAGTTAGAATTACATATTAAGTTCCTGGGGTGTAACATTCACCCCTTTATAAAAAAAATATCGCTTCTCAAATATTTATTTTATATTCATAAAATTAATGTATAATAATAAAAAATCAGATAACGATTTTATAAGGAAATTTAATTTCTAGTTAAAAAATTAATTTATTTTGTATATACCTCTATATCCCTAATAATAGCATTTGAGTTTTTTGAATGTGTACCATGGTAATGAATATAAAATTTAACATATGAATCAATATATTTTTCATCAGTTTTCATATGTTTCAAAAATTATTTTACATTTGGGATATAATATATGTTAAAATTTACAAATATGATTTCTTCCCAATAAATATACATGATTTTATTCTCTCATGTACATGATCATGATTATGATGAATTTTTAATTTATATAACACGGAAGTCAATCATCAATGGATTACAATATCCATTAAAGGATGAAATGAAATTTCTCATGTTAATATCTATTAATCAAAAGCGATAATGGTTAGCATTAGAGAAGATAATATCCCACATGAATAAAGAATCATTTGAAAGAATCCTAAATTAATATAGTATGCCTCAACAATAACACCAACAGAATAACATAAATGATTCCACAATTAATTGAACTTAAAAATCATCAAATTTTTATGAAAATTGTGAAACCATACAAATTATAAATATTTGATCACATATTCTTTAAATATAAATTTATAGTTTATCTCCAAAAAACATTTATCACTCATAAAATCACATGAAAAAAATGAATATTTCCTAATCATATAATCTATAAAATATAAAAATAATTAACATTATTTATAATAATGGTTGTACTTTATTATATTTAAATGACGTGTTTGGTTTATTGATTTCCTAAATTAGTCAAAACACATATATGCCACACTCATAAAATAAAAATATTACACATCTACTCAATGACTATTTTATTATAGATAAATATTTTTCCTACATTTAGATGCATATTTTAATAAACACATGAATTATAGTGTGAAATATATTATTTCATCAATTATATCCTTGAATGTTTCCAAATACACCTTTATGGAATCTTTGGGAAATGAAAATAAAATAAAATAGGATTTTAGTTTCTAAATTAGTTGAAGCACACAAGATAAGATGTTTTAGAATATATAAAACTAGAATAATATACAATAGATAAAAATAACAAAAATTTACGTATAACTAACACTGAAAAAGTGGAATCTATCCGTGGATGATATAAAAACATATATTAAAACATGGATAAAAATAACTAATTTTATGATGATGTAATACATGATGTCATATATTATAATTTTCTCTTCAAGGCCTTTAGAAAATAAATAATAAACATATAAAAAAATTCTAATTCCAAAACATCATAAGTAATTGATCAAGCATTCACCAAATACCTAGGTTATTTTGTCTCATAAAAGTCATCTATATCTAATGGGGATATCTAATTTTTTTCCTCGCCCATCACTTACTGTGTCCAATTCATTTGTAATATGATAGATATGAATAACCATTCAATAAATAATCAACACAAGAATTCATCATGAGAAAAGTATCATTTAAAATCTTAATATTTTACTTAGTTAATCACTATTGAAACATAATCATATGAAATATATTGAAAAATTTGGGATGGTATGAATATATTATATTCCCATTAAATTATGAGATTCATTGAAGGAGACAATCATTGATGAAACTCTGTTAAATAGATAATTGGAACATGCTTTATGAAAATACCATTTTTTTATAAATAACATATATTAACAATAAGAATTTAAATAATAACTAAAAATATATTTTCTTATAATTGACCGAAGATAAAAGTTAAAATATTATTTAATAAAAATAATAGTCATGATAGTTTTAACTGTGATTCATGTGGTAAATATTAAATATGAAAATTTATTTCAGACCTTTAGTAAATATTGAATCATATTGATTATGAATAGAAGATTCTTTTAAAAAAAAATACAGAAGTACGAACATGTATACAACTTAATTTATTACATCACATTAAAATAGTAAAATAACTATTGAAAACGTTTTAAAATGTAAATGGATAAAAAATATTCCCAGATGAATTTAAAGACAAAGTTAGTATTTCATGAAAAATACGTTTTCAATAATTATAGTAAATGGTAATTGGAAATTCAATGGAAAACATGTAATTTAAACATATAACCATATAATAACAAATTATATATAGTTATTAATATAAATATCTTATAATTATATTCAGACTATATTTAAACATAATAAATCCAAAATAACAATGTGTTTAAAAATAAACCCTTTAGGATTTTTAGCATTCGAATGAAGGAAAATTAAAAGTTATAACATGAAATTGTTATATATATATATATAAAAATTATGTAACAAATAATTTAAAAGTATATATATTTTTATATAATTTCACCATATAAAGAAAACATGTTTCCCAATATGAAACATGTTTCAAGAACAAAAATTAGAGATGAGAAACACAAATAATTATCGTAACATTGAAAGGAGAATTAATTAATAAAATTAATAATTAAAACAAATTTAAATCCACACTATACAAATGAATATAAAATACTAAGTATTAATATTTCCATTAATAAATATTCTTGACAAAACATTATCAATGAATAAGTAATATGACCCAATGATAGAAATTTGAGTTCTGGAACATCGTACCCTATGTCTGACTAAAAATGTATGAAATTTATTTACTATAGGTTCGTGATATTTTCATTTTATAAATTATTAATAACATTTTTAAAAATTATTTGCATACAATAATCCAAATTATTTCAGTAATTATAATACCTTATGTAGTTATTACATCATTTAATTTCATGATAGAAATTTTGAGGATGTTTTGTTCAATTTTGTAAGACATCTTCGATATGGAAATCATGTTCAAATGATCCAGGGTTGATATATATATATATATTAAATCCTCAACTAACTTTAATTTTTATACATTTTATTCATGTATATCGAACATGAAAAATGAATCACACTGCTTCATTGAGGTGGTAGTCCACACATTCCCATGAGATACATTTTCATTTTTAACGAATGTAAGAGTAAGAAGGTATGTACTATATTATCATTATTGAATTATAATTATTTAAATAATGAAATATATATTCATTTAATGGATTATAATTGTCATCTTTGTATGGTGGTGATGAAAAACAAAACAGATCACTTCATGGTGATGGAAATTCACAAATATGCACATGTGATATTTTCATGTCGCATAGGATAGAAGAGGATATGACTGTGGGTTATACAATAAAAATAATAAAATATCAGTATATTTTTGATGTTTATATTATTATATAAAAAATTAATCATATAATTGAATGTGTTAGAAGAAAAATGTTAAATGAGAGAACTCGGTAAAGAACCAGATATCTTCTTTTGGAAGCCTAGTTTTAAATACACATGAAAAATTCTATGCCAGAAATTTTATGAGAATATATTCTCTACGTCACTAGAATTATGTATGGAAATTTATTAGTGTGTATCATTGTTGACATAAATGGTTCAAAATATCCAAGGAAGTGTAGAGATGGGGTTCACATTTATAATTGAGCGGAGTGAAGTTATTATAAATATAATGAACTATAAATTATCATAAATATCATAAATATTCAAAGTGAAAATGGATATAATTTATCAATTTTGGAAATTATAAGTACAGTATTCATTAGAAAACTAAAATTTATTTGTCTTATTGTTCTAATAAAATCCTTATCATTTGGTTTAACCCACTCATTATACCGTTTTAAACATAATCATGGTAAAAATTTATTTTTCTATTTAAGGGATTTGAATTTAAATATAACGTGTAGAGTGGGTCACAAATTTCACATTGAATATAATTTTGACCATTTTCCATTAAAATTTTATTATCACAATATATGTTTCTTAATAATTTAAAACAAATTATTTTTTTTCATAAAAACTCATTAAGGTCTGTTTTGGGACAATTTTCATAAGATGACATAAAAGATAATAAATACTAATGAAATTAAAATCTATTTAAATTTAACAATTATTATACATTTTAATTAAGTATTAATATTAACAAATAGAACAATTCAACCCAAAAATATTAGTTTTAATTTTTTTTAATTTGTGTACCCTGATTATTCAACTGCATGCAGAAGCACTATATCAGCCTTATGTATGTGTTTGAAATAATTATATCGTCACTAAAAATGAAACAATAAATGTAAATTATTTTATTGAAAATACTATTTTATATCAATGCATAATATATTTTAACCATAATTAAATCATATACAATAATTGATAACTTATATAGATATTTTTTTAATTGTCATTTATATATATTATTTAAAAGGATCTAATGATTTGAAAGTCAAAAAAATGAAAAAATTTAAAATATTGTATTTTAAATGTTAAAAACTCAAAAAATATATTAAATTAAAAAATAAATTATTTGTAGATATTATCCAATAGTTTTAATTTATTTTTACTTATTATACCCTTACTCTAGTGGTAACATTTTTTCTAATGTTATTATTCATAATGAAAAAAATAAAAGGGAAATTTTTAACAAATACGAAGAAATAAATTAAAAATATTAAATAAATTTTTTAATATTAAATTCTATAAGTGGTAAAAATAATTAAAAAATAAATATTTAAAATGCAATGAGAACCTATTTTTAAATACATGATTTTTATCCGTAAAAATTTTAATAAAGAAAAATTCAAAATAATTAAATTATTTTTAAATTTATTTTATTATTTATATTTTAATGATACATATTTTAATTTATAAATTAATTTAAAATATAAGGTGACTTAAATTTCATGATTGAATGAAAATAAATGAAACTTTTCGAGTAAACATCATTTTCACTATTCCTAGAAAATGAACCATTTAATAATAATAACTAAAATTAATAATAATACTATTATGGAATGATATTTAAAAAATAAATTAGTTTTTTAAAAACTTAATTCATAATATTTATGTGAACTTATTATAATAACTTTTCAAAAAATGAAGTAAAAATAATTGTTGAAGAAAAATTATTCTCTAATGTATAAATGATAGTATCCGCATTCCATACATAATAACCATATTTAATGATTTTTATTTAAATTCCTTAAATATACAATATAATCATTTAATTAAAACCATTTATCAATGGTGATTAATTTAATCTGTTATTATAAAACAAAAATTGTGAACAAGAATTTTTTTTTAAGAAATATATATCTTTTGGATACTAATGTTTTTATCTTCATTTCTCCAAATATTGATAATATATTTTTTATTGATTATTAATTCAGGCGAGGAAATAATTTATGTTTATATATCATAATATGATTATTTATTTTCATACTCGTAAAACAAACATCTAGGATATAACATTGATATTAAAATAATAATATTTAAATAGTTTGTTGTGGTCTATTTATGCTTGGTGTAACATGTGGTTTACGATACAATAATTATTATTATTTAAGGGGTAATTAATGATATATAAAATTTAGTGTTAATATTAATATTATATTAATTAAGATTAAAAATTAAAAAATACAAGGAAAAATCCAAAAACAATTTCAATTGAAAAATAACGTAATTATTATAATTAAACATCAATTCTTTAAATATTATAAACATGATTGGTGTTTTGATTGAGATCCTATGTATAAGGATTTCTATACCCTCTAATACTATACTAATAAATTCATTTATATTCTATTCTATAAATTAGTATACTGAATAAATTTTAAGGGTGTAATTATATATTTAAAAAAGATATTCCAATTATGAAGAATCATTATGATTGCCCTAAGGGGGTTTTCAACAATATTATCTTTGTTTCTTATCATAAAATATTATCTGTAACAAATTAAATAAATAAGAGAAATTTTTTAATAAATTCTGTAATTAAAAATCCAATGGAATCAAAATATATTCGAAACTATGAAAACCAGTTATAATAATTTCATAAAGATACTAGAATAATGTAATAGCATATATACAATTTGATCTTATGAAAATCAACTATTAGAGTTTAGTATGATATTGACCCCTAATGGTTTATTTTTCAACCAACTAACCTATAATAAATATTTTCATAAAACAACACTTCCATAAATCATTTTATGGTATGAAAATTTTAATGAGTAGCCCTTGAAGAATGCCTCAAATAATTCATTAGTTACATACTAGCACTAACTCTTTAGAAAACATAATATGTGACATATTTTCCTCTTTGAAAACAATCCAATAGGCCAAATATTAATGTATCCATGTGTATGATAATAAAATCCTATATAAATAAGTATACATAAACAAGAAAACGTCTTTGAAAAATACCTAATTATAGTCAATCAACTTCAACGGGAATACACAACCATATAACTCCTCTAACTCCTTTGTAGACTAATATATTCCGAAAAAATTGTTTGTCAAAACTAATGCAAACAATATACTTTAAATAATAAAATGGAACTAAGGTGACATGTAATGAAAAGATGGTGTTGTTTTTATTTTCAATCTGATTCTGGTATGATCATGTTGATTTATTCTTATAGAATATGATGTTTATAAGGGGGATATGCAATTTCGAATGTGAATAATGTTGAAAAATATTACTCTATTCCCCTGTGTTTTCCAATTTTTTGGTCACAAATTCATGATTTTGAAACGTATTCTTCGTGACTATATAATTGTCATGTAATCTTGTAATTAAAAAATAGACCATGGGATAGTGTGTGTTCAAAATTATTTCACAAAATTATTTTAAGAAACATATATGTGAATAGGATATATTGAGACCATATGAATGGGTGACGGTTGATTGTGAAATATTAAATGGTTCAAATTATCCGGGTGATAAGATCATTGTGAGAATTGAGACATGGTTATCACATAAAGAGAGAGTTGTTGGAAATGACTCAATTATATTTTGAATGTTTGAAATATCATGATTTTATAAATGTATCATGTAATTGTAGTCAGTAGATTGTGTTTACATAAATTTCTTAAGGAATTAAATAAAACCCTATTGATACATATGCCCTAAAATGATAATGACAAATAGATAGTCACATGATCATGTGTATTGGATGGATTTATGTTGTTGAGGCTAAAAAAATTTCATGATTGTGTATGTAAATTACATGCCCCATGTTTAACATTATTATATTTTTTAAATATATTTAGGAATATTATGCATGTATAAAGGTTTCTGATAAATTGTTTAGGCTTGACGTAACATGAGAATGTGGAAATTTTTATTCAACATAGTTCTTATTGTTTTTTATGAATTAATCATGTGGTCAGGGTTTTGATGTAGCTCCCTTATCTTACATATATGTATGTATAATCATTGAATACATTTTTATCGGTTTAACGTGAATATTTTCACTCTAAGAAGACCTCAGGATGTATTTATATATACTGGGTCTTGTTTACATGCCCTTATGACCAAGGATGCAAGACATAGGGTCTTATAATCGTAGAGAAAATGTGATGTGTGATGTTTACCAGCTCCTAGGTTCATGAGACAGATTTTACACATCAGCTAGTTTCTAAAAAAAAGATACATGCTTAATGCTTTTCACATAAGTTTATGTGACCAGGTTATGTGTTGGATTATCTAATGCATACAGTTACCAAGGAAATTCAGTTTTTACTTTTAAATAGGTGGATTGTAATGATATTTTGGATAATAATTAACATATTGAATCATCATATTTAGATATTAATAAGGAAACCTAATCAACATGAATTTAACAAGTATAATATGACCTTCATTTCATTAAATGGAAGAAAATTTCTTCTTGATAAGTGTGCAAGGAGGATTCAATGGTGGTGATCAAGGAAAGGATGTGTACTCTATATGAAAACATCCTATTATAATTGTTCCTAGAATGGTGTAGGATATAATTATTTCATATAGGTAATATAATTCTTGTATTTTTATATTCATTCATATTGGTATTTTATACTTTTATTTTTTGTGTCTTCTGAATGTTTTTAATTATTTTGGGCCCATGAATAATCGGTGCAAAGTTAAGGAAAACCGTGTGAATCAATCCATGAAACCAAGAACCATGTTTTAGAATAGTGGTTGATGAGTCATTGTTAGGTTCATGGTTAGAAAATACAATTTATATTTCTCATAAAACCAAATATCTTGGTACATATGTGTATTACATAGTAGGAAGATAGTTTCTAAAACCATGTTGCAAAATCTAGTGGATTATCTAGTATCCCAGGAAGGGGAACATAGTTAGTGCAATGATTGAAAAACAGTACAATAAAACCATGTTATTTGTATTAATAAACATTATTTCTATAAAAATACATGAAACTCATCTATTTTAACTCATTAATATCCCAGTGTAATTGGATCTCAAGTAAGGATACACCTCTTAAAGATTTAAGATATTCCTTGACTATAAGGGATCACATTTGATGGATATTTGGGCATCCAACCTAGTTTCTCAATGGTATGTTTTTATTATTCATTGTTCTTCATTGAAATTCTATATCCACTCATATATTATCCAACCCAACATATGTTCATGGTTTTTATGCTAGATCTACGGGTTGTGAAAAAATATAATTGGATTTCATATTTATCCATCTTAGAAATGGGATTTATTATCCATATTTTCAGTGATTATTTTTCATTATTCTATATTAATTTATGTAATTAATTTAAATCTACCTATAACCATTTATCTCACATTATAATAGAAATTACTAATTGGATATTCATATTTTAGAGTTCATGGAATTGAGTTATTTCTTGTCTTCTTCATCCCTCTTTTATTCATGGATTGCGGATCCCATGTGAGTAATTTAATTATGATTTTCATCAATTAGGTGGTTTCATGTTTCATATTGATTCATTATTCCTTGATTAAATATTCATTAAATTTGTCATGACCCTTCCTCGAGGCCAGTGCCATGACTACCCCAAGCCCGTCGTCCATAGGCCAGGGGCTGGCGACTAGCACCAAAGGCGTAAATCCCGATAACTGGGAAGGCATTGTCTTTATAAAACATAAACACATCCAACCAGAGTAAAAGCGGAAGTAATACACTAAGTACAAAATAAAGTGATGAAAAGTAAATGCGCCAGAACACAATCCCATCTGAAGAGTACAACACCAACAAAAGGAAAGTACAATAGAAAAGAGAAACAGGTGCAAGATAGAAGTAGCTCCTAGGTCGTCCACCTCGGATCCTACCTAAATGTTAGGTATAGATAGCATCCTCAACGCTCTCACCCGCCAGCCTCCTCTGAGTACTATCTTTTCGTGAACTCCACCTCTGGGTACTGACTCATCATGATTTCCACCTCCGAGTACCGTCCAGACCTTTTACACTTGATCTCTATCATCGTTTTCTGTCATCTGCATCCAATACAACGAGGTGTGGGAATAGCCCGTTCAGGGGTGAGTATAATGATACCCAGTAGGGACCCCAGGACCCTCATGATCTCACTAAATCCAACAACGATAACCACAAATATGGATCTCAACAGATAACCCTTACTTAGGTATAATCCCATTCTTATACCTAAGTTATCAAGTAACCCATCTCAATTAAGTGGTAATCACCAAGGTTATGAAATCAATGGATAACCACTACTTAGGTATATTCTCATACATGTACCTAAGTTATCAAGTAACCTATCTCAATAATGAGGTAATGAAAAAGGCCATTGACTCATCTCAAACCTGGATTTTCATTAAGATATTAAAACCACAACTGCTGAAGAGATCCTCCTCTGATGAGTATAGTGCTCTTGTCCCAACTCTGAGGCGCTGCTCACTAACCGTAGACTGCTGAGTTACTCCTCCTGTCAAGTAATTTGGGTCTGCATCCAAAGACAGTACTGCTCCCTGCAAGGGGTCTTCCGCCCAAACACAGTAGTGGTTCCCCTAATAACCTATAGAGGTACTCCATCTGTCGAGTTCCATGGGTCTGTTGCCATCTACCAGGCGCTTCGTCCGTTGTGGGTCTACTGTCAAATACTGGGCGCTCCGTCCACTGGGCATGTCAACTCACTCCAAGTTGAATCGGTCAAGCAGTCGTCAAGTCCACAGCTACTAGGTCTCCACACTCCATATGCTCTACTTCGGGAGGATCCACTCCATGAGCTACTAGTCGATACTCCAAGTATCACAAGGTACCACATAGAAGTATCACAAGGGACCACCTCATCACAGGGGTCTCAACGCAACAGAAGGCGCATATATCAGACGCGTGGTCTGTGAGTTATTAGCCTTTTAGTCACGGGGGCCCAGTTGGATTCGTGTATGAACCATCCCAGACGTATCACAATAGTGACCCGAACTCTCATGGGGTATACTCAAAGGAACCGCTTCTCAACGTGATTACCAACGCCGCTGACGGTTCAGCAAATGGACGTCTAGATTGAGTGTTATCGACATTTCTGTTCTAGGGGCCCGGTAGGTATATAATCTAATTCAACCCGACCGTACACCAACTGCTTCCAAACCTCAAGTGGAGTATTCCAAAATAACCGTCTCATCAAGAGGAATCCAACATAGTTGATGTCATGTCAATCAGACGTCCGGTCCTCATGTTATAAGTGTTTCCGCTCCGAGGGCCCAGTTGGTTCGTTTTCGAACCAACCCGATCGTACATCAAATGACACCAGTTAATCAAACCAGTCACACCATTGTGATCCATACTAAAAAAACACGAGATGGACTACCCATTGGTCCAAAACGGATATCCGGTGAAAATGTTTCATTTCACCGCAACACACGCGAACCGGGACTCATGGGGCCCGCGCCTTGACCACAACATAAATATCCAAAATCGGTCTTGAAACATTCGTATTAATTCTAGGGTCGCAACATCGTATATGATTCGTCATTCTGACGCCTTATGAGAGAGATATGTCAGATACACGATCCTGTAATAATAACAACATTATTATCATTGGGGGTTTCAGGGACCCGAGCCACGAACCAGAATTTAGTATCTAACATTAGACTTGAATCGACCATCTTAAAGACAGGATCATGTCGCCGCTGACATCAAGCCAATCGGACGTCGCACAGATGAGTTATAGTAGGTCGAAGATATAATAATAATATTAAATCTATTATTTTCCAAGCGCTTTGGGTACCCGATCCCAAAAACTGAAAAATACATCCAATATTGGACTCATAAATTCTCTCTCGATTTTAGGGGTTCACTGCCACTGACGGTTCGTGAAACTGATGTCACACGAAGAAAATACCGTCAAAATACGGTTTTCCCAACGAAAATAATAATAACATTATTATATTATTATTATTTTTAATTTAATTTAATTCCTTAAATCTCACACCCTAGATCCAAATACGACAAAAGTAGCACCTCCATTTCTTACCTCCATGCCAATCATGCCCCCTCCTTAATATTTATTTCTTTCTTTTAATTTTGTATTCTCAAATCTCTTCTCTCTCCAATCTAAATTTCCTTCCACAGTTTTGCACCCCTGTACACAAACAAGGACCAGATGCACCTCTTCCTCACATAGGGCTCCGCCGCGCAGCTTACTCATGTCACCGCCTGATCTGACTAGTCACCGGCCGAAACCACCTCGCCCCTTCTTACTATGCGCACATGCACCAACCATGCCAGACTGCCCTACTCCGCCACGTCGCCCCTACCGCATGCTGCCACATCTCCGTTCTATGTTTTGAAATTGTGACGACCGCAGATTCGCATTCCTCGGGTCGAGATCTCGGCGTCCATATGCCACGCTGAACATGACATTGAGATTTTAATGTTCTAAATTATTTTGCGATGAAGAATGCGCAATGAACGCGCGAAGAATGAAATTGAAAACTGCATGATTTGTGTGTGGATTGATGGCCATGTTTGGTTTGGCCATCGTTTTTGAGAATCAATAACATGTGGTATTGAAAATTAAATATTTATCATGCTTCAAGAATATCAAATCCCATATAAAACACATGAAACCTAATTCAATCAATTGTTTATCGATCTACGAATTAATTTATTTAATTCACGTTCATCATGAGAATTTAAATAGAGGTAAGGAATCCACAAAGATAAATCATAAAAATTAACGCTCTAGCTCTAGGGTATAAACCACATAATTGAGTAATATACAATATTCCCATACCTAACAAAGACTTAGCATGTTGTCGATCCACGTAAGACGATCATCCCGGTAGATGGCGTCGCGCAGAACGGTGTCGTTCTTCATTGGTGGTGTACTTCGTCGAAGAGAAGAACACTTTATTTATCTACATCTCTAGAGATTTCTCAGATTTTCTCCAACAGCACAGTTTCCCAACTAAAATAAAATCTATTACTATTATTTTATTCTCAGAACAATTTATTTAAGAATAAACACTAAAATTTATTAATTGGAGACTCCCCTTAGTTAATTACAATGTGTTGGAAATTTAATTGGGAGGAATGTGGAGAGTTTAACACACTTAAAGACAGAATGGTTCTCACAATAAATGCAAGGGTGTTTATGTTTGGTTTCAAGGGATATGAAAGGTTAGGGCTTGTGTGGGCCCCAGCTTACAAATATCCACATATGTGAAGTTATGTGGGGGGCACCATTAACTCCCCCATGTATGATTTAACCACCATGGTGTATAAAATTGTTCCAAACAATTTTATTTAACTTTTTAACTAATCCCCAAATTTTAACATTCAACCCGCATAAAATGCAACTACGGTAAGGGTCCCCTTAAGCAATTACAGGTGATGTATGTTCATCGGTGCCATCATATTTCAATTCCGAGCAACAGTTCAAAAGATAGAAAAACCCGCTCGTTCGTTCACTGAACGTACCAGAGCTAAACTTCAAAAATTTATTCTGGGCACACCGGGCTCGGAATCAAGTGCAGATAGAAACCACAGACTGGTAAAATTATAACAAAATTAAGAAAAAAAATTCCTTCAAATTTTCGGGTCTTTACATTACTCCCACCTCAGGGATTTACGCCCATGTAAAGTTTCAAAACACACTAGGGAAACAAAAGAGGGTACTGAGCATGCATCTAAGCCTCCCACTGCCATGTGCTCTCTTAAAGTTTCATGTGCTTCCAGTGAAAGTGCACCAGAAGAATTGACCGTCCTCGTAGGACCCACTCTTATCGATCCTCAATCTCTACTAGAACCTATGTGACAGTCACCTCGTCAATGATATGTAGCACTCTGTGGTTGATGATGTCAGATGGTTCGTGCACGTATCTTCTCAACTGAGATACATGGAAGATGTCGTGCATCCGATGCAACAGTGCTGGAATAACCAAGTGGTAAGCCACCTAGCCTACCCTGTTGAGGACCTGGGAAGGTCCACTGAACCTTGGAGATAACTTGCCTCCTCTACCACATCTTCGTAGACCTCATCGAGTTGAGACCCATATAACGATGTGGTTACCATCCTCAATCTCTAGAGGCCTCTGTCTCCTATCAGCATTAGAATTTAGTCTGTTCTGTGCAATCTCCATCTGCTCCTAGATGATCTGCACCTTCTCCATCATAGCTCATATTATCTCTAGTTGGTTGGTAGTTAGCCAACTTGGTAAGTCGGTCGACGATCACCCTTCTTCGCATACAATCCCAAACTGCTGCTATGACTTCTCCTTTTCCAAAAAGATAAATCTGATCTCATCCCCTGGGTGAACCACGTTCTTTGCCTAATACATTAAATCCTGACATGAATAGAACAATAATTGTATTGGATGACGTCGTAAGGCCTCGATGCTACTATCAAGAGATCCAACCGTCTCTATCGCCTCCAAGGGTTGGTTACACTATTTGGTATCAGTGTGTGGTCACTGGGTCTCCTCCAGTAGGAATTTCGAAAGTGAGGTTCAAGTCAACATTTTTTATCTGGAACCTCTCAGTATCATTCCAGCAAGAAGGAAAGGTATGTAAACGTCACAAAGATAAGTGTCTTTTATTACTACAAATCATAGTTCAAGACACACAACAACCACAAACAACAACATCATGGAAACTAGAAGCACCAAGAATAAAAAACTTCATGCCTAGAACTAGTTTTGTTCCTATGCACAAATGATATCAGTAATGTGACTAGCTGCTCTGTCACCTCTCCTAGAAGCTGAATTCTAGTCCTCTTGTTGAGCGCATCCGCAACAACATTCCCTTTCCAAGGAGTATAGACTATCTCGATGTCATAGTCCTGGAGGAACTGAACACTCAAAACTTTTGTTGCCACATGGGTAAGGCTAGACGACTCAAGAGTGATCGACTGCACCCTCCTAAACATGAGATTATCTTATGCTGCCTGGGGTTTCCTTTTCACCGACCAAGGAGAACCCATCCAAACATTGTAGGTAAACCACAACCTTTTTTCCTAATACAGTCAACCTGTGTATGAACTGTGCATCCAATCCATCCCTAGACCAATCTCGTAAGGCCTCGACGCTTCCACCAAAAGGTTCCAACCAAAACTCTCTCCTCAAGGGTCAGATCACACTGTCGGCGTAAGTGTTATTATCGAGTCTCCTACCAAAGTTATCTCTAGACATGAGGGTCTATTCAATGGTTTTAACCAGAAACTCTTGGTCTGGGACAAGATTTGTGGAAGTAAGGAATGATTCGTATCAATGTCTGATGATACGACAGCTAGTAGTAGACACGGATAAATCCTTGAATAATCCCTAGAGCCTTTCTGTCAAACTCCTTGACTACATGGATCTACTCTCTTCCCCTTCCCTCCATCTCCCTTAGCCTAGCGGGACTACAACGGTGGGTGGTTTTAACATGTAAAAATGTACACCACCTCATGTTTCTCTCCTATCACTTCTTCCATGTCTACTACTCTACAGATTCATATGTCCTTAACACTTCCTCTTCTTGAAGAATTTTACATGACCAAGTCTCTAAGACTGGTTCCAATTTCCTGCTTCTTACTGCTTACTTTCATTAGATATATTCATTCAGCCAAAGAACATTCAAACTCAAAGGTTCCCTCTAGCACCCTAGCATAAGTAGTAATGCACAGGAGAAGAAGTTCTATCTCAGATGTATTTTAAACACACCTCACTCAGAAGTCTCAGGCCTGAAGCACTGATCATATCGTAGTCATCAATTACCAAGATCGATCGGTACGCCTTGATGACTACTCAACTACCGACATGTCATCTTGTCGAAGATGTATAAGCTCTAGAAAACTCTCAGCCACCTCCTCAAGCCAGTCCTCAGCCGCCTGTGAGACAGGCTCACCACAGAACCTGAAGGGTATCTAATGCTGTAACATTTGTAAGACACTAAGAATACATGTGTCATCTAATTGTACAACCGGTTGTAACTGCTGACCATCAGGTAGTGATAGAGCTGGATCACTACCTGAAGGTACTAACTCAGGCATCGGTCCACGTACCAAAGCCACATCACTATGCGGACCAACCTCATGGTCACTCACTGGGAAACACCAGTAGAAAAAATCTCCATCTGCCATCCTAGTGTCTAAACTAGGAGTAGAACTCTAGAAATCGCCTCCATCCAGACCACTACTGCCTGGGAATCTGTCTCGCCTCATATCCTTAGAGGCCTCTGCTACTGGAAATCAGGCAACACGCTCTATCTCCGTGCACCGTCCTCTAGAACGGCTGGTGGAATCTGCTACCAAATGGGTGGTGGTGCTGTTGGTACACCACCCGATGGTGCCAACATAGCAAGAGGGTCCTACACCGGATCCTGGTCACTCGGTGGACCATCATCGTGTACTCTCTTGAAACACTAACTGACTATCTGTGTGGAGACATCCTGAATAGATGCGACACGATCAAAATACTATACATGGGGAGCAGACCTGGTTTTAGCTGACTTCAGGTAAACTTTTGAAAACACATACGCAATCAGTATTATCGTGCACTGAGTCAGAAATCAGTAGTTCAGGTCCTGGTGTATGGATACGTCGGCCGCCGCAACAACACTAGACTCCCTGAACTATAACCACACTCGGTTCCCTTAAAAATATTTCTTCACAGAAAGGAATATATAAGAGTCCTACGTTTTTTGGTAGAAATGACTCCTTTGATACCAATTTGTCACGACCCATCATTGGGGCCCGTGTCATGACTACCCCAAGCCCACCTTCCATAGGCCAGGGGCTGGCGACTGGCACCAAAAGCATAAAACCTGATAACTGCGAAGGAATTTCCCTTATAAAACATAAACACATCCAAACAAAGTACAAGCGGAATTAATACACTCTGTATAAAAGAAAGTGCTGAAAAGTAAATGGGACAGAATACAAAACATACTGAAGAGTACATCTACAACTGAACAAAAGTACAACAGAAAAGACAAACAGCTGGAAGATAGAAGCATCTCATGGGTCGTCCAGCTCGGATCCTACCTAAAGAGTAAGTACAAATAGCCTCCTCAACGCTCTCGCCCGCCAACCTCTTCCATGTATCGTCTCGTCATGAAGTCCAACTCTGGGTACTGACTCGTTGTGAGGTCCACCTCTGGGTAGTGTCCAGTCCTTGTACACTCGATCTCCATCAGTGTTGTCCATCATCTGCATCCAACACAACAAGGTGTGGGCCTAGCCCGTGTAGGGGTGAGTATAACGATACTCAGTAGGGACACTTATACCATCATGTTCTCAATAAATCCAACAAGGATAACCACAACGAAGGATCTCAAAAGATAACCCTTACTTAGGTACAAGCCCATACTTATACCTAAGTTATCATGTAACCCATCTCAATCAAGAGGTAATCAAAATGGTTATGAAATCAACAGATAACCACTACTTAGGTATATGCCCATACATGTACCTAAGTTATCAAGGAACCAATCTCAATCATGAGGTAAACACAATGGTCATTGACTCAGCTCAAACCTGTATTTTCAATAAGATATCGAAACCAAAACTACTAAAGAGCTCCTCCTCTGACGAGAATAGTGATCCTGTCACAACTCCAAGGTGCTACTCACTAACCATAGACTGTTTAGGTACTCCTCATGTCGAGTACTTCGGGTCTGCAACCAAACAAAATAGTGCTTTTCGCCAGAGGATTCCCGCCCAAACATAGTAGTTGTTCCCCTAATAGCCTACAGCGGTACTCCACCTGTCGAGTACCATAGGTATACTGCCAGCTACCTGGTGCTCCGTCCGTCTTGGGTCTGCCACCAAATACTAGGCGCTCTGTCCATTGGGCTAGTCGACTCACTCCATGTCGAATTGGTCAAGCAGTCATCAAGTCCACAACTACTAGGTATCTGCATTCCGTATGCTCAACTCTGGGAGGATCCACTCCACGAGCTACTAGTCGATACTCCAAGTATAACAATTTCCGAAAAAGAAGTATCACAAGGGACCGCCTCGTCATAGTGGTATCAACGCAAAAGATGACATGACAATCAGACGCTCGGACTATTAGTTATTAGCCTTTTATTCGTAGAGGCCCGGTTGGTTTTGTGTACAAACCAACCTGGATGTATTGCAATAGTGCCCCGAACTATCATAGGGTATACTCAAAGGAACCTCTTCTCAACGTGATTATCAACACCGATGACGGTTCAGCAGATGGACGTCTGGTCTGAGAGTTTTCGGTTTTTCCGTTCTAGGGGACCAGTTGGTTTATTAGCTAAACCAACACGACCGTACACCAATTCCATCCAGACCTCAAGTGGAGTATTCCAGAAAAACCATCTCATTAAGAGGAATCCATCATAGTTGACGACACGTCAATCAGACGTCCGGTCCTCATGTTATAAGAGTTTCTGCTCTGAAGGATCTATTGGTTTTGGGTTCGAACCAACCCGGTCGTACTTCAAATGACAACGGTTAACCAAACCGGTCACACCATTGTGATCCATACTGAAAAACACACGAGATTGAATACCCATTGGTCCAAAACGGATAGCCGGTGAAAATTTTTCATTTCACCGCAACACTCGCGAACCAGGCCTCGTAAGGATCGTGACTCGACGATGTCATAAATATCTTAAATTAGCCTTTAAACATCCATCTTAATTCTAGGGTCGCAACATTGCAGACGGTTCGTCATTCTGACACCGTATGGGAGAGATATATTTGATACAAGATCCCTTAATAATAATAATATTATTATTATCAGTAGGTGTTTCATGGACACGAGCCTTGAACCAGAATTTAGTATTGAACATTAGACTTGAATCGACCATCTTAAAGAAAGGATCACTTCATCGCTGACAGCAATCCATACGGACGTCGCACGCATGAGTTATTGTAGGTCGAAGATCTAATAATAATATTAAATATATATTTTTTGAGCGCATCCGGTACCTGATCCAAAAACACAAAAATTTCATACAATATTGGACTCATAAATTCCGTCTTGTAGTCAGGGTTGCACTGCCACTGACGGTTCGTGAAACCGAGGTCACACTAAGAAAATACCATCAAAATAAGATTTTCCCAATGAAAATAATAATAACATTATTATATTATTATTATTTTTAATTTAATTCAATTCCTTAAATCACACACCCAAAATCCACACACCATAAAAGTAGCACCTCCCTTTCCTAACACCATTACAATCATGCCCCACCTTGATATTTATTTATTTCTTTTAATTTTTTCCCCAAATTTCTTCTCTCCCCAATCTAAATTTCCTTCCATGGTTTTTTCACCCCTGTACACGAACAAGAACCAGCTGCACCTCTGCCTTGCAAAGGGCTCCATCACCCTGCCTACTCATGCCACCACCTGATCTGACTAGTCATTGGCTGAAGCCACCTTTCCCCTTCTTGCTATGCGCGCATGCCACAGCCACGCCAGACTGACCTACTCCACCACATCACCCCTTCTGCGGGCTGCCACATCTCTATTATATGTTTAGAAATTGTGAAGATCACAGATTCTCATTCCTCGTGTCGAGATCTCCATGTACATATGCCGCTCTCAACATGACATTGAGTTTTTTAATGCGCTTAATTATTTAACGATGAATAACGCACAATGAACGCGCAGAGAATGAAATTCAAAAGGGCATGATATTTGTGATGATCGATAGCCGTGTTTGGTTTGGACATCATTTTTGAAAATCAATAACATGTGGAATTGGAAATTAAATATTTATCATGCTTAAAGAATCTCAAATACAAGATAAACCACATGAAAATTAATTCAATCAATTGTTTATCGATCCCAGAATTAATTTATTTAATTCGCGTACATCATAAGAAATTAAATCGAGGTAAGGAATCCACAAAGATAAATCCTAAAAATAAATGCTCCAGCTCTAGGGTATAAACCACATAAATGAGTAATATGTAAAATTACCCTACCTCAAAAAGACGTCGCATGTCGTCGATCCACGGAAGATGAACATCGCGGTAGATGGCGTCGTGAAGAACGATATCATTCTTCGTTGGAGGTGTTCTTCGTCGATGAGAAGAACACATTCTTTATCTACATCTCCAGATCATTCCCAGGTTTTCTCCAACACCACAATTACCCAACTAAAATAATAGATATTCCTATTAATTTATTCTCACAAAAATTGATTTAAGAATAAACACTATAATTTATCAATTCGAGAATCCACTTAATTAATTATAATGTTTTGGGAATTTAATTGGGAGGAAGGTGGAGAATTTAACACACATAAAAAAAAGAATGGTTGTCACAATAAATGCAAGGGAGATTAAGGGGGGTTTCGAGGGAGATGAAAGATTGGGGATCGTGTGGGACCCACCTTAGAAATATCCACACATGAGATCTTATATGGCGGTGGGCCCCATAATTAACATCCACATGTAGGATTTAACCACTATGGTGTATAAAATTGTTCTAAACAATTTTATTTAACTTTTTAACTAATCCCCAAATTTTAACCTTCAACTCACATAATATGATACTACGGTAAAGGTCCCCTTAAGCAATTATTGGTGCTGCGATTTCATCGGTGCCCTCAGATTTCAATTATGAGCACCAGTTCAAAAGATAGAAAACCCCGCTCTTTCGTTCACTAAACGTACTAGAGCTAAAATTCAGAAATTTATTCCAGGCACATCGGGCATTGGAATCAAATGTCGTCAGAAGCCACAGACTTGTAAAATTCCAAATAAATTAAGAAATAAATTTCCTTGAAATTTCCAGGTCTTTACAAAATTTGGGTTCTAAATTGTTTAAAAATGATGATTTATGTATTTATCAAGGAATTGGTCTTGAAATAGTTTTAAATGAATGAGAAATATTTCTATTAAATGTGGTAGTTTGGGGAAACGTTTTCGAAAATAGACGACATTCATGGAGTTGTAAATAAAAATAATTTTAAATCTGGTTTTTGGTTGTTTCTGATATGAAATGTATGTTTAATGATTCTTATATTTCATACACAATTATGTATAATGATTAGTAGAGGGCCATCCAAGGGATGTACTCATTCCCCTTAAACATGTTCATCTAGGGTAATGTGTGCACCCAGTCACCTATTTCGTGGAAAGAACAAACTATCTTGAGTTTTGTATTACCACTTGAACTATTCTACTTTGGTAATGTTCACACCATGTGACCAATAAATCCTTATAATGCGATTTGTATCCCCACTAAATTTTAACTAAATTTTATAAAGGTCTTTTTATCTCTATGTGTAATAATTAAATATTATAATTTCATTCATCATTGATATTTTTTTAAAACCAAATTATTGGTATTCATTAATAAATTTTAAAAGGAGTGATTTATAAAAGTTTTATATTAAACTATTCATGAATTTATTTCATGTAATTTGTTTCTAAAATTGAGAATATTTTTGATGAATTCTTTTTATAAAACACATGGTCAGATCATATTGGGAAATTATTTGAGGCCCTATTTACACAATTGGGTGTATGTAGATTCACTTTTATCTAATGTTGGATTAAGAAAGGTGATAAAATCTGGTGTTTTTTTCTTCATTATGAGGTTGTGGGATAATGGAGGTGGATTTATTTCACATGGGAGTCTATTTTATTACAAAACTGTTCTTTGTTTGTTTTATAGATTATAGATATATTTTTTCATAATTATTTTATCTTTTAACTAGCTTTGTTGATTCAACATACTAGAATTTAAATTTTCATTATTTATGTATTTTATGTTTATTATAGAAAAATAATTCCCAATACTATTTATTGATGCTAATGAACATGTCACAAGACCATGGTGATTGTGGATTCAATTTAGGCCATTTTATGACTGGATCGAGTTGAATATAGTTGTGTAATCCATGTTAGTTATTGATAAATTTGTATTAAAGGGTGGTTTTCCTACTTAAATGTTTGGTATATATTTTGAAATATTTTGGTTAATATGACATAATAATGTGTGGAATTAAGGGGTACATTAAGAGAAAGTTATTTTATATCTCCAATTATAAAAATCCATATGTTTCTATAAGTATTTTTGAAATTTTTCCTTCATATTCAATTTATCTTGATCCTAGTCATTCTATTTATGGGTATATTTATTGTTCTTGTTAAAATAGTTTACTGTAATCTAGAATTGATTCATTGATATCATGTTATTATTTTTTGGGTTTTATTATTTTTGTTTCTGTTCCCCCAAGAATACATATTTTGAATTATACAAAGGGTGCTACTTATAATCCAAAATAGGGGAATGATCTTACTGATCATAAATTAATTAAAAAATTTGTATTCATGGTTTCAGATATGGGCCAAGGTATGAAATATTCTCTTGTTTTGGCTAGAGTGGAAACACATATTAGGGATGAAGATTAGTATAATTATCATGGAATTAAATACCAACAATCACCATCATTCCATGGTATGAATATCCCTAATGAAGTAATGCATTTTCAGGGAATGATTATAAAATATTTTCCAATCATATAGGCTCGTGATTTGATTAAAGTGAGGTGCATCTTTTTCTATATTTGATGTATAGGTAGAAGTATGTGGGGGGATCATTTTTCATGTTCATTATGAACAATGTATTGGAGTAAAAAAACAGCAAGTTCATGTTTACTAAATAGTTAAACCATGAATCAATGACAGTGGTGAAATAGAAGTAGTTCATAACCCTAGTATAATGGAATTGGTTTGTGAAAAAGTACATTAATAAATTCATTGGGCTCAATCTTAGTTGTCCTAAGGGGATATCTAATTATTGAATGATGGCTTATATGTTTTATACGGATCATCAAACATACATATATTCATAGTTTTATATTCTAATTTGGACCACCAAAGTTAAGTTGATGGAGGGGGGCATTGATGGTGAATATTGTAATTGCATGAAATTCATGTATAATTGGAGTTCCTCTTATTTATTGTGGGTTTATTAGTGGTTATTTTTGGAAAAGATGAAGAATTTTAAGTTTCAATGAGGAAATAATGGTCCTAATTTTCATAATTATCTTCTATATCACCATCACATGTTCATCGTTTTTTATTAGTGTGTCTAGAGAAGACACATGGGGTACTTTTTCCATGTTCATCTAAATTTTTTCAACTCACATGGAAACTTTTTTCACTTATAGAAGATCATGTATGCTCAATAATTTCCATAATTTATAATAGGCTTATAAAAATATCATGGATATATAGTATAATTAAATGCTTCTTGGTATATAGTGATCTAGAATCTTTCCTCCAGAACAAATATATTATATTCAATTGACGATTTTCCAAATGAAGTTATTATGTGTTGAAAAATTTCAAGAGATACTATTTATAATTATTCTACATTAGTTAAAGCAATATTTTATTGTAGTTCCTCTCACAAATTCATGATGAAAATTTTGTTGATTATTATGAAACATCCAATGAAAATCATGCCCTTTTATTGAATTATCAACTCCTCTATGAAAAAAAATGATTGAGGTTTTTGTTATCATTCATGCTCTTCATTTATATGGGTTATGGAGTTAGTTTTTGAATTTCTCATTATTAACATGGAACTCCTAGATATTATTATTATAATAGGAAATTTGATTTCTCACAAGACATTGATTGGTTATTATCATAGTTGGTCTATTTTATTTCCACTAATTGAAAATATCTTGTGTTTCATGGTGAGTGGGACCCAAGAACTTATTAGTAAGGACTGACTTTTTTAATGTTTTGTTATGTTGATTTTTTACTATAAAGGAACTGTGATACGAGCATTTTAATTGTGATCTCCCTCTTGTAGTCAATGAGTATCTTGATGTTTTATAGAAGACTAATTGGGTTTTCTGCAAGGGTGGGAGAC
This sequence comes from Viscum album, assembly GCA_963277665.1. Lineage (NCBI taxonomy): Eukaryota > Viridiplantae > Streptophyta > Magnoliopsida > Santalales > Viscaceae > Viscum > Viscum album. Next base: position 410,129,450 of record OY728136.1, read on the forward strand.
AAAATTCTTAATTAACATAATTCCTACAATTGAACCGATGTAGATTTCATATTACTATATGGATTCAATGATGTTTATAGAGGTGAACATTCATATTGATGGTTTCTGATCCATAGTTTTATACATGCAGGTGTGTCAAAATAGAATATATAGTGATCATTATTAAGAAACATGATAGCTCTATTGTATTATACATAAATTATTTGAAGCTCAATCGAGTACTGTTTTACAAAAAAATACCTTAAATCACATTGATAATTTGTTTGATCAATTGAAAGGGGAGAAGTGGTTCAATGATATTGACCATCATTTTTCTTATCAGAAGCTCAAAATTCTAGTATCAAATATTATAAATACATACTTTAGGAGCATTTATGGACATTTTTATTAGTGTATCATATTTTAATGTCAAAGTAATGGTAATTTTTTTTCTTGGAGTACATGACAAGAATTTGGTAACCGTATCTTGACACTTTTTTCATGGGTTTTGTCGATGATATTCATGTATACTCCAAGAACAATACAGATCATGTTTATTACTTGAGGAATTTTTTGTAAATCAAAACGGATCACCACCTATATGAAAAATTATCAATTTTCCAATTCTTATTCCAAAATGATAAGTTATTCCTAAGACATGTTACATTGGTACATGGAATCTATGTTGATCCTAAAAACAATCAGATTTCATGGATTGGGAAGAGAGAGACAATTTCATCGAGATTCGATTATTTTTGGGATTGATTCGATATTATTGATGGATGATTAATGAATTATCTGATATTTCATCACCATTATCTACTCTCACATAGAAGAGGGTTAATTTCTTGTGGATTTCAACGTTTTAGGTGTCTGTTGATGAAATAGATTTGTACATGGACTTATTATCAATTCAAAGTAAACAAGAGTTCTACCAAGGCTATGTATATTACTAGTAACATTTATGTATAGGTTTTGGATGTGTCATCATTCAAGATGATCAAGTGGTATCTTATATCACATATCATCTTCATACTCGTGAGGGAAATCATATCACCATTGCCTTGGATGTTGTTGTGCTTCTCCATTCCCTAAAAATATGGTGTGACTACATTTTTGGGAAATATTATTCTTTTACACTTTCCTCAACGGTTTGGGTTATATCTACCCTAAAAAAATTGAACCTCTATGAGAGACGATAGATAGAGTACATATAATAATTAAAAATTTTTGTTACATAGTCATTTGGATAGGGTAATTTTTTTATTGATGATATTAGAAGGAAGATTCATTATCAGTTTGTGAATGAGAAAAAGAAGGAATGAAACTTAATGGGGGAAACTTACATAGATACAATTGTGATTCTTGGAGGAAGGGGTCAGAAATATTATGGAATGTTCTCATTTCATATCCTATTTCCTTAATATAAATATATAATCAGTGATGTATGATTATTATTTTCGGAATGCTAGACACTCTTTAAATATTTAGGGAGACCATATTTGATTGGTCAATAACTAACAATGGAATCCAATATTTTAGAACCAGTATGTTGTTACAACTAATCCAAGGATGATCATTACTATAGATTGATATAATATTTTGGTGTGTTTTCCATCTAGGAACAAGAATAATTTTATATGATACGAGGGATCAATTTTAGTTTCCTTATATGAAATAATACACAAGAAACTTTTTTTACGAATGTAACACATTGTATCATATTAATGATTGGAATAAAAAGCCTTTTGATTTGCATCAAACACATCCCAAGACAATTTTTTAAGGAACATAGGTATTAATTATCATGACCTACCTTTTCAAGATGAGGGATGGAACAGAAAAATTTCGTAGCATTACTTCTTCAATTTGAATGAGAGATAATGACCCTAAATTACAACCTTTGATAGGCCCCTATGTGAAAAAATAGCACCAAGGGTATAGTATTTCATTAAAAGTGGAATGAATTAACCATTTAATAAAGCAATATCATGAAATAAAATGGAAAATTACAACAAATCCAAATGAAAAAAGAAGTAAATAAATCCACAATCCATTCACATATGTATGTTCAAAAGTGAAGTTGATAAAAATTAATACAACAATCCAATGTAATGTACAAAATCATGTATCAAACTGAAAGAGACTATGATTCAACATCAAATTTTACCGATTCCTGAGCTAGTAAAGGCCATCACGGTCCGCAAGGTCCTCTAGGAAATCCTACAAACTGTTTTATGTACGTTGGGTGAGCATACATCTATAACAATTAGGAATAATAAATCCACATGTGCACAATTAAGTGGAACATACTAACATACCTATGAGAAACTAGTAGAACCTCAAATTCCCTACCATGGAATAATAACCAGACCAATCCACACCATGGAACACTTACCATATAACAAAATACAAGTAATGTAATATTATAGTAAGAATATTATTTGGATACCCTGCACCACTTTCCCATTGGATGACTTATCATCCCTAACAGATAACATCATGATGCTGCCACTCTTCCCATATTCAGTCCCACTGCCATAACCCGATCTCACACATCTAGGCCTTAACCAAAAAAAATATCACTCTCATAAACCTAGGCCACAATTACCAAACCTCGTTGCTGAATAAACCTCGGCCTCATCCCAAATACTCTTGGGAAAAAAAATTTGTCCTGCAAACATGTAGTCAAATGATCTACAAAAATCCCACACCATGAAGAATCATAGAATATGGTAATAATAAATCCATTACAGCCTTCTTGAATACTGTCAAGTGCTATGAACCAAGAAGAAGGTTCAAGGAAGTATGTTAGTAACCAGACATCCATCCACCCACCAGGATGTTGAGAAATACAACATCCCATATGAAATGGAGGTGTTCGGCACATGGTCCCCAACTATGGTGGGGTGTGTATAGAAATAAAAAGTTACTAATACATATATAGGTAAGTATACAATAATCCCAACCTATTGGTTTCTGAAAAAACAACCAACCCACTCAAAACCACATTTGCTGCCACCCTGATATGCATAATCACACTGTGGACACTTCTAATGCATAACCAAAACCCGTTTTCATTTAACCAATTTTCATTTAACCACTTTTCATTTATTAATTGTGGGAATAACATTGAATTATTCCAAAACAATCAGGTAACTACCAACCAAAACTATATTGAAACAACAACTAAAATCAAACTGAAGTATTACTTCACCACAACGCAAAACAAGATTTGTAGTCTACTACATGAAAATCATTATTCAAAATTATACCACTCAATCCTTCTCTCAAAAACTATATCTATAGACCTGAATCATAATATTTCCTTTATAAAGCCCCACTAAATACATGTACATAACCACATAACAATCCCATTGTCCAATGTCACATTGTGACCACAACACGACAAATGCATTTCAATTGCCTACATGTACATCAATTCCACACAAAAAAATATTTTGGACATATATAACAAAAAACCCTCTTTAAAACCCCACACACAATTCCCATAGTAACTAACATTAACCCCATCCCCACATGTCACTCATACAACACTCCCCTCACAAGATCAACTCCTATATCCCACCTTGTACCTAAAACTATACTCACAATAGAACTCCCACACAACAGACAAAATGTTCCCAAAACACAACAAAACACATCACCCCACCACACTTATCAATAAGATATCTATTCCTTCAGATTTAATGAACAAAGGATCTTTAATTACACAAGATTATAATCCTAGTGATCACATAAATTTATTTATCATGGTGCATTCATTTTCTAAATAAATAACATTTCATTAGGTAGATTAAATGTTATAGTCATTGACTAATCATCTCAAAAAAACAGAACATCACTAGTCTACAATCAAAGACCACCAATGTCCATGATTTTCAAAAGGCGTATTGACATGCAAACCATAAATGAATCATATATAACAATTATAATATCTGATCAACATTAAATCACTATCAACTCATTATACAATTTACCTGTGTTATCATTCGATCCAGTACAGTTCTAATCAATTTATTTTTTTTAAAAAAGTTTTTAGCCATTCCTCAGAAGGGTTCATTTGGACACCCAACCCACATGATGATCAAATAAAGTAAAGAAAAATAAATCCCTACATAGATGATCTTTTATCTACAATCTTCTTTTTCCTAGAATAATGATCAAGTGAAGAATAGGAAATTCAATAAAAGTTGAGAAGGGGAGTCCTAGAACAGGTGCACCACTTGTATTGAGGTGACGGCTCTAGGTGCACCACCAAAAGTAAGAGGAATAAGGAAAGAATATATCATTGTCTATGAATTGGGGATCCTACAAAATTTGGGAGAAAATTTCAATTTTCTTGATATTGGATAATTGTTTGAGCACACAACATGGTAGTTATGAGGGTAATGGAACATTATGGGATACGTGGAATTTAATAATTACCCCCTAAAATACTTGATCTAGCCCAGAACATAGTGTTAAGTTGATAGGTTTCTATTTCATAAATATAAAGTCATAACAGGGGTGAAACTGAAAAAATTAGGAAATACTGGAAATGAGTCACTGATGGGAGAGTCACTAACGTTGAGGCACTAACGGGTGAGCTACTAAAGCGGCCTACCGATGTTGGGCCACCGATATTGAGCTACTGATGCCATGACCTACCAATGAAATAACATAACGACACGTTGACATACTGACTCTTAGACCTACTGAATCTATGACCCACTCTCTCTGAGTCCCTTGACTCACAGATATCGATGTCATCAACCCACTGATACTGACACCCCTGACTCACTGATTCCAGCATCCTCAACTCACTGATGTCAATGCCCCTAACTCACCGATGATGATTTCCACAACTAACCAATGAAAATTACCCTAACTAACCAATGACGACATCTCTAACTCATTGATGTGATGATATGCTTACACATTAACATAAATATGCACTAACATGCTTAAAGAACACTAAAAATTTCGAAACATCATAAAATGGTATATTGTTACCTCCTAAAACACCATAAACAATGGATTTTCCCAATGGATGGGCCTAGGGAAATCTAGGGTATTACATTAGACACATCTCAAACAATTCTCATTCCCAATAATTCTTAATCAATCCAAGTTGAAAAGGAGGTCTGGACTACCATCACTTAAGAAACCTATCTAGAGTAAACCACATTGTGTTGTTTTATGGCTAGAGGGAAAAACTCTACATCCCAAAAAACCCTTTTTTATCAATCCCCTAAACAGATGTGAAACACTAAATCCCCACACTATGCCAAGAATTCAGACATACACCAAACGTCATGCTATCCAAACATATGGATTAGGGAGATATATTCCCCATGTCAAGATATTATCCACCTGGGGTGGCACTGAATCGACCTCATGGGTTTAATAACATCCACATTAATCCATCTTTATTAGGGATCCATTTCTCCCCACACCATAGTCATGACTCACAACACAAAATCAATGATAAGGGAAACAAATTATTAAAATAGAAATGAGGTAAAAAAAATTAATCATGAAACGAAGAAAAAAGTCAAAAAATAAACATGACTCATAAAAACTCTTGGTACTACACACGCATCTTTGAATCACAATCCCATATACTCTTCATGTGGTAAACATGCCTCCACAACACTCTAACCAAAGGAATGGTCCATCGACAAAATACCTTCTCCTCATGATCTTTGATTCTTACGAGTCACTCCAAGAACGTCATATCATCCTTGATTTCCAACTCTCCCTAGACAAGGACATGGGCTTCATGATGTAGTTACTAGAGGAGATGATAGAAATGAATGAAATCATGAATCTTTTCCAGTAACATTGAAAATTCCAGCTGATATTCCACCACGCCAACTCATCCAACCACCTCTAACGGCCCGATGAAGATAGATGAATGCTTCATTCCTCTTCCAAACCACCTCCATCCATGCTCATGGGAGACCATTATGAAAATGTGGTGTCCAATGTCGAACTCCAAAGGACTCCTCCTATTTTCGGAATATGACATCTGCTGGTCATGATCCACCTTCATCCTCCAACACACAAGATGATCATTCTCCCTTGTGTTATGCACTACTTCTGGTCAATAAAGGGTGGATTCCCCTATCTTTTTCTACTATATGGGATGGTGACACGATCTTTTATATATGGTTTCAAATAGTGTCAAGCTAATGGTACAATTATAGCTTTTATTATAGGAAAAATATACTATGGGAATGTGTCGTACCCATGATCCCCCGATGTCCAAAATGCATGCCCATATCAAATCCTCCAACATATGGATGGGTTTATCTTTCTTGACATCTATTTAAGGGAGGAAAGTAGTGCTACGGCACAACTGGGTTCCAAAAGCATGCTGAAATCCCCTCAAAACTCAAGAGTTAAACCGTATATCTTGATTGAATAAAATTAATCTTGGAACACCATAGAGTCGTACCACCTCATCCACATACCTATTTCACATGGATTCCACTATTCCTGACTCCTTAATTTCCAAAGAGTGATCTGACTTAGCCATTTGGTCTTCTACCACCTAAAGAGAATCGCATCATCCATCAGCCCTAGGTAATCTTGTGAAGAAATACATGTATTTTTCATCAAACATCAACTCAAGAACATCCAAATGTTGTAATATACCAGGAGGAATATCGTGCTCGACCATCACCTATTGGAACACTAGACATTGTTCCAAAAGCTTTACCATTTCTCTCTTCCCATCAGGCCACCAAAACTATTCCATTAGGAATTGAGATGTCTTTGAGTCTCATGGATGGACTCCTGTGGTTGAGATATGAAACTCATGAAGAACATCCTAAACCATTTTGAATGGGACAAACAACATTCCACAGAGAAACATTATATTTTGTCTTTCCTCTAACCATCCTTCTGGAGCGTCAACCTGTACAAATCCCTCATGCATGACTACAGCCTCTGAGTCTCTACATTGTGTCTCCTCTATCTGTTGTTCCAAGGAGGACTGCAATATTTTGAAAATCAAATAGTCTCTCCCATTATCCCCCAACATATATGGGAAATTTGATCAAGTCATCCATTTCCTTCAATGTATTAGTAGATTCCCAAATTACCTCCCTCTACGACATCCTAGTCAAGGAATCAGACAACATGTTCCCATTTTTTAGGGTGTAAGACATCTCAATGTTGTAATACTAGAGAAACTTTATCCACATTCATGTTCATATGTTCAGGTCTCTCTAGGAGAAGATCTATATCAGCATCTTGTGATCTTCGAAGAAAAAAAATCTCTCACTGATGAGGTAGTGTCACAACCACATCAGCGCGAACACAACTACCATGAGCTCTAGATCGTGGGTGGAATAATTACATTCATGAGAACATAATTTCCAAGTACCATTAGATAATACTCCTTACTTTTTCATCAGATAAAATTCCAAGCCTATGCTGAATGCATCACAGTACACCTTGAACATCACCCCTTCCTATGAAAACCTACGCACTAGGGCACTGACGTAATACACCTTAAGATAACTAAATGTTGTCTGACACTATTCGCTCCACACAAAGTCTGGGTCTATTCTAGTCAATGATTCCAGTGGAGCTGCAAATATTGATAATTTTGGTATAAACATCCTATAATATAATTCTAGACCCAATAAACTAGAAATATCTACCATAGTCTAGGGCGATTTCCATGAAAAAACCACATCAACCATTGATGGTCCAATTCTATACCTGCCTAAGACACAATTTATCTGATGAAGTGAACCGCTCGTATCAAGAACATAAACTCGGACAGATTTTCATATAGTTAGTAGTGTTTAAATACAACAAAGATAGTATTTGTATTCCTAGAGTTCTCCTCCTATATAAATGAGTATATCAGGATGTCGTTGATGAACACCGAAATGAACCTATCTTGGTACTCAAAAAAATAGAGTTCATGATCCCCATAAACATAGTTGGTGCATTCGTGACACCGAAGGTGAGGACCACAATCACCAAATGCACAAACATGCACCTAGAAGTAGTCTTCCGGATGTCACCATCCTTTACCCTCACCTGGTGATTTCCAGAAAGAATTTTGATCATAGAAAACCAACCTATTCCCTTTAAGAGATCGAAATTATTGTCGATCCTTAGAAGGGAAACAGGTTCTTGAACACCACTTCATTCATCTTGTAGTAGTCTATGCATAGTCTTAGGACATTATCCTCTTTCATCATGAAAAAGACTAGAGAACATCACAATTACACACATGGCTAGAAAAACCCCTTCTCCATAAGGTCATGAACCTTAATCTACAACACCCGCATCTTAGAAGGTTCCATCTGATAGGGAGCCATTGAAATTGGACAGGATTCATGTTCCTTGTCTTTTCTAAACACAACGTCGCATCTAAGGGTTAGGGTCACAAATTATCTAGGAATACATTTAGGAACTCAATGAAAACCCATGTAACATCCACCATCTCCCTATCTGTATTCTCACTGACATGATGACAATCAAAGAAAAAATAGGCTCCACATGCCGGATGCTCTCTTGAAAACTATGCTCGCCAATTATAGTTAGAAATAGGCCACCCACATCTGGTACTGTGAATCTTATCGAAAATAATTCAATAACAGTGTGAAAAGAAAAAATGTCAATGTGTTGGATGACATCATATGGATGCATCTGTAGTAGAAGAAGATCACAACTTGAATGGTGTGAACCTAACATCAGTCTACATCATCAAAAAACATCAAATAGACTTTTCTAACCTCCAACTTGCATTATCAACACTAGGGGCGTGGAAAAAATAACTACATCTTGTACCAGAACATGTTATAGACTAGGTGATTCAATGGATTATGAGGCTCTGGAATCAAAAATATATCACGAAAGTGTTTAAAATAGATTGATCCTTCCTCGAACAACCTCTATCCCTGCTTTAACTGTTACCTTTGTGGTGTGCAACTACTCACGCACAACTCCTACACATCTATGATGTCTACCACCACCCTGACCATTCCATTGATGGGGTCCTTAAGGAGCACCCTAGGTGCGTCCTCCCCCATCACAATATACCCTTAGTAAAGATGGAGCTCGACACCCCCGTTGCATGATGGTCTTAAGCTGAAACTGTTGCGGCTATGGTGGGTGAAGATCCTGGCCATTCCCACTGTATTGTACTAAATTTTGAAACTGGTTTCAATGAATCCAAAATCTCCAAGAAATAAATAACCTTAGTCCCAAGCCTAAGGGGAATGGGTGAGGACCGAAAGGTTGAAACTATAACTGCTTAGGTATATTCCCCGATAGTTGAATCCTGTAAGGACCTAATACAGGAGACCTACTACTGACATCATTATCTTTAGATGATATATGATGGATCCCTTGTGGTGGATCAACATGTTGAGTCAATAATGTTTTCCTTATGACTTTTCAATTCCTTCTTGTTTTGAAAATCACAAACACCTTATCCTTAAGAAAAATTGCTTTAAAAAGAAAAATTACTTTTATAAGGAAAATTGCTTTATTAAGGAAGATTGCTTTTACAAGAAAATTTTTTCTTATCATATTTTCATCCATATTTTTCCTAAGTATATGATTCAGATTCATTTCTATATTCTCGGAATTGTTTGAAACTTTGATATGAAGCATTCTGTTTTTAGGATCTGAATTCTGGATGAGAACTGTAATGAAGTTTCACACCGAATTCCAGATGAGAACTGTAATAAAGTTTCATTCCGAATTCTGGATACAAACTCTAAATATGTTCTACTCCGAATTTGGGATACAAATCCAAATGAAGTCCAACATCGAATTCTCATTACGAACTCTGATGATGAATTCTTAGTACAAATTCTGATGATGAATTCTCACTACGAATTCTGATGACAAATTCTCATTCCGAATTCACCTATTAAACAGAATCTGATCATCTTTGTTTTATACACTCCAAATTTATTTAGACTCTGAAAATTAGTTTTGGTTAGAATCAGAACATTCATTTATCTTAATCTTTTAGAATTTGTCTACTCTTTAATATATTTTTACATTCCGAACTTTCACTCCGAATCATCACTCCAAACTTTTTAGTTAAGAATTAAAATGATGTCGTACATTCTGTTACACTTGTTTTGTTATAAAACGACGTGTTCTATTCTTTTATAAACGAACTGTTGTTTAAGTTACACGTGTACAGGTCCCTCTGATTTTTAAGGGAAATATGACCATTGGAAAGGAGGCTGACTATGCCTATAAATAGGAGCTCATTTGAAAGAGCACCAGACTTTTTGGACTTTTGAACTTTTGACAACACATGCTGTTGAAGTGATTTCTAGAGAGAGAGGATCTTATTAACTCTCAAAGCTTCTGGTGACTCCGAATGTTTGTAATTACATTCGAGGGCTTCCGGGGATAGGAAGATAGAGGTTGCCGACTACCTTGAAGTTCGAGGGCTTCCTTGCTGAGGAATACAGAGATTGATGACTACCTTGAAGTTCGAGGGATTCCATGTTGAGGAAGACAGATGTTGCCAACTACCTTGAAGTTGAGGTCTTGCGGTGATAGCAAGACAGAAACTCTGATCTTTGTATTGAGGGCTTACCCTAGTTTGGGTAAAGACAGACTTGCTTGAAAGTATAAATCAAGGGACCTTTATCCAAGGTTGTTGGATACCCTTCTCTTTGGGTTAAAAGACTTATATATGTTTACTTGTAGTTTTACTACTTGTTTGTTTCCACTGCATTTTGTATTATAAGGAAATTATAACTTTCTTATACTTCCTTACTTGTACTCTGTTTCATTTAGATTCTATACGCTTTAAGGTAGAATCTCATTTTGTACTATTTTTTTATGTTTCAATTTCCGGAACCATATTTCTGGAACCCTCTTTCGGAATCTCTTTCCATGTTTTCATTTGGTATTAGAGGTGTTGTGAATTTTCTTAGTTTAATCATTGTTAAACATAGCTCGTTCCTTTTCTTAAGGAAAACATAGTTATTCGTAACTAACTTTAAAGGTTCCAAAGGAATTTTTAAAGTATACAATTCACCCCCTCTTTTATATTGAGCATCTACATCATTATTTCGATCCTACAATCGGTATCAGAGAAGGTCTCTAAAATACTTGTTCTCAAGTATATGTTTTTCTTTCTCATTTTCTCATTCCGAAATTTTCCATTCCGAACATTCTCATTCCGAACATTGTTATTAGATTTTTTTTCTACTAACAAGTTTATGTGCCGATGGGTTTTAAGTATGGCAGGAATTAATGTTGGTTCTATTGATAATCTAAATCCTACAAGACCAGAAATCTTTGATGGTAATGATTATGAGTACTGGAGAGATCGAATGAAAACTTTTGTTATCAATACTGGAGTGGACAACTTTGTTATGCTTACTGGAGATTATAAAATTCCAGACAAGGAAGTTAGAACTTTCACTAACCAGGAAAAGCAAGAGTATCAACTCAACTATAAGGTGCGCAATACATTACTTTGTTCAATGACCAGAAATATATATAGCCAAATTTATTCTTGTGAAGCAGCTAATTTTATGTGGAATAAGTTAGAGGTTACACACTTTGGAACTTCTAAAGTGATCGAAACTAGGAGAGCTATGCTTAGAGCTGAATATCATGTCTTCAATTTTACGTATAGAGAACCAATATGTAAAGTTCAATAGAGATTTATGACTATCATAAACAGCCTAAAATCTATGGGAGAAAAAGGGTTAGATGATGAAGCACTTCTGGATAAGATAATTGATATTATGCCCAATGAGTGGGAATCCAAAAGAACTGCTATAGATGAGAACAGGAAGGACACTCAAAGTTCTCTTGATGAGTTATTTGGAACTCTTCTCCAAAATGAAACCAGAATGAAGAGAGATGCTGACAACATCAAAAAGAAAAATGGAAATGGTACTGTTGCTTTTACAACAACATCAAATCATATGAAAGTTAAGACTCCTGAGAGAGTAACCATGTCCAAGTCTAAGAATATAGTTGTTCAATCAGATTCTAGTGAAAGTGAAATCTCTGAAAATGAATTAGCAAATCTTTCTCGAAGGATGAACAATATAGATGGTCAGAGAAATTTCCAATCCAATTATAAGAAGAAGGACAGGAAAGATAAGAATGATGGAGAAGTTACATGTTATGAATGCAAGAGAGCACGACATATTAGACCAGATTTCCCTTTGCTCAAAAAGAAATAAAGGAATGAAAAGCATTAAGACATGAACATAAAGAAGTATTATAAAGTCAAATATAAGAAAGTTCAGAAATCTAATGACACCTTGAGTGCCAGTGGTGGTGACTCTTCAGATGAATAATCTGATTATGAATCCTCATGATAGAAGAATCATGGTCTTATAGCTAGACTACCTATTGATAATCATTGTTTTATGGATAAGGTAAGAAATGATGAATCATTGACCAATGTTTCATTAAATTCTAGTGATAGTAAGTATTATAACTCTTCTGATGAAGAAAATAGATTACCTACTTATGACGAAGTTTCTAGGTTTGCTGAACATCTTGAAATTGAGAATTCCAAACTCAATAAGAAACATGATAAGTCAAACTCTAGGAATTCTATTCTTACAAAAGAGATATCAGATCTTTCTAAATATCTTGATAAGAAAAATGCTGATTTTGAATGTATTTCAAAAAAATCTTGAGGAAGTAATTTCTGAGAAGAAAAGACTTTCTAAAGAGTTAGAAAATGTAATTTCTAAGAAAAATGTTTCCGAGCCTAGCTCTAGTTCTAAAACTAATGATTTGGAGGATAAAAACTTGGTTATAAAACTGAAGTCCGAAATTTTTTCCTTAAAGAAATTTTTATCAAACTTTACCCATGGTAAGGAAAATTTTGATAAAATGTATTCCCAAATACTACCTTTAAGAAATAAATCTGCATTTGGTTATACCCATGAAAAACCATTTTTTAGTAACAAATATTTTGTTCTTCAAAGTGCGCCATTTTGTACTAAGTGTCAATGTGGTGGTCACTGGGAAAAGAATTGTTCCTTAAACAAAACCCAATCCTTAGGTTTTCACAAAGCTTACTTTTCCAAGAAGATGTGGGTTCCAAAAAAAATTTTATCTGAAAATCTCAGATCCAAGAAAGTTTGGATTCCGAAAGTCTAATTCTCTTCTTGATTTTAGGAAAATAAAGAGAGTACCAGCAACAATACATGGTAAATGGATAGTGGATGTTCCCGACACATGACTGGTAACAAAAGCTATTTTGAAGAGATTATCATAACGAAAGGAGGAAAGGTAACTTTTGGAGAGAATGCAAAGGGAGAGATTGTTGGTATTGGTAATATTGTTCTTTTAGAAAAAACTTTTATTTCTAATGTTCTTTTTGTTATGGGTCTTAAGCACAACCTCATTAGCATATGTCAGTTATGTGATGAAGGTTACCTTGTTAATTTTAGGAATGATGGGTGCTTAGTTCACAATTCCAAGGAACAATTTATTCTCTTAGCCATTAGAGAAGATAATTTTTACACATTGAACCTAGAAGACCTCAGGAGCCAAGATTTCCCATGCCTAAGTGCAATGGAAGATCATTGCTGGTTATGACATGGAATATTAGGTCACTATAACCTTAGAAACCTACGTAAACTCTCTAAGAAGAAACTAGTTAAGGATCTACCAGAGCTTAGATTTGATTCTTCTAAAGTTTTTGATTCTTGTCAGTATGGAAATCAACATAAATCTAGTTTTAAATCAATCGGTGAAGTCTCAACAATTGATGCATTTCAGTTAGTGCACATGGATCTTTTTGTTCCAACACAAACTAGATGTATTAGAAGAAAATACTATGTGTTTGTTCTAGTTAATGATTATAGTAGATTTACTTGGGTCTATTTTCTAGCAAAGAAATCTGAAGATTTTTCTAATTTCAAAAGTTTAAGAGCTCGAGTTAAAAATGAGAAAAACCTTCCTTTGAAAACTATTCATAGTGATCATGAAGGTGAATTTCAAAAATCTGAATTTGAAATTTTTTGTAGTAGAAAAGGTATTAATCACAACTTTTCAGCATCTAGAACTCCTCAAAAAAATGTTGTAGTTGAAAGAATAAATTTAATTCTTCAAGAGATAACTAGAACCATGTTGTGTGAATATTCTATTGCTAGACATTTCTAGGCGGAAGCTGCAAGTACTGCTTGTTATACTATAAATCGAGTTTTGATTAGACCATTTCTTAATAAAACTCCTTTTGAGTTATGGAATGGTAGAAAACCAAGACTATCATACTTCAATGTTTTTGGTTGCAAGGTATTCATTTTGAATACTAAAGATAACTTAAATAAATTCGCACCAAAATACGATGAAGGAATTTTCTTAGGTTATTGCACAACATCTAAGGCTTATAGAGTTTTTAATAAAAATACTTGTACTGTTGAAGAAAAAGTGCATGTAAAATTTGATGAGTCTGATACTTTTGTTTTTAAACAATCCCAGCCTACATCCTCGGATGTGTTTTCAAAAACTGATTATCAAACTTTGATAGAAGAACCTTCTGATAAGGAAAATGTTCAAGAAGATACTACTGAAATATTTACACCAGAAGACTTTCTACCCTATGTTGATGAACAGGATTTTCAAAACTCAAATATGGTGTTTCTTAAGAATCATCCCAGTGAAAGTATCATCGGTGATGTAAATCAACCAGGGAGAACCAGAAGTTCCTTAAGAAATGAAGTAGAACATCTAGAATTTCATTCCCAATTAGAACCAAAAAACACTGATGAAGCTTTAGGTGATGATGATTGGATAAAATCCATGAAAGATGAACTAAATGAATTTGAAAGGAATAATGTCTGGACTTTGGTTGAAAGACCTAAGGAAACTTCTGTTATTGGAGTAAAATTGGGTTTCATAAATAAATCTGATGAAAATGGAGTCATAGTAAGAAATAAAGATAGACTTTTTACTAAAGGCTATAATCATCAAGAGGGAATAGACTATGAAGAAACCTATGCTCCAGTAGCTAGACTTGAATCTATTTGTATTCTACTTGCCTTTGCAGCATTCTTTAATTGTAAACTTTTTCAAATGGATGTGAAATGTTCTTTTCATAACGGTTATGTTCAAGAGGAAGTTTTTGTTGAACAACCTCCTGGCTTTGAATAAACAAAACATCCTGATCATGTTTTTAGACTTACCAAATCTCTGTATGGTCTTAAACAAGCCCCACGAGCATGGTATGATAGACTTACTGGATTTTTGCTTCAACATAACTATGTTAAGGGAAATTCCAATCCAACCATTTTTATAACGAAAGACAAGAAAAATGTTTTGATTGTTAAAATTTATGTTGATGACATTATATTTGGTTCTACTCAGTAATCCTTAACCGACTCTTTTGCAAGTCTAATGAAATCTGAGTTTGAAATGTTTATGATGGGTGAGTTAACATTTTTCCTTGGTTTTCAAGTTTCTCAAAAACCAGAAGGAACCTATATATCTCAACATAATTATATTAAATACCTTATTAAAAAGTATGGTTATGACAACACTAAGAGTATAAGTACTCCTATTGGTACCTCAAACTCTTTAGATCTTGATGAAGTTGGGAAACCAGTAGATCAAACATCATTTAGAGGTATGATAGGAAGTCTACTATACTTACCAGCTAGTCGACCAGACTTAATGTTATTAGTATACTTATGTGCAAGATATCAATCCAATCCTAAGGAATCTCACTTAAAGGCAGTAAAAAGAATTTTTCGCTACCTTAAGAGAACCATGGATCTAGGATTATTTTATACATCTGGGAATGATTTTGTTCTAAAAAGATTTTCTGATGCTGAATTTGGTGGATGTAGAATGGATAGAAAAAGTGCATCCGGAACTTTTCATTTCATAGGAGATTCATTAGTTTCTGGGTCTTGCAAGAAGCAACATTCTGTAGCACTCTACACTGCTGAAGCGGAATATGTAGCAGCTGGAAGTTGTTGTGCTCAAGTGTTGTGGATGCAACACACACTCACAGACTATGGCTTGAGTTTTACTAAAACTAAAATTTTGTGTGATAACACAAGTTCCATTTCCCTTAGTAAGAACCCTGCACATCACTCTCGTGCAAAACACATAGATATTAGGCATCACATTCTTACGGATCACACACTAATAGGGGATATTATTCTTCAGTTTATCAGAACAGAAGATCAACTTGCTGATATTTTCACAAAATATTTGCCTTATGATAGATTTGAATACATAAAACAGAAGTTAGGAATGATAACTGTAAGGTAATCCTTCTTAATTAACTTTCTTTTGAAAAAGTATCCTAACAGTAATAAACTCCTTTTTATAGGGGGAGTACATTTGATTGTTAAAGTAACAATATTTTTTTTAAAAAGTATGTTTTCAAATTTTTCGGAACTAAATTTCTAGAATGTAAATTTCCAGAACAGAAATTTTCAGAATGGAAATTTTTCGTTTTGAAAACATCTGGGATGGAAAATTTTCGTACTGGTATTTCCATAATGATATTTTTGTACTGAGTTTTTTTTAATAAGATCTTCGTTTTTTTGGAAATTTTCTTACTGAGATTTCCGTACTGAATTTTGTTTTTCATACTGAGTTTTTTGAACTATGTCATTACATAATAAAGATTTTTCGAATTCATTTTTATATTACCCATTACAAATAATCCTCCTAAGCCAATCTGAAAGGTATGATTTCCTTACTCAAGTTTTCGTGGTCATAATTTACTTGCTGGAATTTTCTTATATTTTGTTTTCAGATTATAATTTTCTTAAATCATTGTTTTCATAAAACATCAAAAGATCAGATTCATGTTTTCATGATAATTGGTTTTCGACTTTCGGATCTGATCTCAGCTTGTCATAACAGTTCGATCAACCCTAGAAGTTGAACCGTTTTCTTGTTGCCTATATAAAGGGGACCCCAAATGGTTGTCCCACATCAGTTTTCAAGATCCAGTGTCCCGAAGCTCTGCCTCTCTATTCTAAGACCGTTCCGAACTTCAGCTTTCTCTGTTCCGAACTTCTCAGAGGTCTTCAGATCCGAATGTCTGTGGAAGTAGCTTCTCAAGACATGTCTTACTCTAATAAGATTTCGAAGTGGTTGGTATATAGAGAAAGGTTGGTTCATCCTGACTTCTTCAAAAGGTATGATTCTCTTATAACCAAGAATATTAAGCTCAACGGATGGGAAGATATTGCTGTGTCCATGCCAGGAAATCAAGATGATGTTTATTCAGATTTACTTTTAGAATTCAATAAGACAGTTTCCTTGTTTAAGGAAATTGACAGAGATAAGTTTTTGTTTAAGTCTTATGGCAAGACTTATAAACATTCATGTGTAAAGGCAGCTAGAATGGTAGGGCTGACCTATGAAGGAGAAGCTGAGTTCATCTCTCATGTTTAGCCATATTCAAAGGGAAGCTTCGACAAGGAAAAGGCTTTGGAGACTCTCGGACTGTCAGATGATAAGGCTCTGAAGATTGCTTCTCTCTCTACAAATTTCCGGATTCTAGAATTATGGGTACAATGTATTATCCCACCGAGGAAGGGTGACAAAGATAGTTTGAAGAAGAGTGAAATCTACATCCTAGATTTTATGATAAATCTGAGGAAGTTTAACATGATGAAGCACATTCTCATTACTCTTGAGAATGTTAAGAAAGGGAATCTGAGAGCTCAGATCATAATGTATCCAACAATCCTCTCAAAGTTGATAGTTCGGTGCCTTGAGTCTTTCAAGGAGGTGTTCATGTCTAAGCCAAGAGTTTGAAAAATTATGCTGGTGAGTGATGGTACACTCAAAAGGATGGATATAGCATTTGACAAGAAGACTGGTCAGTTTATTGATTTACCTACTCAAGATGAAACGGTTACGAAAGTTGCTGATATGGAATCCTCTAAGCCAGTAAGGAAGAGAACGTTGAAAGAAGTTGAAGTTGAAGAAGAGAATCCCAAGTATAAGGAAGTTCATTCTGCACCTCCAAAACCAAAGAAGAAGAAATCTTACCCATATTAGGTAGTTGCTAAATGGAGGGAGATCAATGAGAAGAGATTGAAAGGGGAGCCTCGGTTTGGCTTGGATCCTGCGGAGGCTAAGGCCTTGAAGGAAAGAACTGCAGATGAGCAAGAAAAACAAGTCAAAGAAAAGAAGCTCAAGAAGAAGATGTCTAAATATGATGTAGCTCAGACATTGTTAAATTTTAATGAGATGGTTTCAGAAAACATTCATGTTCCGAGATCCTTTTCCTTAGAATCTATTCCTAAGACTCCAGGAAGAAATTTCGTCGCTCCGGAAGAAGCTGTTGCTAAGAATGCTGAGGAAGTAGATAAAATTGAGCGAGTGGAAGAGGAATTAGCTGTAGATGAAGGTAGTGGTGAAACTAGAGATGTTTTAAAGCAACTAGATGAATATAAAGGGACACCTTCAGAACATTTGTCGCTCCGAACTTCAGAAGCCAAATCTTCAAAATTAGTCACTCCTGGAAACAATGAGCAGTAAGGAGAAGAATAAGTAGATTATCATGAAGAAGAAGAACAACTCCTACATGATGTTTCTAAAATGGAGAACATAGTGGATGTAGCTCAAAAAGTTGCTGATGATGAAGAAAATATTATTCAAGTTACTGATAGTGAAAAAAGAACTCCGGAACAGGATTCCATTCCAAAAAGAGACAAGGGAAAGAAAATTGTTGCTGATACTCTGAGCTTAGTAGTGGTGAAGAGAAGGGTAGTTGGTGACTCTTCTAAGAAAAAGGTTGAGCATTTTGAAGAAGAAGTTTCTCCAAGTAGAGTCTCGGATTCGGAGTCATCTTCATTGGGGCATGACTTTGTTGTTCAGACTTTAAAGAAGTTGGTAGGTACTATTCGGACTTTCTCAAGCATTGACTCAAGATGTCAGATGCTCTAACATGCTTTGAATCAGAAATCAGACTCCGTATCCATGGTCATGGATAAGTGTGTTAAAATAGAGGCTCAGTTCAAAACTTTCTTTTTTGGCTATGAAGCCCACAAAAGATCTTGCAAGAGGATGACCAGTTGGTCGAGGAATACTGTTGAAGAAATGAGGCTCTTTGATGAATTTCAAGATAATGTGAAGGATGATTTTGAGACTGAGGACAGAAAGATAAATGAGCTGACTTCGTCATTTGAAGAAAATTTGACAAATGAAAAGAATTTCCAGATTCAGGAAGTCAGAGATCTGAATGGTAAGTTGAATAATGTTTCTCAAAATTGGAAATATGAAAGGGATCATCGGATTGAGTTTGATGAAAAGTTCTTAAAGCAAGAACAAATTTTGAAGGCTCAGGAAGAAAAGATTAAAACCCAGGAAGAAAAGCATCAATCCCAGGAAGAATATATTGAAGCTCAAAATGAAATAATTGTTGTGTTAGAGAAGCAAGAAGAGGAATATCATAAAGACTTAAAGAAGATAAAGACTATACTAAAGGGTCTCATGGAGAAGGAGAAAGATCCTAAATAGACAGATCCGATCTTTTGTTGTACCTTAAATCTTTTGTTGTTGAAATTTTCAAACATAATAGAAATTATGCTTGAACATTTTTTTTCTTGTAACTACTAATTTTCCCGGTACTTTGTTATATTTTCCATTCCCTCGAATTCTTTTTGAAAATCACAAAGGGGTAGATGGAAAAGAACTATAATGAAAGGGAAAAAGAATCTTAACAAAGGGTGAGAAAGAAAAAAAAAACTCCAATAGAGTTTATCTAAGGGGGAGTTTCTCATTAAAGAATAAATTTTATTTGTAATGAAATATCATTACCAAAATCTAGAATACGATCCTTAGGGTTTCAAATCCTAAGGGGGAGTTAGTCGTATTCATCTACATCCACAGGAAAATGGAGATAAGCCTTGATGTTTTAGATCTTCTTAGAATCTTTTTTATAAGGATGTTTGTGCTTTCCAAAAAAGGGGAGATTGTTGAGTCAATAAGGTTTCCCATATGAATTTTCCATTCCTTATTTTTTTGAAAATCACAAACACCTTATCCTTAAGAAAAATTACTTTTATAAGAAACATTGCTTTTATAAAAAAAATTGCTTTTATAAGAAAAATTGCTTTTATAAGGAAAATTGCTTTTATAAGGAAGATTTCTTTTACAAGAAAAATTATTCTTATCATATTTTCATCCATATTTTTCCTAAGTATAAGATTCGTATTCATTTATATATTCTCATAATTTTTTGAAACTTTGATATGAAGCATTCTGTTTTTAGGATCCGAATTCTAGATGAGAACCGTAATGATGTTTCACTCCGAATTCCAGATGAGAACTGTAATAAAGTTTCATTCCTAATTCCGGATACAAACTTTAATTATGTTCTACTTTGAATTTGGGATATGAATCCTTATGAAGTTCGACATCGAATTCTCATTATGAACTCGGATGACAAATTCTCCTTACGAATTCTGATGATGAATTCTCACTACGAATTTTGATGACAAATTCTCATTCCGAATTCTCATTCCGAATTCACCTATTAAATTGAATCTGATTATCTTTTTTTTATACACTCCAAATTTATTTAGACTCCGAAAATTATTTTTGGTTAGACTCAGAACATTCATTTTGCTTACGCTTTTATAATTTGTCTACTATTTAATATATTTTTACATTCTGAACATTCACTCTGAATCTTCACTCAAAACTTTTTAGTTAATAATTAAAATGATGTCGTGCATTCTGTTACACTTGTTTTGTTATAAAACGATGTCGTCTATTCGGTTATAAACTAACAATTGTTTAAGTTACACATGTACAAGTCCCTCTGATTTTTATGGAAAATATGACTGTTGGAAAGGAGGTCGACCTTGCCTAAAAATAGGATATCATTTTAAAGAGCTCTAGACTTTTTGGACATTTAAACTTTTTACAACACATGATGTTGAAGTGATTTCCAGAGAGAGTGAGGCTCTTATTAACTCTCATAGATTTGTGCGACTCCGAATGTTGGTAATTACATTCGACGACTTCCAGGGATAGGAAGACAGTGGTTGCCGACTACCTTAATGTTCAAGGGCTTCTTTGCTAAGGAAGACAGAGGTTGCCGACTACCTTGAAGTTCGAGGTCTTCATTGTTGAGGAAGAAAGAGGTTTCCAACTACCTTGATGTTGAGGGCTTGCAGGGATAGAAAAACAGAAACTCTGATCTTCGTATCGAGGGCTTACCCTGGTGTGGGTAAGACAGAATTGCTTGAAAGTATAAATAAAGGGACCTTTATCCAAGGTTGTTGGATACCCTTCTCTTTGGGTTAAAAGACTTATATCTTGTTACTTGTAGTTTTACTATTGTTTGTTTCTGCTGCATTTTGTATTATAAGGAAAGTAAAACTTTCTTATACTTCCTTACTTGTACTCTGTTTCATTTGGATTTTATACACTTTAAGGTAGAATCTCATTTTTTAATCTTTTGTTATGTTTCAATTTCCGGAACCATATTTCCGGAACCCTCTTTCAGAATCTCTTTCCATGTTTTCATTTGGTATTAGCGGTGTTGTGAATTTGCATAGTTTGAACTTTGTTAAACTTAGCCCATTCCTTTTCTTAAGGAAAACATAGTTATTCATAACTAACATTAAAGGTTCCAATGGAATTTTTAAAGTATACAATTCACCCCCCTCTTGTATATTGAGCATCTACATAATTATTTCGATCCTACACAACTCATATGAGTGTAGTATTTCCACTACCTCACATTCTTATGAACCTATATGTATGTTAGTAGAGTGAAAGGAGTAACAAAATACCAATGAAGTGGTATTACTGCCTCCTAAAAGAATCTCTCTTGGGACACCTCATCTGTAAAGAGATCCAGAGAAAAGAATATGAGACCATTGAACATGATACCTATTTACATCACTGTCAATACCCCACCATTAGAGAGATAATAGCTTCTACCACATCTCATCCTTCATCATGGAAAAAAAGAAATTATATCTCGAACATCAACTCGATGTAATCCGGTGAAACCTCATTCTCCTTCCAATTCATGTAGTAAAATTCCCACCACTGACACACAATTCCTCATATCTATCTCACTGATAGAAGAACCTGATACTCTATTAGAGCCTAGATCAAGCTGAATGCGATCACCAGATCCTCGAGCAAACTCTCTACCTCAGTGTCTGAGATTATACCATCATACATCTCCAGAGTATATCATTAGATGTCATGAACCATCTTCTTCCACTGTTCATACTCCTCTTCTCTATTGGTAATTACCATATCAACTGGGTAAAACTATCAGTCCTCAATAGCACGTACCACATAGGGATGATGTCTGGTTTTCATTGCTAAATAAAGGGAACAAGGAACTCTGAATCCCAAGTAGTGTTGAAAATTTAATTTATATTTCTTTTAACTCTTAATTTATTTTAAATTCTCAAACCAACCATGAAAAATAAGTACACAAGTCATTATAATGCATGTATCATTCCTAGGGTCTCTACATTGTAATTAGAATACCATAGCTTGTTCATTTATTTGGTCAAGATTACATTCATCGAATCAGAGGGGGGGGGCTAAAATCCCATTTCCTAGATAGTTTTGACTATCATTACACACATAGAAAGAATTATGAGCACTGTTTCCCTCACATCCCATGAAATCCTTACTATACATAACTCAAAACACCATACTATCTCTCAAACTCCCATAACCTACATCTGATACCATTTTTTCATGACCTTCCTTCTTCAAGATGAGGGAAGGAACCAGAAACTGCAACGCCATTCCTTTTTCAAGTAGAAGGATAGATAATGACCCCATGTCTCACCTTTGATAGGCCCCACATTGTTTACTAGAACCAAAGGTATAATATCTCATGCTATGTGGAAGGAATTACCCTTTTATAAAGCATTATCATGAGATAAGATGGACGATCTGAAAAACTCTAAATGCCAATTTCATGTAGTAAATCCAAAATCCATTCCCATATGAATGTTCAAATGTAAAGCAGATAAAATGAACTAAAAAACTCCAATGTAAAGTACCAAAACTTGTTCGTAAGAGAAGGATACTAAGTAGCAATAGAAAATAATCCTTACGCATGATCATGTAAATTTCATCCTGGTCCACATGGTCCTCCTAAAATCTTAAAAACATTTCTATATACATATGGTTAGTAAACAAGTATACTCAGTATGAAAATTAAAACCAACCATGCACATATGAGGAAAAAATACTAACATCCCTATGAGAATATTTTATAACATCAAAGAACCTTCTAAGGAATACTAACTGGAACATTCCAAAACATGGCACACTCACCAAATAATGGAAGTCAAGTAACGTAAAAGTATAATTACATCGATAATTGGGTACCCCACACAGCATTCCCACTAGTTGACTTCCCGTACCAAATGGTTAACATCATGATAATACCAATCATACTATACATTGTCCAACTACAAAAACCCGACTACACGCACCTAGTATTCAACCACCCACAATTCCATCCACTGACACATGGGCCACAATGACCACACCTCTCGCCGGAATACACATGGGCCTCATCCAAAATAAACATGGGAAAACAATTCTTGCATGGAAACAAGTACGCCTATCATCTACAAAAAACCCTTACTCAAGGAATCTTGGACTATGGTAAGACTCAATCCATTAAATCATTTCATGATACACTTGAGTAGTAAGAACCAGAAGAGGGTGAAAGGAAGAAAATCACACACCAACCATCCATTCTCCCATCGGTGTGTTGGGAAAGACACCCCCCATGAAATGGAGTTATTCAGAACATGTTTCTCAACAAGGATGGGGTACTTATAGATGTTATAGGAACTAATATATATATATTTCTAAGAAGAAAATCATCTCGAACCGTGGGTTTCCGAACAAATAAACATCCCACTTAGAACCACTTAGGGTGATGCCCCTATTTGCATAATCAGAAAACAACCACTTCCAAAGAATAACCCATACCATTTTTAATTCAACCACATTTAATTAATTAATTTGGGGGATCAGTTTGAGTTATTCCAATACTGCAGGGAAACTATCAACTACAACTATACTAAAATAATATGAAATACCAAACCGTAGTCCCAATGCACCACAACACAAATCCAGATTTATAAACCACTATATGACAGTCATTCTTTAAAATTATACCATAAAATCCTTCTCTCACACACCAAATCCCCTGCACCATAGCCATGGAATTCCAAAATACAACCCCATTGCATACAAGATCATAACCACACCACGGTCCCACAGTCTAACGTCGCTCCATAACCACAACACAAAAATAGAAGTTCAGCTACCTAAATGTTCATCCATTCCAAAATCAATCAGTATCTCAAACTGTGATAACAACACACCCCCATATTCCACCCCATTAAAAAATCCAATACTAATTTCCATTTAACCAATCCCCACATCACTCTCATTCCACACACTCCTCATGGAACATGTTGTTATTTCCCACCTTTTACCTATAACTATGATCCCAAAATGAGCACTAATCAACTCACACAAGGTTACCAAAACTCAACAGAACACGAGAGCCAACCAAACCAGTCAAGAGGATGTCTATACGTTCTGATTCAGTCATTAGAGGTTATTTAATTCATAACATTTTTAACCAAAGAGATTAAATAATAGAATTTATCATGGTGAATTCATTTATTTACCCATGTTAATGTGTTTAATAAGATTTAATGGTACAATAATAATCCAATAATTTCAAAAAAAAATAGAACATCCCTAGAGACCAAACAAAGTCCACCAATGAACTTGATTTTTAAAAGGAATATAACCACAACAACCATAAAATAATAATATATAACAATTATAACATTTTATCATCGTCAAACAACTCTCTTCCTATTATATTATATACCAATTTTATCTTTTGGTCATATCCAGTTGTTATCCATTTCTGGTTTTTAAGAATGTTCTCAGCCATTACTTATAAGTGTTTATTGGGAAACCCACCCCACATGATACAAAATTAAATAGAAGCAAAATAAATCCATTCCATGAAGATCAATGATCTATGTTCCTCCTTTTTCCATGAATAATGTTCGCAGAAGTAGGAGGAAACTCCAGAAAATTTGAAAGGGAGAGATCTTGCATAGGATCACCACTCATCTCGGAAAGAATGATCTAGGAGAAACATAAGAATTAAATAGAATAAGGAAATGATAGATATTGGTTTATAAATGGGGTGATCCAAAAAAATCAAGGAGACGATTTCAATGTCCATCAAAATTTGATCATGTTTAGACCACATGGATTGGCTGTAACATGGCGGTGGAACATTGTGGGAACTGGGTAATTTAAAAATTCCTCTCAGAAATTGTTGAGACATCCAAGCACACCATTATGAGTTGATATGATACTATTTGAAAGAGTTAAAAAATCAATAGGGGTGAAAGTAGAAAAACTGGGAAATACTATAAATGAATCACTAATGGGTGAGACATCATCACTGCGGGACTAGCAGGTGAGCAACAGACGTGACATGCTAACATTATGCCACCAAAACATTTCTATTGATGCAAGTGATGTAGAGACCCAAATCATTATGTACATGGACATTACATTTCTTTTGCGAAATAATTAATACATAAAAAAACAGACACACAAGGACAGTAATAGTTTAGTGTCTTTGGAAACTCGGAACATAATCTTCTAATCGTGGTGAAAGATCTTCAACATCTCCCATAAAGATCTTCCCCTTTTGTTTTCATACCTAAAACCTTTCTTTAAATCCTGGGTAAAAAACATATAAAGGGTGAGCTCATATGCTTAGTAAGGGTAAACATAAAGAATATAAAACAATCCGTAAACATTTGAATGCAAAAACTAGAACAAAAAATCAAAACATCAAAATCATGAGCAATGATATAAATCTTGGATGTTCATAAGGAATATATCAAAAAGGAACATTAATCATGATAAACTAGAATGGGAATAAAACATGTAATTTTGGCATCCATTGAACACATTTAGTTATTTCCATAGTAGCCAAGGAATTTCTACCAAGACCATCTTAGTGGAAAAAGTACCTTAGTGAATCGGGATAACTTGTCGTTCCAACCCTGTATTACTGAAGCAGATTTAATTTACATTTCAGCCATGTCTATCTCATGAGATATAAATTTGTACCCAATCCATTGTAGGGAGATATAGGTCCCACCCATCTCATATTGATATAATTATTACTTGTTCCACAAAACAATCATACATCATTCATTATAACCCAAAGAATAAAATGGGTTTCATAAAAATAACCCCATAATAACATAATCCATATAAAACAAATGGATATCATTTCAAAATAAGAGAAGTGAAACCATGTAAATCCTAGAGACATTATACTTAAACATATACATATGAAATAATTTCATCATAGATGGAAAATGTTTTTGATAATACATTTGAAATAAATTCTGGAGAAAAATATAGTTTCTTATGCAAAATCATTTTCTTTTCACAAAATGCCATGAAATTTTAAAAGAAAATGATTTTTTGAACAAACTCATGAAATCTTGTAGTGTAAGATTCTGGAAAATAAGGCGTTATGAAACCGTAAAAATCTGTTCATGCCGTATAAGTTAAAAAACATTATTCTCGTACTTTTTCAAGAAAAGTCAAAAAGTACCTCGTAAAAGATTGATTCCATACATACCATGTTGTAAAAGTTAAAAATGTGTAAAAAGGACATTAAAAATACCTGAAAACATTTTTATAAAACTTGTACATGGATGATAAATATAACCCCAGTAAATACTTATGTATAAGCAATCTCGGATAGAAAACAATTGAGATATCATCATTATCCCTTACATTTGGTCTGATATGTGTCGTACGTATCTCAACCTCCTTTATAATGATTTAAATAATGTCATTGACTTATTACATAATCATATTAATTGTTATGATATCATATATGGTTCACTTATCACCTTATATTACCCTTTCTTTTGTAAATCCCATGTTAAAGCAACGTTTTGGGTAAAATCATCTTATTTATCGTACGTGTTTGGACTTGTTGTTCTTGATGTTATTATTACTTATATCATGATTTAAGTACTTCTAGAATGTAAATCATGATTTATATATCATATATATTCATTATATATCCAGTATATACATGTATTTATAATAGTACATAACATATAGAGGTAAGAAATGAAATGCACCGTTCATGGAGACGGTAAACCGTACGTACGCATGAACGCTACATTAATTTCTATTTATTATTTTAATGGAATAGGTACATTATAATTCCAGTATAATATCATATATAATATCATTAAATCCATCATTTATACATCCCACATAATGCATTAACGAATCACATCACTTTGAGGGGGCGGTAGACCCCACTTCCTCAAATGAGATTATCGTATTTACCGACTATAGAAACCATAAATACATGATATAATTGAGAATTAAAGAAGAATAATGAAATCATAAACATTATATATGTCATATATAAATATAGTTCCATCATAATGGCCACCATGAGAGGCGGTGGGATAATATCGAACAATCTTCATTTCGTGAGGCGTTAGTTTTCCATCACAGAAACATTATGTACTTCATCCATTAGATGGAGGTGTCTGTAACTGTAGTTTGAATCCTTATCATAACGAAATCCTAGTACATTTAGGATACTGGTTTTGTTACAAAATAAATGATTAAAAAGAGATAAGGGGTTGGATAAGTACAATAAAAGAAAATAGCTTAAGAGAAACAGTTACCTTTAATTTGGGTAACTTCCTTTGGATTGGACCAAATGGACTTCTTGGAGTGTCGTCTGCCTAAGGTTGTGCTTTTAGGTGGAGGATAGGGTTTCAGGGAGATTAATTTGGATAAGGTTAGAAGAGCCAAATGGCTTGAGAGGTGTGAGGAATTGCATAGAAGTGGTCTCCTTTTATAAGGGATAGGAGGGGATCTTTAAGAAAGTGTGAAAAAATTATTTTATTATAAACTTATATTCGGTTTCAAGATCTCTAAAACACATTAATGTCGAAGATAATATGACTCATATTAAAAATAAAATAATCCCCTTGTAATTGGACAGGTTTTGGAAAATATTTTAATCATTATAATCCTATTTATATAAATCATTTATTAATGAGATAAATATTGCATCACTATTGTGTCATAAATAATTTAATTTATTTGATCTCTAAAAATTATAAAAAAAATACCAACATGTAGGAAATCTCTTTATATTTCCATGTAATAATTATAGTCGAAACGATAATTTATACATCCCCTTATGAAAATTAATTTCTAATGGTTTTTTTGTTAATGTTAATTTTGACTTTACATTTAATTAATTAATATAATGTGTCATTTTCTTTCATAAGTGGCTCTATGGGGTCCCAAAATAGACCCAAGGATGACCATGGTCAGCCATTACTAATACAATATGTTTTGTACAAGTGTTAAGGTAATTTTGAATTATTATAATATTCTTTTAACCTGGAAGTACCCTTTTTAATGTTAACTATGGTAAATAAAACATAAAAGTTACTATTCACTACAAATTATTTTAATCTAATTGAACCACATTTTACTCCTTGATATTAACCTTGTCTCTCGGATTTTCAAAATTCAACTCACAAAAGCAGTAAAAATAAGTTTCATGAACAATTACAAAAGCTCCTAGGAGGTGGGTAAAAGACGGTGAAAAGTTCAATACAATTTTTATTAATATAAAATTATTATAAAATGATTCCAATGAATTTCATTGAACTTATATAACTATTATGTATCAATTTTGACCGAAAATAAAATTAAATCAAATAAATGATTATTTAAATAGAACGTATGTTTTAACCAAAAACTCAGTGTTTTCACTATTCATCAAAAATTGATGTTTTTCAAAAACATACCAAAAATTCAGCCTAAGCTATATTTGATATTCTGAATTCAAAAATGATATCTATTTTTCCAAATTCAAAAAATATAAGTGGAATTAATTAATTTTAAAAGTAATTCATGTTATCAAAACAAATAGCGTGTTTTTATGAAACAATAAATATCAAAAGATCATCACTTGTTCATGTCCAATATCAATATGAAATTAATTCCAATGACCAAAATTGAATTAAAATGTAAAAATATATTCTAATTAAACTTTAAAAAAATTAAAAAGATAATCAATCCATATAAATTATTGCGATGAAGAAAATTGTTTTTAATTAAAATATAAAGGGTTTTTACTATTTATCAAAATATGAAAGTAATCAGAATAATAATAAAATTTTATCCAAATTACATTTATTTATCCTGATTCCAAGGAAGAATTTTATTTTGTCAAGTTGAACATATAAACATGTCAAAAACTATATTTAAAGTGGGTGTGGAATAAAAAGGTGGCAAAACTGCATTTTTTTTGAAAAATACTTATTTTACCGGAAAAATTTATTTTGTTCTCATACCTTGTTCTAGAAAATATGTAAGATTAATAATAATGTTTTAAAATACAAAATTTAGTTAATACTATTCATAACGGCTAGTCCATAATAATATTATAACAATATATCATTGTTTAGTGAAACCCGGTATTGCGTACTACACACGCTATCGAGGAAGGTTGCGATTGCGTGTAATGCAAGCCACGTCAGGGTTGCGTGTAATAAAATACTCCTTCGTTGTTTCATATTAAATAATCCAACCTTATTTAATTTATACATTGAATATATATAAATGTATATACACACTCAATGTTGCAAAGAATAACTACTATCAAAATCGTGCGTGACATGATCCAAGAATAGTGTTGCGTATAAAGAAAGCTAATACAATGTTGCGTATAGAGAAAGGTAATCTTGGTGTTCTGTACAACATGAGAAATGAATGAAATTGACAGAATATTTTTCATAAAATTTCACGGTGTTACATTCGACCCCCCTTAAAATGAATTTCTCCCTCGAAATTCGTCACAGTTATAAATCGTTTACTATTCATAGAAACCCACATCGTAAAAAGGAATAATAAAACTTGATTTTAAAAACTAAAGTATGAAATGTAATGATTACCCAAAGTAACATATCAATGTTTTTCCATATAGGAGAATATAGGTGAAAATATGGATATGGAAGAAAAATCTAAACATCATGTTCTGATGGAGAGTGGTAGAGAACATGGCTATGAAAAATCCAACAATCACAAAGCCATAAATTTGTGATGATCTAAGGTACCATCTGATTAATCAGATATGGGGGCACTAGGTCAACATTTTATGGTTTTCAATATCATTTCCACAATTTTGATGAATTAAAAGAAATACTTACATGATATTGGTACCATCTAACTGTTGTTCGTGCCTTGAACAATTTCCACTTCATCTCTTAAAGAAATGAAGTTTAATTTTTTATTCATGAAATGTTAGCATATCATGTGATAGAATGATGGGACATTCCATATATTTCAAACAAAAGGTTATAAAAACTTATCAAATATACATATTTTCATCTATTGTGAGTTTAATCGTATATGATTCCAAAAATGGAATTATACTTCAACTATCATACTGCTTAATAAAATAATACTAATTTCTACTAACCAGGGACTTCCTGTAAGACAATGGTTGGCGATGAAGGCCTATCGTACTTCGGTTGTTGGTTCGATTCCCACATCATTGTCCAACGCGATGGGTTGTCTCCCGTTCTACGGGTTGTCCTTTTTCTAAAACTATACTATTATAAAATTCTATCAACAATATAAAAAAATTTCAAGCCTTAAATAATACTAACTTATGTTCAACATAATCCATTCGAATCTTTAGGCTTATCCAAAATACTTCTTTCCAAACTCATAGTATAAAGAGAAATATTACTAAAAATGTCATATGAAAAGCATGTTAATACCATTATTTATCTCTCTAATATATTGTTGGTCACATTCCAATCATGTGAACACCTTAATCATGTATTCTCTTGAAAAATGAATACCCATTGAACAATAGTGAAAACATGAATGCTATCAAAAGTGAACTCTTTCCACATTCTAAAATCCCAAAAATTCAATATACTCAAACCACGATATCAATTTTTCGTTATATAATTCACGAGCTCGTTAATACTATCAAACTTTTTATTATCTCCTTAGCACTCCTTTATGCGCATATTAGGTGCTTTCCAAAAATATCTGAATAAAATTTCATGGATACCAGTACCATTCATCATACACTTTCAAAACATAAGGAAAGACAACAGTGTAACAATCCTAAGATGCCTCTTTATTCCATAGTACCATGAGATTACTTATACAACATTACTCTTGATAAACATGAATTAATTCCACTACCTTCATAAACCATTGACCGAGCTTAAACAATTCATTCATCTCACATATCATTTGTAGTATCTTCATCATCATCAACATAAATACTACCCATATGACCATGCTGATTCTCTTTATGAGATTTTCCCTTAGGGCATTGGTTTTCATAATGGCCATACATTCCACATTTAAAACGCTTAACTATTGTTGATGTCTTAGTAATACCATTATCCTTGTCCATGGTGTTAATTGAACATTTTCCTTTACAATTACTAGCTTTGTGCCCTTCTTTTTCACACCCAACGCATCTTCTAGTTCCTCTGAAACATTCTCTTGGATTCCTCGTCCAACATGACTTACATTAGAGAAATTGAAATTTCTTTCCTCTATGATCATCAGCAAACTCCCTCTTTTTCTTATTATCTGAATCAGGAAACTTACCAATGCTGAGATTATTGATCATATTATGTGATTTATGATTAGAAATAATTATTATGTTTCTCCTTCCAAATCCCATTTCATTTGATTTATCATGAATAATATCATTCCATTTTCTATCATATTCTCCATTTTCGTGAATCTTCCTGTTTCCAGCCATTTTCTAAAACCCAAAAATAATAGTGTGAGAGGTTGAAATAATGATAGGTAAAACAACATAATAAAGGGGTATTGCATTCAATATCTAACATCTTATGTTTAATTCTAAGATCGTTACTGTAATTGTAGGACTATAACTTATACTTATACTTAAACTTAGGTACATCCCTTGACATACCTTAGAAATATTTCTAGGGATCTCACTAAAGTTTTTGAATCCTAGTTTCCAAAGGATAACTAAACCTTTCCTCTAATACCAAATGTTGAGACCCAAATCTTGATGTACATGGACATTACATTACTTTTTAATAATACTTAATACATAACAAAAACAGACACACAAGGACCGTAATAGTTTTGTGTCTTTGGGAACTCAGAATATAATCTTCTAATCATGGTGAAATATCTTCAACATCTCCCATAAAGATCTTCCCCTTTTGTTTTCATACCTAAAACCTTTATTTTAATCTTGGGGAAAAGACAACATATAAAGTGTGAGATAAAATTCTCAGTAACGGTAAACATAAAGAACATAAAACAATCCACAAACATTTGAATGAAAAAACATGAACATAAAATCTAAACATAAAAATCATGAGCAATGACATAAATCTTGGAAGTACATAAGTCATAGATCATAAAGGAAAATTAATCACGATAAACTAGAATGGGAATAAACCATGAAATTGTGGCATCCATTAAGCACATATAATGATTTCCATAGTAGCCAAGGCATTGCTGCCAAGACAATCTTAGTGGACAAAGTCCCTTAATCAACCGGGTTTACTTGCCACTCCACCCCTGTATTACTGAACCAGATTTACATTCCGTTTCAGCCATGTCTATCTCATGAGATATAAATATTTACCCAATGCATTGGAGGGAGATATAGGTCCCACCCATATCATATTGAAATCATTCTTACTTGTGCCGCAAAACAATCATACATCAGTCATTATAACCCAAAGAATAAAATTGATTTCATAAAAATCATCCCACCGTAACTTAATCCATTTAATACAAATTGATATAATTTCATCATAAGATAAGTTAAACCATGTAAATCATAGATACATTTTACTTAAACATACACATATGAAATAATGTCATCCTAGATGGAAAATGGTTTTGATAAAAAATTTGAAACAAATTCTTGAGGAAAATATCCTTTCTTATTCAAAATCATTTTATTTTCACATAATGCCATTAAATTTTAAAATAAAATTATTTTTTTGAACATAATCATGAAATATTGTAGAGTAATATTCTTGAAAATAACGTTTTATAAACCCGTAAAAATATTTTCATGTCGTATAAGTTTAAAAAACATTTTGTCGTACTTTTGCCAAAAATGTCAAAAATTACCTCGTAAAAGAAATATTCCATACATACCATGTAGTAAAAGTCAAAAATCGGTTAAAAGTACTTTAAAAATACATTAAAACATTTTTATAAAACTTGGACATGGATGATAAATATAACCCTAGTAAATACTTACGTATAAGCAATCTCGTATAGAAAACATCTGAGATTGCATCATTATCCCTTACCTTGGGTCTGATATGCTTCGTACGTATCCGAACCTCCTGTATAATGATTCAAATAATGTCATTGACTTATTATAGAATCATATTCATTGTTATTATATCATATATTGTTCACTTATCACTTTATATTACCCGTTCATTTGTAAATCCCATGTTAAAGCAACGTTTTGGGTAAAATCATCTTATTTATCGTACATGTTTGGACTTGTTTTTATTGATGTTATTATTACTTATATCATGATTTAATTACTTCCATATTTTAAATAATGATTTATATATCATATATATTCATTATATATCCAGCATATACATGTATTTATAATAGTATATAACATATGGATGTAAGAAATGAAATGCATCATTCATGAAGACGGTAAACCATACGTATGCATTATAGATACTTTCATTTATATTTATTATTTTAATGTAATAGGTATATTATAATTCCAGTATAATATCATATTTAAAATCATTAACTCCATCCTTTATACATCCCACATAAGGCATTAACGAATCACATCACTTTGAGGGGGCGGTATTCTGCACATCTTCAAATGAGATTATCGTATTTACCGAATATGGAAACCATAAAGGCTTGATATAATTGGGAATTGAAGAAGACTAATGAAATAATAAACATATTATATATCATATATAAATACAGTTCCATCATAATGGCCACCATGAGAGTTGGTAGGATAAAATCAAATAATCATCGTTTCGTGAGGCGTTAGTTTTCCATCACAGAAACATTATGTTCTTCATCCATAAGATGGAGGTGTGTGTATGTTTAGTTAGAATAATTCTCATAACAACATACTAGTATATTTCGTATAATGATTTTGTTGCAAAATAAAGGATTAAAAAGAGTTTAGGGGTTGGAGAAGTAGAATAAAAGAAAATAACTTAAGAGAAATAGTTACCTTTAATTTGGGTAACTTCGTTTGGTTTGGACGAAAAGGACTTCTTGAAGTGACTTATGCCTAATGTAAGGCTTATAGGGGGAGGATAGGTATGTATGGAGCTTAATTTGGAAGAGGTTGGACGAGCCAAATGGCTTGAGAGTTGTGAGAAATTGCATAGAAGTGGTCTCCTTTTATAAGGGAGAGGAGGGGCTCTTTAGGAATGTGTGAAAACATTATATAATTATAAACTTATATTCGGTATCAAGAGGTCTGAAACACATTAATGTCGAAAATAAGATGTCTCATATTCGAAATAAAATCATCCAATAGGAATTGGACAGGTTTTGTATAATATTTTAATCATTATAATCTTATTTATTTAAATCATTTATTGATGAGGTAAATACTGCATCATTATTGTGTCGTAAATAATTTAATTTATTTTATTCCTAAAAATTATAAAAAAATACCAACATGTAGGAAATCTATTTTTCTTTCCAATGAATATTTATAGTCAAAAAGATAATTTATATATCCCCTTATAAAAATTAATTACTAAAGTATTTTTGTTAATGACAATTTTGTCATTACATTAAATTAATTAATCAAATGTGTCATTGTCTTTCATAAGTGGATCCATGGGTTCCCAAAATCAACCAAAGGATGCCCATGGTCGGACATTAATCATACAATAAGGTTTGGACAAGTGTTAAAGTAATTTTGAATTATAATAATATTCTGTTAACCTTGAATTACCCTATTTACATTTAACCGTGGTAAATAAAAGTAAAAAGTTACTATTCAACAAAAAAATATTTTTATCTAATTGAACCACATTTTACTCCTTGATATTAACCGCGTGTCACTGATTTTCGAAATTCAACTCACAAAAGTGGTAAAAGTAAGTTCTATGAACAATTGAAACTGCTCCTAGGTGGTGGGTAAAAGACGGTGAAAAGTTCAATATAATTTTTATAAATATAAAATTATTATAAAATGATTCAAATGAATTTAATTGAACTATATAAGTATTATGTATCTATTTTGTCCTTAAATAAATTTAAATCAAATAAATTATTATTTTAATAAAAAAGTCGGTTTTAACCAAAAACTCATCCTATGATATATTTCATATTCCGAATTCAAAAATGATTTCTATTTTTCCAATTTCAAAACATAGAAGTTTCATTAATCAATTTTAAAAGTAATTCCCGTTATCAAAACAAATAGCGTTTTTTTAGGAATCAATAACTATCAAAAGATCATCAATTGTTCATGTCCAATTTCAAAGTGAAATTAATTCCAATGACCAACATTATATTAACTAGTAAAAATATATTCTAATTACACTTTAAAGAAAATTAAAAAGGTTATCTAGCCATATAAATTATTGCGATGAAAAAAATTGTTTTTAATTAAAATATAGCGTGTTTTTACTATTCATAAAAATATGAAAGTAAACATAATAATATGAAAACTTTATCCAAAATAAATTTATATATCCTGATTCAACGAAGAATTTTATTTTTTTCCAATTGAACTTATAAAATGTCAAAAAATAGATTTAAGGTGGGTGCGCCATCAAAAGGTGGCAACACTGCATTTTTTTTAATACTTATTTTACCCAAAAATTTTATATTGTTGTCATACTATGTTCTATAAAATATTTAAGATGAATAATATAGTTATAAAATTAAAAATTTAGTTAATACAATCCATAATGGCTATTCCATAATAATATTATAACAATATATAATTGTTTAGTGAAACCCGGTATTGTGTATTACACACGCTATCGAGGAAAGTCGCGATTGCGTTTAATGCAAGCCAAGTCGGGGTTGCGTGTGATGCAATACTCCTTCGTTTTTTTGTATAACAGAATCCAACCATATTTCATTTATACATTGAATATATATATATATATATATATGTATATACACAATCAATGTTGTGTAGAATAACTACTATCAAAATTGTGTGTAACATGATCCATGAATAGTATTGCGTATACTGCAAGATAATACGGTGTTGCGTATATCACAAGGTAATCTTGGTGTAGCGTAAAACACTAGACATCAATGAAATTGAAAGTTTATTTTTCATAAAATCTCGGGGTGTTACATGTGCCTACCCATGAAACGCCCTACAAATGCCTCAACCCACTGATGCCCTGACCTACTAATGCCAAGACCTACTAATTCCAATGCCCTTGATGCATCGATGCTGATGCCCTCAACTTAGCGATGCTGACATCCATGATTTACTGATGTCAATGTCCTCAACTCATCGATAACAACGATCCTGACTTACTATTTCTATCATCCTCAACTCAATAAGGCTGATTCACCGGATTCACTGATGCTGAAGTCCTTGGCATACAAATTCACATACATGTTGATGTACTGACTTGTTGATGCACTCTCATTACCAAAGACAACTATAAATATGATATAATTTTGAAATCGGCTACCTTTACCCACCATCTTTAAGAGGAGGGATGCAAAAAAAACATCCAAACACATCCTTCTTCATGTTGATGAAGATATAATTC
This sequence comes from Viscum album, assembly GCA_963277665.1. Lineage (NCBI taxonomy): Eukaryota > Viridiplantae > Streptophyta > Magnoliopsida > Santalales > Viscaceae > Viscum > Viscum album. The sequence continues at coordinate 410,166,316 of OY728136.1, forward strand.
CCCCTAAGTCCCGCCTTTTATAGTCCCCAGGGTGGAGACTAGAACCAATTGTATAGGATATCACACAATGTTTAAGGATTTACACATTTTTTAAAGTAGGATTGGGAGATAAGATAGTAAATACAAAATACTCAAAATATCAATAGAAATAAGTAAATCCAAAATCCATTCACATATGCATGTTCAAATGTAAACCTAATACAATATAAAAAAAATACAATTTTATGTACCAATAAAAGTATCGAAAGGAATGAGAATAAGCAGGAACAACAACAAATCATGATGCTCAAGCTAGTAATGGTCATCACAGTCCTCAAGGTCCTCTAAGAAGCCTTAAAATAGTTTTATATACATAGTGTGAGTATACACGTATACCCAGTAAGAAAACTAAATCCATTCATGCATAGGGAAGAGATCATACTAACATAGCTGTGATAAAATAATATAAACTCAAAGAATATACCATACAATACTATCATCCAATTCCTCATGAAGTAACATTCACCAAATAATTCAATCCAATTAAAGTAATAGTATATAAAAATTGATACTGGTTTACCCTGCACCACATTACCACTGGCTGACTACTTATCCCTAATGGATAATCTCTTGATGCTACGATTCTTCCCATAAGAAATCCCACTACAACATCCCAGCTTCACAGACCTGGGCCTCACCCACACAAAATCATACTCACACACTCATAAGACACTACAACCATAGAACTCTCTTGAAGACATCAAGGCCTTATACTATAAACTCTTGGGAAATACATTATGTCCCACAAAAACATAGGCATCTCATATACAATAAAGCCTATACCAATGAATCTTGGTCTATGTTAAGTCTCAAGACATTACAACCATCCCAAATATGCTCGAGCAGAAAGAACCCAAAAGAGGGTGTGTGGTAAAATGTTAGTAACCATCCATCCATCCCCCCACCAAGATGTTGGTAAAGTCACCCTCCCCCATGAAATAGAAGTGATTCACACATGGTGCTCAAAAATGGTGTGGGGTGTATAGAAATCACAAGAAACTGTAGTTTATATATATATGTTAATAGACACATAGAACAACCTATGTGAAAAACCATCCCATTCTGAACTACTTTCGTTATTAACCCTATATGAATAATCACACAAATAGAAACATCCAAATAATAACTAACCCACTTTCACATTTAACCAATTTTTGTTTATTAATTTATGGAATCACATATAGTTATTTCATCACTACCAGGAAACTACCTACCCAAACTATACTAAATCAATAAGAAAAACCATACTACACTCCCACTGATCCCCAATGAAAAATCATATTTATAGTCCACTATACGACAATCATTATTCTAAAATATACCACAAAATCATTCTCTCACAACACATTTCAAAAACACCACTGCCCAAAAATTTCTACATATAGTCCCACTACATAAAAGATCATAACCACACCATAGTTGAACTATCTGACGTTACTCCGTGACAACAAAAAACATTGAATGTTCAGCTTCCTACAAGTTTATCAATTCCATACTCAACCAGTCTCTTAGAATGAGATACCAACACCCCACAAATTTTCCACCCCATGCACAATGACCACTATAACTACAATTAAACATAGTACAACTTCACACTAAAATAATACTACCCTCACAAAACCAAATCCTCTATTCCACTATGTACCTAAAACTATGCTCCCAACAGCAGCACCACACAACTTAGACAAGGTTAGCAAAACTGAAGAGAACATAACTCCCAACCACACCTATCAATATGATGTGTATTAGTTTAGATTTAATCATCATAGGTTCATTAATTCCACTAGATTTTAACCAGAGTTATCATAGAGCATGCTTTACCCTTGAGTATTCATCTAATTAATGATGTATTTGTGATTAATAAGGTTTATTTTTATAGTCATTTTCCAGACATCTCAATAAAATAGAACATCACTCATGAAAAAAAAGACCACCAACAACAATGATTTTCATACGTGATATAGCTACAGAGACCATAAGAGAACTTGAGATTAAAAATTAAAACATGAAATCAATATCAAACTACTCTCTACCCATTACATTATTTACAAGAGTTATCTATTGATCAAATACATTTGTCATCTATTTTTTTTAAATGTTCTCATCTGTTCCCCACAATTGTTCATTGGGTCACCAACCCCTCATGATGCACAATTTAAAGGAAGAATGTAAAATATCTTTCTGGATGATCAAGGATCAATGTTCCTCCTTTCTCCAAGAACATTGATATCATGAGTTATAGGAAACTATAAGAATATTGAGCAGTAGAGATCTGGCACATTCACACAACTCGCTTAGGGAGGTAGGATCTGGGTGCACCATAAGAACGAAATGGAAGAGGGAATGGTGATATATTGGGTTATGAATGGGGATATCCTAAAAACCGGGGAGACAATTTTGATGTGTGTCAAAATCAAATCATGGTTTGACGATGCAACAAGGCAGTTATGAGGATGGTGGATTGTTAGAAGATACATTGAATTTAATAATTCCCCTGATAAATGGAGGATCTAAACTAGAACACTACTGTGTGTTGATATGTTACAATTTCATAGAGAAAACATGTAATAGGGGAAAACTAGATAAAATGGAAAAAACTAGAAATGGTTCACCAAAGGGTGGGTCACCAACACTGAGCCATAGACGTTTGAGCCACTAATGTTGGGCCACTGAAACTGAGGTCTCGATTCCTTGACCTATCAAATTAATGACCTACCGACGCCTCGACCAACCGTTGCCCGGACATTTCGATGCCCTGACCTACATACGTCGATGCACGTGACTCACTGATCCCAATGCACTAAACACACTGATGCCGATACCTTTTAATCACCAATGTATGCATCCTCGACTAACCGATACATACACCCTTGAATCACTGATGCTGATGTCCTCTACTAACTAATGTTAACTCCCCAAACTCACTAATGCATGTTTTCCTAAATCACACCTAATGCACTGACATGTTGATGCACAAAAATGCTGATGGAAAAATATAAATTTGGAAAACACTTGAAATGAGACATCATTACCAACAATAACACCTAAACCCCAACATATTCACAAAGTAAGTGCCTAGGAAAATTAGAGTTATTATAAAAAATGGATTCATTATTTATTACATAGAACTATCTTAGTTAAAATATGAATCTGAGCGGTGATAGATTTTCTAAAAAATTAATCTCATTATATAATAATTCGTAAAAACACTAAATAAAATAACCTGGGAATGTTGTACATGGATTAGATAAAAAAAAAGGTGACTCCTATGAAAATTATTTTCTATTAGGACCCTTTTATTACCCAATGGTTTTGGGGGACCTTAAAGAGGCTATGGGAACTCAAGCGAAGTTGATAATGGCATATAAAAACCAGATGGATGGGTTGATAGAATGTGCTAATTAATTTATGGAAGATTTGATTCTTTCTAGTGTTTTTAACAAAACAAGTGTTTATGAATTATATTTCATTATGGTTGGTTTTTTAAAAAATAATAGTTACAAGTATTCTATTAGAATATAATTTTTTAATCTTTGTATGGGTTTCCATAAATCTCTCCTCTTTGTTGGTATGAGGTTTTGTAAGCTTCCATGGTTATGATAAAAATAATTTTCGATTCAATGGTGAAGATATAGATGATTATTCATCATTTTTTATTGATCATTATTAGTACATGTACTATATGGATATCTATAATAATATTTTGTGTATTTGGTTGGACAACCAAAATTCATAAAGGACACACCAAGGTTGGGCTACTTATGGAAAAGAAAGAATGGAAATATGTCTCCTATGTATGTATGGATGTTTTAGATAACTGAACTACTTAAAATGTTTGTGTATCTCTTTGATTTAACAAATTAATTTTCCTTAATCCATAATAAATATCATGTTATTCAAATCAATTTTTATCTTCCTAAACAATATCATATTCTAAATTTGGATGACCCTGACATAGAACTAGATATACATTTAACTAAGGAACCTCTTTGTTGTATTGATACTAATGTGAAGGTTCGACAATGGAATTATATACCATTGATTGAATTTATGTGTTAACATTGTTCTAATTATAATGAGACAGTGGAGTAGGATTCTATGATAATAGTGGAGGGGCCTCATCTATTTATAGGCCAAAATGAATCGATATAAAATTTTATGGGGAAAAAGAGATATGGTAATGATAATTATCACATCTCATTATTTCATTATGGATCATATGATTATTTTTTCATATTAAATTTAGGTTTTTTTCATCATTTTATTTACATTTTTGTACATTTTTTGTTTTTTGGGCCAATGAATAGTTGGATAATGGGTTGAAAAACCCATTTGGTTTATCCCACGAAACCATAAAATGTATTATAGATTCTTAGATGAGGGAACAAATTTAGGAATATGTCCTATTGAAACCATGTTGTTTCTCCAAAAATCATGTATAATAGGATATAAGTGTTATTAACATTTGGACCATGGAAATACATGGAGTGATGAAAATAATATAGCTTATACACTGGCATAGAAAGGGGAGCATGGAAAGAGCATGATTTGACAAGTTCTGTGTCTAGAACAAGAAATTAAAATTAATTAATATTCTTTTTTTTATAATACACAAAAATCGTCTATTTTTCATCAATAATATCTTGTTAGATAAGGATATCATCCAAAGTGGATCCTCTTGGATATTTAAGAGATTATTTTCCTTCCTTTGATCAATTTTATGGATCATTGGGTGAAAGATATACTATGGCCCAATTCTTCACAATTATTCATTAATCATCTAGATATTTTATTCTCACCTCGAACGAAACCATATATCATGTTTATTATTCTATATCTATTTTTATTACATTATATAATTGGTTTTATTATATACCCATACTAGAATTGAGATTTATTTTCTAGATCTCAATTATTCATTGATGATTCATTGGGAATTGATGGGGAATGTCATTTTCAATCTATATTTTTTCTAAAAATGATTATTTAGATATTATAATTGGATGATTCATGGATTAGGTTTCCTCCATGTTTTCATGAACCCTCTAATCATCTTGTTTTGAGGATCATGTGTGAGTTTTTTAATTATAATAGTTCTAAGGTAGGTGGTTTCATGAATCTACTTTATTATACAATAATTTGTTGTTTAATATTTAGATTTGGATTATAATGTTCTTAGAAACCATATTTATTACTAAATTCAATTTTTTATTTTGAACATGTTTTAAAAGGAATGAAAAATGTTTTGATAAAATGTTTTTGTTTTATGAATAATTTTCCAAAATGGATTTACCTCTTCTTATTGTTAAAGGAAATGGCTATAATGAAAGACTTGTGTGGAATAGATTATAATATTCCATTTTAATTATTTAGATATGGTAAACATGAATCTTATTGATTATGAAGAGGGGATCTATCCTAGGGATGAACTCTTTCCCAGAGATCTATTATAATTGTGTAATGTGCACATTATGTTGCCTTATTATGTGGTAATGTGCCACTCTTGGGAGGGTAGTCCACCCTATAGACCATTTTCGTGTGGGTAATGTGATGACCATGTATCCTACTGTTCATATTAATAGAATAAGGATTCCCACTAACCTAGAGGTAATGTGTATTAAGGTATTTTTTCAAGGTTAATAATATTTGAAATGTACATTTGTAATTTTTAAGTAAATTCATTGAAAATTGGGTTGTTGTAATGCAATAATAAATAATTAAGAGGGTGATTTTCAATGATTCATTTTGAACATTGTGGAGTTATATCTCAATCCATTTTTTTGAATACATGAGAATTTTTTTTATTTTAAATTCTACATATGAAACACTTGGTGGGATCCTATTTGAATAATTTTATCAATATTCTTATAAACATTTAGGTGTATGCATATATGTTTTTATCTAATACAAGTATGAGAATGATGTCATAGGGTGGTGGTAGTTTTGTTCATTAATATTTTGTGGGAGCCTAGCAGTGACATCATGTCACATGGTGTCATGTTTTTATAAAACATGTATTATTAAATTTTTTATGGGTCTCAGATCATATTATTTTGGATAAATGTATCATTTTACATGTTATATTTTCATTGAATCGAAATATAACCTTCAACAATTTTTAACTGTTATATTTTATATTAAAAAATAATAATTCCCCAAATATTTTTGATTCAAAAGAACTTATCGCTTTCCCATGGGGATTTGGAAAACCCTTCAAGCTATGTTAGATCCATATTGGGTGACGAATTATTTGCTAATCCATGTTGGTTAGTGGAACATGAAGTGGATATGAAAAATATATATGATCCACAAAAACTGTCAAGGCATAGTAAAACATGGCATATTGAAACAAAATTGGTGTTTTCTATAAGGATGTATCCATTTTGTGTAAAACCATGTAAAATAGATTATGTCTATAATGATTTATCAATAAATCTATTTATTCTATTTTTATGATACTATCAGAAATGTTATAAAATTACATACAATCTGGGGAACATAATTCTTAAATCGAAATAAAAAATTGAAAACTTTTCTCACACCTACCCACTCATGGTATCTAACATTATTACATTACATATCAAGGGAAATGTTTTTATTACTGAACATAATTTTAGAATTCAATTCTCATAGTGAAAATGTTGAATATCACGGGAGTTCATCTATTTTGATGGTCCAATAATCCAATATTAGAAATAAGATAATTTCAAATAAAAATTATTATTGTATGGACGTTTTTTTATTAAATAAAATTGAGTTCATGTATGTGATAACATAGAACTATATATGACTAAATTTGTAATATTATATTTAGCTGTTTATGAAAAGGATTTCAGTGTGCCAACTAAATCATTGATTGATAAAATATTTAACAATTTAATGAGATTCACAAGTTCGAATACCATGTTGGACAAATTACCCAATATATATGAAAGGGAAAACTAATTTTATGATTTTAAAATCAACCCAAATAAAAAATTAAGATTGTTTCATTAGTCTACATAGAAAGGCTATTTCATTTATATGGGGTATTGGTGAATAAGTAATAGATATCGATGTTGTCAAAAAATATATTATGAAAATATACTGCTGGGTAAAATCCAAATTCTTGAGATCATAATGAAATTGATTTGATTAATGTATTAATAAGACAATTTTATAATTATTTTTTTATTTTGAAATATGAATTTAACTAAAGGATTCTTTAAGTCAAACTAGTAAGTATGATTCATTCTAGTCCCCAGAAATGAACAACATAAATTATGATGAAAATAAATATAATGGGAAAGAAGATATTCTATCTATGGTAGCTTAAAAATTACAAATTAGAAAAGTAATATTCAATGGAAAGATACCACATTCATGATTTTATTGTTGAAATTATTGGAATATTTCTGTAATATTCCCATATAAATTTTTTGGAAATGAAAATTAAAAATATGTATTATAGAAGCCATGGGAAGGTTCCCCTCTAAAATGTGGAGATCATCTAGAAGAAAAATTCATAGGGACATGATTGTGATGTAGTAATATAATGATAATTAAATTTGATTGTTAGATGATAAAAACATATTTAAAAGTTCTATTGATGGTTCTATGATAGAAACTATTGATAATAAAGAGAATGAACTTGAAAATGTCAATGAACAATAAAAAACAACTGATCTCGAGATAAATATTGAATGAAATTTTAAGGAACATGATATTAAAAGAAAGAAAAACTAAAAAATTAATTTAATGCTAAGGTAATACTCTAAAAATATGGATTATCTCGAACTATATATTTACCATATTAATGAAAATTTGAATGACCATTTGGGATGTCAAGTTAGTATTCAATATGTATGGATCATAATTCTAAATATAGAAGAACTAAATAAGGTTATTTATGACTAAAATATATGAAAAAAGGGAAAAAATGAATATAATTATTTAGAATAACATATTGATTATTTTGGAAAAAAATAGAAAATGGAATTAAATAACTATATCCATATAAAGAATTTAATTAGGATGATCATGGTTTGAGAACATATATAAATATTCAAGGTTAGGTCAGAAGGTGACCACAACATTCTTTATGAACACAGATCCATATTTGAAGATAAATGCGACATTGACTATGAGGCTACAAAATTAATTTTTTGAACTGTGATGGAACATTTCAATGGAAAATATGATTATTGTAATGTTAATGTCAATACTAAAATAAAATTTTTTAAATCAAAGGATACACTTATTAAATAAAATTATATGATTAGAGACAGATCACAGGACAAAAAGATTAATTGAAAACTAAATGATTTTAAAACATTAGGATGTATGTGGAGTAATTAACGAGATATGATATTTCCACATAAGAAATTTTAGTTTTTTAGTCACATAGGCCACATCATATAATATTATTTTGAATAAAGAATCTATGTGAAAAAAAATATTGAATTTTATAAAATAGAATTGGACCATTTCTACCATATTATACAAGTAATTCCATCTGTGGATATTGTTTTAATTCTTATATCATTGGTAACAATGAATTTGACTGTATGGGAAAAGGAAGAATTGATTACAACCATACAAGACAAAGAAAATTGATTTTAATTCAACCTAATAACATTTTGTTGTAGATATATAATCTATATTGAAAAAAATGAGTATGATTGAATGTTAAATGCTAAATAAAGGATGTAAAATCCACAATTTTCACTAACATAACTAGAAATATCCAAAAAAGAAAATAAGAATATTGGGAAAGATAATATTATACAAATTTATCACATAGAAATGAAAATTTCACTACTTGGATTATTGATTGTGTGTTCTCATTCAATATTATTTGTATTAAGAATATTTTAAAAGATTTTATTCAGATATTTGAGGCAACAATTCATTTTATGAATTTTGAAGCTCTTTAAATCAATGGTAGTGGAAAAAAGGGTTTAATGGAGATGAATTTTTGAAAACATAATTTCTCAGTGTGGATGGATTGTGGGATAATATCTTGAGTGTGATTCAATTATGTGACTTAGGAATCATATTACCATTTAAAAAAATAGATATATTATCGATATAAATTATTTAATATCTCACATGGAAGGCTGGACAACCAATCAAAATCTATACAAGGATGAAAAATAGATAATACCAACCTTCCAATGAATCAAGCGGAATTTTTTTCAGTAATATAGGACTAGTTGTATTCTACAATACTACGTGAAGGAAATGGATATTTTCAAACCTATAATAGATATTCAAAAAATAAAACAAGATATTGAAAAAATGTTTTATGATTTTATATAGGTAAAACTAGTCTGAAATATATATTGACCAAAGAACAAATATTTTTCAAATCTACATTAATTATTTCAAAATGATGTGTTTGGTCTGGTTAATATATCTTATATATGTGGATAATTATATTTCATTCTATTTATATATGGTAAAAACATAATGTAATTTTTCATGTTGCATAAATAAATTGAGATATCATGAGGTGCATAATGAAATAACTAAGAATATTTTTGAATGTGATTGGGAATATTATAAAAATTATATACTCTAAAATTAGAACAATGTGCACACCCAATATGTTTGAGAACTACATCAATAATAATGACATTAGACATTATGTATCATCTTTTAGAACCACAAATCAGAGTGGCTTTTTTTACAAATCAACTAATTAGTGATTAATTTGGAAAAAAGCATGCCTATCAAGAGTGATATATTTCATCACTAATAGAAATAGAATATTCATGTGTCTTTATACACCAAAAACCATTTAGTGTTGAGTCTAGTCGATGATATAATAGCCTATAAAATTTAATATGAAATGAATACTTCTATAAAGCATAGTCATGATTTTGGAATAAAATGTTATATTAAAGTTAAATATAGAAATTATTTAAAAGTATGGAGATTCATATGTTAAAGGAATATTGCTTGGATACTCTTTAAAATGTAAGTATGAAAAATGATGCAATAATATATTAAATAAAATAATAGTAAAAAATTATGTTAGTATAATTTATGTAAAATATGTGATTAACACTTGAAATTAACCTTGTACTATATTTATTGATGAAGATGATGAAAATCAGGATATTGGTTGAAATACTGACATAGTGTAATAAATTATTAATGTTTTGGAATCCCAAAATAATGAATATTCAGTGGATGAATTTGATATGAAATCTATTTCTGTAATTGTTTATCAATTTTTTCTAAGTATAATTAGATAATAATATGTAAATTATATTAACATTATGAAGGATAAAATATCTCCAAATTAAACAAGGTCGATAAAATGTATGGATTATGAATCTATATTTTCTACAATTGATCGGTCATTATTTGTGGTTACAATAAATGAAATGTAACAGATTAGATTCATGAATGATAAATTAGATAAAACTAATAAAAAATTACTTGGGATTATTTTGAAAGGATAGATAATCACAATGTTATTTGAATTAAATGGATCATGATAAAAATATTATGATCATGTAAATGTGATCAATAAAATGGCACAATTAGTTTGTATGGTCTATGGTCTAATAAAAATCATACGTGTTGAAGAAAAATCATCTTGAATATCCCATTTAGAGTCAATCAGGTCATTTTAGCTCTGGAAATTCTAAAACAACACAACTATTTTTATCTAGTTGTTAAAATGGAACTCTTAAACGGTGTTCTTAAAGAACAAGCTTATACTAAATAACTAATGTGTTTTTTAATTTGGAAGGATTAAAATAAATTTTTATGGTTGAGGATCTTATTGAATGTTAAAAAAATATCCCCATTCTTGTTATTCACATGTGGTTTCATAAATGAGAATGACAGAATTCAAAACTGGAAGATCAGATCAAAAATATTACATAAAAACCTCTCAAGAAGAGTAATTCATGGTGTTTTCTGATATTGAGGATATAATATTAAATTTTTTAAAATAAATTTAGTAGCTAAATTTTCAATAATTATGTTGATGGAATTTTAGAATTCAGTAGTGGGGATTTTAAGATACATTATAGGGAATCTTGTGGTTTATGTGGAGAAAAATACGTTAATATCCACTAAATTATTTACATTATATCTATTGAAAAATTAAATATCATCATATTCAAAAAAATATAAACACCAATTGTGGTTAGGAATAAAATTTGGAAATTTTTTTAATATAAAATTTGTTTATCCACCTTTTTTTAGGAGAATAATAAAAATCTTACTATATATAATATCAATATAGTGTATAATTTTATTCATAACTTGTTTGGTGACATAGATTTAGAGTGATATGTTTGAAGCACATCCCCTAAAATTCTAACATATTACATAATATGTTCAAAGTAATCTCAAATATGGATTTCTGTTTGATATTGGAAAAGATCAACCATTATCTGCATTCTCTAATGCAGAATTGTCTTCAGATTTTGAGGATTGAAATAACACTAGTGGTGGAGTGTTCTTTATTATAACTATGTTTGTTTTAAGGATTTTAAATAATTAAGAACGTATATCACTTAGCAATACATTGTTGATTATATTTAAATAACCAAAGAATCTACTAACTTATTAATGATTAAATAACAACTTGATGATATTAGCGATGTAGTGAAACTACTTACAGTGTTCTTCTATGATAATAATGTTTTGACATATCTCATGAAAAATCTAGTACAATAGTATCATATAAAGAATCTATAAATATGATATAACATTATCAAATATAATATTGAACAATAATATATCAAAATGGAGTATGTCGTAAAATCTAAATAGGTGGAGGATATCATAAAAATGTTTTCTCTCACTCAGGTGTTCGAAAAATATCAATTTATCATTAGTGGTCTACCACCATCCACAGTATAAGGAGGTTAAAATACAAAATCTTCCCCTTTACCTTTGTTATATATTACATTTACTATTTTTTAATGTTTGTTAGGCTAGCTCAATTTAGTTTTATAATAAAATATTGAGAAATATTTTTTGAAGTTCAATGTTTTGTTAGTTTATTTACAATAGATGATTCTTGGACTAAAATTCACTCTCATATTCAGGGGAGGGGTCTTGTCTATACATGTGGATGTGATTTGATGTGTGTGAAAGTTATGTAATACACTTAATTCATGGATTTGGGGGGTTCTTATGGATTCTATCATGATATGGGTTTCTTAAAATACTATTTTTATCCACAGTTATCACTTCTCATGTATATATATAGAGTGGAAGAGATATTCTATATCCATTTGAAAGATTTTTAGAATGTGAATTTAAGTAAAAACGTTTAAATAATATCTTATGGGGAGAATGTTAAATACAAGGTTATCTATATAAAAAATGTGGTTCTGAAGTTTTTTTAATCAAATTCATGTACGATATTGTAGTTTCATTATAAATAAATATTATTTTTATGATGAGGCTAGTTGAGAGAGTGAATAATTTTGTATAAAATGTTGTTTTCTATTGGTTTTGAAAAGTTATGGGTCTAAAATATTTAGTGTGTGAATTATTTTTAATGAACATATATTGGTCATGTGATCACATAAGTAAAAGTAGATCATAGAATCACATGGGCTGAAAATTATCTCAATATATGGTCTCATTATGTACCTAATAGAAGGGGATATCATTTGACCATGATAATGGGATACAGTTGATCATATAAAATTAAACGGTTCAGGCGATGAAGGTGATGGTTAGTGTATAAAGTGAACAGCATTAGTGTTATTAGAAGGAACTTGTATATGATTGAAATATCACAATCACTTGAAGGGATCATATAATAGAGTACAAAATATTTTAGTATTGAATGAAACATAGAGAAAGATATGAAGCGATAAGGTGATTAATGTATTTTGATGGTCATCTCACATAGATAGTCACATCATAAATTGTTGTGGATGGATATATGTAGTTAGGTCTCAGTGAGTTCACATGGTCTAGTTAGTTATTAATGTTGTTAGTTTTTAGGGATATACACACATTACTTAAGAATGTTTTTTAGTATTAATCCCATATAATGTCCATTGATTACATCCATAGGTCCATAGAAAACCAATTTATGGGACATCAATAGCCAAAGGGATATTGGAAGTGTTTATGGTGACTTCTTCACATGATTTTTTTTCATTGAAATTTACATTGTTAAATACTTGTTATGATAAATATTAAATATATTTATTATTTATTACATGTAACTCATTTCACTAGGACTAGATCTCAAAAATATGTTAAATGAAAACAGTCTTTCTCCCATTCTCTCATGATTTGGCGTGTGCACCTGTAGGTATTTCAATCGGATAAATAATATTGTGACACAAGATGTGGTCAAATGGTTGAATTCCTGTGAGTGAGGTTACATGTCAGTTGTTTTTCATGAAGTATATACAAACCTAAGGATTTATGAGTGTGGTAAGGAAATCAGTATAGGTAATGGGGGTATCTTATTCAAAATGTTTCTTAGGGATAATTTGTTTGATCTCATAAAGAGGTGATTTCTAATAGTATTATTAATAATATAGAACAAATTAAAGCATTATATTTTTGTGATGATGATGTAAAATATTAAACAAACATTTAATAAGGATATTTTGGCCTTCAAGTCATTAAACTGAAGAATACATCAACAAAACTAGTCCATATGGAGTTAGTGGAAGTTATCTAAAGGAGGTAGTATTCTATATCAAAATACATCATAATGGTGGAGTTCTATGTATAGAGTGATGATGGAAAAAATATATAGTCTGCAAAAACTATTGAATCATAGTATATGTTAGAACATTAATATATCATCAGTTTCTTATCCTTTGTAGTATTGTTTTGTGGTGAACCCTGTATATATATATATATATATTATAATAGTATTTATTGTTTATGTATGATATTTGATGAATTTTTTTTTTCATTTACCTACAATTGTAGAATCATGATCCATAAATTTAAATGAAAAATTAACAAATTAATTCACCACTCCTATCTCAGGGTTACTCGAGATCTAACAATGATTAAGAATAATTAGGTGATAATACATGACTACTATTGAGGTTCCCCAATACATTCTCTTCTATTATGTGAATATAAATATTAAATCGTCACAAATATATATATAAAATTATTAGTCATTTATAAATAAAAATTATCATAATGTATGAAATATTTATATCATGTAATCCATAACCTCTAATTTACCAATGTAATCACCATAAAAAGCTAACTATATCACTAATAATAGTATCTACAACTGAAAAAAAACAACCTTTTTCCATAGTGAGAACCACACAACAACTACAACAATTGCTACATTGAGATATAACTACTACCATAATATGTTATTCATTATATGATTAATAAATAACCCTCATCACCAACAACTTTATGAATAATACATTTCACCTAAAATCACCTCATAATATATATATAAATGAATCCTATCTTAATACTATAGTATATTATAACAATTATGATTTAATTTTAAGAAAATAAATCATATTCTAGAAATAAAACCCTATAACCCTTAGAAAAACATAACCAGATTACTGTTTCAATGGAAAGTGATTTTATTTTTGACTCAATCCTCCAATCCTCTAAAAACATCAACAAATCCTTGGGAAATGTAATATAACTTACTGAAAATGAACCACATGAATCCACTAGACAAAAATACCTCAACATCATATAATCTCAGTCATTTATTAGAGGGAAAACATGAATAAAAAAATTTAGGATCTAAATCAATAATCAATAAATAATGAAAACACACACCGAAAAACTAGTTATAAGGCTATGATAAAAAACATCATCTTCATTATTTCCATGTTTTTTATTGTACCTATTTACATTCATTTATAACAATTATTCGAATCAATGTGTTACATATGTTACTAGAGCTATCATCAATCAATTAATTCATTATGACATGCTAATTAATCCATACATAGACATATCAATAATTTAGTTAATATTTCAAATAATTTTTATTTGACATATATAAATTAACAATTACCATTTAAACTAAACTAGAATATTTCCCTTTAGTATAATTAAAATTATTTTGGAATCCCTAAACTCTATTCAATCATCACATCATTGGTGTCATTTTACAACTCATCCATTATCATATTTTATTCCTATAAATCCCAATAAACCACAAAAAAATACATTTATAAATGTTTACCCATACTCGTATAATCATATTAAGAAGGGAATTAGGTGAAGATGAAGTGTCGGGGAGAAATTACAATGATTCTTATTGATTTGAACTCTCATGGAGAGAAACTAATAGATTAATAGATGAAAACTAAAGGTAATTAAAAATATCCTTGTTTGTCCCAATATTTAAAAAAGAAATGAGGAATGTAGTGTGATTCAAAAAACGCTCAATTTTATATTTAAAAATTAGTTCTAAAAAATAGTAGTGTAATGGTTTACAATACACAATAATAGAGGTCTATTAACTATAACATTGAAAATTATGTTATAATTACACCTTAAAAAAATTATATATTGTGAATACTCAACATTTAAATTTTATTATATCAAATTTTTTTTTCATAATAATGAAAATAATTATTTCGGGATTTGTCATACCACTAAATTCCAGGATTCAATCATAATTATTTTTGAAAATCAGAGACAAATAATAATAATTTGAAACAATAACCATTATACAAACCAAAAATTCCCTAACAAGGAATATTCATATACTACGGATTAACAAATTACCCTAAAATACCCTCAAATGACACTAAAATATTCCTAACTAAATATTATATTTCAATTTAAATCATCATTTTATAATCTTGTAAATCATTGTATACTACCCAAGAAGAATGAATAAGTGGTAACAAAATTTTCTCACCTAAATTAAATATAAAAATTATACAACATATGAAAATATAATTTTTTATTTTTTGGTAGAATATTTTTTTTCAAATACCCAATTTTTTTCTTTTAATTCATTTCATACATCAAAATATACTTCTATGTTATCCAATAACCAAAAATTGTGATTTAGAGGACCATGAATATTAAGGTGTTTTCTTTAGACACTTATATCATTATTCTTATCCATGAGAATAAAACGAAATATAATAATGAAAAAGACTGTAAAACATAAGATTTTAGTAATATACCTCTAATATATAATTAACTCCCATAAAATTAGAGAGAATACTATTTAGAAAAAAATGGAATAACATCATTTACATGAGATCATAATTAAATGTAAACTAATTTTTATTGATTTAGTTTCAAAATAAATTTTTTTATTTCTCTTAAATATATGACTCTTGATCTCACATGTGCCTTTATATACTACTATGAATTCATAGGAAATAAACCAATATAATGACTTGACTTTAAAATAAATTCCCCTTAGATAATAGTTTTATAATATTGTATATTTACATTTATAGAGGTTCAATTGAATTAGTTTATTGTGTTTACTAACCGTCATGCCTATTATCAGGTGAAAGTTTTTATATTTAGTGATATTCTTCATATTTGGTATGGAATACTATTTAATGATATATAGATAATTTTGATGATGTTTTATTGGTTTTTTCTAAAGGATAGAATCACATTTATTTAACATCCATGAGGGTTATATAGTTATGTGGATATAAATAATGAAAGGCAATAATGATGATAGTTATTTTTTTTAATATTATAACTCATCATAGTGATGAGATCCACACCATAGAACACATCCCAAGAGAATTTCATGTTTCTATATTTTTATTGGGAAAGGAACACAGATCATGAAGAACATCTTTATGTCAAAACAGAGGTTGTGTTTGATGAAAAGGGGGAATTTTGGGATGTTAACAGACTATAATTCCAAAATCATGAAATATAGTCTCATTTATATTTGATGAATAAACGGATATTTTGTTTTGGAATTTTGAATCATCTCAAAATTAGTGTTTTATTTTATGTTATTAGATAATATCTCATAATTAATTTAATAGGATTTTAAAATGTATACATGTATGAATTTTATGTATATGGATGTTGACTAAAATTAAAAATTCAATATGATCTATTTCACCAAGATATTTTATTTAATGGTAAATTCATTCCATAATTAGTATCATCACCCTATGATATGATATATTCTTTTAAATTTTTTATATTATGATCGGTCATAGATTTTTAGGATGGTGGTTGACATTTGAATAGTACATCAGTGTTTTATGGATTGTTTAAAGTCTGAATTGCTGGTTAAAAATTGAAAAACTCGTGTATTTTTTTCAGAATATTAAATCATTAATATTTGTTGAATAAAATTTTTAAAAAATCAATTTATTAAGATAAGATGAAAGGGTTATTTTTGAGATTATTTTCATTGATGATTTAGATTAGAAAAGACAAAATGAATAATAATGAGGAAACCCATGACAATTTAATGCTTCTATTTGTGATTATATATTATTAATAATTATTATATCACTTATTACATTATATATGCCATCTCATGGTGTGAGAGAATATGAAGAAGGTTGGAATGATAATTGGATCAATAGTTTATCTGCCTAAAAAATATATTCATTTATATTGGGTAGTGATATCATATGGTCCATCAATACACCATTAGAAAATTGTCATTGGAGTATCCCTTAGTGGTGAACCAAGAAAAATCACTATTTCATTTCCTGTATTTTTATGTACATATATTTATTTTATTATTGGAATTGAAAACTCGGAGGATTTATTGTAAACATGAGAACAAGATCCATTTTAAGATGGAAGAATCATTGATCCTATTTCATCCATGTAAACTATTTTGCTGCTTTAGGAAATATGGAAACAAAAAGTGATATTAGAATCAAAAGGTTCATTTTTTTCAATATTTAATCATTTTGTTTCAACAATACAGTGTATTTGTAATGGAAAAATGATTTCTCTACTCAATGGTAAAAATTATAAAATTTATGAGAACTCGATAAGATTAAATATTAGATCGATATGAATTGATGACTATTTAAAGTATATTTTTTGAATATATGTTAGTGATATTATATATTTATTTAGGAATAAAAATGATCGATACATTATCAATCATGATGTGAAGGATCAAAATTCTATTTCTGTATCACTACGGAATCTGATTTTTATATTGTTAATGAGTTGTAAATCAGTTAAATAAATTTAGGATAAATATAATGATATTTATAAAGTATATGAAAAGTAATTCAAGAAAAGATACAAGTGTTAAAAATAAAATTAAATGATTTTAATATTAGGTACAATGAAACCATCAATAGATTCTTCAACAATATCATTGATATTGTTAGAGTTATATGAGTACACGATGATAAAATAAAGTATGTTGAGATTATGATTAATATTCCTAGAAATCATCCGTAATTTTATAACCTAAAAATATTTTCCCATCAAGATATTATTCTAACAGATTCATCTCTTGATTCTTAGTGTATAAATATGGTTTCATATGAAATAAATCTGCATATAGAAGACCCATTAATTCAACCACTCATGAATATTGCAGAAAAAGCCTTGTAGAGATTTGATATACATAGTGATGAAAAAATGTATTATAAAAGTGATGTTTTTTATCATTGAAATTATTTTATTATGGGAATGTTTAACATATTATATAAATTTTTCAATGTATGATTGGAGACTACATTGATATTTTTATCATACTACAATAACAAAGAATGTTTCTTCTAATCAAAAAGAAAAAAAACTAAATACATCTAGAAATAAGATTGAGTAAAAATATTCAGGATAAAATAACATAATTATTTGTAATTTATTAAATATTACAAGCTCAATAATAATTATTTTTCGAATTCAATGATAAATTTTTTGGATGTATAAGGAGTTAGATGTTTAATTCAAATATAATATGATAATTAAAGGGTTAGTAAATTAATCATATTATTATGTAAATAAAGATGACTTTGATATTACATTAGTATTTAAATTACTTCAATAAAATAATTTTTTCATATTTATAAAATGGGGAATTATGTAAGAAATATACCCCGCTCACCATTTGACCCGCAAACACGTAGACCCCACCCTAGGGATCAACCACGTGCCTAAATAGGTCATATGACTAATGATTGTCCCCTAAACAAGGTGTTGATATTACATAAATATATAAAGTACTTCAATAAAATAATTTTTTCATAATTATAAAATGGGGAATTATGTAAAAACTAGGGTCCGCCCACTAGTTGCCTCACAGACACGTGGTCCCCACCCTGAGCCACAACCATGTGCCTGAACGGGTCATATGACTAATGATTGTCCCCTAAACAAAGTTTTGATATTACATATCTATATAATGTACTTCAATAAAATAATTTATTCAAAATTATAAAATGGGGAATTATTTAACAACTAGGCCCTGCCCAATAGTTGCCTCGCAGACATGTGGTCCCCACCACAGGTCCCAACCACGTGCTTAAACAGTTTATATGACTAATGATTATCCACACATGCCAACACATGTCCTTTTCAATGTTCCTTGTCCTCAAACACACACCCTGGGGATCTTCCAAGGAGGTCACACATCCTGATCACTTCTCAAGGCCAATAAAACTTAACTGTAGAGTTCTAATCAGAAATTCTCTCGAAAAGGAAGGTTCCCCTTGCTGACATGAGTCATATCATTTAGTCATTTATCCATTTATCATTTGGCGGCGTTACAATCACCCCCCTTTTAGATCACAACATACTGATTATGGGATCAACATCTCAACCCAGGCTGTGCATCGCACATTAGGCTGGGTACCACCTATGATACCAAATGAAACACCTAGGCCCCACAAACCAGTAGCCCCACAGACATGTGGTCCCTACCCTGGGGCTAAACCATGTTCCTAAACGGGTCATATGACTAATGATTGTCCCCACAGTCCAATACATATCCTTTATAGTGTGCTTTGTCCTCACTCACACACACCCTGGAAAAATTCCTAAGAGGTCACCCATCCTGATCACTACTAAAGGCCAAGCATGCTTATATATGGAGTTCTAATCAGACATGCTCTTGAAAATAATGCTTCACCTTTCTGACATGAGTAATATCATTTATTCATTTTACCATTTTTCATTTGGGGTTGTTTCAATCTTTCCTTCCTGAGGCTTGTATTATGCCTGTGCTGGAGATTTTTTCTCATCCTTGGAGTCCCCAGAGTTCCTCCCCTACAAGTTGCGCATCCTTAGTTGTTGGCGCGTGGATAATGACTACATCGTTAATCATCCAAGTAGGATTTTTCTTTCTCTCTGTTTAATGTGTATCATGCGTGGAGTGTATGATATTTGCTTCTGCGGGATGGATGAAACCCAACACAAAATGAAAATAACAAACATAATTTTAATGAACGAAGGGGGGGGGGGTATGATAGATGTTTCTACTGTATTTATTTTTCTATACCCATGATTAGTTATGTTGGGAATCGTTCGGGCCTATGACCACTGAAAATCTTGGATGTTGGTGGTATTTGTTTTGTGCATTAGTGAACCTCCATCCTCTGTGATGATTAAAGGGCTCCAACACGGGAATTTGGTTAATCACGAAAACTCGACAGATTAAATGACTGACCAGTGAACAACAATCCATGTCTGATCACCCTGGTTAACCAATAGAAAGAAGAACCTAAAGAATAATATTCCTAAATCTGGAAGATTCCCAACTCTTTTTGGTATTAGATCTGTTTTCCAGCGAGATGCACATGAGGTGATGTGGATGAGGATGGGATCCTCTGTTGTGGTACGATTGTTGGTTCTGAATCTGAAGCTATGTGGGAATGTATCTCGAGGATTGGTTTGGTTCCAGTACTTTGAGGGATCTAACTGATCCCTTTGTTGTTGTGACTTCACAAGATAACTGGACGTGAAAGCTTAAATTGATGTTTGGTTGTTTCTCTTTTTATGGATTGTGGATATGCTGATTAGTTTCCAAATATTTCAGATTTCACTTAAATGGGATCATTTGATCACGAAAACAAGAATGGGTTGAATGGGGATTCTATTTTGGGATTTATTCGTGACATGGCTGTGAGTGTTGTGCCTTTCTTTTATGGATGAATAGTAACGAGGGTGTTTTTTCTTATGTTGGATTTTGAACCCCTAGTTTGGGATGAGTGCTTGTTACCTATACATTTATGTTTAGTATTTGTGTTTCTTATTCTCACCCCACCCATGTAGATCACTTCGTGACAAACACCCCCATTTCATCAGAGGGAGGGAGTTTTTCCAGCACTCCTATGAGTGGTTGGTTATTAGCTCCTTTTATGCTCCCTTTCCCGAATAGCCCATGATTCATCAAGAAGGGTGTGATGGCCTAAGGTCCATTATATCCCAACGTTCTTCCTTAATGATAGTTGTGGTGGTTTCCTCAGGTGTGTATGGTAAGTCGTTTCCCAAGTGTTTTCTGGATGAGGCCCAAGTGTTTTCGAGTGTGGGAGCAGATTTTTTTGCCTAAGTTCTTGCGGGAGGGATGTGTGGTTGTGGGCCAGGTGTGTGTGGGCAGGGTGTGGCAGTGGGACTATAAAGAGAATGGCGGTAGAGGTTCGATGCATCAGATGTTTCCAATAACTAGTGGGAAAGTGGCGTGAGGTACCAAAATACCGATTTTCAATTACTATACAATACCTGACTTGCGTTGTATGGGGAGTGTGTCATGGGTGAATAGTTTACCTTGTTAGGTGCCTGGGTTATCAAATTTTTTACGGGGCATTATAATGCATCCCAACTTGTGCACGGGATTCCTTGGTTCTCCCTACTGAGTATACTTGTATGCTCACGCTACGTGTATAAAAATATTTTCAGGTGTCCAGGAGGACTTCAATGATCGTGCAGGGTCGTGCTAGTTTGGAGGTTTGGAATGTTGATGTTGCTGCTTTATTCTCTTTGGTATTTTTTTCGTTTGGGGTTTTATTGTACCTTATATCATTTACATATTGAACATGCATATGGGAATGGTTTGTTTTGTCATTACCTATTTTATTCACTTTTGGTGTTGTAGGGATTTACTCTCTTACCTCCCTCTCCAATTAAATTAAAACAGTAATGCCTTCCCTCTTATTTGTGATTCTATACCCTTGGTTCTAGTCGCCACTCTAGGACCTATTGAAGGTGGGTCTCATGGGTCATTATTTCTCATTCAACTTGAAGAAAGAAGGAACTGGCAGCCGGATATCCCCTCCCTCATCTTGGTGAAGGCGGGTCATGACTAAATGGTATCAAAGGGAGGTTGAGGGATTGAGAGATTGGATGGAGTCTGGGGTTAGGCATAGTGAGGGTTACATGAGATGGTAGGGAAACAGTGATGGGTGATCATGTTGCGTGAAATAGTCTTTTGAAGACTAGCTAGGACATGGGATTTTAGGGCCCCCCGTGATCTAACGCAGGGATTCTAGGCCTACCAAACGACCAAGTGGGGATACATTGATTGTAGTGTAAAGACCATATGAATGGTGCATTCATCATAATGACATGTGTTCTTCTGTTTCGTGGGAATTTTGGGGATTTTAAATGAGTAATAAGTCTAATGTAACTTTAAAGTAATCTTCTATACTACTCAGGCTTATGCATTCCTTTGTTTACCTTGTTGTTAGGGCACCCGGATGGCAACCAAGGGTAGTATGGGTGACTGAGGCCCTGGAGGTTGATTTATCTGAACGATATAGGGCTAAGCGAGAGTAGGAGGACGATCAGTGGTAAAGGATGCTTTGTTTCTTTCAGTGGAAGAACCTCAAGATGTAAGAGGGTAGCATCTCATACATGGAGACAGAGAGCTGGCTAGAGGATCTAGTGATAGCATTCATCTTGATCCAAGATCCGAAGAAATACTGGGTTCCTCTAGATGTAAGTCATATGCGGGGAGCAGCGCATCAGTTGTGGACGCTTTATCTTGGGGAGAATATGGAGGCTGAGGTTACGTGGAATGACTTCGAGAAGGAGTTCTGTGCAGAATTCCTCTCTTCGACGGAGAAATCGGAGAATAGATAAGTGCTAGTATCCCTCCAGTAGGGGATAATGTCAGTGATAGATTTGGGGATCAAGTTCAAGGATCATTTCCTATTTCCTCCAGACCTCTTTCCAAATGAGGAGTCTCAAGAAAGATGTTTGGAAGAGGGACTTTGACCTTCTCTCCACTATGCAGTTTCTCCATTCACCTTACCAACATACTTGAAGTACAGAAGAAGGCTAAAGTGGTTGAACGGATGCCCATGCTGGGAGGTGTATCATAAGAGGGAATCATATTGGGCTCTCTTAAAGCGAAGGCCGTCAGTAGCAGGCCTCTAGAATCAGGGCCCTCTAGGTTCCGACTAGTATGTAACAGGCCTCAGCAGTTCTAGTTCCGATCTCTCGGTCCTCACCCTTTCCTTTCAAGCCCAGGACCATGGTGCATCATAAGTGGAATCCATGTACACCTTCAAAATTAGTTCCTAGATAGAGTGCAATACAAAGGGGGTGGGCAGGTTTAACTCCCACCTCAGCAGCAGCCATTTCTAGATTGGCCCTTTCAGCAGCAGTAGTAGGGGAAGAAAGCTCCCGCCCCTCTGAGACCATACATGGAAGGAGGAGGCCGACCCCAGGGTGCCCCTCATGGACCTCGACCAGGGCGTGGTCAGGGAGGTGATCGACTACCTATAGGAAGAGGATCTAGGTGTGGGAAATTGCATGCCGTAGAAAAAGCAGTTCCAACAGGGCCAGAAGCTGTTCGAGGTACGACCAGCATGTTTAGTACTCTTGCCAATGTGTTTCTTGATACAAGAGCTTCACAGTCCTTTAATTCACCCAGTCTAGCCCATGCTATGGGTTTAGACACTGAGAGACTTCCAGTTCCCCTGGTATTAATCACACAAGTCTGTGGTCAGACAGACAAGATTTATGTTTTCTAAGGGTGTAGACAGATGATATGGCCACATCAGTCTATTAGGGGTCTTATACTATTGAAGATACCACCATATGATGTCATCCTATGCATTTACTAGCAGTTCTATGTATGTTTTGTCATTTAATGGTATTGAGGATGGATTGTGTTTTTTGATTTGGGCGGCCGATGTGTAACTTTAATCAGCGAGCGAGGTTTCCAGAAAAGCAGCAGGTGAAAGGAGAACCTCCTTTCCTTGTCAACCGAACTATCAGTCGAGTTGGATGATGCAGACAAGGTATATGTTCTAGGGATTGTCAGTGAGTTCATGAACGTCTTCCCTAAGGACGTGGGGACTCTACCCCCCTCGACCTGATGTTGAGTTCAAGATATACTTTCAACCTAGAACTTGTCTGATATCAATGGCTCCCTACCGGATGACGACTTCTAAGTTGTCGGATTTACGGATAAAGATTGATGATATGACGAAGAGGGGTTTTTTTCAACCAATTGAATCACCTTGGGGTGATCCTATCTTGTTTCCAAAGAAGTCATATGGTGGTCTCAGGTAGTGTATAGACTACAAGAGAAAAATTCCGGTAACAGTCAAGAACTTTTACTCTCTCTAAAGGATATATGATCTTTTTGACTAGCTGAGGGGAGATGGTTGGATCTCTAAGATTGATCTATCGTCTAGATATAACCACTTGAGTATGAAGTATGGATACATCTTAAAGACTACCTTCAGTTGTAGTTATGGACACATTGAGTTTGTAGTCATGTCGTTCGGTGTTACGAACACACCGGTTGTGTTCATGAGACTCATGAACTCCATCTTCTGGGAATACCTAGATTGGTTTGTAGTTGTTTTTATTGAAAACATCCTGATCTACTCAATGTTAGTTGAGGATCACACAGAACACCTGAAAATGGTTTTAGAGGTCTTCCGATAGCACAAGCTATATGGTAAATTGTCCAAGTGAAAGTTCTGGACACAAGAAGTGCACTTCCTTGTCCATGTGGTGTCTGAGCAGGGAATAGTGGTGGACCCATCGATGGTCGAGGCGGTTGTTTCTTAGGATTCACCCAAGAGCATGACAGTCATTCTTAGCTTCCTAGGTCTGGTAGGTAACTACTGGAGGTTCTTGTCAAACTTCTCCCAAGTAGTAGCACCTTTGACAGCCTTGACCAAGAAGGACCAGGATTTTGTGTGGAGTCGGCAGTGCGAGGCGGCCTTTAGCTATCTGAATGGGAAATTGATTAGTTCCCTAGTACTGAGGTTTCCAGAAGAAGTGGAATCATATGAGGTATTCTATGATGCTTCATGACAAGGCCTTGGGTGTGTGCTGATGCAACGACAAGGGGTAATCTCTTATGGGTCTAGACAGTTACGTCCCCATGAGAGTAACTATTCCACCCATGATATTGAGCTTGCACCATTCATGTTCACACTAAGGTTGTGGCGGCATTACCTCATCAGGGAGCGCTTTGTGGTATTCAAGGATCGAAAAATATTGAAGTATATCTTCTCCCAGCGGGACCTGAACTTATGGAATCAAAGGTGGATGGAGTTCCTTTAGGACTACAACTTATAGAATACCTACATGTCATGAAAAGGGAATTTGGTGGCTGATGTCTTCAGTAGGAAGTTACAGAATAATGTGGTTCGAGAGTCATAAGATGCATAGAAGTCAATTGAGGAATTGGATACCCTGCACCTAGGTGTAAGGGAGGATGGTGGTATAGGTTGTCTATTTCAGATGATAGTGTAATCCTTTCTCCTACAACAGGTGGAGGGGTCTAGGTGGGGAGACATACAGTGTGAAGTAATGCGTGACCATGTTAACCAAGGCGATGCTCCGGAATGGTGGACGGATGATGGCCGAAATCGAATTCTTTTCAAGGCGATGTTGTTGGTTCTTGAGACGTTACATGAGAGTGTCCTTGGTGAGTTCCACAACTCACCACTAGCAGTGCATCCAAGAGTTTCCAAGATGTACCAAGGTCCGAGGAGTCAGTTTTGGTGGCCCAGGATAAAGCGGGGGTGGTAGAGTTCGTGGCAAGGTGCCTAGTGTGTCCGCAGGTGAAGGTTGAACACCCTATTACAGGCGGTCTGTTACAACCTTTAGATGTCCCTGAGTAGAAGGGGGATGTCATCTTGATGGATTTAATCATAGTATTACCCACGTTTCATGGAGGTTTTGATGCTATCTAGGTAGTGGTGGACCAGTTGATGAAATCGGCTCACTATGTGGTGATCAAGGAGTCGGGGTGAAAAGGATGCATTAGCACGAAGGTATGTGTATGAGGTGGTGCGGTTTCATGGAGTTCTGAGGTCTATATTCTCATATAGGGATTCACAGTTTACCTCACAGGTCTGGAGAGGATTGTAGCATGCTTTTGGCACCCAACTACATCTTAGTAATGTTTTCCACCCCCAGAAAGATAGACAAACAGAGTGCACCATCCAGACAACGGAGGATATTCTACTAGCATGTTTTCTGGACTATGGGGGATCGTGGGTGCGACAGTTGACTCTGGTAGAGTTTTCCAACCATAATAGAAATCAATCAACCATTGGCATGGCTCTGTTCGAGGATTTGTTCGGAAGGCCATGTCACTCACCCGAATTCTAGACCGAGGTTGGGGAAGTATGTGTTCTAGGCCCAGAAGTGGTTCAGAGAACGATGAAGGAGGTTCAGCTTATACGGGAGAGGATGAAGGCGGTCCATGACCAATAGAAGTCATACGATGATAATATGAGGAGACCCATTAGAGATTGAGGTCGGGGACCATATATTCATGAAGTTCTCCCCTCGGCGTGGATTGTTGAGGTTCGGTAGGGTGAGTATGCTTTCACATAGGTTTTACAGACCATTTGAAGTAATGTGATGGGACAGTGAGGTGGATTATCAGCTAGTGCTACCACCATCGCTACTGAGAATACATGATGTCTTCCATGTGTCACAACTCTGAGAGTATCTACAAGAAGATTCACATGTCTTCAACTAGGGAAAGATGGACATCGATTCTGACATGAAGTTTTTGGAAATACCCGTGAGAATAGAGGATCATGAGAAGAGGGTGCTCAGTGGGCAGACCATTCCCTTGGTTAGTGTGTTATGAAGGCATGGTGGGCTCAAGGAGAGTACCTGTGAACAGAAGACATAGATGCACGCCTAATACCCAGAGTTTTTTTTATTTTTGTTCTGATTTGTTTTGTACTTTTTTTGATATATTGCAAAACTTGTTGGTTTATGAGGTGTTTTGTTTCCCAACCTTACAAATGTTATGAAAAGTCCTGATATGTGAGGAAAGGAGGACGCGATCCCTAAATAAGACGAATTACGGTGGATGGTATTAATCTCGTATGGGTGAGTCAGTGCCACCCAAAGTGGATTTTATGTTGACATGGATGAAGGAACTCCTAGAACCGTGTGTCTTGTCAATATGGACATTGAGTCCAGCGTGGCTATTTGGGGTGGTTTTTCCTTGACGGGTATCTTTTAAGGAGGGGTTTTCGGACCCCTTTCTCTTCTTCAAGTATATCATTGATTATTGAGGATGATAATAGTTTGTGAGGTATCTAACGTAATGACTGAGACCCTCATGGTCCATCCCTTTTCCAAATACCGGATCCTAAGGGTTGTGTCTCGGTGCTAGAACATCATTTTGGGTGCAACAAATTGGTGTGCAACAGATCGGTGTGACACAATCAGTGTGTCACCAGCCGGTGTGACCGATTAGTGTCGCACCGATCGGTGCGACCAATCAGTGTGTGACTAATCAGTGTGACACGATCGGTGTCTCACTGATTGGTGGGACACGATCGGCATGTCACCGATAAGTGCGCCGCGAGCGGTGTGTCACCGATCGAGGCGACCGATCGGTGGGTCACTGATCAGCGTGGCCAATCAGAGTGTCACTAATCGATGTGACACGATCGACGTGTCACCGATCTGTATGACATGATCGGTGGGTCACCGATCAGTGTGTTCGGTCAGTGTGTCACCGATTGGTGTGACACGATCTGTGTCACACAGCCTTGCAGAGTTTTTCTTCTACAATTTTTTCCATAACGGTACTTTTAATCATTTTTAACCAGTTTTTAAATGGTTCAAGACCGTTTTATCCCCATAATCAATGATTAAATTCCTAAGAGTGGGGAGAACCTCAACGGACGCAGCTATGTTTCCTTCTAACATTCTCCTATGTTTATATAAATTCTTGTTTTTAAGTCACAGTTGTTACCACCTATTCTCGATGAGTGTTATTAAATAAAAATTAATACCATCGTGTGTAAACACCCAACCGCATGGTGAAACCATGATCCTCCATTAAAACCACCGATGATATTGATATCATCTAATGACCTGGCATATCTTTTTATCCCGCTAGATTTCTTCATTTTCTTCTGCATGGACGGATTCGCTCTTCCCTTAAAACGTTTGATGTTTCCTTCCTGAGGCTTGTGGTACACCTGTGCTGGAGCTTTCTTCTAATCCTTGGAGTCCCCAGAGTTCCTCCCCTACATGTCATGCATCCTCTGATCTTGATGTGTGGAGAAAGACATCATCGTTAATCATCGAAGTATGGGTTTCCTTTTTCATTCATTACTGTGTATCATGTGGGGAGGTTATGCTATTTTCTTCTGCGGGATGGATGAAACCAAACATTAAAAGAATATAACTAATAGAATTTTAAAGTATGAAGGGGGGTGAGTATGATTGAGGTTTCTATGGTATTTCTTTTCCATACACTTGATTAGTTAGGTTTTGAATTTTTCGGGCCTATGACCACTGATAAACATGGTCGTTGGTGGTATTTTGTTGTGCATTAATGAACCTCTGTCCTCTATGATGATTGAATGGATCCAAAATGGAATTTTGGTTAATCACGTAAACTCGGATGATTAAATGAATGACCAATGAACAAAAATCCTTGGGTGATCACCCTGGTTAACCAACAAAAATAAGAAACTAAAGAATAATATTCTTGAATCTTGAAGTTTCCCTACTCTGTTTGGTAGTAGGTGTGTTTTCGTGCAAAATGTTCGTGAGTGATGTGGATGAGGATGGGATCGTCTGTTATGGTTCAATTGTTAGTTGTGAATATGAATCCATGGGGGGATATATCTCTAGGCTTGGTTTGGTTTTAGTACATTGAGGTATCTCACTGATTCCTTTGTTATTGTGACTTCACAAGAGAACCGAGTGTGAATGCATAAATTGATGTTTGGCTGTTTCTCTTTCTCTGGCTTGTAGATATGCTGATTAGTTGCCCAACAGGGTAGATTTCAGTTAAATTGGATCACTTGAGCATGAAAACAAGAATGGGTTGAATGGGGATTTGGTTTTGGGATTGAGTCGTGACATGGCTATGAGTGTTGTGCCTTTCTTTTATGACTGAATAGTAACAAGGGTGTTTGTGCTTAGGTTGGTTTTGGAACCCCTAGGTTGCTATTAGTGATTGTTACCTATACATATATTTTTAGTTTTTTTTCTTATTCATGCCCCCACCAATTTTGAGAACATCGTGTCGAACACCCCCTTTCATGGGGGTGGGTGTTTTTTCCTACACTCCTATGAGTGGCTGGTTATTTTCACCTTTTATGCTCCCTTTCTCGAATAGCCCAAGATTCATCGGGCAGGCTGTGATGGCCTGAGGTAAATTATAGACCAAGGTTCTTTAGGCAGGATAGTTGTGGTGGTTGGCCCAGGTGTGTGTGGGGAAGTTGTTTCCCAAGTGTCTTCGGGATGTGGACCAAGTGTTTTCGGTCATGGGACTAGTTTTTGTGACCCAAGTTCTTGCGGGAGGGATGTGTGGTTGTGTCCCAGGTGTGTTCGGGTGGGGTGTGGGAGTTGGAATGTAGAAATAATGGCCGGAGAGGTTCGATGCATTAGATGTTTCCAATAACCAGCGGGAATGTGGCGCGGGGTACCCAAATACCAATTTTCTTTTACTATACATTACTTGTCTTATGTTATTTGGGGAGTGTTATATGGTGAGGCTTAGGTGGATAGTTTACCTTGTTCGGTTCATGGGTTATCACCTTTTTCACAGGGCATTAGAATTCCTCCCCACTTGAGCACTAGATTCTTTTTTTCTCCCTACTGAGTATATTTGTATTCTCACCCTACGTGTATAAAACTGCTTTCAAAATTATAGGTGGACTTCAGGGATCGTGCAGGGCCATGCTAGTTCATAGTTTTGGACAGTTTCTGTTGCTGTTTTCCTCCCTTTGGTATTTTTTCATTTGGGGTTTTCATGTAACTGGTAGCATTTACATATGGAACATGCATGTGGGAACGGTTTGTTTTGTCTTTGCCTATTTTTTCCACTTTTGGTGTTTTAGGGATTTACTATCTTATCTCCCCATCCTATTAAATTAAAATAGTAATGCCTTCCGTCTTGTGTGTGATTCTATACCCTTGGTTCTATTCGCAACTCCAGGACCTATTGAAGGTGGGTAGTGGGGGTTGTTATATCTCTTTCAACATGAAGAAGGATGGTTCTGGAAACCTGATGTCCCTTTCCTCGTCTTGGTGAAGGTGGGTCGTGATATAATGTTATCAAAGGGAGGTTGAGGGATTGAGAGATAGGATGGAGTCTGGGCTTAGGCACAGTGAGGGTTTCATGGGATGGTAGGGAAACAGTGTTGGGTGATCTTGGTTCATGAAATAGGCTAGGGAAGACTAGCTAAGACATGGGATTTTAGGGCCCCTCGAGAACTAACACAAGGACTATAGGCCTTCCGAAAAACCAAGTGAGGCTACATTGATTGTAGTATAGAGACCATAAGAATGGTGCATACATCCTAATGACTTGTGTTCTTCTGTTTAATCGGTATCTTGGGGATTTAAAATGAGTAAGAAATCTATGAAAATGTAAAAGAAGTATTCTACACTACTATGGCTTTGGAATTTCTTTTTTTACATTGCTGTTATGGCACCCGGACGACGACCAAGGGTATTATGGGTGATCAGCGCCCCGAAGGTTGATTTAGATGAACGATAGTTGGCTAATTGATAGGAGGAGGAAGATCAGTGGTAAAGGATGCTTTGTTCCTTTCAGTAGAAGACCCTCGGGAAGTAAGATGGTAGCATCTCATACATGGAGACAGAGAGCTGGATAGAGGATCTGGTGATAGCATTGAGCTTGATCCGGGCTCCGAAGAAATACTGGGTTCCTCTGGCTGTAAGCCAAATGCGGGGAGCAGCGCGTCAGTGGTGGATGCTTTATCATGGGGAGAAGAGGGAGGCTAAGGTTACGTGGGATGACTTCGAGAAGGAGTTTCGGGCAAAATTCATCTCTTCCACAAGGAAGGCTAAGAAGAGATTAGAGCTACTATCCCTCTTGTAGGGGAGTATGTCAGTGAGAGAGTTGGGGATCAAGTTCAAGGATCTCCTCTTCTTTGTTCAATACTACTTTCCAGATGAGGAGTCTTGGGAATGGCATTTGGAAGTGGTAATTCGACCTTATATCCAGTATGTAGTTTATCGCATCACCTTACCAATATACTAAGAGTACAGAAGAAGGCTAAAGTGGTGGAGAGGAAGCACACGGTGGGAGGTGTATCATGAGAGGTAATCCCGTTGGTCTTGTCGAATGGGAAGGCTATTAGTAGCATGCCTACAACATCAGGGCCCTCTAGGTTCCGACTAGTAGGTATCAGGCCTCCGTAGTTCCAGTTCTGATCTCCTGGTCCTCACCCGTTCTTTTCGGGCCCAGGATCAATGTGCTTCATCTATGAAATACATGGACACCTTCAAAATTAGTGCCCGGATAGAGTGCAGTTCAATTGGGTTGGGAAGGTTCAACTCCCACCTCAGTAGCATCCATTTCTATCTTGGCCCATTCAGCAGAAGTAGTAGGGGAAGCCAGCTCCCACCCCTCTGAGACTAGACATGGAAGGAGGAGGATAACCCCAGGGTTCCCCTCAAGTACCTCTACCAGGGTGTGGTCGGGGAGTTGAACAACTATCTAGAGGTAGAGAATCTGGGTGTGGGCAGTTTCACGCCGTAGAGGAAGCAGTTCCAGTAGGGCCAGAAGCCGTTCGAGGTATGACCAGCTTGTTTAGTACTCTTGCAAATTCCTTGTTTGATACAAGATCTTCACACTCCTTTTTTGTACCACGTCTGGCCCATGATCTTGGATTAGACACTAACAAACTTCTAGTTCCCCTGGTACTAATCACAGGAGTTGGAGGTCAGACCGACATGCTTTATGTTTGCTGAGGGTTTAGATAGTTGAGTCGTGACCTGGATGTGAGTGTTGTGCCTTTCTTATATGAATGAATAGTAATGCGGGTGTTGGTTCTTAGGTTGGTTTTGGAACCCCATGTTTGGGATGAGTGAATGTTACCTATAAAAATATTTATAGTTTTTGTGTTTCTTATTCGTTCCCCACCCATGTTGAGCACTTCATGCCGAAAACCCCCATTTCACGGGGGAGGGTGTTTTTTCCAACACTCCTATGAGTGGCGGGTGATTAGCTCTTTTTTATCTCCCTTTCCTGAATATCCCAAGATTCATTGGGCAGGCTGTGATGGCCAGAGATCCATTATAGACCATGGTAATTCTGGAAGGATAGTTATGGTGGTAGGCCCAGGTGTGTGCGAGTAGGTTGTTTCCCATGTGTCTTCATGATGAGGCCCATGTGTCTTCAGGTGTGGAAGTAGTTATTGTAGCCCAAGTTTTTGTAGGCATGATTTGTATTTGTGGCCCAGTTGTGTGCGGACAGGGTGTGGTAGTGGGACTGCAGAGAGAATTGTGTAAGAGGTTCGATGCGTAGGATGTTTCCAATAACCAGTTGGAAAGTGGCACAGGGTACCCAAATACCGATGTGATATTACTACACATTACATGACATGATCTATTTGGGGTGTGTTCCATGGTGTGGCTTGGGTGGATAGATTAACTTGTTAGGTGATTGCGTTGTCTCCTTTTTCACGTGGCATTATAATGCATCCCCACTTGTGCATGGGTGTCTTTGGCTCTCTCTACTGAGTATACTTGTATGCTCACCCTATGTGTATAAAACTGTTTTTAGGATTTCAGTAGGACATCAGGGATCGTTCAGGGTCATTCTAGTTTAGAGGTTGGGACAATTTTTGTTGTTGTTTTCATCTCATTGTTATTTTTTTCTGTCGGGGTTTTCTTGTACCCTGTAGCATTTAATTTTGGAACATGCATATGGGAATTGTTTGTTTAGGATTTTCCCACTTTTTTTCAATTTTGGTGATGTTCAGTTTTACTATCTTATCTCATGATACTATTAAATATAAAGGGTAATGCCTTCTATCTTGTGTGTGATTCTATACCCTTGGTTCTAGTCGCCACTCTGGGACCTATTGAAGGCGGGTCTTGGGGGTCATTATCTCTCCTTCAACATGAAGAAGGAAGGATTTTGCTACCTGTTGTCCCTTCCCTCGTCTTGGTGAAGGTGGGTCGTGACAAATTAGTTGGTTGGAAGGAAAAAATCAAAGAAATATTCAATTTTATTGATAACCCTAATTTTTATATTATCTAATAGAATAAGAGTTTGAAAGCCTTTATGATGAAGATCCTTCTTTATGAAATAAAATTATTCGAAATAAAAATATTATGGTTGAAAAAATAAATTTCCATTTATAATATTCACTAATGATAAACTAAAAGATATGGGTTTTATATGATAATAAAATGATCATATACTTTCTAATTGAAAAAATCTCATCAATTTGTGTAATTTTTGTATAGTTCTTCATTGTGAGTTCTTAAAAATTAAAGCAGTTACTGCAAAGAAGAAGGTAAAATAGATGGTTGGAGATGATAATACATTTTTATGTCTTTATAAAAAATGATATGTTAATTGGAGGATAAGAATAAATAGAGATATTTTGGTGAAAATATATTTCAATTAATGAATTGTTACATTTTTTGATATTTTGGTCAAATGATGTCATACTATTAAGAGGTGGGAAAATACATGAAAGGAGAAGACCATGGAACAATTAAATGAATAATTGTAACATATCCATCACCTCAAATAATTAACTTATTTTATTGATATTTTTAACATTTAAAACATTACACATAAAACCATGAAATCATTTTCAATTAGTAATAAATATTCTGTCTATAGATGTCAAAGGAATAATAGTATTGAGAAGAAAACTCTGTTTATTTGATAAACATATTTCCAATAACTAGGGGAGAGGAAGATGAATATTATAATATTAACATTTTTTTCAAACCATGGAGTATATAGAATATTATGACTCAACTAAAAACAATTCACGTTATAATTTGAAAAATATTTAAAAACGGTAATTGTGCATAAAATTTATGTCAGATCAATGAATATTGATGAAAATAAAAATTTGATATTGTATGTTCATCCCAGGTGACCATAAAAATTAACTTATTGTTGAATGTGAAGATATATGTACATAGAATGTTTTTTAAAATGGATAATTTCTTATCCTATGATGTTTACATATATGGCTAATTCTTGTTGAGTTGGGGAATATGGGTTGTTTTTAGGTGGAGGGTCAATTACCTAACTTGTTAATTGTTATCAAATATTGGAAATCAATAGATGATGCCACATTCAATTAGAATGGGTACTTTATCAAATTATAGGATAATAATTCATCAATTAAATGTCGATGATCAAATGGATTCTCATACAATGTAGATAGAAAAAAAAAGAACGCATTCATTCCTATAGCGGGAGAAGAGAAAATTCTATGGAATTGATATATTAGGAAACTTAATGACCAATGAATAAAAAAATTTTCAAATTTTTTTTTTTAATTAATATTCAATTTCGTATATGTTATTCGTAGAATACATGTGAACCTTTTATTAATTTTAAAATGTTGATAAATACCTACCACCTGAAGAAGATAACTATAAAATTTATAGAACTAATTCAAACCAATGATTGTGCTAAAATGAAAATACATAAAATCTATGCAAAGAGATGCACAATTTTATTTATATATTTTTATAATATAATTATTTTCATCATTTTCATATAGGGTAAATTGACTTTATTGTTTGACATAATTTATTTAATATGAGAGTTGAAAAAGAAACTGCGAGAATAATTATGTTTATATGAATGGAAAATTGTGTGAAGTAAACTAAGAAAGGGTGTAAAGTAATTTACATAATAATTTAATCAAAAATGATATATATTTATTTATAATATAAAAAAATGTTGTTATTTAATAGTTTAATTGAATATTAAATAAATGGAAAATCATATTTATCAAAAATTAAATTTTGTGGAACTGTTGAAAAATAATGTGTTCAAGCGATAGCTGTCAGAAAAACATGGTCTAAATTAAGTCATAAAAGGAAGATGTAACCATATGAAATATTTAATTATAGGAATAAAAAAGAAAAAGAATTTAATATTCTTTTATGAAAGTGATAGAATTTTACAAAGAAGAACAAAAGGGATACATAGAAATGCGTTGGATGATAGAATATTTCTATGTTATTCAATATTGATTATGACCACAAAATTATTTTATAAAAGGATTAAAAAAATAATTAATTAAAAGGTTGAGGAGTTTGTTAAATATAAATTGGAAAAAATATATAATTTTATATCTGAGTGAATATTCTAATGATGAAGTGGTTGATAATGATTTAGTGGGATCATAAAACCCATCATATGAAAAGGATTATATGGATGAATCAATGGATAGAGAATATTTTTAAGAAATTATAACAGCATATTAATAAAGAAATAAATTATATGATTTAATGGACATCATATAATTGGGTATTAAAATACCCCAACTCATCCAAAGAGGATGAGAAATATAGAAAATACTACTCTATTATCACGTATGGAGTCATATAAATTTTATTAATAAATAAACTATGATCATGGATAATGTTCGTGAATGGGGAACTAAATCAAATAGAGAAGAATTAAATTCAATATATCTTGAAGAGACTCGCAGGTCAAAAAAATCATTAGAACCATGTGGGTTCTTAGTAATAAATATGATGAAAACAGAAGACTGGTCTAAATAAAAGAAAGGATTGTAAGATTTTTTTAAAAAATTTAGAATTTTATGATGTGAAAGAAACCATCACGATGGTGGTGAGACTCAAAACAATATTTTTATTCCTAAAAATTGAAATTATATGACATCATAATGTCTATAAAATGGATTTCATGTGGGACTTTCTGAATTGTTTGATTGGCGATGAATTTTATATTAAATAATCAAAGGGTTTTCTAATAAATTATAATTTATAAAAGTTATAATGACTAATGAATGTGTTATATAACATCAACCAATAACCTTTGGGATTAGTATTATTATATTGATTTTATTTGATGAAGATGGAATCTCAAAGATGTAATTTCAATCAAAATCATTATCCATAATCATACATAAAATATATTTTTATAGGGGTTGTCTATATTGATGATAACTAATTATATATAATAAAATATTATTCGTTATAAGAGTTTGATATAAATATGAATATGGAGATTATGATTTCATTTATAAAGAAATCACATGTTTCATTGGAGAAATTATTAGTAAAAGTCATAATTACATTTATTTATCAGGGCAAATGTTTGAGGGAGTCGAACAATAAATTTCATATGAATGATTGAATATAGATTCCAAAATATATTATGGTTGGAAGTAATATTGGAAATCATGATAGAGTAATAGTTGTGGATATGAATCATTATTGAGGAATTATTAGAATATTATTGTATCCAATAGGGTAAAGGGGCATATTCTTATTGTGATACATTCATTCTATCATTTTTTAGAGTTTTATAAATGGCTAATATCTCACAAATATAAAATTAATCCAAAGGTGCATTCAAGGAACAAATGATTTTATTTCGGAATATGAGGAAGGGAATGATTAGAATTTAAATTCATATTATAATTCAAATTGGGATAAAGTCACTATGGATAGGTAATCCACAAGGGATATGTTTCGTTATTTGAAGAATGTTCTATAGATGTATTAATATTATGTAGAAAAATACATCACCAAGTATTGTTTAGGCAGCATACATTTCAATTGTAGTTGTGTATATAGAGATATTGTAAATTAAATAATAATTAAAATATCTTAATGAGGATTTGGTACTTTCTATAGTAAATTATTATGACAATAAAACTACCATTAACATAACGACTAATTCGGTAATAAACTCAGGATATAATAATATTTCTATTTATTATCATCTTATTAAATAAAATGAGAAGAAATATATCCCTTTATAGGGAATGTTTCCAAATATAAAAATCTTCAATATATTATCACAAAAAATATACCATACATGTGTTTAAGAAGAATTATTAAAACATTTGTGATCAAAAAACCCCCATAATATGAATAGGTTTGGGAAAAATCCCACTTCCCATTTGAATCAAATTTATAACATTTATTCTGGAGTTTTTAGTGACTTGGAACTTTCAGTTTATTAATAATGGGTATGAAATGATAAAATGGAAGTCTCTTGTAGTCAGTGTTTTGGTATTAAAAAGTATGGTGATAAAATCCACAGGGTCGATATATTGATGGTTTTTGATATTAGCTGAATAAAATTTAGTTTTTAGGATAATGCTATGTTTTTTCAACAATTATTACTAAGTGGTACATGTTGAATGTAACATTGTATACATATATGAAATACATTCTATTGATATATCTTATTTTATAGGTGAATAATTAATAATATAAATATTGAGAAAATAAATATTAATTCCATTACAGTTTAGATTTTCTACATTTTATATTTCATAACATCCCATGGAGTTACATCAAATTAGCAACAAACCAAAACATATATATTTATTTCTACACAGGGTGATGATTAGATATATATTAGGCTTATAGTGGAGATATTGAGGATGTATATCATTCTTTTACCCAATCAAGCAAGTAATTTAATGATGTTGGTGATTATTTACTAGTGATATAACGACCAAACATTAATCATTACATAGTCTTGAGTTATATAATGAATTCACATTCAGAATATTTTTATGTTTAGTTCTATAAGGAATTTGTCCATAACTATTCATAATATCTCAAAAATTAAAAATTATACACATCTACTCACTTTACATTTTTTCATAATACAATATAAATGTTTAAAACTAATCATGGTTTCATTTCATGTTTAAACATCATTACCCTTACCTGATCTCATAATTGAATCTATTACCATTAAAATCCAATGAAAACATTTCAAAAAGATGGTATGAAAGGAAAATGCCTAGTAAAGTATACAAAAATAATAAAAAAAATTAGCCTTGTGAAAAAAGATAAATCATGAATACATTATTATAATGTAATACATTTCACCTTTAAGAATTAGTAAACTCTCCTCAATAAAAATATGTTAATTGCTTTATACTTTTTGTAATGAAAATACTACCACAAAACCATTAAAAATCACATATAACATATTAGTGTAATTTAGGACGTAATCTTACTTAAATGAAATAAACATATAATCAAATTACGCACATATCAATCATACAAATGGAATATCCTTATAACAGACACCCATACCCAATGCATTGGGGGTTATAATGTAACCATATATCCATGTTTTATCACAGAACCAACCAAAATTGTATTTTAATGTAACCTCCCATCTTTATTTATCATATAACAACCCATTAAATTTCAAAGAACCAATATATAATTATAACACATATAATATTTAAATTGTCAAATTTTTGCTCATAAAATTTCATTTATAATAATGTGAAATAATTTCAAGATTTTGAAATAGCCAATAAACTTTAAAAAACATTTTAAATTCCTAAACATACAAAAAGGGAATCACATATTTCATTATCTTTTAAAAATATTATGTCTTATAGAATAATACAAAAAATAAATAATGGTTATAGTGACAAAGAAGTCATTGTCTCTGCATACATATTAAAAAATTTCCTTTTATCATTCTGTAAAGAATGTTTAGTGCTTCATATAAAAATAATACTTTTTAAATACATTAAAATATAGACATATAATTTCATTTAAATTCTTATAAATACATATATTTAAATATGTTAATTAATGTCATGTAGAATTTTTTTAATAATTTAATCTTTAAACAACCAAGGTGTGTCATACCACATTGAACATTTAAATATTAGTATCCATGAAATTATAAACTAAAAAACATTATTTAACATTGTTATGTCAACAAAATGGATATTAAATGTCATATGTATTTTATATACACCATATAGAAGAATAAAGGTACATATTATCAAGAAATGTCTCAATGAATGAAGACTGAGACGAACTCCCCTACAATGGGTCTGATTCGTCATGTGGAATCTGTATATTTATAAATAATAAACATCAGTTAAAATATAATTTATTTAGAACATTAATTAGGTTTATTATTCCTTTTATATCACTTATTTCAATGTTAAATTGTAACACCCCAGGATTTCATAGTGTGTTATTTCTTAAAAATAATTCAATAACTTGCACTACACGTAACACCGAGTTCAATCACACCATGACTTACAAAAAAAAAATCCATTAAAAGAGTTCATGAATAGTATTAACTACATTTTGAACTTTATATAATCCTTATAATTTTAGAATCTCTATTATGAGTTTCTTAGTCATAATGCAAGAACTGATTCATTTTCAGTATTGCACTTTTATCAACTTTTAATAGTGAATCCTTTTTAAATAAAATATTTTAAACTATCTGAATAAATTGGGACATCAAAAAATTTAAAATGAAACATCCGAAGCTTCCACGGTACGCTTTCCTTTGAATAAAATAGTAGCGTGTGTTGTACGCAACCTTGAGTTTTAACACACGCCACAACCAATCAAACTAGCCGTTATGAATAGTAATACCTAAATTTTGAAATTATATATATTTTATATTTTAAAATGGACTTCATTTTTGGATTCGGAATATCGAATTTATCCTAAGGTGAAATTTTGGTACTTTTCGGATAACATTCATATTTTGATGAATAGTGAAAATTACTAAATTTTAATTAAAAACAACTTTTTTAATCAAAATAATTAATAGTGATAAATTGTGAATTTGAGAGGTTTTAAAGTATATTTAGAATATATTTTTACCATTTAATATAATGTTGGTCATTGGAAATAATTTTACAATTAAACCGAACATAAACAAGTGTCAATCTTTTGATAGTTATTACCTCTTAAAAACACGCTTTTTGTTTTGACAGCGGGAATTAATTTTAAATTAATTTCTGCCACTTCTGTGTTTTGAATTTAGAAAAATGGATTCCATATTTGGAATCAGTATGTCCAAATTGTGTAAATAGGTAACTTTTATTTTTAGACATTTTGAATAATTATTGTGGTAAATATTTTATTTACCATGGTTAAGGGTAAATCCGGTAAATAAGGGTTAAACAAATAATATTATAATAATACAAAATTACCCTAAAACGTGTCCTAACCTTATTGGTGGACACATACCCGACCATGGGCATCCTTGGGTCTATTTGGGGACCCCTTGGAGCCACTTGTATGTGGTAGGGACACATTATATTAATAAAGTTAAAATAAAAATAAAAATGGCATAAGATTACATCTTTTAGAAGAACAATTTTTATATAGAATATACATGTTGGATTTTCGATTATAAATATTTATTAGAAAGCTAAAAATATTTCCTACATAATTTTATTTTATTTATAATTTTTAGACATCAAATAATTTAAATTATTAATGACACAATAATGATACAATGTTTACCTCATTAATAAATCATTTAAATAAATAAGATTATAATGATTAAAATATTATCTAAAACCTGTCCAATTCTTATTGGTTGATGTTATTTAGAAAATGAGTCATCTTAACTTCGACCTCAATGATTTTTGGACCATTATAAACCGAATATAATTATATTATAAAGTAATACTTTCACTATTTCCTAAAGATCCCCTCCTCTCCCTTATAAAAGGAGACCACTTCTACTCATTCCTCACACCTCTCAAGCCACTTGGCTCGGCCAAACTCTGCCCAAATACTCTCCCAAAATCCCTCACTACAACCTAGAGGCCTTAGTTTGATCAGAAATCAAACCTAAGGAGCCCTTTTGATCAAATCAAAAGGAAGAACACGAAGAAGAGGTAATGTTTTCACCACCCCTTTTCAAGTTCCTTTCTTCTTCCACTTCTTCTTTCTTTGTTCTTACCATTCTAAAATAATAACTCCAGTATCTCACATATACTGTGATGTTATTATAAATATGGTACATCAATATTCAGTATTCTATCCACCCTTTGAATAACACGTCACCATACGTGCGTACGTACGGCTTACCGTCTCCACGTCGTGGTGTAATTGTTATTCAATATATTATTATTTGGTTGGGTATAATAATGATGTGTAACTCATGTAAATAATAAATATAACATGTTAATGATTCTGTATATATGATATACCATCCATTTATATATTATTTTAATATCAAAACAATGATATTGTCGCTCGTGCGTACGTACGGACTACCGTCTCCATGAACACGATGAGATTCATTCTCCATCATATCCATTCAAGTATAATTATCATTTGCTGATTTAAAAATGATGTTTAAGGACTTGATATAATTCTGGATATGAATAATATACAACCTATCCATTACAAACATGGCTTACGTAATAAAACATATAAAATAAAACGAGTAAGTTAACACCCGAAACAACGATAATACTAAGACATTATTAACCAAGCAATGTTAAAAGATCATATATGATATGATATTAATATATATGAATCTTTTATAATTTAATAACAATTATTTAAATATTATACAGGAGGTTAACCTACCCCAACCATGTAAAAGTACAAGGTAAAGGATTTTCTTATCTCACTTTCAATTCCGTGAGATTTCCATTGTTCACCACTTAATTATTGCATGTGATGTATGTGTACTGCCCATGATTGTATTCATTGTGTAATATACTTTAATTTATGGGTATTTACATCATCATGGTATGATACATCTTTCATGGGTGTATGTTTCGTAAGTTACCTAATCGATAAGGGAATTTGAGATTTCAATTTCCACTCATTTGGCTTTACACATATTTCATTGATTATATTACTCCAAGATTATGTGTGGAATCGCTATTCATTTGATTATGTCTTAATTTCCACTCCCCTTTCTGTGGATATACTTTTGATACACATAATCACTCCATTGATAAATTCTCAAGTGATCGGTATGAACTTGATAAGAGTAATTTTAACTCAATCTCCATTTGTTGAGTTAAATATCCAATTCGTTGGTGTTTTTTCTACAAGAATATGTGTGAATATCCTTTGATTGTTTTACACTGAATATTCAATCATATTTAGTGTATTTATATTTTTCACACATAATTATGTCGTTGATTTATCCTTAACCTAAGGATACGGCCTTTATGAGAGATTTCATCTCAATTTACATTCAACTGAGACTTCTTTGTTGATATACACCAAATCACTTTTATGTGGTGTATATAATGTACTTTGACATAGTATATCATGAATCCCTTTATTCTCATG
Source organism: Viscum album (assembly GCA_963277665.1). NCBI lineage: Eukaryota > Viridiplantae > Streptophyta > Magnoliopsida > Santalales > Viscaceae > Viscum > Viscum album. The sequence continues at coordinate 410,208,781 of OY728136.1, forward strand.
ATATTACAAAGTTTTTAATACCTCAATTATTTGTATTCAAGTGTCTCTCTTTTGGTTAGAACCTCTAACCAAAATACCATTTTAAAATTTTTTAAGGACTTATTCTTCTATATCTTGCTCATTAATGTCCATGTTTTAAAAATGGTTTTAAGGATTTATTTTTATGGACATTAAAGTTTTAAAATTAAAACTCCTTTTAAATGTTTCAAAGTGGTATGGGGAACTTTGATTCAAAAATCTATTTTTAAATGGCTTCTTGACAAATAGTGTGACTTTTAAATGATTTCAAGAAAAGGGGGATATTTCCCTCAAATAGTTTTGATGATTATTTTCATCTTTGTCAACATCCTTTATTATTCATGATTGAGGTTAATGTGATACAATACAATCTTCCATATTGTATCAAATGCGTTATGTTTGACTGTGGATGTTCTATTTTTATACCATTCATGGTTTGTGGTTAAAGTATTGACATTTCGTATGCTAGTTTTAATACGAATGTTTATTTTATGCTTAAAACTATTCATATGAGGAATTCATTGGACTTAATAAGTGACGGGTGGAGCCCGCTATAGCTCCTCGATGCATCGGTAGGTCTCATGAGACAAACTAGTGTGTTGGCACAAGGCTTTGGCAAAATCTTATTTGTAGTCTTGGCACGAGGCCTTGGCTATGTGGTTATAATAGTCTGGCATTATGCATTCCATCATTATGAAAGTAGATATTGATATTTCATGTGATCATTCGACTAGTAGAATATCAATGTGAGTAAGTAAATGACATTATTTCATTTTACCTTTTCCATTTTATGCTGAAGTTCAAGTTTAAAAGGCTTTTGTTTTAGTTATAAATTGCCTTAAGTGTTTATGCTTATTTATGAAAGCTTCTGCTATAATGTTATCCTTACTGAGCATCTGAGCTCACCCCTTTCAATGTTTTATTTTTCCCAGGATTATGAAGAAGTAATTATGAATGACCTGCAGGGATAGTATGAGGGGATATGAAGACAAGATGTTTTTTATGATGTAATGTAAAAATTTATGGATGTATCTAGTTATTCCAAGGCTACTAAACTAATCGGTCTTTCGAGACTTGATCTTTCTCGTGATCATGCCAATGTTATGTAATTAATGCACCGACTCTGGGTAACTGGGGTCGAGGCGTTACAGTTGGTATCAGAGGAAGTTTAGTACAAACCATGGTAGCTAGATTTAGATAAACTCTGATTAGAGCACGTAGACCTAAGATTAACTTTGAGGATTAGTATAAAAGAACTTCCTAGAATTTTTGTATTGTAGAGACTTTGTGAGTTTTCCGAGCAATACATCCCTGTCTGGATACGAGCAGGTAGAGACGGCTCTGGCACAAATGTACCTAGGGGTAAAACCCGAAAACACCACATTGAGCTAGACTCGAACGGGAACTGGTGCACGACAACGGGCCTTTCTGCACTCTTGGTTACGACACTCTCGGGGGATATGCTTAGGATAATTTACATTTTCTTTACAAACCGATTTAAGTAATATATACATAAGATGAGAGTAAATGACCTTGGTTAATCCTAATATGTTTCAAATTGAGAATATGGTGACATTTTAATCTCTAAATGATTTTACGACTACTATTACTCACACAATGCTTTCTCGTTTTAGTCAATGGATGGATTCCAAGGAATTCATAGTGACTTTGAGAATGATGTACAAGGTGGGAACGGTAGTGGCGATGAGCAACAAAATGGAATGTTCATAGGCGTAAAAGATATCGTCTTTATGCCAAATCAGTTTTCCAAAAATATGATCAAAAACATATATATTAACCAACTCCCAGACTCAACAAGGAAGAGAAAGGTGATAAATGATAAGATCTCCAGCAATGGAGACCATGGAGAAAAGAAACCTTAATTTTCATCATGCAGGAAATGTGGAAAGAGACACCCAGGAAAGTCTCTCAATGGGACAACAAAATGTTTTACGTGCGGGAAGGAAGGACATAAAGTGAATAATTGCCGAAGAAAAATGAAGAGTACTATGGAAGAAGATAAAAATGGTCCCAAGAGTCCATTTACAGTCATTTTCCGTAAATGTAGGGGACCTGGCCATTACCCGAGTGAATGTCCTATTCTATAGGATATTTTCTTGGTCAAAGAAGAAGCTATGTGGAAATAAATGGTTGGAGAAAAATTTAAAAAGTATTAGCACTCCTTGTTGATGGGTTTACTTTGGAATAATTTTCTCTTGTATTTCTAACCCCACAGTTTGCCATGTGAGAATGATATTTGAGGAAGAATTGTCTCTTCTCTTGTGGATATAGGTATAAATAACCATTTGGTTTTATATGATCATTGGGGTTTGAGAAAATGATAAGTTATTATAATTTGGGATGAAAATGCAAAGTATGATATAACATTTGTGGTTAAATTATGTTATTTTGAGGAATTTATCTCATTTTGGTAATATTATAAAATATAGTTTTTGAAAAAGGACAACACGTAGACCGTGTGACAACCCATCGCGTCGGACAAAGCTGTGGGAATCGAACCCACAACCAAAGTGTGATTGGGATTTATCGCCTACCACTGGACTACGTGAAGTCCCTGGTTAGTGTGACTTTTTTTTTTGTTAAATGATTTTATTAATCAATAATAAGATGATTTGGGTTCTTATGCCTTATCAAATGAATACCCTTGTTATAGGAAAATGATTTGGTGATTAAGTGATAAATGTTATTTTGTAAGATGTTCGTTTTGTTAGGAACACTATATGCCCAAGGAAAATAGAATACAATAAGGTTTCATTTGTAGAGTAATGGTGGATTTTTATCTACATTTTTATTGTTGATTTATAGTGATTTGGGTTATTTATGGAAATGATTAACCTATAACAGAGAATATGTGATGATGTTAATTACTTTTAAGTATGTGACTTTAAGAGTATTTGATGTCATTTGGAGATACAATGTAACATGGGAGACTACATAATCAAATTCTTCTATGTTTTGGGTTTCAATATTAGTTTGGATTATATTAAAGGATTGTAAGGAAAATTCGTTATTGAATGGTATCTATTTAACTTTGGGGTATTGTTGGTTTAATTTTAGAAATTAAGATTAGTGCATATTTATCTCGATGAATATCCTTTTGGGGGATCATTAGATCATTCACTAACCATTTTGGTTTTGATTAATCTTCAAAGACAATGTAAATATATGATTTATCCTACATGGATCATGTGATTCTATAGAAGTTTATTCTAGTTCTTCCAGTGTGACCAAGTCTTCTTGAATACTCATCGTTTAAAAAAAATTGAGTTTGTGGTGGAAATTTATTAAAGAATGAAAATCTACTTAAAATTTAAGTATATCTCATAATGTTCTTAGTCAATATCATAAATGAATTCCTCTTCCTTATGTAATGTAACTAAAAAAATGTTGTCCTAGATGGTACATTAAATCATCACTAATTTATGGCTTTGGGATTGTTGGCCTTTTCATATCCATGTTCTCTACCACTCTCCATCAGATAATTGATGGTTAGATTTCTCTTCCATATCCATATTTTCCTACATGGAACCCTAGTATGTGTTATTTTTGGTAATATTCATACTTTCCACTCTTTATTTTGAATAGAGGCCTCATTAATTCATTTTTCGATGTGGGATTTCAACTAAGATATTTTGAAACGTCAAAAATGTGTTATCCCAATACCCTATGTTTTCTTGGACCGATGGTATTTCAAATCATCATAGATTGATGAGTTTAAGGACCTCAATTTTATACTTGTATGTGATTGATGACCTCAATCACTACCTATAAATATTTACGTTTTTCCTCCAATTATATGTCTCTAATTGCCACCAATGTTCTAATAATCGAGATCATAATTTAGTGGTGACCCTTTCATTTCTCTTTTCCTTATATTAAGACTAAATTTTAGTAACCCAATTTCCGATGTGGGTTTTCCCACAAATATATTTTCTACTTTCAACCTTTTATTTTCGAAGAACAATTTCAAATTGCGAGGATGCAATTTATTGAAGGAGGGGAGAATGTAACACCCCAGGATTTCATAGTGTGTTATTTCTTAAAAATATTTCAATAACTTGCACTACACGTAACACCGAGTTCAATCACACCATGACGTAAAAAAAAGCCATTAAAAGAGGTCATGAATAGTATTAACTACATTTTGAACTTTATAAAATCCTGATAATTTTAGAATCCCTATTGTGAGTTTCTTAGTCATAATGCAAGAACAGATTCATTTTCAGTATTGCACTTTTATCAACTATTAATAGTGAATGCTTTTTAAATAAAATATTTTAAACTATCTGAATAAATTGGGACATCAAAAAATTTAAAATGAAACATCCCAAGCTTCTACGGTACGCTTTCCTTTGACTAAAATAGTACCATGTGTTGTACGCAACCTTGAGTTTTAACACACGCCACAACCAATCAAACTAGCCGTTATGAATAGTAATACCTAAATTTTGAAATTATATATATTTTATATTTTAAACTAGACTTCTTTTTTGGATTCGGAATATCGAATTTAGCCTAAGGTGAAATTTTGGTACTTTTCAGATAACTTTCATATTTTGATGAATAGTGAAAATTACTAAATTTTAATTAAAAACAACTTTTTTAATCAAAATAATTAATTGTGATAAATTATGAATTTGAGTGGTTTTAAATTATATTTAGAATATATTTTTACCATTTAATATAATTTTGGTCATTGGACATAATTTTACAATTAAACTGAACATAAACAAGTGTCAATCTTTTGATATTTATTACCTCTTAAAAACACGCTTTTTGTTTTGACAGCGGGAATTAATTTTAAATTAATTTCTGCCACTTCTGTGTTTTGAATTTAGAAAAATGGATTCCATATTTGGAATCAGTATGTCCAAATTGTGTAAATAGGTAACTTTTATTTTTAGACATTTTGAATAATTACTGTGGTAAATATTTTATTTACCATGGTTAAGGGTAAATCCGGTAAATAAGGGTTAAAAAAATAATATTATAATAATACAAAATTACACTAAAACGTGTCCTAACCTTATTGGTGGACAAATAACTGACCATGGGCATTCTTGGGTCGATTTGGGGACCCCTTGGAGCCACTTGTATGTGGTAGGGACACATTATATTAATAAAGTTAAAATAAAAATAAAAATGGCATAAGCTTACATCTTTTAAAAGAACAATTTTTACATAGGGTTATACATGTTGGATTTTCGATTATAAATATTCATTAGAAAGCTAAAACGATTTCCTACATAATGATATTTTATTTATAATTTTTATACATCATATAATTTATATTATTAATGACACAATAATGATGCAATGTTTACCTCATTAATAAATCATTTAAATAAATATGATTATAATGATTAAAATATTATCTAAAACCTGTCCAATTCTTATTGGTTGATGTTATTTAGAAAACGAGTCGTCTTATATTCGACCTAAATGATTTTTGGACCATTATAAACCGAATATAATTATATTATAAAGTAATACTTTCACTCTTTCCTAAAGAGCCCCTCCTCTCCCTTATAAAAGGAGACCACTTCTACTCATTCCTCACACCTCTCAAGCCACTTGGCTCGGCCAAAATCTGCCCAAATACTCTCCCAACATCCCGCAATAAAACCTAGAGGACTTAGTTTGATCAGAAAGCCAACCTAAGGAGCCCTTTTGATCAAATCAAAAGGAAGAACCCGAAGAAGAGGTAATGTTTTCACCACCCCTTTTCAAGTTCCTTTCTTCTTCCACTTCTTCTTTCTTTGTTCTTAACATTCTAAAATAATAACTCAAGTATCTCACATATACTGTGATGTTATTATAAATATGGTACAACCATATTCAGTATTCTATCCACCCTTTGAATAACATCTCACCATACGTGCGTACGTACAGCTTACCGTCTCCACGTCGTGGTGTAATTGTTATTCAATATATTATTATTTGGATGGGTATAATAATGATCTGTAACTCATGTAAATAATAAATATAACATGTTAATGATTCTGTATATATGATATACCATCCATTTATATATTATTTTAATATCAAAAAAATGATATTGTCGCTCGTGCGTACCTACGGACTACCGTCTCCATGAACGCGATGAGATTCATTCTCCATCATATCCATTCAAGTATAATTATCATTTGCTGATTTAAAAATGATGTTTAAGGACTTGATATCATTCTGGATATGAATAATATACAGCCTATCCATTACAAAAATGGCTTACGTAATAAAATATATAAAATAAAACGAGTAAGTTAACACCCGAAACAACGATAATACTAAGACATTATTAACAAAGAAAAGTTAAAAGATCATATATGATATGATATTAATATATATGATTCTTGTATAATTTAATAACAATTATTTCAATATTATATAGGAGGTTAACCTACCCCAACCAAGTAAAAGTACAAGGTAAGGGATTTTCTTATCTCACTTTCAATTTCGTGAGATTTCCATTGTTCACCAATTAATTATTGCATGTTGTGTATGTGTACTGCCCATGATTGTATTCATTGTTTAATATACGTTAATTTATGGGTATTTACATCATCATGGTATGATACTTTTTTCATGGGTGTATGTTTCGTAAGTTACCTAATCGATAAGGGAATTTGAGATTTCAATTTCCACTCATTTGGCTTTACACATATTTCATTGATTATATTACTCCAAGATTATGTGTGGAATCGCTATTCATTTGATTATGTCTTAATTTCCACTCCCCTTTCTGTGGATATACTTTTGATACACATAATCACTCCATTGATAAATTCTCAAGTGATCGGTATGAACTTGATAAGAGTAATTTTAACTCAATCTCCATTTGTTGAGTTAAATATCCAATTCGTTGGTGTTGTTTCTACAAGAATATGTGTGAATATCCTTTGAATGTTTTACACTGAATATTCAATCATATTTAGTGTATTTATATTTTTCACACATAATTATGTCGTTGATTTATCCTTAACCTAAGGATACGACCTTTATGAGAGATTTCATCTCAATTTACATTCAACTGAGACTTCTTTGTTGATATACCCCAAATCAATTTTATGTGGTGTATATAATGTACGTTGACATAGTATATCATGAATCCCTTTATTCTCATGATATTACAAAGTTTTGATTACCTCAATTATTTGTATTCAAGTGTCTCTCTTTTGGTTAGAACCTCTAACCAAAATACCATTTTAAAATGTTTTAAAGACTTATTCTTATATATCTTGCTCTTTAATGTCCATTTTTTAAAAATGGTTTTAAGGATTTATTTATATGGACATTAATGTTTTAAAATTAAAACTCCTTTTAAAAGTTTCAATGTGGTATGGGACACTTTGATTCAAAAATCTATTTTTAAATGGCTTCTTGACAAATAGAGTGACTTTTAAATGATTTCAAGAAAAGGGGGATATTTCCCTCAAATAGTTTTGATGATTATTTTCATCTATTTCAACATCCTTCATTATTCATGATTGAGGTAAATGTGATACAATACAACCTTCCATATTGTATCAAATGAGTTATGTTTGACTGTGGATGTTCTATTTTTATACCATTCATGGTTTATGGTTAAAGTATTGACATTTCGTATGCTAGTTTTAATACGAATGCTTATTTTATGGTTAAACCTATTCATATGAGGAATTCATTGGACTTAATAAGTGATGGGTGGAGCCTTCTATAGCTCCTTGATGCATCGGTAGGTCTCATGAGACAAACTAGTGTCTTGGCACAAGGCCTTGGCAAAATCTTATTTGTAGTCTTGGCACGAGGCCTTGGCTATGTGGTTATAATAGTCTGGAATTATGCATTCCATCATTATGAAAGTTGATATTGATATTGCATGTGATAATTCGACTAGTAGAATATCCATGTGAGTAAGTAAATGACATTATTTCATTTTACCTTTTCCATTTTATGCTGAAGTTCAAGTTTAAAAGGCTTTTGTTTTAGTTATAAATTGCCTTAAGTGTTTATGATTATTTATGAATGCTTCTGCTATAATGTTATCCTTACTGAGAATCTGATCTCACCCCTTTCAATGTTTTATTTTTCCCAGGATTATGAAGAAGTAATTATGAATGACCTTCAAGGATAGTATGAGGGGATATGAAGACAAGATGTTTTTTTATGATGTAATGTAAACATTTATGGATGTATCTAGTTATTCCGAGGCTACTAAACTAATCGGTCTTTCGAGACTTGATCTTTCTCGTGATCATGCCAATGTTATGTAATTAATGCACCGACTCTGGGTAACTGGGGTCGGGGCGTTACATAAATAAATTACAGAATTATTTTTTTTCATATTAGTTGTATTGTCAATATTCAATTATAGAGTATAAAAAACATTGTATGCTTTCATTAGTCGGTGTGGAAATAAGTCCATAGTATATATAGAATAATACATGATATAAATATATTATATATTCACTATATAATTTTTTAATAGAATATTTTTATAAAAACTGAAAACATTATTCATGGATATGGTAGGCCATACGTACGCATGAACACTCATTTTTGGTTTCCTATAGTATTTCAAGAATGAAAATTAAATAAAAGGTATATAAATATGTATAAAAATATAATATAATAAATGTTTAATTAATATTTTATTAATATCATATATAATTACTAAAAAACCATAATTAATTCCTTATGATGTGTGAATGAATCATATAATTTTGAGGAGGTGGTAGTTCACATGTCCCCAAACAATGTTAAAATTTAACCAAAATGTTTTATGAAATATGGTAGGATTAATATAAAATTGACAGAAAATTAAAATGTTATAATATACTTATTAAAATATTATTTTACCATAATTATGTTTTTAATACAATCATGGAATGTTGTAAATAAAAAAAGAACAAAAAAATTATTCCTGGAGGCGATTAACCGACATAACAGGGAAAACAATATCATCTATTTCAATAAGAAGTTAGAAATGAAATGGATATATGATATTCTATTATAAAAAGAAAACTCTAAAATGTAAACTAATATGGAGTTATCATGAATATATTGATGAAGTAAGTGATGAGAATGTTTAAAATTGGAAAAAAATATTATGACAGGTACATTGATAAAATTACCTCATGAATAACCCCTATTTGTAATACCCATAAGGAACATGTATTTGTTCTTTTGGAGATAGTAAAAGAACTTGGACATGCGGAGAGTGGAGAAGATCTGATTGGGTAGATATTTGAAGACCTATAATGATTTTGGGATGAAATTAGAAGGAGAGTCTTGTAATTTATAATTGAGGAGAGGCGGGTTCAAGTGTTTAAATTATGGATTTTTTAATTTAAAATATATCCATGTCAATGAGGTGTCGAATTCCAATACTTTTTATATTAATATAATTTTTTATAGGCCTTTTAGGGTTTCGTCACATGTTAAACACCCTTTAAATGTTTCATTAATTAACTACGATATGATTTTATCTTTTATTTTTAACCCTTATCAAATTTTTTCTTTTATTAGGGTAAATACTGTAAGCCCCGACCCCAGAATCCCAGAGTTGGTGAATTATTATGTATCATTGGCATGATCACAAAAGATAAAGTCTCAAATGACGGATTAGTTTAATATCCTTGGAATTACTAGATATATTCCTAAGGTTTACATTACCTCATAAAATGGAAAACTACAACATTAATGTTTCCATTGACAACACTGAGATCCCATAGTCTATCCCGGCAGGTTTGTCATAATATACTTCTAAAAATCCTATAAAAATTAAAACATAGATAGTGGTGAGCTCAAATGCTCAGTAAGGACAACAATATTGTGGAGACATTCATAAATAAGCATAAATATTTAATGAAATGTATAAAATTAAAACAAAAGATTTTTCCACATAAACATCATCATAATATGGAAAAAGTAAATCAAAATAATGCCATTTAAGTACTAACATGGATATTCTAATAAATTATTAATCACATGCAATATCAATTGGAACTTTTATAGTGATGGAATTCATAATGCTAGACATCATAACCACATTGTCATGGACTTGTTCCAAGACTACAAATAAGATTTTGTTAAGGTCTAGTTCCATGACACTATTTTGTCTCATGAGACCTACCGATGCATCGAGAAGCTATAGCAGGCTACACCCGTCACTTACTAAGTCCAATTCATTCCTCTAATGAAAGGGTTTAAACATTACATAAACATTCGTATTAAAACTGGCATACAAAATGTCAATACTTTATCCATAAAACATGATTGGTATGAAACAACACGTCCACTGGAAAACATATCACAAAACATTCAATACACCATGGATGTTTTGTATCATCATAAATAAACTTTAAAAAAACTTTAAATCCATCAAAGGATGTTGACATAAATGAAATTAAAACCTTTTTATAGAAATATTTCTTTCTATTTTGAAGTCATTTAAAGGTCACGTAATTATAAAAAAAATAATTATATTTGGAAATATTATTATATGATTTTATGGGATGTTTCATCGATGTTATAATGGTGGAAAATAGCTGCAGTCTCCGTATAAGTTAAAAAACATTCTTGCATTAAATTTGTCTATAAGGTCAAAAAGTACCATGTTTGAAAAATGACAAAAATATTCCTTTAAAAACCTATAAGGTAAAATAAGGGTATAAATGAATATAACACATTGTCTAGTAAATAGTAAAAATGTTTTGAAATATATTTTTAAGAAGCGTGGATGTTCATGATTAAGTGGTCCCAATAGATAATTACGTATAAACAACCATGGATAATGAAGAGATTGTAAAATTAACCCTTACCTTGTACTTTTCCTTGGTTGAGAGTAGGTTAACCTAATGTATAATGGAAAATGTTTTGTTATTAAATTATACAAGAATTATATACATTAATATGATATCATATATGATCTTTTAATATATCATTGTTAATAATATTTGGGTATAATCATCGTTTCGAGTGTTAACTGATTCGTCTTCCTCTATATGCATTGTTATGTAAGTAATGTTTTTTATGGATAGTATGTATCTTATTCATATTCATAATTATATTATGTCTTTAATCATTATTTTTAATCATCTTAATGTAAATTATTCTTTAATGGATACGATGGGGAATGAGTCACATTGTGTTTGTGGAGACGATAATCCGTATGCAAGAACGAGCGACAATATCATTATTTTGATATTAAAATAATATAAAATTGGATTTTATATCATATATACAGAATAATTATCATGTTATAATTATTATTTAAATCAATTACACATCCTAATTATACCTATCCAAATAATAATGTATTGAATAACAATTACACCACAATGTGGAGACGGTAAGTCGTACGTATGCACGTATAATGACATGACATACAAAGGATGTATAGAATTATGAAGTTGGTTGTACCATATTTATAATAAAATCATAGTATATAGATGATACTGGAGTTATTATATTAAAATGGAAAAAAAAGTAATAGGATGTGGAAGAAGAAAGGAACTTGAAAGAGGTGATGAAATATTTACCTCTTCTTCAGGTTCTTCCTTTTGATTTGATCAAAAGGGCTCATTAGGTTTCCTTTTTGACTAAAATAAGGCCACTAGGATGAAGGGTGGATAGTTGAGAGGGTATTTGGGCTGGTTTTGGTTGATCCAATTGGCTTTGAAGGTTTGAATTAGAGAGAAGGGGGGGGATCCCTTTTATAAGAGGGGTGAGGGGCACCTTACGAAGAGCTAGAAATATTATTTTACAACAAAATAATATTTGTTTTATAATGGATCCAATATGGGTTTTTTAAAATATAAGTTGGGTTTGGATCGAAAACAACTCAACCAATTGGGATTAGATAGGTTTGGTTAACTATATTAAATTTATCATTTAGATTTAACTCTTAGTTAAATAGTTTGACATTTACCATGTCTCTTTGTATTTTTAAATTATATTGTTAATTAACATATAATATACATAAAAACCCCTATTGGTTCATTAAAGATACACCTATCATTACATAAGTCGTTTGTATGAACATTATATTTTTAGGAATTGAATATCAATTAATAATATAATATTGGTTTTGTAAACTCATTTATGTCAATATTGACACTATTTTGTATTTTATTTTTTCTAAATTAATTACAACATTATTACTTCGAAAACAATTCATCTAACCAACGCTAATATGTCATAGTGACCTAAATACTTCTTGAAATTCATAAAAAGTCTCAAATTTCATTTATTTGGATATTTATAATATCAATTATTTTATCCTTTCATTAATACGGTAAGTATTGCATAATCATTGTGTAGTTAATAAAATAAATTGTTTACGGTCAAAAAAATTTACATAAAATAATATTATGTAGGAAATAATATTATATTTCTAATGATTATTTATATTCTAATTTATCTTATGTGTAACCCTATATTAAAAATGGTTTAGTTATTAAACATTTAATTTATCACTTTTAGCTCTTATTTAAATTAAATAACAATAAATGTACAAATCTAATACACGTGGACCTAAAGGATCATATTTTATTCGTAAGGTTTTTTTTGGTCGAATTACAGTTAACTAATAGAATTATGACATGTGTTACGGTAATTATAATATAATTTTTACCCATTATTACCCAATTTTCTTACAATCGTGATAAATAAAAGTAAAAAGATTCTATACACATCATATTATTTTCATCTTATGGTACAAAATTTTACTTACAAATGTCAACCATGTCTCTCATATTTTTGAAATTCAAATCACAGAATTGGTAAAATTATTTTTTATGATAATTTGAAAATTCTCATATGAGGTGGGTAAAGACGGTAAAAAGTTCAATAAAATCATGATATATCTAATTTTATTATAAACAGACTCCAATGAATTACTTTGAAAAAATATAGGTATTATGTATCTATTTTGACCAAAAATAAATTTAAATAAAATAAATATTTTTTTAAATAAACATTTTGCTTTAAACTATAACTTAGTATTTTTCACTATTCATCCAAAATGTAATGTTTTCAAAAATATTTCAAAAAATAACCCTAAGATAATTTATATATTACAAATTTAATAATGAATTCTATTTTACCAATTTCAAAACAAAGAAGTTTCATTAATTTATTTTAATTTAATTCTCGTTGTCAAAAAGAAAAAAGGTTATTTTTATGAAATAATAACTATCAAAAGATTGACACTTATTGATGACTAATTTTAATGTGAAATTACATAAAATGATCATAATTGGATTAAATGGTAAACATTTAATATAATTACACTTCCAACCCATTATAATTTATAATTCAACACTATAAATTATTTTGAATAAAAAAGTTGTTTTCTGATAAAATATAGTATTTTTCACTATTCACCCAAATATGAATGTTATCAGAAAAACACAAAAAATTTAGTGATACTAAATTATTATGTCTCGATTCTATAGAATATGTTTATTATGTCAAATTGAATATATAAAAGTTTCAAATATTGGATTTAAATATGGTTCTCCATAAAAAGGCGGTAAAATTGCGTTTTTTTTAAATAATTCTTTTATATGAAAAAAATGATTTTTGTTCTTAAATTATATCTATGAAACACATAATATGGATTATAAAATTATAAGTATTATATTAAGTTCAAAATTCAGTTTATACTATTCATAACCTCTTTTGAATGGCTAGTTAGGTAAGTCATGGATCGCTTGAACTCAGTATTGCGTGTAGTGAATGTTATTGCATTCATTTGAAAAAATAACATACTATGAAATAATGAGGTGTTACATTATTCCCTCCTTTAATAAATTGAATCCTAACAATTTGAAATTCTTCTTTGAGAATAAAAGGATGAACATAGAAAATACCTTTATGGGAAAACCATCATCAGAAATTGGGTTAATAAAATTTAGTCTTAATAAGACGAAATTGGGAATGAATAAGTCACCACAAAATTATTATCTCCATTAGGAGAAAATTGGTGGAAATTAAAGACACATAATTGGATGGAAAACATAAATATTTATAGGGAGTGATTGAGGTCATCATTCACAAAAACATGTATAATTGAGGGCCTCAAAGCCATCAATCTATGATGATTTATGATATCATCTGTTCAACAAAACATATGGTACTAGGATGACACATTTTTAGTTTTAAGACCCCTTATATAATGTTTAAGAATAAATTTCATCATAGAATAAGAGAAGAAAAAATATATACTTGACAGGTAGAATTTCATCCTTCAACTAATTTCTAACACAAACTCATATTTCACTCTAAAAGATAATTGAACTTAAAAAATTATTCTATTTATCCATTTCATATAGGGTTCCAAAAAATGAATTTATAATTCATCTACTAAACCTTTTCAAAAACTACATTACTCAATCTAGGACCTCAAGTGTGCTAGTGGTAGGTGATACACCCTTGTCACCCTTCTTTTGCGGGTTCAATCCTCGCATACTTGCCCGACGCGACTGGTGGCCGCCAGACCTCCAGGTTGTCCTTTTATGGAAATCCAAAAATAATCTCAAACTAGAATTATCGAAAATACATCTGTCCAAACTCACAGTGAAAACTTTATAAGGAAGGTAAACCCAATGAAGATCCTTTTTTCCATTTAATAACATGTGAACTCCTTCATCATGTATTTTTTCAAAACACTACAACATCCTGAATTACCATAAAACCTTATTGATTACATTCATGCTTTCTAATTCCTTATAGAATACTAGATAAACTCCTTCTATCAATTTTTTTTTCAAACTATATCAATGATGTAATATACAAATCATTAATCAGTTTCAAGGTAGTCAATAATATCAAATATAATTTATCCAAATCAACCATCTCTTATTCCAAAATCACTACTCATTATCGGGAATATATTACAGATTATATTTCCTTCAAACATGTACTTTCCAAAAAGTGTATATTAATATAAAGTCACTTTTCTTATATCCATATTATCTTAAATACTCAATAAAATAGTAATAAAGTACAACCCTTTTTATCCCCATAATTCATATAACCATTATGTTGATGATACAACACTCAAATGAAATAATTCTATAATAACAACATAATAACACTATTCATTCCTCTTTATCTGAGTTAGTATCATTAGATGATTATTATCCAATAACATCATTTGTGGAATAATCTGATAAATGGGAAATTGATTCATGTAGTGTCCCAATGCCGTGCATATGAAGCTTTTTTCTTTTGAAGCCTTTTTCTTACCCTTGAAATCACATACATGGTGTCCTTTTTCTCCACACTTATAAAAAACTCTCATTCCCTTCAAGCATTTACCAAGGTGATTTTTTCCAAAGTCATCACATATGTGAAAATACTTCTTTTCCTTCTTCCCATTATCCATATTTCTCTTTTCAATCCTTTTCTTATCTTTCTTCCCATCAAATACCTATGATTTAGAGAATTATTTACTTATCTTATTAACACATGATACTATTTGTTCATATGTTGAGAATACATGGGACACTATTTCCAGTCTAAATGTTGTCCTAATACTGTGAAAGATATGATATTTCTTAATCTTTGGATCATACGTATTGCTGGAGTTCACATTCCTTCTACAAGCTGCCATTTCTATATAATGGCATACACTAGGTCACTTTATGAATTGCAATGAATAATTCGAAACTTTTAAAATAACTAACATAAATTGAATAGTTTATGAATATAATCTATAATCATAAAAATATTTTCATTGTGGAGGTATATACTGGTAAATCATTCATAATGATTTTTTATGAAAATTAGATTTATCCTAGTTATATCCCCCAGGAGTGTCATAACCAAGGGTGTAGAAAGTCCTGTTGGCATGCACCAGTTCTCATTCGAGTCTAGCTTAAAGCAGTGTTTTTAGGTTTTACCCTTAGGTACATCTATTCCAGAGCTACCTCTATCTTCTCGTATCTATAAAGAGATTCATTGCTTGAAAAAAATCACAAAATCCCTACAATACCAAAATTCTTGAATGTTCATCTATACTAATCCTCAAAGTCTATCTTAGGACTATGTGCTATAATCAGATGTTATCTAAATCTAGTTTCCTAGGTTTGCTCTAAACATCCTCTGATACAAACTATAATGCCCCGACCCCAGATGCACAGAGTTGGTTCATTATTACGTATAATTGGTATGATAAAAAATGATCAAGTCTCCAAACATGAATTTTTTTAGTAGACATATAAGTTCTAGATACATTCATAAGGATTATATTACAACATAAAATGGAAAACTACAAAAATATTGATTCCATTGATAATAATGATATCCCATAGACTATCCCTACAAGTCATTCATAATATTCTTCTTATCATGTTGTGAAAAATAAAACATAGAAAGGGGTGAGCTCAAGTGCCCATTAAGGATAACAATATAGTGGAAACTTTAATAAATAAGAATAAACATTTAAGGAAATTTATAAAACTAAAAAAAGCATTTTCATCATAAACATCATCAAAATATGGAAAATATATATCAAAATAATTCTATTTACATTCTCACATGGATATTATACCAGTCGAATAATGACATGCTTTACCAATAGCCACTTTCATAATAATGGAATGCATAATACCAGACATCATAACCACAAGTCAAGGCCTTGTGCCAAGACTACAATTATGATTTTTTAAAGGCCTTGTGAAATGACACTATATTGTCTCATGATACCTACTGATTCATCGAGGAGCTAGAGAAGGCTCAACTCGTCACATACTAAGTCCAATGCAATCCTTATATAAAAAGGTTTAAACATAACATAAACATTCGTATTAAAACTGTCAAATGAAATGTCAATACATTATCCATAAACAATGAATGGTATGAAAAAAAATATCTATAGTCAAACATATCACAAAACATTCAATACACTATGGATGTTTTTATCATAATAAATCAACTTCAAACAAACATAAAATCCATCAAATGATGTTTATATAGATGAAATAAAAACCATTTTATAGAAATATATCTTTCTATTATGAAATCATTTAATGGTCACATAATTATAAAAGAAAACATTTATATTTGGAAATATTTATATAAGATTGTAAGGGATGCTTCGACGATATTATAACGGCAAAAAATAGTAGCACCTGTCATATAAGTTTAAAAAATATTATTACCATAAATTTGTCAAGAAGATCAAAAAGTAACTTGTTTGGAAAATGACGGAAAGATTCCTTTAAAAACATATATGGTAAAATAAGAGTATAAATTAATTTAACCAATTTTCTACTAAATAGTGAAAATGTTTTGAAATAAATTTTTTAGAAGCATGTATGTTGATGATAAAGAGGTCCTAGTAGATATTTACTTATAAACAACCTTGGCTAATGATGAGATTGTGAAATTAACCCTTACCTTGTAATTTTACTTGGTCAAGGGTAGGTTAACATCCTGTATAATGAGGAAACAATTGTTATTAAATTTTTCAAGAATAATGTTCATTAATATGATATCATATATGATCTTTTAATATTTCATTATTAATAATATTTTATTATTATCGTCATTTTAGCTGTTAACTGATTCGTTTTTTTATATTCTTTGTTAGATATGTAATTTTTGTTATGTATAGGATATATAGTATCCATATTCATAATTATATTAAGTCTTTAGACAACATTTTTAATCATAATAATGAAAATTTGTCTTGAATGGATACGATGGAGAATAAATATCATCGTGTTCATGGTGACGGTAATCCGTACATACGCACGAGTGACAATATTATTATTTTGAAATTAAAATAACATAAAATTGGATGGTATATCCTATATAAAGAATCATTATCATGTTATATTTATTATTTAAATCAATTACACATTATTATTATACTCATCCAAATAATAATGTATTGAATAACAATTACACAACGACGTGGAGACGATATGTCGTACATACGCACATATAGTGACATATCATTCAAAAGATGGATAGAATAATGAATTTGGTTGTACCGTATTTTTCATAACATCATATTATATATAAGATACTGTATTTATTATTTTTAAATGGATACAAAAAAATTGAAGTGGAAGAAGAAATTATCTTGAAAGAGGTTATGAAATATTTACCTCTTCTTCAGGTTATTTCTTTTGATTTGACCAAAATGGATCTGTAGGTTGGGTTTCTGACTAAAGGAAGGCTTCTAGGATGATGGGAGGGTAGTTGAGAAGTTATTGGGGTAGGGTTTGGCTGAGAAAATTGACTTTGAAGGTGTGAATTAGAGATAAGGGGAAGTGACCTTTTATAAGAGGGGTGAGGGGCACCTTAGGAAAAGCTAGAAATAATATTTTATAATAAAATAATTTCCGCTATTTAATGGCTCCAAAAATAATATTGTAAAGGATATGGTGGGTATCGGTCGAAAATCACTCAAACAATTTGTTTTAGACAGGTTTGGGTCACTATATTAAATGTATTTTTTAGATTTAACTCTTAGTAAAATAGTTTGACATTTACCATGCCTCTTTGTATTTTTATATTATATGGTTAATAAACATACAATATACATCCAAAAAAATCCATGTGGTTAATTAAGGATACCACTATCATTAAATAAGACTTTTTCCTGATTTTTAAATTTTTAAAAATATAATATCAATTAATATTATAATATTTGTTTTAAAACAAATTATGTCAATATTGACACTATTTGGTATTTTGTTTTTTATAAATTTATAATAGCATTACTACATAGAAAACAATTCATATAACCAACCCTAATATGTCATATTAACCTAGAAAATTATTTTAATTCCTAAAATTATCAAATTGCATTTATTTGGATATTTATAATACCATTTATTTTAATCATTCAATAATACAGTAAATACTGCATCATCATTTTGTCATTAATAAAATAATTTATTTAATTTAAAATAAATACTAATATAATTCCAATATTTAGAGAATCATTATATCTTTATAACGAATATTTATAGTCGAATTTATCATATGGTTAATAGTATATTATAATTATTTAGTTATTAAACATTGAATTTAACAATTGTAGCTCTTCTTTGAATTAAATAATAATAAGTGTCCTAATCAAATCCACGTAGACCCAAAGGATCATATTTTATTCCTAAGGTTATTTTTTGAGAAATTAAACTTATCCAATTGAATTAGGACATGTGTTAGGAAAATTATAATATCATTTTTACCCTTCATTAAGCTATTTATATTTAACCGTGGAAAATAACAGCAAAAAGTTACTATTCATCAAACATTATTTTCATCTTATTGAACCAAATTTTACTTACTGATATCAACATCGTATATTGGATTTTTTAAATTCAACTCACAGAAGCGGTAAAATTAGTTTCTATGTAAATTTGCAAATGCTTCTAGGAGGTGGGTAAAGACGGTAAAAAGTTCAATAAAATTTATATATATATATAGTTATTATAAACTGACTCCAATGAATTACATTGAACTTATATAGGTATTATGTATCTATTTTGAAATAAAATAAATTTAAAGAAATGAATATTTCTATAAATATAAATTTGATTCTAAACTATTACTTAGTGTTTTTCACTATTAATAAAAAACTGAATGTTTTCAGAAAAATACCAAAAAATCACCCTAAGATAATTTTTTTAATTTCTAATTCATAAATGATTTATATTTTACCAATTTAAAATCATATAAGTTGAATTAATTAATTTAAAATTAATAATCATTGTCAAAACCAAAAAGTGTATTTTTAAAAAATAATAACAATCAAAAGATTGACACTTCTTTAGGTCCAATTTTAAATTGAAATTACATAAAATGACCATCATTGGATTAAATAGTAAAAATATTATCTAATTATAATTCCAAACCATTAAAATGTTTAATTCAACACAATAAATTATTTTTATTAAAAAGTTGTTTTATGTTAAAATATAGTATTTTTCATTATTCACCCAAATATGAATGTTATCAGAAAAACACCAAATATTTATAGAGACTAAATAAAAATGTCCTGATTCTAATGAAGATTTTTATTTTGTCAAATTTAACATATTCAAGATTCAAATATTTTATTTAAAAAGGGTTCACCAATAAAAGGCGGTAAATTACATTTTTTCAAAAATAATTCTTTTATCTAAAAAATTGAATTTTGTTCTTAAATTATGTCTAAAAAACTCATAATATGGATTCAAAAATTATAAGGATTATATAATATTCCAAATTTGGTTAATAATATTCATAACCTATTTTGAACAGATATTTTGGTATGTCGTGGTGAGCTTGAACTCAATTTTTCTTGTAATGAAAGTTATTTCATTACTTTAGAAATAACATACTATTAAATCTTGTGGTGTTACATATAATTTCTTATACCATGGTAACATTTTTATATATAAAAATGAAATTGAAATAAAAACCTAATTCAGACTTTATTATTTCAAATATATAATCCATTATACCTTATTAAATTCAAATAATTGGGATAATTATATTTAGAATTAATTTAACAGAAAAAATAATAACTGAGGTTTTAATGTGAAATGTTCAAAATAATGAATTATTTTTTTATCAAATTTCAATTTTATGTTAATTATAATGACCAAAATTGGATCAAATTATTAAAAATATTATAATTATATATTAAAAACTATTAAAAATATCATTCAACAATGTAAATAAATTACACAAAAATTCAGTTTTGAATTAAAACGTTTTTGTTCTCACTATTCATTAAAGTACTAATTTAATCCGAAAAATAAAAAATTTATACCAACGTATTTTTTTTATAATTACAAATAAGATGTTTTGTTTCTATAATAATCATATAAAAGAGTCAAAATCTATATTTAAAATGGGTTCTCCATCAAATTGTTGTAAAGCTGTTTTTCTAAATAATGTTTTTCACCATAAATGTAAATTTATCTTATACATTGTCAAATATATTGTCAGTTTTAAATTGTTTATAATTAATAAAGATTATAATGTATTAAAATGTATAATTATATTATTAAATGGGATGGTAAATCCTTCTCCATCTTGAAATTTATGTCATCACCATTTTTATTCACTTATTAAGTTAGTGTGGGTGTTTCTCCCTCAAAATATTTTTAGATTATCAGGCATCCTTTTCAATCATTTGGTTTTCCACAAAACCATAACCTAATAAACCACTTTTTTTTTCTCAAAAAATTGATATCTGTGGTCAACAATTTGGAATGGTTGTTCTTTATAAGAGTGATTCTCTTCCAACTGAACTAATCCTAGACTCAAAACATGAGATGGATCTGGTATATACACTCTTAAATTTGAAACATATAAAAAACTGTGTATCATGAATTTACACACTGGTAAATCCACTATGTATAAAATTTATCCAAATTTATCTATGAATTTATAGGATTCAATGAAATTTGGATTTATATTATCATTTTTACCAAAGCACATAACACTTTTCCATGGAAACAATTTGAAAAAAACATGATGACATTCCTAGAATGAATGATCCTTCCATCGATTACCTATGTAACTTTTATGCATACTCTGTTCTATCCTAATATGTATCTAAATAAACTTAATTTTATCAACTATTTCCTCTTTCTATTATCATCCCATCAAAATCTTTTCACCATATTAATCCTAAACATTCAGAGTTTAACACCACTTTATATATAATTTCTCATATTTTTCCATATTCATACATGATTAAAAAGTATTATTATAAGTCAAATCAAACAAATAAAGATGTTGACCCATGTTTTTTTGGTAATCCTTAGAATAAATAAATAGCATATGCTCCAAGGTCTGATTTTTTTATTTCCCATATGATCAGGGATGAAAAGATATACTGAAATTTAGTTCAATTACCATTGACATATGAAGGCCTTTCTAAATGCCATATGTGAAGATTAGATCATGATATGATAAACTTTAGTGGGTAACCCCATGGGACCAGACAATATATTTAATATAAAACCTTGACTTTTGATCTAGAGACACGGTATCTCGAATATAAAAAAATGATATGATTTAGTAAATTGTTCAATAATCACCAAATCAGTTTTTTACATTAGGACATTTTTTTAATTACACTACAAAATCAGTGGATATATTTTTCTCATTCCCACTATGGAATTAGAAAAGGTTGAATCACACATTTTGATAAGTTTTTTTCTATATTATCATATTTAAATGTGAAACATCTCATGTTAAGATCAAAAATATTTATTTTTATTCCATCCCACAATTAATACTCTAGAAAATCTCTATACATTTTACTGCCACACGGGTGAACGTGAAATGGAAAACTATGAGATTCCAAAAATATTCTTCATCTATGAATACTAGGGTAGAACAAATATCTTCAAAAATATCAAAACACTACATTTACCAATGTTATATTTAGGTAAAATACCAATCATTACAAATTCTACCTTTCTTCTGCAACTAGGTGTCTTCCTCCATGCTTCCGTAATTATGTATAACAAAGTTGATCTAACTGACACCTAAAACAAATAAGATTTATTCTTGACATAATAAATCCAAGAAAAATTTCATAAAATCTTTAACCAAAGGATCTCATTCAAAAAATAGCATGCTTAATGTGTCATTACTTTTTCAACTCAAATCATGGGCGACTTTATTTGATTTTCCTGGATGTTAATGAATCATGTAATCATAATCCATAACTAACTCCATCCATCTACTTTGTCTCATGTTTAATTACTTCTGAGTGAATATATTATTCAACATTTTTTTGTCTGTATATATTTCACACTTTACACCACATAGATGATGCATCCAAATGTTTATGAAAAAAACAGCAACAAATTCCAAATAATTTGTATGGTAATTTAACTCATGATTTTTCAATAGAGGTGAAGCATAATAAATGTCCTGATCATTTAACATTATGAAAAAACCATGAAAATTCAATTAAGATTCATTATATATTATAAATTCACCATTCATGGATGGCGGGAAACAAATTGGAGCAATTAACAATATTTTTTTTAGTTCCTAAAAAAATTAACACATTTCATAGTCTAGATGAGATTATCTTAATTGCGAGATAACATTGATAGTGTTAAAGATAAATGATAATATATTTCATGAATCATTTGAAAATAACTCTCAAATAGAAGATAACTATGAATATCTGTGAAATTGGTGGGTTTTTTCCCTCTTCAACAACATTTGTTTTAGAAGGTTCAATAGATAATCTATATTTAGAAATAATACAAAAAGTGAATAAATTTTTTACAAAATAAATTAATTATTAATAATTATTCCATCTAGTATATTTTCATTTATGGTTTGAATAAAAAATCCCTATGTGACATTCATGTTCATTCAGGATTTTAGAATATACCAAAAAATAATATATAAACACAACCACAGACTAATCCAAAAACTGATGATAGATTCCATTCATGTTATTCATAATTAGTGAATGTGAATTAGATGACCCAAAGGAAATAAATATAAACTCTTAATTCCCACATCTCATTTGTAATGTTGCCTTTGGAATGGAATCCTCTTTCATATTATGCTTATGATACCCATACGTCGAATCAGTTTTTGAAAAATACTGAGCTCCCTTGAGCTGATGAAAAAAATCATCGAAATACAGAAAATTAATACATATTCTTAAAATATTTCTTATTCAATTCTATATAATAAATAAAAATACTTATGTATCCATCCTTCTTTTTCACATATAAAACATGATTCTTAATATTGATGTATTAGGTCAAATTAAACCACTATCAAGTAATTACTTCAACTATTTTTTTAATTCTTCTATTTCTACATGATATGTTCTATAAAGAGGATTAAAAATAGGCTTTGAATAATGCACTAAAATATATTAAAATCAACCTCCAAATCAAGAATAATACATAGAAATTATTCTAGAAAAACATATGTAAATTTATTCACAACTGGAATGTCACTAATAAAAACTATTTCCTTCTTTTCAATAACACGAGCTATATAAAATTCACTGTTATCATAAATAATTCTCTCTTATTATTGATATGTTATAAATGGTTTGAAATAATTGAATAAAATATTCTTCACATTGCAATATTTTTTTGAATGATAAACTGAAATCCAATCCTTACTGAAAATGATATCCAATTCCACTATTGGAATTTCATATAGATTTTCAATAAATACAATCCCAATATTGATAACGGCAGGATTTATATAAATCATTGTTTCCATAATACTTCAAGATAGAGGTTTACCCAATGTTTTCTATAACACTCATGAGGTGATATTTCAAATTTACCAGAAAATCATTTAGAAATTAATGTATTTGATAATCCAAAGGAAGATAGACTATTTGAATATTTTGGAAAACTCGTAGCATACCTTTCACCTCATCATTTGATGGTACTAAATCATCCTTAGTAGTATAAAATGATTTTACCACTCCCTTAGTTTTTTGATCATGTTGGCTTCCACCTAGGGTAATCAAAATTTGAACACTCATTGGCATAATTCTAAAACACATTACAACTAAAACATAATTTCTCCGACATTTAATTACATGTATGATCATATCCATTATAGTAATAATGAATATGAAAATTACTAAAACATAAAAATAACTCCAAAACTTTTAAGACACAATCCTAATGATGATTTTTATAACAATTCTCACAAGATGAAAATTCACCTTTCGTACCTCTAAACATATTTGATGATGTTTTCCCATTAACTTACAACTAAATCACATAATTTTCAAACACTAATAAAACATATGATCATCGGAAAAAAATATTCCTACCTTTTTAGTACATCATGTAGGTCTCTAATAGATTTTGAACACATGAGCAGCTAATTAACTTCAATATTTTAGTCTCAATCCTTAGAAAAGTAAATTTATCTTACAATAAATATCCCAGTTAAAATTTGTTATTTACCATGAAAAATAGGATAAATTTACTTCCTATGAATAGTTTTTATCATCCTCATTTTTCTCAATTCCCTGATTATATTTTCCATCCTAAGTCGAAAACCTTAGAAAAATATTTCTCAAGAAATATATTATTAAATTCATCCCTTTTCTTGGCCTCAATATCTTTACATCCTATGATATTTTTAACCATTAACCACCATTGATCAACTACACCGTCAAAATGAAAACGTGAAAGAGTAACCTTTTGATTTCATTAACACCAAATTACATTAAATATATTTTCTAGTGATTTAATACACACTCCATCTTGCACCGGGTTAGATGATCATCTACATGATAGGGGATGTTGCGTCATGAAATGATCCAATGCTAACATATTCTTCTACGGTTGATCAGTTTATCTCATTTATTGACACCTATTCCATTTATCACCTGAGTAAACTGATTCATCATTTCAAAAAACATGTTCAGTCCTAATTCTTACCATCTCATGATGTTGATTTTGATGGTTTTTTCTCTATAAACCTTCTCATCATAGTTTCTTTGTTTTCTCTATTAAAATCCATTCTTAATAATCATAAATTAGAATGAGGGACATGGTCATATTAAATCTGTATATCATTTAAATTTTACTATAAGGTAAAATATTCCAAATGAAATTTATTAATGTTACTCTAACCAAAATGTTATCTAAATTTTCATTTAATACCAACTACAAGGCCTCATCCTTATACATTACCTAATCATGAGTTAGGTCAAAAATTTATAGTGAGGATATTTTCTGGTTTAGTAAATTAAATAGTAATTCCATAACTACTACATAACAACTCATAAATTACAAATTACACACTTCTACTCACTAAAAGTTTTTCATAATTTTTTTAAAACATGTTTTTGTTTCAGTTCTAATAATCCTAAACTCTCCATGATCCCATACATGACTCTATTAACAATTAAATCCATTGGAAAACATTTAAAAAATGTTGGATGAGCAATAAATATGGTAAGTGATACGTAAAGATACAAGATTATTGGCCTGGTGAAAACATGTAAACCATTAATAATTTATCACAAAGTAACAATTTATACTTTTAAGAAATAATAAATACCCTTCCCCGAATATATGTTCATTTCATACCCTTTTAGTAATCATAATATTACCAAAAATCCCATAAAAATCCCACATTGAATATAAAGGTAACATCAAACATAATATTACTTAAATGTAATAACCATATAATCTACTTCCAAAGATATCATTATTTCAAATGGAATATCCATATTACTAACTTCCAAACCAAATGTATTGGATGATATAACATAACCACCCATCCTTGCTTTATCATGATACCACCCATCATTGATTTATAACTTAACCACCAATAAATGGGTTTTCAAATAACCACTCTTCAATTTTCTATGTACCATTTAATAATCATAACACATAAAAGATTTTAATTATAAACATTACACTCATCAAATTAAATTTTGCAACCACATGAAATAATATCAAGGAATTGAAATTGTCAGTCTACATTCCAAATAATATTCAATAAAAAATCAACCTAAAAAGGAATATAGAAATTAATTCACTTTAAAAAAAATTATTTCATATAGAGGATCAAAAATATCAAATAATAGTTACATTCATAGTAATGTCGTTGTCTCCCCATACATTAAAAAACATTCCTTTTTTCATTTTATTAATAAACTGGAACACATTGTATAATAAGATTATTTTTTAATAATTTTAATTTTTATGCACAATATTTTATGTATAATCCCTTTATATCCATATAAATAAATATTTGAATTAATATCATGATGAAAATATTGGATAATTAAAACATTAAACATTTAAGGTGTACTGTAGCAATTTTAACATTTAAATCATAATATAAATAAATAAATAAATTTACTTAAACTTTAATTAACATTAATATAGATACAATATTGATATTAAATTTCATATTTTATGTATATACACATAACACGTGAATAAACGTTCATATTATCAAGAAATGACTCAATTAATGAACAATAAGATGATGTCCCCTACCTCGAATATGATTTATCATCTGTGTTCTTTATCATGAAAAATAATAAACATATTTAAATTTATATGTTATTTTGAAACATTTTTATGGTTATTTTTTATTTAATATCAATTATTACCATGTTAAAACGAGTACACAATTATTTATGTTCATAGATGATTTTTTTTATTCGGTTCTTGAGTGAAAAATGTACTGGTATTAATGTCAATAGTCCATGTGGTCATAAGTCCATTATCTGACAATTACAAAACAAGATATAAATATATTATAAATTTATTATATAATTAATTATAAAAATGATTAATGAAAAACAAAAAACACCATTCATGGAATGATAGGTCATATGTACACATGAACGTTATTTTATGTTTTTCCTGTCATACTGAAGAATAAACATTAAATTAAATGTGTTTAAATATTTATAAATACATAATATCATTAATTTAGAATTAGTATTTCATTTATATCATATATCCTAACTAAAAAACATTAACATATATCATATGATGTGTGAACGAATCATGCCATTTTGAGGAGGCGGTAGTCCACACACCCCCAAACAGAGTTATCAAATAACCATAATTGGGATAGAATTATAGTATGTAAAATAAAACATTTAAATAATTTTAATTATCATATATTTTTATGTTAAAATACTATTTGACCAGAATAATTGTTTTAATTACATCCATGAATGCGGCGAAGGACAAAAGATAAAAAACATTATTCACGAATGTGATTAAGAGACCTATCTCTGATAATAATATGGTATCATTGAATAAGAAAAGGTGATAAATGAAATGTATATGATGTATACCATTATAAATATAAAAAACCATTATATACATTTTTATATAGTTATATTTCATTTATGTACCTAGGACATGAGGTGATAGAAGAAAATGAAAATAAATTAAGAGTTTTACTATGAGAAAATTACCACTGAATATCATATATTTAAT
This sequence comes from Viscum album, assembly GCA_963277665.1. Lineage (NCBI taxonomy): Eukaryota > Viridiplantae > Streptophyta > Magnoliopsida > Santalales > Viscaceae > Viscum > Viscum album. The sequence goes on from OY728136.1 coordinate 410,236,758, forward strand.
ATGGCATTGAAAGCATCATATTTGGTTTTCTAGATATATGAGATGAAATTTTTTGTGAAGATAGTTTTTAATACTGTTTTGGGTTTATATTTGAAGAGATACAATGAATTTTGGCTAGAAATGGGGAGGTGGGGGTTGTTATTTATACATGAGGATATGTGGGTTCAAGTGAATAATCAATTTTTTTTAAATATATCCATATAGATTTGAAATAAACATCCTGGACTATATATGTTGATTAATTTTTTATTGTCTTGTTAGGGTCAATACAGACCTCAATAAACCTTTAATTTTTGTTGTTTATATGTATTTTATAATTTTACCAATAAATATTAACCATTGTCAAAATTTTACTTTTAATACTGTGAATAATTATTTTTACCATTGAAACATTATATATATATATAATTAAACTGATCATAAAACTTATTTTAGAATATATTATTCCACATATGGAATACTTTTTACACAATTATGCTAAAATAAATGGAATAATTATATTTAAATTACTTCCACAGACAAATATAGAAACCATAATTTAAAAGTAAAACATTCAAATGTTTGAAATGTATTTATATCTAATTTCAATTAGAAATTAATTAAAAATATAAAATTAGATAATAATAAAAAATATATAATCTAATTATACTTAATAAATTATTAAAAGGATATTCTCTCAAAACAAATAAATTAGATGAAAATGATGTTATAAATTAAAGCATAGTATTTCGATCTATTAAAAAAATGCAAATTTTATCAGAACATACCATAAATTAATAAACAATTTGATATCCCACATCCATAGAAGAAGTTTATTTTTTGAAACATATCTTCTAAAAGGTTAAATAACTTAAATTGTGTTTTCATTCCATCTGAAGGTGATAAAAATGTTTTTTGTGTAAATAAATGTGTTTAACAATAAATATTGATTTATCATATACATTATTGAACAAATTATATATTTTAAATTATATCTAACTAATATATATTAATAGATATGAAAATTTATTATTCTATAAGTACCTGGGATGTTATTGGTGAAATATTAGAATTTGAATCGGGGTGTTTGGGGAAGGATTTACGTTGTTTTGTGATAAATAGAGTCAAATGATGTAACTGTCACAAGAATCACATGATAATGTTGTTCTTAACGAATCATTCTTTTAATGATGAAATTTTTTCAATTATATATATATATTTTTTTTCCACTGTAATTGGTCTTACACTTAATATTACATCGAATTATAATTACATGTTTTAATATTTCATTAAGACAATGACCTAACATCGTGAGTAAATTCATCACGTAAAAATATTGGTTTTATCGGATGAAATGGGTGGGTTTTAGGATGATACCAATTTGTAACTCCTAGGATATGACACATCCTATTTACAATTTTTGGTCGAGACATATATTTTTTAATTTATAGAAAAGAATTATTTAATAATTGTTCGGGGATTTGAAGATATTGGAAAATATCCCACCATGATTTTACTAGGTTATTCAAAATAAGATAATACTCTTTATTTTTGTATCATGTTATTTTATTTTAAAATAATTATGTGATATCTCACATAATGATATAGAATTTATTTGATGATTCAAATCATAATTATTATCATTAAATTGTGTAATTCAAAATTTCATGTAGTTCTTATGACATGAATATATATCATATTATGAAGTATTGTGGTTGAATTTGGAAATTTTATTGAATTATTATAAATAAAATAAAGGGAAAAGTACGGAAAATATTTTAAAAATTAACAAATATTGTTTTGGGATGATTCAATCGTGAATATTGGGTGACTGAAAAGATAAAATTATTTCTATAGTCTATGAGAAAAGATAGGGATACATACTGAATATATTTTTATTGAGGATCTACATAAGATGAGACAAATGGAAGCAAAATGATGAAACCCATACTAGTTTAGGGTTTATCAATAGGAATATTTATTATTAGTGATTATTATTTTGTATGATACATTGTAACTCACCTTTGAATGAGATAGTTAATTGGGAGAATGAAGGAGTGATAGTTATATTGATAGTGTGTCTTATGAAAACATGTATTTAATTATAATGAGTACATGTATCATCTAGTACATTGACACATCATTGGTGTAATATACATAGAATGTACCATAGTGGGGAATAAATTAAAATTAACATGTTAAAACCCATAATATTCAATTATTGAATTTTTTATATTCAAGATATTGATGTATTGTAGGTTTTATTGAAAATCTGAGAACATGATTTATTCAAATAAGAAATAATGCTTGAATCATAATTCACCTCCACCCCCCCTTTGGGTGTGTTGGTGTTTATTGTAAATGAAAACTTCCTTACGTTTTTAGTCTTGGGGAACTCCATAGTTTTTTCATCACCCTAAATGTTCAACTCCCCATAATTAATAAAATATAATCCCTTTAGAAGATAACACTAAATCATTTATATATTGAATAAATTGTTAAATTAACTCATCAACAGTTCGAGTTATAGCCTATAAATCACCATTATAATCTATTTTAACACCACAGTAGTTCTAAAAGACATCAAATAATGGTTAACATCTCAAAAAAACATTATTCCCCTGATTAGGATGAATCTCCGGGAATATATTATCACCAATGTCAAACTCCGAAGTAATTATCCTAATATCCATATAATATTTAAGTCTATCATTAGAATATTTCATTAAATCATAAATCAAATAAAATTTATTAATTCTAATCTTCCATATGTTGTGTCCAATGATCATCGCCTATAAATCCTCATTTTAGTTAGATGGTTAATTTTTATGGTTAACATATAATTGATTCAAATTTTATTAATCATTTGAGAGGGTTGTATCTATTTTAAAAAATAAATGCCAACCATCGAGAACTTTTTAATCCTTGAGCCAATAAAATCAAGTACCCATACACATAAAATTTTATATTTTTTTATCATTTACTCTATTGGACAATATATTTCATCTTGAAATGTGATGTTGATGTATAACTAAGATCTAAAATCACATTTAAATCCCTTACATGTACACTAGGTAAATCAAGGATCCAAATTAGGGTCAAACATAATTTAAACTCCTTAAAAAGTTTTTTAATATTCCACATGAATACAAATCAATGAATCTATCATTCATGACTCCTTATATACCAATAAATTGATTTACATCCGTAAATGTCCCGCAATAACCAATGAAACATCACATTCTCTTATTATATATTGAATGCCTATAAAAAATTCCATATTTTTAGGATCTAATTTCTATTAATAAATTTATATAGGCTCTAATAAAATAAGTAGAACCCAATTCATCATTTTCATCAACTATTAGATGAGACATACGTATGAACAATCATCTAGGAAATTTTTAAAAATGGGCCCCCAAACTACTCATTGAATTATTTTTTTATTAATAATATAGTTCTTCAATTACATGTATAACAAATAAAACATAAATATCACTAAATGTGACATAATATATATAACAAATAACTCTCTATCATATATTACATGGTTCTCACCATATTCTACACACCACTCATTTGTATCACCATAAACAAGATGATCCCACCACACCTCCACCTCTGGAACTCATAACTATGAATCACTAAAAACTGAAGATATAATTAGATTATTTTCATATGAAATAGGAATAATCCATCTATGATATGATCCATATTATAATGCAAATACACATTCTCCACCATCATCTACATGTAATCAATATCCTCATGAGTAAAATCATTATGCATCTTCCTCCAAAATGAATTTGATACATTATTTCATCTAATAGAGTAAAAGTGAATTTGAAGAAATAAACTAATAATAAATCAATCCACATCCACTTATCGAAAGCCGGATCATACATATGGAATATATATTATAGGATCTTGTAGTTATTGAAGTCCTATTTTTTTATGATGTAATGAAGTCATAGATTCAATAAAAATAACACCACTATGAGCATGAATTATTCGGTGGAAGAAATATGTTGGTGATGAAATAATTTCCTATAAAATTAAAAAAACATTACTCACCCATACATAAACAAATAGACAAAAAGTATAATAAATTTATCAAAATAAAACTAGAACATGAATGGTATCTCTATAAATAGAAGAATATAAAATCATATTAGCTTATCCATTATGTACTCAAACATCACCTATCGCAAGTCCATATTTCCAATGGAATCATATTTATTAGTTGAATTTTTCAAATGTGACATAATTAGAGAAATTATGCTACAAATATCTGTTTATAATAATTCATACTAATTAAACAATGCACCTCAATAGTAATCATGGATATTTTCAATAAAATAATATCTCATATCTATTAAATTTCTATATCCACACCCTACTAAGACATGAAATTTCATAGATAATGTAACTCACCTATAAAAAATTTATAGATAGACAGATTTACATAAAAAATATCTTTAAATAATTTCTATGTACAATATATTTTATTTAGTATGATTTTAACAACCCATGTATTTATAGAATCAAATTTATTAACATTCCTGAATTAAATAGTTATATTAATTATCTTAACTAAATATTTATATATATATATATTATATGGTTATTTATATAAAAGTATTAATTTTAAATTATTATATTTTAATTTGACAAAACTAATATAAATTTTGAATTCATCATGTTTATATTATCATTGTGGGAATATTTGAGAATTTTGGGATAAACAAATTTGGTTTAGCTGGATATTAAAAATAATGTGTTCTATAAAATTTTGTGTTTTTTGATGTCATGAACACATAATTATGATAAATTTTTAAATTTTTTATTGTTATTTGAATTCATATTTTTCACTTCACCCCAATTATAAAAGGATCCTTCTTCATTAAAAAATTTCATCACATTGAGCATTCTTGCATGAATATATTTTTCCAAATTCGACTATTCTCATCCCATTACACATTCTCGTTCCCCTATTCTCACAAGAAGTCAACTTCCCTAATCCTAATGAGGTTGTCATGAATAACATTTCATGGGGTAAAATATTTTATCTCTTTCACATTATCTCTCACATCAACCTTATACATGCCTTTTATAAAATGTTTCATGAAGAATTCAGTATCATATATATTCTATAATCTTTTGTGATGATTTTATATGCATCATAAAATTTACCGTATTCTATTTTTATTCTTAAATAACAAAATTTTCATTCATGGTGTGGTAATTCACCACCTTCGCGAATGTTGTTTTTTTTGTTTCCCTTTTACAAAAATTAGGGTATGTTTAAATTCAGATGTAATTGTATCAAATGATATAAAATTATATATATTCTCACTTCTGATATATTATATATATTTTATAAAATGATATACATAATAACCTGGCCATGGGAATGATGAAAAGAATGCACCTAAAATAATTGAAATAACAAAATATTGTTAGTATATTAGTGTAAAATGTTATACGAAGATAATCTATGGTATTATTAAAATGATAATATTTTTATAATAAATTAATAAAAATAATCAAACCATTATAAAATGTGGTTTTAACTCTTTTAATGGATGTGGAAATTGTGGTAAGAGGCTCTTTAACTAAAACATTATTTTAAATGTTTTAAATATTTATTCTTCTAAAACATTCTATTTTATGTCTATGTCATCAAAGTGGGTTTTATGAATAAAATATATGGATATTAATGTTTTAATTTCACATATTTATTTTTAAAATTGATACTTTTCATGTTTTATTCAAAAGACTCCCCTTTTAAAATCGTTTTAAATAACTTTTTTTATTCAAAATATTGTTTTTACATATGACATGAGCGGTTTCAAAAATTTTAATAAATCATTATTATTTTAATGTTTTTAAAATATATTCAAGTGTTATTTTTGATGAATATTATTACATTATGATGTGTGTGGTTTTAAAGTGTGACTTTTGTGAAAATATGTATTTTGAAATTTGAATGCGTTTTCCTAAATGATTTAAAGGAGTTATCAAGTGTTTTATTCAAGAAATGTTACTCAGACATTGTTTATTATCAGTTGAGACAATTATAGCTGAACATATGATAGTTTGTGCCCAATTATTTCTCTAGATATGTTTCTTTGAGCCAATTTTAGATCAATATTTTATGGTTTATGCTTCATTATATCTCAAGATATGTTGGGTTGAGCCCATTATATCAATAGATGTGACAGTTGATCCACAATTATCCACTACCTTGGGTCCTCTTAAGATAGATGTTGACCATAGTTTTTTTAATTTTTATGTGTTAATATAATAGTGATATGTTAATGATGTCTCAAGGTGATTGTATTATTATTATATTCATGGTTTTGAGCTTTCTTGAAAATGATTTTTAATGGGATTACATGATATCACTAGACTAAATAATATATCTTTTTATGTCTGATTCTGATCTTTTTTTGTTCATCTGATGTTTTTATATTCATTTATAGGGAATATGTATGGGTAAGAGAATGGAGGAAGTCATGTTGAATGTTTTGAATATTTTTACAAAGAAATCATGTTTTAATATTACTAGTTTTATATTTGGGAAAATGAATTTTGTTATAATAGTATTATTTTTGAGTGATTGTGGTTTTTTATATATGTATTATGTTCTAATTCTCTAAATCTATAAACCAGAAAATATACTAAATGTAAATGAAAGTATATTTAGGATTAAAACAAATGATTATGTAATGTGTTGAGGCTAGGTGATTTTAGTTTTTATCAGAAGATGGTTTCAATATTCATATGTGTTATGATGATGTTAATATAATTCCATTATTGTTTTATTACATTATGTTATATAATTTGAAGGTTACCATAAATTTACATATATTATATGTATGTTTAGAATTCTTTTCCGAAGAATAAACTTTGGTTGTTAATTAAGAAGGCTCCAATAAGCTGACATATGTGTGAATATTCCACCTATATTGGTGGGAATTGAAACTGAGTTGTTTTTGATAGTAATGGATCATTCTAATAAGGTTATAAATGGTTATTTAAAACAATCAATACATTAAACTATTCTTGAATTATGGAATGTGTATTTATTAGAGAATTTCATGACGCAATATCCCCAATCATTCAACTGATCACCTGACCTTGTGGTAGCACAGTGATGGATCAATCCTCTTGAAAATATATTTTATTTCAAGGGATGTTCGAAAAATAAATTGTCAAACCTTGATATTTATCTTTTTTATGTTGAAGCAAATCAAAGGTGGTCATTGTTTAGGAATAATAGAGAGAAAGAACATCTCGATTCCATGTATTTGGAAACGATCAAGGATCCTTTCCTTGAGAAATATTTTCCATTGTATTTTTTATTCTAAATAGAAACAAATTTGGATTGATTGATAAACATAAAGATTATTTAGGATTATATGCAGCAAAATTCATATTATTGTCAAGTATTGTTCTAGATATTGTTTGGGACACTAGTAGAAAAATAAATTGGATTTAATCAGGATTGAAATATGGTTTATAATGATATATGACAAAAAAATCAAAAACTATGAGAATGTTGTTCACTGTGTTGAAAAAGTTGAAATAGTGTTTTCTGAAAAATATGTGCCTCATGGTTAAATTAATTAGATGAATTTAGTATGGCATGATTCAGGGGAGAATTTATTATAGAAATTGGGATGTAAGAAAATAAATTTACCTTCTTGTGAAATGTTCTTTAAAAATAATCCTGTAGATTGTATTATAAATTGGTGGAAGCACTACCAATGTTGAATGCTTGGTCACATGGCTCAAGAGTGCAATGAAAATGATCAGATGAATTAATACAAGCCAATGGTAAGATGATTTTATTATAAGGTGTTGGGTGATTTCTCTAAAGTCTTTGCAAATCTGGTCATATAGAGGGAAAATCAGAATGAATGGAAACATATGGTTGTGGAAAAATCCTTTGAAACTACATCAATATATGATGATCCAACAAACTAAGTGGTGTATGGTATATTACACGTTTTTATAGAATAATCATCTACTTTTTTATTATGGGTTGACGAATTCATTGATTTCATATAAATTATTGGAAAATATAAAATTCCATCTATAGAATTTAATCCAGAACTTATAGTGAAGCAATCTGGTGGAAATACAAAGTAAACGGTAAACTATATAAATACTCTATTAATTGGGGATGGATTTCACCTTCAACCCTTATTATTTTTACATTAGTTTAGTATGATGTTGTCTAAGGTATGGATTAACATTTTATTTACTATTCTATGAGTGTTTATAGAGCTAATGAATTTGTTCTTCAGAAAGAGATTCTGTTTCGGTACAAGAATTAACACATACCATAGATAAAAAATTAGTATGTTAAGAAACTTTTAAAATATGGAAATGATAATTATATTTAACATATTTTTTTAAAAAAATATTACAATTCAGAATAATGATGTTCTATCGGTAAATGAGTATCATGATGATATCCCTAACTATTTTCTTAGAGTTGTTCCTCATCGAGAGTTTGAGATTACATTGACTTACTTCCAGATTCGTAGAAAATATCAAAAGCCCCTTATCAAAGGGATCGTATAGAACATCAACAATTAACAAAGTAGTTCTAGGAATTGTTTGATAATGTTTTCATCTGAACAAGCAGGTAATCGCGGGGTTATGTTGTGTTATTTATTAAAACACAAAATGGTTCCATGATACTATTAGTTGATTATATATCTTTGAAAAACATTACTGTTATGATCATGTATGATTTCCCTCTTATTGATGACTGGATTTATTAGCTCTAGGAAGCATAATGTTTTTGGATGGTTTACTTTAGGCCAGGGTTCCATTAGTTGAATGTAAATGAATAATTCAATCCATAGAATGTGTTTGATACGAGATATTGATAATATAAATTCTATATTTTTCCTTTTGGTTTAACTAAATCACCATGTGTATTCATGGATCTTATTAATAGAATATTCCATAAGTTCATGAATATGTTTGTGTTTGTGTATGTGCATTACATTTTTTTATATTTTAAATGGTATGTGGAATATTATGTACTTCTAAGGGTAATTTTTAAAACCATAAAAACATAAGCTATATATAAAATTGAGAAACTGGGCATTTTGGTTGAAAAATTTTCATTCCATTGTTACATTTTTGCTAAATATGACATAAATATTGATCCTTCTAAAATTTATGTAGTTAATGAATGGAAGAAAACTTATAATGTAACCGATATTCTGTGCTCAATCGGTTTGATAGGCTATTACTAGTTGTTTATTGAAAATTATTTAGAGTAATTTAGCCAAATGACTATGTTAACTCGAAAAGGAAATAAGTTTATCTGGACAAAATAATGTGATCATTGTTTTTAGGAATTGAAAATAATATTTTTGGATGCTCTAGTTTTTTACATGCCTTCTAGAAATAGTGAATTTTTCATCTAATGTGATGCTTTGTTGAAATGAAATGGTTGCTCTATAATGAATAATTTTCATCTAATTTTTTTTCTTCACAGTAGTAGTATCCCCATCATTTAAATTCCCCTACACAAGATTACTAATTAGATACTGTTGTTTTTTAATTGAAAATTATGTTGCAATATTTTCAAGTGAAAATTTGAAATATATATTTATCATAATGTTTTGAAGAATATACTCAATCTGAAATATTATTAAAATTATAAATGAAATATATTTATAATTTATAATGTTTTAGAATTTCACGATTCATTACCATACTATAAAATAAAAAAACGTTACTGCATAATTGATTAAGAAATGTTCTGCATCGTTAACAATAATACATTTTTCAGATGGCCCTTTGGTTAATGATTTTATGAATGTTTTCCCAGAAGGTGTTGGTTTTGGGAATTATTCGATTATTTTCAGGTACCAGTGCATTAATATCTATCAGAGAGAATTATGATAACAACAAAACGAAGACGGTGAGTTAAAAATGATAGAATTATTAAATATAGTAATGTTATGTAAAATTAATGTTGATAGAGACTATGTTTTGAGATTTGGGAAAAGATTATGTTTGACTTGTGATTCATAGTTTAGGATATAGTTGATACGTGAATCTCTTAGTTCTCAATTTCAATTCATCAATGTTTACAAATTTGTATATAAATCATAAATATTATTACTAGTGGGATGGAAAGAATGTATATTTTTCTTATTTTTTTCATGAAATGTTTGATAAGTCTAAAGGTTAATGAATATTAGAAACTACCAAATGGAATGCTTCACCCATTTCAAGTTCCACAAAGGAAATGGGAAAATATATCGCTGGATTTAATGGTGGTACTACCTAATACTTCTTGAGGTAAAAATGCAATATGATTCATTGTCGATCATTTGAAAAAATGATCGCATTTTGATCGTATTTGATACACTGAATCCCAAGAATAACTTTCATTGTTGTATCTAAAATAGATAGTCAGGTTATATAGAGTGGATCTCCCCATCCAATCAGATCATGATCCCATGTTTACATCTATCATTTGTAATTCCATTATAAGTCATAAAGACATAATTTAATTTTAACACATCCTTTCATAAAATTTATGATGAAAATTCATAGAAAACAATTTATACATTGTTGTAAATTTTCAAATATTGTTCAATGGATTAGGATTTCATTTGGATAAACATATTTCATTAGCTGGGTTTTCTTATAATAATAATTTTCATTCTAGTATTTAGATGCAACCATGCGAGGCATTATATGGAAATAAGTTCTAAACACTAGAATTTTGGAAAGAAGTTAGAGAATGGATTCTAATAGGGATTGATTTATTATATGAAGTGTAAGATAAATATCACATGATTTGACAACATAAGAGGAAAACTCATAGAAGGTAGAGAAGGTACCCAGATATTAGAAACAATGACCTTTCATTCGAGGTATTTGATCTTTATTTCCTTAAAATATCTCCATTGATTTTTTTTACCAAGATGGTAATAAAGGAATCATATATCCACGGTTCATTGGACCTTTTGAAATCCGAGAGAACATTGGACCAGTTGCATACTAAGTAGATTTTCAGACGAATTTATCATTGGATCACAATGTTTTTCAGGTTTCGATGTTAAGATCGTATCTTCCAAATGTACATCATATTTTAAGCCAATAATATTTTATCTATAATATAACCTTTTTAAGAGTATAATCTTTTATAGATTCTAGATGGTAGAGAGAATGTATTGAGGAATTAGGTAATTCACCATGTTGGGTTTTGTGGAGAAGCCACATTGTTCAAGAAGGAAAATGGGATTTTGAAAATGCAATGAGGGTAGTGTATCCCGATTTGATTAATAAGTGAGTAAAATTCGGAATATTAAATTTCAAAAATGGGGTAAAATTTACCTACCAAATTATCTAACGATTCTTATTTATTAGTATTCTTGAATTAAAAAGTTATATTTATTGTGTAAAGTAATTATTAAAATAAATAATTTATTATATGGTTATTTATTTTAAACATTCAATTTTAAATTATTTCTTTTTTATTTGAAAAAACTAATTCCATTTTTGAATTTAATGTATTGATGTTATCTTATTATGAATTTTTGAGATGATTTTGAAAAAGGATAATATTTAATGAATACTATGATGAAAATATTTTTTAAATTATGCATTTTTTTTGTGATTTCATGAAGACATAATTATGATGAAAATTTTATTATATATTAATAATTTGAGTAATTCTTATGTTAACCCTCAACTTAATTATAAAATAAGGCTCCCTATTTTCAAATATTCTTTACGTTGAGGCTTCATGCTTGAATATATTGAGCCAAATTCATTTCTCCTCATCATTTTTTGCATCCTTGAAATCTTGGTCTAATAAAATGATCACTATCAAGAGCCTATGTAGCCTCTCAAGGAGGGTTTTTTAAGAGGTGAATTCATTTTAATCTATTATAAATTATTTCTAAATTCTACATTATCCCACCATCTAATCCAATGTCTCAGGATATCTATAATATCATATATATATATATATATATAATGTAATTTCTTTGTTGATATTATATTCAACATAAAATCTCTTGTGTTATCCTTGTATTCTCAAATAATGAAATTTTTTCCATGGCATGTCAATTCACCACCTTTTTGGATGCTGGGTTTACCATTACATTTTAGTTAAATAATGGAAAGTATAAATTTAGATGTAATTTTATAAATGGACATAAACATTAATTTTTATCACTACTAGGGAATTATAAATTTTTTCATTGATGTATACAATATTACTACCATGGAAAAAATGAATACAAAGCACTAGAAATAAAATAAATAACAAAATATTGTTAATAAATAAGTTGAAAATGTTATAATAAGTTAATTAATGTTATTATAAATATGAGTATAGTTCTATAAAAAATTAATGACACTCATCAAACAATTATAAAAGTGGATTGAATACTTTTTATGGATGTTAAAATGAAGATATTGAACACTTTAACTAAAACAATGATTTTATGGTTTTAAATTTTTATTCTTCTAAATAATTCAATTTTTTCCTTGTCGTCAAAATGGTTTTTATTTATGTCTCAATATGTTTGTTAATGTTTTAATTTATCTTATGTTTTTTTTGAAAATGCATCTATATCTTGTGTTCTGTCTGGTACATTTAAAAATATTTTAAATATCATTTTTTAAACTGAATAGATTTTATTATATATATGACATGAGTAGTTTATCTTGCTTTCATGAATAATTATTATTGTAATATTTTTATTATATTTAATAATTTTTTTTTCAATAATATGATTTAATTATTATGTGCACAATTTTTAAAATGTTTTTATGATATGGTAATTTTTTAATTCTATTTTTTTTTTGAAAGATTAAATTCAGTTATCAAGAGTTTTATTCATTATATGTTTCTTGTACATTGTTTATTATTGGTTAATACTATTAAATAACATGATATAATGGGTTTATCAACATTATATTTTAATATATGTTGTTTTGAGTCCATTATAACTGAATATATAATGGGCTGTGCCCCATTATAGCCCAATATATAATGGGTTGATCCCATTATAGCACAAAATATGACAGTTGAGCCCCATTATAGATCTCTAGTGAATTTCTTGCTCGAGAAAATGATTTTGACCATATGTTTATTCAATTAGTAAATGTAAATATTAGGGTGACAAGGTAAGGATGCCCCAAATATACTGCATGATTTTTCTATTCATGCTTATGTGTTTTCAATAAATGGGGTTTTAATGGGTTTTCATGATTTAACTAGACTAATGAATTTTTCTCTTTATATCCCTTACACATAATTTTATAATCATACCATTTTTAAAATATTTTTCATATGAAATAATAATGGGTTTGAGAATGGATGAATTCATGAAGATTTTTTAGAAATTTGTCAATGAAATCAGGTTTTATGCATTAATGTTTTATATTTTGGAAGAAAATGGAAACATATTTAGTATTATACTATTTTTATGAATGTGTTTTGTTATATTCGTAAAATTTCTGAATTATATAAATCTCTAAAAATAAGTAATCACAAATAGATAGGTTTAGTCATATCCAAAACTTACATCAACATAAGATAAAACTCAATCTAGACAGACCTCTCATAAGTGTAATAACACCACGAGTCAAGGTATGCAATTTTTACAAAACTCAATGGTTCTATTTTTTGGAAATAATGGAATATGTGTCTCTAATTTCAATTAAATTATAATCCAACAATGATTCTACATAAATGATACTTTTAATGATATTAGGTTTTACTAGCTCATCAATCTATACAACATGATGTTAACCATGACATACTCCTCTAAATAATTCCCCTACCTATATACCTCCTCATTCCCTATGATCATTTATTTACCCAAAAGAATGAAGAATCATACTGGTAATGCTAATACCATCTCTACCAAATATCAATGAATCATTGGTACATTAATGATACCCTTTACTATAATTATTGTTGAAGATACTATAATTGATGTGTTGTTTTCCCCACAATCAAACTACTCTATTGGCTACACTCACTCCCTGATACACAATCAAAATATTTCATATAACTCTATTTAAAGAGTAGATCATATAAACAACCATGATCAAGTTAAATGGGATATTATATCTTAAAAATTGAGATTACGAGAATTTAAATTGATTATATGTATAACTTTAGGATGGAAAATTAATTCACTTATCTCTACTATATATAAAATCATTTAATACTCTATGAAAATTCATTATATCATTCCTTGAAATAGTCATTTAAATGACCTAAACTATCTTATGTACCATGACATATGTCTTTATAGTAATCATATACAGTATTTGTTGAATCTAACTTCACGATACCCTCTCAAATTATAGAACTCTCTACTCATCACTAAATATGATGTTAAGGAAATAACTAGGAAGTCTAAAGAACATTAATATATAACCAATAACATAAGATATAATTATCTAGATAAACAATAACTTTTATTATAAATAAAATAAATTATTTGTAGTTAGAAATAATTTTTATAATTAATCTTTAAAATTATCTTATATTACCATAAACACATTGTAATCTGCAGTATATACTTACAACTACAATCATGAATCATACTGTTTACTGTTTTTTTTTATTTTTCAACCACGATTTTAATTTTTGTTGTTTTTTTTTGTGGTTTTTTAATCAATATTTTTTTTTTATTTTTAATTACTTTTAGAATGTGATTTAATTTACAAATGTTTTATTCTTCCAACACTATGCAATATTAAAATATCGAAGTTAATTATTTGATATTTTTTTCTGTGATACTGATATATGAATTTTTTGGATGAAATAATTTTTTTTCTGAAATGTAGTCATAAAATGGAAATATTGAATTGTTTTGATTAAAAATTGGTTTAACACATATACCATCAAAAGTACTCTCGTACACCCATAAAAGGGGAAAAACATAAATATGAAAAACAAGTGGGTGGAAATTGAGGCTAATATTAATATGTTAGACAATGTATTAATTAATGGAATACAAATCTTGATCATGGGGAATCATAGACATATGGGGAACAATGAGAGGTAACAATAAACCATATGATACCCTAAGTAACTGTTTGGAGAATCTATAAATATGGATAGGACTCCCTATATAACTCCAAATTGATGTTTAATAGGGATGATTGTGCATTGTAGCTTAATATTCTAAGAATCTACCCATCACAAAATGGGGGTTTCTCACATTTATATTAATTTAATATCTTGTGTAGATCATCCATTGATCTACCCGTTGTTCAAGATATTAAATACGCCACAATTCAAATCCCACACCACAAATATAAAGAACTAGTCCCCTATTCTATGGTAAACTAATGTACATATATGGAATATTAGAGGATCGATTACTTTAATATTATTGGAAATTATATACCATGATGACAATACGTGATAAATTTTTAGACACTACTGTTCTACCAACATTATTGATTAATTGTGGGGGAAGAAATAAAACTATATCTGAGATTACTACCCTGCATAAATTCAGTTTTTACAAATGGAACCCCTCAATTCAATGTAGTTTCACACAATCCCAATATCATTGATAGCTCTAATACCTCCTTGAATATAGGCAATGAAACCTCTGTCCTTGATGTGGCCAAAACCACTACCCAATAAACCCACAATTTAAATTGACATGTAATTATTCCTCTATTCCATCTCATGATTTAATCCACCTCAAACAAAATCAATAAAAAACCATGACCTGATGATATTTTGACCTTAACAAAAAATTATCAACCCATCTCTAACTAATCACTTGTTTTATGGACTTTTAAGATGTATTTTAATGAACCCTAAATGTACAAGATCATATTTGATTTATGTAGGGACCTAAAACATAAATAAATTACCTCATTTCAAATAATGGTACATGTGTAGAACAATTAAGGTAGAAGAAATTATTTTAGAAGTATTTTTTTCCACAAATAATCAATTTTATTATGTTTTTAACGTCGATACAACTTATTGGGTATGGAATATTTGTAACGACCTATCTTTTCATGATGATATGGATCATTTTTTTAAACTTTGAACCCTTTAAATATTTATAGTAAACATGAAATAAGGCCTAAGGAAGGTCATAGTGAAAAATTGTGAATATTCAGAGCCTCTAGTATTATAAAATGGGAAAAAGACTGGGCTTCATAGTTTAGATAAAACCATGCCATCCAATGCACAATATTTGTCAAAAGCTGTGAAAGTGATGACAATGAAGACATGAAGGTTGCACTTATTATCTGATACAATGTTCAATGAGCAACAAAATCATGTGATGATGATGAATTTTGGGGCATATCTTTTTTAATGGTTTGTGCAAGGTTAATGACCTTGTTTGTCTAACAGTGCGATTTCACCCCTTATAACAGGGAAATTATAATGCATAGCACATGGTTATCAAACCATGAACATAAAACATGATTCTTTTAGTTTTGAGGTAAAATAACGATTTTCCCTAAACTTAATCATAGAAATCATTTTTTCCACCCACTTCCTCCTACAGTTGATCATTGTATTCATCCACCATTAATCTCAGGGAACCCTCAAGCAAAGCATCATGAAAAATCCTACATGTAGTGTCTGATCATCGATCCATGAGAAACATTGGAACCATAAAGTTAACCTCCCCTATTCTCTTACATACTATCTAAATTTTTTTATGAATTCATCACAAAATTTAGCTGAAAGCTCAATTTTAATATTTGTAAGGTGTTGGAAGATTTCTAAAATATCCTCTATACATATTCAAAAATGAGTGTGAAATCGAGATAGGAGTCACATAATGAGTTGAGGTGTGTGGAAATGGCATTTCCATTTAATTTTAACTAATTCATTGTTACAACATTTTCCTATGTGCCATATTTTTCTTAGAATCTACCTTTATTTTGTTCCTCCATATCAAATGGATCGTTTCACATTAATACATACCTATTGAATATTTTATTTATGTTTATAGGGCATTTATATGATTTTATTGCCACCCCTTTGGTGTTCCAAGTGAAATTTCCCATTATGGACAATTGAATAAATTTTTGGAGCACTATTTAGCCTTTAGCATAGTCTTAAAATGACATTTCCTTTTTTTATATGATTTATATAGGAACCAAAGAACCTATATGGTATTTGGATGAACCAATTTTTATAATTGCCAACATATAATTTTCTTTTTGACAATTGAACTTTTTTATGTGTCCCCCTATGAGATTATTAAAATTAAATTCCATATAAAAAGAGATAAATGTACAAGATTAATTAGGATGACTCGTGTGTGATTGTGGATTCCTATGTAAATTTACTAACTAAAATGAATTAATAATGTAGAATGGATAATACATGATGGATTCTATTTCATTGATATGAATTGTATGTATTATACGAAATTTTTTATAATGGGTGGTATTTCACAACATTTATTGTGATATGATAAATGATTAAATTAAAATGGTAATTAATTATGTTTAATGAAACATGGATGATGATATTCATGAGAGGTATTTCCTCATGCCTTATATTATAAATTATTGAATACTGATAGATGCTATGATACGATAGTAAGGACCTTTTCATCAAAGAGGTATAAAAATCCCTTACATCGGATGTTGAGAATAACGTCTCACTAAATTGAAACTATTAGGATTGTGGGATTTAGACACCATGCCCCTTTCATAGAGTTGTGAAATGATGGATCACATGCTATCCAAAGTGTCATGAATGGTGTATCACAATCTTATTTTGATAAAGGGCATGTAAAACTTTTCCTGAACTTATAGGATTGTGAGATAGGTCATGGATGTCTGTGTTCCACCTCAGTCCATCAATAACTTGTATTCACGTTATATGGAAACTTACCACTACATGTAAAAGGTTCATATAAGTGGATGAAATATATAATTATGTTATATATATTAGTACTATATATATATTTAGTAACTTATCATGCATTCCTCTTGGCTAGGAATTAATGTAGGTAGAACTGTCATGTGTCCTTTAAGAATTGTAGTTGGTGGTTATTTATTTATTATGTTCTGTCTATTATTTCATTATGATTTCACGCCTTTTAGTTAGGAAAAATACATTGATTACATATAGACACTATATGTGGTAGAATATTTAGATTTGTTTCTCACACTATACTAGGGATAACTTTATTTCCATGGAGTTTATCTACCTGCAGGTTTTGATGAGGGAAAATGCCCTGTTTTAGGTTGTTGATATGCTTACCCATATATGGTGCATAATAGTATAGGATCGAGCATGTGATTGAGATACTAGTTGATTACCATTCTATTCTTTTTATATATTTTTCATATCATGACCATATTCTAGTTCCCCTATCCTCTTTTTTATATTAGCATTCCATTTATCAGCTATCAACACCTCCATGGAAGAATTTTAATTTTTATCATTTTTTCAGTTATATAATATTTCACTACAGTATCATTCATTATATTCATATATGATTTGACTATAGTCGTATATTTAATTTAAATCTATTTTTTCAGTCATATAAGAGTATATTGTTTCCCCACTATACCAACTTTACACCTTTGATTATAGTTGGGTACTTCTTGCATATTGGAAGCCATGGTTGAGGTTCTTTGACCCACTATCATGGAAAACATGTTTAGTGGGCCTTAGGAAAAAAATTTACAAATTGGTATCAGATTATTTTTTCCCTTTAAATTACACATTGAAAGTATGACAGGATATTAGGATGTAAAGGGATATAGAATTTACCATGTTCGTGGTCATAGCTAACCCATGTGTAGGGGAACACACAAATTACCTAGAATGGTTAATTTCTATTATTTATAATTCCATTTTAAGTTGATTTGACTTCACCATTGGATGATGCTCATTTTCTCATTTTTTACTATTATTAAGATTGAAATAATATTTTATACTATGTCACGATGAAATGAGGGATTTTAATTATATCATGCATCATAATTAAAAACAATAGGTTAAATCATTCAATAATATTCCATGTCACAACTATTTTCAGTGTGCATTTTCATGTTTCATATTGATTGTTCCATGAATATGTAGTGAATTTTTCTCACTCTTTTTCTATGGAATGGAAAATATAATTGATACTAAAAGTGTCTTCCTTATCATAATTGTGTTTTTAAGAAAAGGAAAAATATGACACCTTATGCAGTTAATTATGAAACTTTGAGACATGTACCATTGGTCTCATTAGACTAGAATGTATTATGATGTGTGTTTTGTAGATTTCATATTTTGGTTTATAAGATATTTTGGCCTTTATGGATCGGGAAATTATAATTTCTCTAATTCATAAATTTAAATATGAATTAAAAGTTTAATTAAAAAAATCAATTGAATATGAGGTATAAAGTTATAAAAACTATCTTATATATATGTATTTAAAATAGGGACTTAGACTCCATCCTCACCATTGTTTTGGGTTGATAGGTGTCTCTCACATTACTATGGCATTTTGTTTCCTTATTCAATCATCTCGACCAGGATTTTTGAGTAGTACATGAGGTGAGGACATTTTTAAAGTATAGTTTTATACCTATCCATGTTTCTTATCTACAATATTTTTAGTTTCATTAATCTTTTTTGATGTGAAAATTTTGAATTGTAGAATCATGCCTAAATGAAATCATCCATTCTCAAGTCCTAAATGTAATTATGGCCATGTACTATAAATGGAGGAACTTGATTGGCTAGTAATTTTTCATTCAGATCCTTTGGTAGCTCTTTACTATTCTTAATATAGTAAAAATACCCAATCCCAACATGGATTCTTATGTATGATTCATTCTGTGTAAAGATTTGTTTGACCTGCCCTGATTATGGAAGAGTTGATTAATGAATTTCTGCAGTAGCATCCCCAATCCTATTTGGGTGATGGAGAACCTAAAGCTATAGAGTAGTAGATTGATGTAATCATTTATATATTCAAGTATATTGATATTCCTCCATATTAGTGTTTCCAGATAGAAACCTATATTCTACATGACTCTGTTAAGAGATGGGGGATTTTATCATCCATGTGGATCAATATAGACATATGATTTTGCATGATTTATACATGATATTATATGTCCAATCCATTCCCCAAACTCAAAGGGTTGAAAGAGGTAAAATATTCATGAATATGAAAAATGGGGTCATGTTTGTCATGTAGTATTATTCTCGATTCACTGAGCTTTAGGGGATCTCTGTTATTCTTGTTGGTGATGATCTTATACATTCTATCCAATTCATGGATGGGTTGGTATAGGCCATCCAATCACAGGCCAATGAATTTAGTTTGACAACCATTTCTAAAATAATCAGCCAAACACTTATTATATGGAATATTGTGAGAGAATATGAGGGTTTGAGTCTGGGATGTTCAGCACCTCGGTATATTAGAACATTTTCTTCTTGGTGAAAAAGACTGTTTGAGGCCACTCACAGAGGCAAAAACAGTTATACCCCATATGATGACAGTTTAGCGATCTATACCCATTGTTGTATACTGGGGAATAAAAAACATAGTGAAAACATGATCTAGTGGAGTGTATATTTTGTTGTTGGATATGTCATATGTAATATATGTTATTGAATTTCATTCTAATGCATAGAGAGAAGGTATATATGCCAACTCATTGGTTATGATGTGGCCAGTATGATCATATTAGCCTAATATCTGGAATACCACCAACAAATCAAGTTAAGGTGGGGGTCATGATAGAGTCAGTTAAAATTAACATCTTCAACACTAGTAGAGTGGTCATGGTTAGGGTAGTAAGGTAATGACCTAGGGTCATGGTTGATGCTAATTACATGAATTTTATCCAAAAATATATGATCAGGTATTCAATACCTCTATAGTTTGAGGTATTATCCATGTAACCTCATCTTCAGTGATTGATTTATTTGACACATGAAAATATCACTCATTTATATTTTGATACTATTATGGGATGTTTGGGTCTTGAGATCAAATTATTTTAATGTTTTATGATCATAAGTACATCCTTAGGTATTAGATTGGAGGGAATCTATTATGTAATGGATTGGACTCTTGATATTAAAAGTTGCCTTTTTCATATAAAATTTCTACATCCTAAATATGTAAGGATTTGACGAAATCATTAGGATAGACTTGTTAGTTGCATGTTGATCCCTCATTGAATGTTAACATTGGAGGGTGATGTTTACAGCACCATAAAGAATTAGGAACATGGGGAAGTGTGAATGTGATGTTAGTGTGAAACGAGAAGGAACCAAGTAGAAATGGTTGGGTAATGAGAAATCTCATATCACCAGTCTTTTCCCTGATGACTAGGGTTTACAAACCCCTACCAATCCTCTTGTAGTGGATCGTTTCAAGGATGTCATTCCGAGTGAAATATCTTTTCTGCCTCTAGTGGTAAGGTGGAGTTTAAAATTTAGATAGTACTAGGAGAAAAACCAAGGACCATCCTTCCTTATAAGATGTAATCAAAGGAACTCCTATATCTCAAGACGAAAATGGGGGATCTATAAAAAAATCATTATACATATAAATACCCATCCTTAAAACATTACTTAATCTTGCATTAAATGAATAATTCACATTGAGGATCTTTTTGGGTTTAGTGTTTTAGAGAATTAGGGCATAACTATTACATCTCAAAGGATTACCAACAAGACACTACTACTAGAACTGATTTTTTCACAACATTAAAAAAATATCCTTAAATAAAACAAGAGTTATTTTCTTGATATAAATCTTCTTTAATAGTTACTTTATCTTACCCTTCCTTATAACCTATGAAAAACATTTCAAAAACTTGGGATGAGAATAAAAAGCTCAGTAGGGGTTATAACATAATGATAAAAAACATTAACCCACTGATAAATAAAAATCAATGAAACCATAACATTCAATCATAACATACCTTATGAAATCATAATATTTATTTATAACTCATAGAAATCATAAGACATAAAGGTAACTTGATGCATTAATAACATTCTTACGTATGGAGTAATCCACATGGTTACGTTTGGAATACCCACCATAGTATATTCCATAAATCTCTTTGGAGAAACCATAGAGTTTAACTCCTTCGTGTTGCCCAATGCATTGGAGAGATATATCAGGCTCACCTGTCCATTTTTTATCACGAAACCACCCGTCTTCATAAACAATTCCCAAGAACTATAACATAATCGTATCACATAAAACATGCATAGTGGAAACATATCATTTCCTCATTGCAATCACAAGATATGAATTCCACAAATTGATGTAGTAAAAATATTATCAAAACCATTATCAATACCAAAATAAAAGAAAATTAAAACATGGTATTTATTTTTCATTTAAAAAAAGTTATGGCTTGTAGAGGAAGCCGAAACTCAAATAATGGTCACGGCAGCCGAGAAGTCATTGTCGATGCATACGTAAGACAAAAACATTCCCTCTTGTCATTTAGTAAAACGCTTCGTATAAAAGACACCTTTTGAATAAAAGTAAATGTCAAAGGGGTTTGTACACCATATAAAATAAAGTTGTGTATAAAACAAAATATGCGACAATGAAATGATATTGAGATGAAGTTCCTTACAAAACGGTATCCTTGGATTAATGATAAATCAATTACATAAATATGTGTGACAAACATAAATACAACCAATATAAGTGGATATTAAGTGTAAAAAAATCAGAGGTCTTCCAGATATATTCACAGCACGACATAATCAACAATTATAGGCTTAACCCAAAGAATTTAAATTGGGATAAGAAGTTCCCTTACTAAAGTTCAACAGACTAACGACGTCATTTTAATATTTAGAAAGTGAGACTATTTGAGATAAAAAGGGTATGTCATCACATGGACATAAAATTTACAGAAATAAGGATATATAAGAACATATCCCAACATATGAAGATGTAAATAGAAAAACCTAACAAAAAGAAGACTTTTAAAAAGAGAGGGGTGAAAGGTTCCTTTACCGATTTGGGTTACTTTCAAAATGTACACCCCATGAAAGAAGGGTAATTTAATGAAGATATAAATACCCATAAATTAAATTATATTTAAAAAAAAAAAAATAATTGGCTCTAAATACACCACACAAAAGGAAATAGTGGAAAATGATCCATGAATCTCACAGAAACAGAAAGTGAGATAAAAAAATCCCTTACGAAAACTCGACAGCCTAATGATGCCACATAAAACTTCAAAAAAAGGATTGAAAATATCAAATAGGGTCTCTCATCATATTAACATAAAATTTTCAGTTAGAGGAATATAAAATAACATTCCCCAACATAAGAAAAATGAGCTTGAAGGAAATGACATAAAAGAGTGTACTTAATAAGAATGGGATATGTATGATCCCTTACCTCAAGTCCGACTTGTCATGTTTATTTCATTATATTACTGAATAATAAACTTTAATCAATTTATAATTACTTAAGGTCCTCCTTTACATATTATTATTCAATTCATATCACATATTATAATTTTATAAAAATTAGATCATTATGTGAGTTCATATCAGACATTTTTGTCGATGTTCGGTACATGAGTCAAAAATGAACTTGTTTAAAAAAATGTCCATGTAGTTATAAGTGAACTATATATATAATATTATTAAGGATTTAAATATCATATATATCAAGTATATATTTATTTTATAGTATTCCATAACATTAGGAGATAAAAAATGAAATGCACCGTTAATGGAGACGGTAGGTCGTACGTACGCATGAATGCTACTTTCATTTCTTTGTCATATTAATGGAATTAAAACTAAATGAGAGATATATATATTGTAATTCCAGAATGATATTCGTCGTTTAGATGTAATATGTATCATATATATTCATTATATATATGTACATACAATAGTACATAACATTTGGAGATAAGAAATGAAATGTACTGTTCATGGAGATGGTAAGCCGTATGTAAGCATGAACGCTAAATTCATTTCTATATCATACTTTAATGGAATGAAAACATAATGATACATAGGTATATTATATTTACAGTATAATATCATATATAATATCATTAACTCCATCCTTTATACATCCCACATATGGAATTAACGATTCAAATCAATTTAAGGGTTCAGTAGTCCGCACTTCCTAAAATGAAATTATAGTGTTTACCCATTTTAGAAAACCATAAAGGTATCGAATATATGATAAATAAATAATCATAAGTAAAAAATAAACATAATATATATATCATATATAAATACAGTTACATCTTAATCGCCACCATGAATGATGATAAATGAAGATTGAACAATCATCATTTCGTGAGGCAGAAATTCGCCACCCACAGAAACATTATGTTCTTTAAACATTATATGGAGGTCTGTATTATTGTAGATCGAATACATATCATAAAAACATACTATTATATTGATTATACTGGTGTTGTTACATATAAATTAATAAAAAGAGTTTAGGGGGTTGGAAAAGAAAAATAAAACAAATGAACATGACAGAAGACATTACCTTCAAATCGGATAACTCTTTTTGATTTGAGCCCAAAGGATACCTTGGAAAGACTTCTACCCAAAGTGATGCTCCTAGGAGTAAGATAGGGATATGTAGAGACAATATGAATAAATTTTGGACGAGACAAGTTCTTGAGAGGTGTTGGTAATTGGGCAGAGGTGGGGGCCTTTTATAAGAGGGAGGAGGGGCACTCTTGGAAAGTCTTGGAATGTTACTTTATTATAAAATGATTTTCGGATATTAAAGGTCCCAGAATGATATATTTAAAGAATAAGGTGATAATGGTTCTAAATCCACCCATATAATAGGTTTTAGACAAGTTTAGGTCTTATATTTTACCTTATCTTTTCATTTTATTTAAATCTTTCATTAATTAGGTAATCACTGCATCATCACGGTGTCATAAATAAATTTATTTATATAATGTCAAAAAATTATTAAAAAAATACCATAATATAGGAAATATTCTTATATTTCCAATGATTATTTATAGTAAAATAGATCATTTATGTAAACGAGATTAAAATTGTTTTACTTAGGATATACAAACCTTTGTTTTATTTCCTTTCATTAAAAAAATAATATGATAAAAAGTCACTATCACACTAATGTGTTTCTATGGGGCCCCAAGGATGGAACAAGGAATCCCAGGGCCGGAAATGACACCACCAAAATCATTAGGACACATTTTGGGGTCATTTTAAATTTTTATGATTTTATTTTATTACCCTTAACTACCCAATTACTAATTAAACACGATAATTAAAGATAATTTCCGTCATTACTATTCATAATGTCCAAAAACAAAAGATTCTTAATTACATAATTTTTACCTTCTGATTCCAAATGTGGAACCCATTTTACCAAATTCATAACACATAAATTGTAGTAATTAATTTAAAGTTAAACCCCGTTGTCAAAACAAAAGACTAGTGTTTATGAAGTAAATTTATCAAAAGATTGACTTGTTTTTACATGCAATTCAAATGTGAAATTACCCCCCAATGAACTAAATTGTATAAAGTGATTAAAAATAATTCAATTATACTAAAAAAACAACTAAAAGGACAAACTAAATATATAAATAAATTGGATGAAAAGGCAGTTTTGAATTAAAATGCTGTATTTTTTACTATTCATTAAAAATGAATATTATCAGAAAAATACCAAAAATAAAAACTAAGCTATATTTGATATTAAAAATTCAAAAATGATGTCCATTTTAAAAAATTCAAAACATATATGTTTCATTACTAAATTATATAGTTAATTCCCGCTGTCAAAATAAATAGCGTGTTTTTAAGAAACAATATCTATCAAAAGATCGACACTTGATTATGTCCATTTTCATTCTAAAATTAATTATAAAGACCACAATTGGATTAAATGGTAAAAATATATTCTAATTAAACTTTAATAGAGTTAAAAATATAAACTAACCATATAATTAAATTAGGTGGCAAAGAATTTTTGAAGTAAAATTCATTTTTTCACTATTCTTTAAAAAATAAACATTGATAGAAAAATACCAAAAATTTATCCAAAGTAAATTTCAATTTCCCAATTCTAAATAATAAGTTTATTTTGACAAATAGGGCTTATAAAATTCTCAAATGTTATATTTAAAAATGTTTCGCAAAAAAGGCGGTAAAACAATCTTTTAAAAATATTAGATTATTTATTCTTAAAATTGGATTAATTTTCATTTTAAGCCTCTAACATTTATTGGATAAATGTAAAAATATTTAACAAACATATTTAATAATTTTTTAGTTAGTTTTATTCATTCACTCCATTACAATGGCTAGACGTTAACTATTATTTAAAAAACATTATCATATTATTAGTGTGCAACATAAGATTTAAAAGAAACTCATTGTTGTGTATTGGGTTCTCCAACGAGCATAGTATTTCCTTTAAAGTAATATTAACATTTTATTCACAAGTATTGATAAATATGAGAATATCATATTATTTATTTACCCGAGATGTTACATCTTTCCTGCCTTTTGGGAATTGCATCCTCGCAATTTTTAAAAAACAATTGTGCTAAAAAACATCATTGAAAGCCTCACATCGGAAAAGGAGTCAATAAACTATTAATTTAAAAGAAATAAATAGAATTACAGAAGTCAACCGAGATAACAGATACTTGGATTCCATGAAAACATGGATATGGAGGGAAAAAACCATCAAATTCTGATGGAGGGTGATTGAAAACATGTTTTGGAGAATGTAAATCAGTAGAAAATCACAAACTTGTGATGGGTTAAACGTCATTTGATTCCCCAGTAGAAAACAATAACAAACCACGTTTTTGTTTTAAGTTACATTTCATTGAGGAATTCATTTATGAGCATAATTAAAACACACAGAAACATGCTTACTTGTCATGTGACTTTCAACTTTTAGTAGATTTCTAACAATAATTCATATTTTCTCCAAACGATGATTATTCGGGATGAATAGTTAACATTAAAAGCACTATAATCAACTTAGATATAATCACTTAACTCATAAAAGATGAAATATGTATTTCCCATGCCTTTAGACGTTAAAAAAACCAAAATTGTTAGTACACGATCAGATAATCCCCAAAAGGACAATCCTTTATAAAAAGAAATGCTACTCTTAGTCTCCAAAATTTGTTAAACATTACCCAAAGTTCAACAAAGACCATTCGATAAAAAATTGTCCATAAAATTTTTCAAAGTAAAACAAAATAATTTTGAAACCAAATTCTCTAAAGGATTTAATCACATAGTCTTCCAAGGTAAATCTTAAAATTTATCTCCAAATAACATTACTTGCTCTTAAAGCCTTATACAAGAAAGTAATTAGCCTAAAAACATATCCTCTATGAAGGTCAATCATTTCCATAGATAACCCAAAATCAAATTACTCTTGATTCATAAAATCATCTAACTAAAAAGATGTTGTCATACTAAAAATGGACTTCACGTAGTCCAATGGTTGGTGATAAATATCAGTCACACATTGGTTGTGGGTTCGATTCCTGCAGCTTGGTCCGACGCGACGGGTTTTCACACAGTCTGCGTGTTGTCCCTTTTTCCAAAACTACATAATTCAAAAAACATTCCCCCAAATGGGATAAAATCATTAAAAATAACGATAACATAATTTAACATCAATTTTATGCCATGCCTTCAATTTTCCATCATATAGTAACCCATAATTACCTCAAAAACAAGGATCAAATAAACCCCAATGGTTACCATTATAATTATTACCTAAAATTCTACATCGAGTTGGTTCTATCGTACATAATGCATTATATAACTCACCAAGGTTCATGTGGTTAATCATGACTCATTGATAGTTGGTTTAGAATAAAAATGTTATTCTTCATTAAATCCACCATTTCATCCAGTCTCTTATTCAGAGAACCACCCCAGTTTCCATCAAACCCAATTTCACTTTAGTTCCAGCTAGATCCATCCATTTACTAAAACCAAAAATATTATTGTGAGTATATTAACAAAATCATCATGTACTAATGAGGAAGATAAACACTAAGATACATTTTTCCATGTTATATCAAACTCATTTCAACTTTGAAAAATATCAATGTCTCTATCTCATATACTAACTGTTGTGGTTATACGTAACATGTCACTTACGCTTTGACAACACTCTAACTTCTAAAGTTATCTAAACCGACCTCTGATACCAAATATAAAGATCTGGACTTAGAGAATTACTTAATCTGTAATTAAATGAATAATTCACAATGAGGATCTTTTTGGGTTTAGAGTTTTAGAGAAATAGGACATAACAATTACATCTCAAAGGAATACAATGTTGACACTACTACTATAACTTATTTTTCACAACAATAAAGAAATTCCATAAATAAAAAAAGAGTTTTTTTATTGATATAAATCTTCTTTAATACTTCCTTTCTCATACCCTTTCTTATAACCTATGAAAAACATTTCCAAAACATGGGATGAGCATAAAAAATCTCAGTAAGGGTTATAACATAATGAAAGGAAACTTTAACCCACCGATAAATACAAATCAATGAAACCATAACATTAAATCATAACATATAGTCTGAAATCATATTATTTATGTATTACTCATAGAAATCATAAGACATAAAGGTAACTTGAGGCTTTCATAACATTCTTATATATGGAGTAACCCTCATGGTGACGTTTGGAATACCCATCACAGTATATTCCCTAAATATCTTCGGAGAAACCTTAGCGTTTATCTCCTTCCCATTACCCAATGCATTGGTGATCTATATCGGGATCACCCGCCATTAGTTTATCATGGAACCACTTGTCTTCATAAACAATTCCCATGAACCATAACATAATCGTATCACATAAAACATGCATAAAAGAAACATAACATTTACACATTTCAATCACAAGAAAACAATACAACACATTGATATATTCCAAACATTATCAAAACCATTTTCAATACCAAAATAAATGAAAATTAAAACATGGTTTTTATTTTTCCATTAAAAATAGTTGTAGCTTTTAGAGGAAGCAAAAACTCAAATAATGGTGACGGTGGCAGAGAAGTCGTTGTCGCCGCATACGTAAGACAAAAACATTCCCTTTTGTTGTTTAGTAAAACACTTCTTATAAAAAGATTCTTTTCAATAAAAGTAAAAGTAAAAGGGGTTTTCTACACCATATAATAGAAAGTTGTGTATAAAACAAAATATGCCTCAATGAAAGGAGATTGAGATGAAGTCTCATACAAAGAAGGTATCCTTAGATTAAGGATAAATCAATTACATAAATAAGTGTGACAAACATGAATACACCGAATATAAGTGGATATTAAGTGTAAAACAATCAGACATCATTAACACATATTCATAGAATGACATAATCTAGAAGTAGGGGTTTAACCCAATGAATCGAAATTTGGTTAAGAAGTTCCCTTACAGAAATTTGACAGCCTAACGACGTCACATTAAAATTCAGAAAATGAGATGATGATAGATAAAAATGGTATCTCATAACTTCGAAAAAACATTTATAGAAATAAGGATATATAAGAACATATCCTAACATAAGAACATCTATATTAAAAGACCTAACAAAAATAAGTCTTTTGAAAAGAAGAAGGTGAAAGGTTCCGTTACCGATTTGGGTAACATTTGAAACGTACACCCCATGAAAGAAGGGTCATTAAATGAAGATATATATACCCATTAATTAAAGTATATTAAACAAAGAATAAAATAATGGTTATTAAATACTCTATACAAAAGTAAATAGTGGAAAATGTAGCATGAATGTCACATGAACACAAAATGAGATAAAAAATTCCTTTACAAAAACTCTGCAGCCTAACGATGCCACTTAAAAATTACAAAAACATTTGATTGATAAGATCAAATAGGGTATCTCATTATATGAACATAAAATTTAAAGTAAGAGGAATATAATATAACATCCCCCAATATAAGAAAAATGAGCTTAAAGGAAATGACATAAAAGAGAGTACATAAAAAGAATGAGAGAGGTAGGATCACATACCTCAAGTTCGACTTGTCTTGTTTGTTTCTTTGTATTCCTGAATAATAAACATTTGTCAATTTAAAATTTCTTAAGGAAATTCTTTAATGTTTATTATTCAATTAATATACCATATTATATAGTTATAATAATTATAGAATTATGTGGGCTCATATCAGACATTTTTGTCGATGTTCGGTACATGAGTCAAAAATGAATTTGTTTAAAAAGAATTTCCCATGTAGTTATAAGTAAAGCATATCCAAAATAGTATTTATGATTTAAATATCTTATATAAATCCAGTATATATTCATTTTATACTATTCCAAAACGTTTGGAGATAAAAAATGAAACGCACCATTCATGGAGACGGTAAGTCGTATGTACGCATGAACACTACTTTCATTTCGTTTTCTTATTAATGGAATTAAAACTAAATGAGAAATATATATATTATAATTCCTGAATGATATTCAACATTTAGATGTAATATATATCATTAATATTCATTATATATATGTACTTATAATATTACATAAATTTTGGAGATAATAAATGAAATGTACCGTTGTGGACCCGTGTTGTTTTTTGTTTTTTCATTTGGTTTGCTATTTTTCCTTTATTCCCTTAAAATGAATAAATATATAATATTGGATGGATGGAGACGGTATTCCGTACGTACGCATGAACGCCACTTTCAATTATATTTCATCCATTAATGTACTGAAAACATAATGATACATAGGTATATTATAATTACAGTATAATATCATATATAATATCATTATTTATATCCTTTATACATCCCACATATGGTATTAATGATTCAACTAACTTTGAGGGGGCGGTATTCTGCACTTCCTAAAATGAAATTATCGCGTTTACCCATTTTGGAAACCATAAAGGTAAGGAATAAATGAAAAATACAGTAGCATAAGGAGGCCTGTATGAGTGTAGATCTAATAATTATCATAAAAACATCCTAGTATATTTAAGAGGAAGATACTGGTGTTGTTACAAAATAAAGTAATGAAAAGATTTTACAGGGTTGGAGATGCAAAATAAAACAAAAAAACATTAGAGAAGACATTACCTTCAAATCGGATTACTCTTTTTGATTTGAGACCAATGGATTTTTGGGAAATACTTCTGCCCAAAGTGAGGCTTCTAGGAGTAATAGAGGGATGGGGAGAGACAATATGAGAAGTGGTTGGACGATCCAAGGGCTTGAGAGGTGTGGGTAAGGGGTAGAGGTGGGGGCCTTTTATAAGATGGAGGAGGGGCACTTTTGGAAAGTCTTGGAATGTTGCTTTATTATAAAATGAGTTTCGGATTTTAAAGGTCCCAAAATGATACATTTTGAGGATAAGGTGATAAGGGTTCTAAATCCACCCATATAATATTTTTTATACAAGTTTATGTCTTAGATTTTTCCTTATCATTTCATTTTATTAAAATCGTTTATTAATGAGGTAATCACTGCATCATCATGGTGTCATAAATAAATTTATTTATTTAATTTCTAAATATTTTAAAAAAATTACCATCATTTAGTAAATATTTTTTGATTTCCAGTTACTATTTATAGTCAAATAGATCGTTTTTTAAATTAAATTAAAATTATTTTACTTAGGATATAAAAACCTTTGTTATATTACCTTTCTTTAAAAAAAATAATATGATAAAAAGTCACTATCACACTAATTTTATACCATGGGGCCCCAAAGTTGGAAAAAGGAATCCCATGGTCGGACATGAAATCAAAAAACGAATTAATACACATGTTGGTGTCATTTTTTATTTTGATGATATTATTTTATTACCCTTAACTACCCGATTAATAATTAAACACGATATTTAATGATAATTACCGTCGTTACTATTAATAATGTCCAAAAACAAAAGATTACTAATAACATAATTTGGACCTTATGATTCCAAATATGGAACCTATTTTACAAAATTCAGAACACAGAAATAGTATTAATTAATTTAAAAGTAAATCTTGTTGTCAAAACAAATGATAGGTTTTTAAGAAGTAAATTTATCAAAAGATATACTTGTTTTTACATCCAATTGAGATGTGAAATTACTTCCAATGAACAAAATTGTATTAAGTGATTAAAAAATAATTTAATTATACTTTAAAAACAATTAAAATGACAATGTAACTATATAAATAAATTGGATGAAAAGGCAGTTTTGAATTAAAATGCAGTATTTTTTACTATTCATTAAAAAAATAATAAATTTCAGAAAAATACAAAAAATTCATCCAAAGATATATATGATATAAAAAATTAAAAAATGGTGTCCTTTTTACCAAATTCAAAACATATATTTTTCATTAATAAATTATATAGTTAATTCCTGGGGTCAAAACAAATAGCGTGTTTTTAAGACACACTATCTATCAAAAGATTGGCACTTGTTTATGTCCATTTTTAAAATAAAATTAATTATAATGACCACTATTGGATAAAATGGAAAAAATATATAATCTAATTACACTTTAAAACAATTTAAAGGATAATCTAACCATATAATTAAATTATATGAAAAGGAAATTTTGATGTAAAATGTAGTATTTTTCACTATTCATTAAAAAATGAACATTGTAAGAAAAATAAGAAAACATTTTCCGATTTGAATTTCAATGTCCCAATTATATTTAATAACATTATATTTAATAATAGAGAATATAAAATTTTCAAAAGTTAGATTTTAAATATGTTCGACAACAAAAGGCGGTAAAACACTCTTTTAAAAATATTAGAGTATTTATTCTTAATGTTTGATTCATTTTCATTTTAATCCTCTAACATTTATTGGATAAATGTAAAAATATTTAACAAACATATGAAATCATTTTTTAATTAGTTCAATTCATTACCTCCATTACAATGGCTTTACGGTAACTATTATTTCAAATAAAATTATTATTTTATTATTGTGCAACGTAAGATTTCAAAGAAACTCTTTGTTGTGTATTGGGTACACCATCGAGAATACAAGTTAATTTTAAGTAATATTAACATTTTATTCACAAATATTGATAAATATGAGAATGTAAAATTCTTTATTTACCTGGGTTGTTACAATACACCCTAGAAGTTCTCTCTGGGGTTCACCAACACATTTTTCTAAGAATGGTGATAGTAATATCAGGATCTGTGTGGAAAACCATTGATTTAATTCCATCCTAATAAATAATATGTATCCACATCCTATAATAAAATACCTCTTTTATAATCTCAAAGTAGAAATGTTGTTCTCAATAATAGATTTGTGGCCATGATATAACCCAGGGGAGTTAGGTCCTCAAACATACATCACAAAACATTTAAGAGTAGGCATGGTCTATATAAGGATCTGTTCTAGCCATTTAGACTCACAATAGATCATTTGGTCTTTATGATTCCTATGAATTGGGTTTTCCACTTGTATTTGGTTTCATTTGTGGTAGCCTTTATATGATATATTGGTGTATTCATTCTCCATAAATTACCATTAAACCATTATTATGATCCTTCTGAACACATTGAGTTGTCATTATCTCTCTGGTATGATTAGTAAATTCCACTATTTAATTGAATAATTCCACTTTCTAGGTTACAATATACCTTTTTTAGAGTTTGTGTAGACCCATAAAAAGTGAGAGTTATATTTTCCCTAAAGTATCACAAGAATGTATTCTACATTAAGTGTTTCATGTTGATTTAATTATATTATAGTAAATTCATAAATGGATTATCATATTCTACGGTGCCCCTTGTTGGAATGATAAATAACTTTTTTAAGTTCAAACTTTCTTAATATTGTCATGCAACCTTTTTAGAGTTGAAGGGATATTTGACTTCAACGTCGATAATGATTCAGCCAGATCCATGCATGACTGAAATAGTAAATAGTGATGCATTATGAATCATCCATGGATCTATTCTGATTCAGTATTATTGAGACATCTCATATAGGTCTCATTAGTTTTTGACTCACGATCAGAATTATCTGATGCATGAACTTTTGATTTATGTTGGTGTGTTTGGCTTTATCTATTGAATACAATATTTTCATGGAGAACATTATGTGGTACTAAATGACCACAAAATCAACAAATACAACATTGCACTGTGAGTTACAAATATCAGGTTGCACATGTTGGTTTATTAACAAGTGTGTTTTGATTTTGAGCATTCCTACAAGTCTGGAAAAATGAAAATTTTTTAATTATTCTTTATGACGGAAGGCTCAGAAAAATGAGGTTCAATAGTCTTGTGATCAATGGTATATTATGGAATTATTCATAAAAAATCATATAGAAGTTTAATAGGAAGATGTTTAGACTATCATATCGGTCATAGCAGTGACTTCAACTATTATATAATGGAAAATAATTATATATTTAAATGATCCCAAAGGCCTTGTCCCATGAGAAACCATTACACCTGATGATGCATATTCAGGTTGGATCGTGGATTCGGATGACACCTATGTATTTCATGGATGTGTATGGGTACCAAATGACATCATAAAGAAGATGATGTAGGAATTTATTTCCTAAAAAAGGGATGTTCACCCTTGTGTCACCAAAATGTATCGAGATCTATGGTGAATGTATTGGTTTCTTGGTATGAAACATGATAATGTCATCTTTATCCATTGTGTTCCACCTAAAAGTAGGTGAAGGAAGAGAATCACCATCTGGTAAGTATTGTATAGTCATTTTCCCATCATGAGTGGAAATGGGATGATGATTCGATGGATTTCATAGATGGTCTACCAAGATCACCTCGAGTAGATGATACAGTGTGGGATGTCAATGGAAATCTAATGATGGTCTCAAAATTCATACCTATGCAATATAATTTCTCAGTGATGAGGTTATAATTTTGTACATAAGGTAGAATTTACATCATCATGGGGACATCATTCTATAATTTCTATTTGAGGTTTTCATTTCATGTCTTGGTTCTGGAAGGGGTTTTTGAATCCCTTGGTTATGCATGCACATTTGAGAACAGTCTATCACCCAAAAACTGATGGATATATTTTTAGTGTACTAATCATGTGCTAGATTAAATTTTCATGGAATGTGTCTATGACTTAGTGGGTTCCTTGGAGAAACACATTTTCTGTGTTGAGTTCACTTTTAATATTATCTTTCAAGATACCATGTGGATGGCTCCTTATGAAGACTTACAGAGTAGTACATTTATCTCACCAATATGCTAGTTGGAGGTTGGGGAGGAATACATTCATGTAAAATGTCCTATGAATGATACTAAATAGTTGTTCCAACAGATCAAGAAGAAAAATATGACATCTTATTCAAAATAATAGTTGTTTATCAAAACAAACCAATGACATATCGAGTTTGAGGCCGGAGACCAAGTTTTCTTACGAGTCTCACCTAGGATAGGGAATATAAATAATTCTATTAATGATGAGCTCTTACTATGGTTAATTATACCATTTAGGGTTTTGAAATTGATCAAACCTATGTCTTACAATTTTTTATTTTATGATAAATTCAATTCCATACATAATGTATTGCACTAATATCAGCAAAGCTGATACAATGAAATCACCTCACATGTCTACAACCATTGTGAGGTTAAATTGAATGTATTTGAATACATTGAATATTTTCTGTGAATATTGTTGATCTGTATATAGATACACTCCATGGTAGTTCATTTCCTTTGTTATAGGTTCTATGACATCACAACCATGTACAAGATGAGACATAGGAACCATAACCTGATATATGATCTTAGTGTCTTTAGTTATTCTCTAAAAATAACTCTTTACACACAAAATGGAATCTCCAGCAGATGTTTCATTAATATTGTGAGGTTTTGACAACCCATATGGTCATGAAGGTATAGATCATTTGTTTTTCAATTTGAAATTTTTTTAGTCATGCTTAATGTGAACTATTTCGTATGGAACATCCTAATATTTTCCAATGTTTGTTTAGAACATGGATTTAATGAAAATGGGAAACATACATGGCCACACAGTTTAAGTATGATAATTTAGTACAAATAAGAATGTTTTCTAAAAGCATGCTCTGGAATAAAGTGGGGATATATAGGCCACATGATTGGTTTGATACCGTGGAACCTGAGGTGTATTGTCATGTGGTGTTGTATAATTTTTATGAGGGATCTATTTTTTATGGTACGCACAAGGTTATTAAAAAACATGTGTCTATCAATGCATTGTGAACCCTTATAGAAGTCGTGTGTACATAGTTTTCACACTGTTTGAAAACCATGTGTGATAACTATGGGCCGTTATTTATTGATGTGAAATTTCAATTATTCCCCTTATACTAACATAAAACATTTTTCCACCATATTTCTCCAGTAGATAATAATTTTTTTCCTCTAAATTTATGCAAAATAACCCCTTATACTAGGCATAAGTATTACTATCACATATAGGGTTTTATCAGAGAACAATAAGAAGCATTGGAATAGTCTTAGTAGTCTCTCATTATCTCTTACCTCCTATCTATGATTTTTTCTGAATCCATCATGCTATATATGCTCTTTTCAAATCCCATGAAATTATAGTCCTTGGATAATTTATATCATTTCAACCAACCTACAATGAATATAATTTTGATATCAAGCGTGGAATCATCTATGACCATGAGGTTGATGGTCACTTCATTTTCCATATGAGTTTTATTGCATTTTATATGCACTAATATTATGCTTGGTGACATTCACTAAGAATACAATTTTATTTTGTTTATTTATATAAAATTGATCCATTCACCATAATATATGTCTATTGAATATTTTTTTGGTAGTTTAGAGGACCGTTAACTCATCTATGGCCACCCTTGAGATGTTCCAATTGAAATTGTCTGATATGGATAATTCAGAAAATAGTTCGAAACACCTTTTTCCATACTGATTGATCTTAAAATAAAATTTTCATTATTATATGAATGCTTATAGGACCAATGGAACGTATTATGTATTGGGATGATCCTATGATTGGAAATTTCTATATAGGTGATTACCTATTTGATCAATGAACCTTTCTAACGACAGCCCTTCGAGATTTTAAAATTAAAATTCCATGAAATATGAATGAAATGGATCAGATTACAGAGGATAGATAATTCATGATTATGGAATACATTAAATAAATTTTCTCTTTGAAATGGATTATTAATCTATAATGTATTGTACATGATGAAATACAATCTAAATAAGAAAAGAATGTTTTATATGAAATGGTTTATAAAGGGTTGTTAGATCACACAATTTATTATGAACTTTTAAAAGAATACATCAAAATGGTAATGCTTTGTATGTAATGGAACATGGATAATGAGATGTATGATCAGTATTTATTCATGCATTATATTATAAATCATTACTCCCTAATAGTTGATTTGACACGATGAATGGTATTATTAAGGATTGCAGTATCATGCTCTCATACATCAGGTGTTGAGTACGACAAATCACACCATTTACATTATTAGGATAATTGTATTTTTATCCATGTCCTATATTAAATTGATGTTATTATGGATCACTCTCCATCCTGAGTGTCGTTCGTGACATCTAAAACTCGTATTGCGATTTAGGTAACATACCCTATTGCGTGTGCTTATAGGCTTATAATATTTGTCATGGATGCTTGAGTTACTCTCAGGCCTAGAAAGAACTAGTATAATAGGTATATGGCCACTTACGTCTGCTTGTACATGGTTCAAATATGTGGATTAAATATATAGATAATATATATATATATATATTAATATAAAAAATATATAATACATGATTATAAATACCTCTCAATTAGTTTACATAGAAGGTATATTTGTCAGATGTCCTATAGGAACCTAGCCAGCTGATTAAATATTAATTCAGTTCTTCAAATTCATTCATTATGACTTCACACTATTTATTTGTGATCACTACATGCATTATGGGTACACATTTTAGGTTGTGGCATACTGAGAGTTTTATAGTGCACACTACATATGATTTCTTTGGTACCCAAGAACATGTCTTTTTTGTAAGTATTAACAATGGAAAATGACGAAATATTGGTTGTTGATATACTTACCTATATATCATGTATATGAATAAGAGTTTGAGAATATGACCTATACGGTTTTGGATCACATTTTTGTTCTATTTTTTACATTTTATAGAATGATTTTAAATTTTTCCCAAATTTTATTTTTTATCATCATGCCATTAATCATGTAATGACAATTATATAAGGGTTCTTATATAACTAATAGTTGTTTTATTATTTCATATTTCATGTATTTTTCATTCAGTCTATTCAAATAGGCTTCAACTAATAATATGTTTAAATTTTCTATGTTTTTCCACTCTAACTAGAGGGTGTAGTCACCCAATAGTACCATATTCACACCCTCACTTTTAGTTGAAATCCTCTAGCTGGGGGGAGGTGAACTTGATTCTATGCCACCAACAGGCTAGGGGAACTTTTTTAGTGGACCACAGGTCAGGACGTTACCATTTCAAGCTCACACATGATTAACCCCTAAATGTGTAGAATAATTTGGTACCAAAAGTAACTTTAGAGGAGTTGAAGGAGATAAATAAACTTGTTTACATCAAACACTAGAGAGTGAATTTGGAAGGAATCAAGATATTTACTAGATATAGAGGGATACATTGATAGAAAGGGGTTACATTATTCAATAATTATTTCATATGGTCACTTATTCAATCCATTTTAATTCATTTTGACTATATAGAACACATACCAGATAAGAGTCATTTAATATAATTCATTCATCCCATGAAATGGAGGTAACATGATGCTCGAGGAAATAGAGGTTGAATTTCATATATGAGGGGGATCATCTACTTGTATCTTAATATATATATTTTTTTTAATGATTATCGAGACCCCAATGTGGGGTGATAGATTATTTTATCATTTAATGTTATGTATGACATTTGGAAAATGTATTTTTTATTTTCCACTACTTCATACTTAATGCTCTTAATTGGAAGGTAGTTGTTTATAAAATATAAGAAACATGATGAGATAATGATAATTGATTAATGATCCATGAACATAAGTAATTATCATAGAACCAAAATTCAAGAAATATCATGGGATATTATAAAATCATAGTCATAGAATTTTCAAATAAACAACGTTTTCCAAATGTAACAGAGACCTCTTTAGGGATCAAAAATTAACTTGTATGTCCCAAGGTACATGTAGAGTGGATCATAGAGAGTTATCGATGCTTTATATTCACTTATATTAGTTAATTTACTTGAAATTTATCATGATTATGATTACTAAAATATTTATTCCTCAGTATGAAAATTTAGGTAAAATCAATATTATTATTTTCAATTTCCTCTTACCAGAACATATCCAAAAACACATAAATATAGAAATATTTAAAATATTATTCTTATATCATGGATATATGATCCAAACACACCCATTCATAAATATATTTACACTTATCACATATATATATTATATAAAGAATCCTCACCATATCATCATGCACGTGACATTGTACAAATTAGTATATGATGTCACATTTTATATATTAAAAATTATATTTTATTCATAAGAATGGTTGATTTATAAATTTATATAAATATATTTTTATTAAAACAAATTAACGGAAAAAATAAAATTGTTTATTTATTTATTTTAAAACAATTTCACACTCATCGGAATTTAATTACAAGAATCTTCAATTATAGGTAAATTTTGAGTGAAAAGGGGCCTACAATATCCACCATTGTGCCACTAAATTTATTATATAATGAAACCTTAAATGTGAAAGTAATATCTATATAAAACATGGAATGTGAAAAAATTCTCCCTACTAAATGGGTAAACATGGTTGGATATAAACAATTAATGGTGTAAATTTTAAATTACAACCTGGTTCCATAAATAAATTTAGACTTTGAAATTCTCAAACTTCAAGTTAATAAACCAAAAATTCTTCTCTCACAAAAATTTGAGGGTGAATGTTGTCAATAACCCTCAAATGGACCATTACAAAAAATCAAAGGAGCACTAATATTGTATGCAAAAATATTAATTAACGTGTTAATCATGTTATTCCACATATTCTCCCTTTATGGATTAACAGAGGGTGAGCTCATTGGGGAGTTAACAAATAAATATTTAAATATTGAGGTAATGAATAGTTATTCCAAATGGATGAAGATCGCTAAAAAACTCAGGATTTTTTAAAGGGATAAATTAATAGGAAATATATTAAAATTGAGAAAAAGAAGAAGGATATGAGAAAAAACAGAATCATTATTCATTGAGAAAGGGATAAAATTTATAGGTATTGGGGTAGATATCATTAATACTATCAGAATACCCCACCCAAAAAAATTCTCTCTCATTGATCATATTAATAATTTAAGATTCTCCCTTTTTATAGACCAAAACATTTTCTCATGTTTCTATAGGTTATTTTGGAAATAATAATTCCATGGAATTATAAATATATTGTAAAATTATTTCCATGAATAAATTGTACAAGTTTATGATAATTAATGATTAATTTTTAGAAGATTTCGTGGAAATTAATAGCATTCACTCATAACATGTTACAGATCATGTTTAATTGAGTGGATTGATGTAAAATACTCCAGTAATAAATAGTAATACCACTCATATGATGTGTATGGGTAGATCCCAATTATGAATTGGATTTATATAATTTTAGAAATAATATCACAATTTAAAAGTGAGGCATTCCACATTGGATGATTTTAATCAAGGATTACAAAAATGATAGATTCTCACAACCACATGATCTAGCTTATAGATTTCAAAATGACTCGTATATGAAGGATAAATAAATATTTTTGTTATTTATTATTCTATAATATCTGAAAAAAAATTATTTATTAATTTATATAATTATAAGAATTCTATCAATTTTGGGAATTAATAATAAATAATTCTTTGGGATTGATTTACGACCTCGATGTTGTTTTAATTATCGAATTAAAAAAGTAATTTTTTCTGATTCATTCATCAGGGTATACACATCTGTCTATGGAGGACACTTAATTGTTTCAAAACATTCCCTCTTTCTAATGGTAGGCGACATCCATTCCTTATTTAGTGACGTTTGGTCCTTGATCGAAACTGGATGATGGGATGTCGGTTCTTCCTTATATGGATTCCTCCTCAGAACTCTTCATCTAGTCCGGGTCTCCCTTATAGACATAAGATGATGTTTGGGAATCTCATTCGCAGTACCATATCATTGTGGACCCCAGTTAATTACACTGCTTCTATCTAGATATTCCACAGGGTCTTAACAGGGAAGAAAACTTTGGTCAGAGTAGACGGTAACATCAGGCATGTCGGGGCATATATGGATTCGTGGACATTGGGGAACCTATACTCTTCCTCATAAGAGGGATTCTCAATGTTGTTGAAGGTGAGGCATCCCATGTTATTCATGAGGTATCTTATATCATAGGCATGTATCTTGTGTTTTCCTCAACATCTCATGCATAGTATGGGTTATGTAACTAGGATAATGTATTGAGGATATGGTTAGGCCAATGTCATGTGATACACGGTTTTCCCTCATTTTTAACTTGAGGTAGGTCACGTGTTTAACATCTTACGAAGACATAATGGGAATTATCTGAACCTCCCACAGATTCAGATCATACCGGTACATCCGTAGGAGGGAGCACCATGAGTGTTTACATATCCAAGGTTGTTTGTCCTATATTGGGAAGGTACCACACCATTAATGTTGATCAGGACACCATTAAGGGTAGGTCAGAAAGAGTTCTCCCAATAATGAGAGACACAAAGGTTTACCATTTGATGGTACTGAACCTCGTGGATGTTTCCTAAATTTCCAGGGTAGATAACAGGTATCAAAACCAACTTTTTTTGAAGGGGTGATGATTCGGGGTGTATAAAAAGGAAAACGACCCAGAGACATGCTAGTGATTACGTGTGGATTACATCCTAGGTACAACTAGGAGTAGAGAGGGGGGGGGATGAAAAGACCCCACTGGGATGTGGAGGCCTAGGTAAGAAACAAGATGGATGATGGATAATTGAATGAAGTGGAGGGATAATAAGATAGAACCAATGTGAGTACAATGATGATATTGTGTTTGAGCCTTGAAAAGACTTCTACGTATACGCGTGGCATTGAATCAAAGTCCAGAATGTTTGATGGGATGATGGGACACTTGAGGGGGTATCCAATGATAACGGAGGCATGTATGTGTCCCATATGAATTAGAACGTCCAGGTGGGAGAATTGACATCATCTCACCGCTGGGTGGGGTTCTCAAAAGAATACCGTCCATTGGGGATACAACGGCTTACCATTGTTTGGGATTGATCCTCAAGTAGGCGTCATAAGTACCATGTTTGGGTAGCAGGGATCAAACCCATGTAATTAAAATGAGGTGTTGGTAAACTGAATTGAAGTTGGTCAAGACCAATGGATGTTGGCATTTGAACTTAGGGAGGGTTACTACATACCATTCCATTGCAATGATCAAAGACCGCAAAGTTCGGATGGTGCTCGTGTTCTGACGTGAAGGGGGTCGGGACCATTGGTTATTGGTCTAGAACCTCATAGAGGCTTCTTATGTACCTTTACATGACTATGATAAATGTATTCATAGTTCGTATGGTGATGATGAATCGACATGAAGGGGAGTCGAGACCAATGGGTGTTGGGATTGATCATCTCGAAGGCTTCCTACATACCTTTCCATGAGAAAGATCAATTTCCACGTAGTCCATGATGGGTTTTTGAACTGACGTGAAGGGTGTTGGAACCAATGGGTGCCGTGATGGAACCATAAGAAGGATTCCTAGGTACATTGCCTTAGAAAAGTTCAAATTCCGCGTATTTTGGGACGTTTTTTGGTGAACCGATGTGAATGGGGTCGGGACCAATGGTTATTGGGATTGAACCTCAAGGAGGCTTCTTAAGTACATTTCCTTGGCAAAGATAAATGTCCACATAGTTCGGGATGGTGTCGGTAAACCGATTTGACGGGGGTCGAAACTAATGGTTCTTGATCTTGAACCTCATGGAGACTTCCTACGTACCTTAACATGACAAGGATAAATTTCCACAATGTTCGGATGGTGTGGGTGAACCGACATGGAGGGTTTCAAGACCAATGGTTATAGGGATTGAACCTAAGGGAGGCTTCCTACATAAATTTCCTTGAAAAGGATCAATGTCCATGTTGTTTGAGATGGTTTTGGTGAACTGACATGAAGGGGGTCGGGACCCATTGTAGCTGGGCTTGAACCATGGGTATGCTTCCTATGTAGCTTAACCTGGAAATGAACAATGTCCCCATAGTTCAGGATGTAATTTGGTGAACCGACATGAAGTGGTCAGGAAAAATGGTTGTTGGGCTTGAACCTCATGGATGATTTTTACGTACCTTTCCATGACATGGATCAAAGTCCATGTAGTTCATGATGGTGTTTGGGGAACCAACGTGAAGTGGTTGGGCCTAATTGTTGTTGGGATTGAACTTCATGGAGGAATCATAAGTAGCTTTCTTTGGCATGGATCGAAGTCCTTGTAGTTCTGGATAGGTTATGGGCTTACACTAGAGGGAGGACTAGAATGGATTTCATTTTTGAATCTTACTCTAAGCCGACATGAGTGATTCTTAGTGTGAGAAATATGATGAAAAAAATACATGACAATCGTGGTGAAAAGGTGTGGCGAAGAAAGATGGTGAATGGGGTTATGAAGGGAAGTAGCCTATCTGCCATTACGAAGCAGCAACAGTGAATGGGACATAGACATGGAAGCTCCAGATTGCCGCTATGGAGTGAAAATGGTGAATGTGGCTTACACATGGAAGCTGTTGGGGTGCCTCTATAGAGCAGAAACAATGAATGGGTCTTATGCATTGATGCTTCCAGGGTGCCACTAAATTAAAACAATGGTGAATGGGGTCTTACTCATGGATGTTGTCTAGGTGCCTCTATGGAGCAGCAATGGTGAATGGGACTTACATAAAAAAGTTTCATGGGTGCGGCTATGGAGCGGAAATGGTGAATGGGGCTTACACAAGGACGTTGCCCGGGAGACGCTATGGAGCGACAATGGTGAATGCGGCTTACACATGGAAGCTACCTGGGTGTCTTCCTCGTCTATAGTCATGAGGGAATCTCAACTCTCTAGTGGGTTAATGTATATAATTAATGTCTACACTTATTTTATAGTTCCAAAGATGGATAATGACAAGGGCATTGGAATCAGTCTGAATAATGGTAGATGAAAAGTGTGAATCACTATCCTGACATTCAGAATGCAATGATGGTGGCCTGGATATGGAGGATAATTGTAGACTGTGTTTGAAACACACCATCCATACCACATTAGCCAAAAATGTGGATAAAAATATGAGGGTCGGCTGCTGACTATGTTCGAAACACAGGACCTAACTCAAATTGTCGTCCAAAGTCTTCTTGGGAATTGGCCAAGGATGGTAAGTGAGCTGAAGCAGTGTTGGACAATGACGTTCGGGGGTCCCTTCAGACATGGAAGATTATGATGATCTGAATGATGGAAACACAATGCATGAGGTGGAGTGATGGAATGTTTCAACTGATTCCATGTCTCTTGAAAATATGGAATTATAATCATGGAATGAGGTATCATATACTTTTCAAAGAAGACATATCTTTTTTGGAACAAGTGGAATCCTATTATTGAATTATAGGGCTTTATATAGCATAATGTCATGTAGAGAGGACTATTGGAATCATATTCTCAGAGTATAAGGAATCTATAGTTTGGAGTAAGAGGCATCATATTTTTGTCACAAAGGGAGTACTAT
Source organism: Viscum album (assembly GCA_963277665.1). NCBI lineage: Eukaryota > Viridiplantae > Streptophyta > Magnoliopsida > Santalales > Viscaceae > Viscum > Viscum album. The sequence goes on from OY728136.1 coordinate 410,281,678, forward strand.
AGATTATAGACATGTAGAGAGGAATATATGCATTGTATTTTTGGTTTATTAGGCATCTTTTGTTTTTAGAAAGAGGCATCATATACATTCCACATAGGGTGCACTAAAATTTATAATCATGTAGAGAGGAAAATTGGCATATAATGCTTGGTGAATAAGGCGTGTCTTTTTTGGGAAAGAGGCATCTCATATTTGTCATATATGGTTTACTACTATGAATTGTCGTGTAGAGAGGATTATTGACATCGTATGCTTCGCGCATAAAGAATCTCTTGTTTAGGGAAAGATGTATCTCATATTTATCATATAAGGTGTACTATAATATATAGTTATGAAAATAGGACTATTGGCATCTTATTCTTAGGGAATAATGCATCTCTTATTTGGAGAAAAAGGCTTCTCATATTAATCATATAAGGTGTACTTCAATTTATAGTCATGTATATAAGAATATTGGCATGTTATTTTTGGCACATAAGGCACCTCTTATTTGGAGAAATCAGAATCTCGTATTTGTCTTATATGGTTTACTATAGTTTAGAGTCATATAGATAGAAATATTATCCATTAGGAACCATGAAATTGTTGGTGTTGGGACTTACGCAAGAGCAACCATTTTTAGTTCATCCTAGCATAGGATCCAAATGATAGGGTTTGGAGGAGTTGCTTGAGGAATAGTTCGACTCAAGGTACTTAAGGAAATTGAAAATGATAATATTAACTAACAACATGTGATACGGACCAAGAGGAATATGTCGAATCATGGTATTGTAGGGAGTGATATGGAGTATCTCGAGTCATGGTACTTCATAGGTTGAAGGTGGGTTACCATAATGGCATAATGGAAAGTCCCAAAGTCTAGGGATAAAATGATCATGGTGCTACTCTCCATTTTTCCTGGGTTTTAGTGATGAGAGCGAAGGGAACATCCCGAATGTGAGGGACCGTATCCCGACACTGATCTCAAGTGGGGGTGCAGGTGTACACCCCCAACAGAATTGAATGGAGGGTGTGATGTTAGGTGCGTCGCAACCAATAAGTCTTCTCTAGTAGCTTCATAGAGGAAAGGTTCCCACGGATCAAGGTTTCTCGTGCGATCTTGTGGTTTGCGAAGGAATGTTGTTCGTAGAGCGCAAACTTGTAAAGAAGAGGCTCTCAAGGAGAAATGTGACTCACTTAGAAAAGGGGATCGCAAAGTGAAGTAGCTCTTAGAGTAATGCAGCTTGTTAAGAAAATTGGTTATTGGAGAAAATGGGTTGTCCAACAAAGCATCTCATGGAGAAAATCCACTCGTGGAGAAAATCCTCACTCGGTGCAAAGCTTTTCATGGAGCCGTTTGAGAAGGGAATCACTTTATAGGGCCCTAGAGCTCTGAGAAATGGGAGGTCGACCACCCAAATAGTGACACGACCATCATTATAAAGTTGGGTGAGCTGATTTTTTATATGCAGTGGAGGTTAGTGGATCATGTTGTGTTGCACAAATGCACGTCGTGAGGCACAAATGCGCGTCTCGAAGGAAATCTTGCTCCACAACTGGAGGGTGTCCCCTAATGTTCATCTTAACCACAAATCCAACCATCATCAAGCTTCCCAATGCCCGAATAGGCTCCACTCAAGTTACCTTATGTTATTCATGACCATGGAGTTGACTGTCATTGAGATTCGCGACACTCGCGGCGGCTCCGATCAAGTTCATATGCCCCGCGATCATGGAGGGAGATTTATGAATGTGCTACGCGAACTAGTTTTGCATCCCAAATTCAAATTTCCATAACTATTAATTTGTAACGTCATTTGGGCTCTACAACCTACAAAATCGAAGCTGGAGAAACTGGCTATGTTCTTGAATCATGTGTGAAAAAATTGGAAATATTTGGCATATGTGTTTTTCAGTGACAATAGTAATGACACAATTTTTTGAAAGGGAAAGTGAAAATAATAAAATATGTTCAAACCCAACTCCCATATATATGATTTTCTAAAACCAATTAACATATAACGAGTAATTGGATCCATGGGATGCTAAAAATTCTAATTTAAATGATAGTTTCACGCCAAATGTTTATGGAATCATTTAGTTGAAAAACATATATCTTGCTACAATATTACATGGTACAATGTTTCTTTTATAGGATATTTTGTATTTCATATAAAAATCATATAAGTGAAGAGAGAGTTAATGAAATCATTATAAAACATGGAGAAGATTAAAAACACAATATTAATTTTCATAAGTATAGACACATGTATAGATAAATTTTTTAAAAATAATCCATAATTAGTCCACTAATTTATAATATAGTTAGATGTAATTTTAAAAAATTGTAATTAGTTGAATCAATAATAGAAATTTATAGAAAATAAATTCACCCTTTGGAATAGGTCATTGATATATCCAAAAAAAGGCGGAACTAGTTAAGGGTGATTTTGGTCTTCCAAATTTTGAATATGGGAATGAGACATTAGAGATCATATATGTTTTCATAAAATAGGATTTTGTGAAAAAAAAACTCACCGAATGTTCCAATTTTTAGACAACAATTGTTGTGGAATATGATGATATAGACCCCATACATACAAAATTAGAGCTTACTAGAATTAATGAATAAATTGGAAAAATGTAAAATTAAATTTTAAATCAGAAACCACATACTAATACTAGTAAACAAGATGAAAAAATACATAAAATGATAATAATATTGGAATAGCGAGAATTCATTAATTATTAATTGGATTAATCTAAACATGTTATTATTATACATTAAATAATCTTGGAAGTAATAAAATAGTTGAATTGAACCTTATAGACCCATTTATAGACTGAAAAGAAGCCTAGTTAACTAAATAGAATGGTAATTTAATCCAAATGAAGAATGTGTAAAATTTGGTGACATGTAAACATAAACAGATTAAAATGAAATGGCATAATAAACACTATTTTAGTTCTATAATGATAGACCATGAATATTAAATATGTTTATAATTTCTCATTGGATTGTGGTCTAAGGAAGATATTACACTTCATTGGGCATAATTAGGAGAATAATTACATTCCTAAAGTGGATTAAAAAAAATATAGTAGTGTAATGTCTAGATACATTGAGATATAATGAAAAATATATAATGTAAGAGATATATAGGTTTGTTTTCAAATAGAACAATCCACCTAGATATCATGATTGGGAACATAGAGAGAATAATATAAGATGAGACTATAAAATAAGAACTTTATGTGAGGCCACACATTCCATAATATTTTTTGAATTTTTTTCATCGCTTATTTTTTTAATGTAAATTTCACTGTGATGAGTTATATATTGACATATTACTAGAATATAAATCAAAACAAGGGAATAGAACACTTCATGAAATTGAAACATATAGTACAAATTAAAAAATTCTACAATATCAGGGGTAATGTTTTATCGTTTCTATCATTTTATCTCTCTATTTTAATAATATATTGTTAAATAATTTGATACATCTATATGTGTTTGAATTCATTGAACAAAAATTCAAAAGGTAGAGTTTGGTGATGATAATTTTTTATAATTAATATTTGTTGGGATTAAAAAACATTATAATTCATTTATATCATTATATTAATAGAAAAAATCAACTTGGGGTCACATAATATCTTCTTTGAATCCTTTGGGTAATGATGCTTAATAACATAGTTCTTATGTTTCACAATATCTTCCATGTTTTCATTTCCAGGATGAAACTAATCTTGATGGGTTTATATTATCTCAACACGTGGATCACATTAATATTTATACCTAAATAAAATCAACGTAAAACATTGGTCATAGTGAAGTGTGAGAAACTGGGAGTTGTATTGGATTTTCTTAATATGATGTGGAATAAAAATTCGTGATTGAAAAATTAAAATCCCTAAAAGAGTAAATTAATAATAATAATAATTATTATTTACACTACATTCATGTAAAATCTGTAAAAAAAATTTTTAATAATAAAAAATTTATGGGATAGTTTATTTCCATATAGATTATACAAAATCAATATGTTCATTTCACATTTCATTAATAAAAAAAGGTTGAATTGTCTGATGTTTTTGAGTGGTGTGTAGATTACATTTAATGTTGAACTCAAGTGATCAAGAGTAAAAAATAAAATATTTTGTTAGTATATAGGGATAAAAAATTACATTACTGAAACTGTGAAGGGTGATAATGACCTTTAGTGGTAGATAATGGGAATGCTGCATCATCTTCACTTCTATAAACATATAATTTTTTTTCCAAATGAGTTTAAAAAAATTTGTCTTTAACATGAGATAATATTAATTCTTGGTGGTATTCTTATTTTCATAACATACTTGTTGGAATGTAACTCAAATGTATGGTGGAATATGGATAATTAGTTACAATCATTATTTATTACAAATATATTTTTATAAAAAAACTTGTTTTCATGTTTTATATTACATAATGTTATTTTAATGTTTTTTTGAAGAATAATAATTCAATCACATAGATTTCATATAATAAAATAATAAAAATATGATCATGGTATAATATATTTTATTGATAGATAATTTTGGATACATTGATTTTTGTATTTGTGAATTTATGTGTTAAAAATATTTTTGTTGATAGACATATAGATTAATATTTGAAATTAAAAATTTGATAGATAAAAAAATTTTCCATCCAATAATCCATCAACACATATCATGGGAACTCCCCATAATGGAGATGTTATGAACATCTAGGAATTTTTTATGGTTGAATAGTGAGTCTCAGAAGCATATGATAGCATGAAAATGCATTATATGAATAAAGATCATGTGTATGGTGGATCAAGGATTGAGGGGGTGCATCATGGGTTAACACTACACTATATGAAAACAAGATGTATTGCATAAGGTGCTATTATATTTGATGAGAACTCATTCCGCATCTAAAAATAAATATGGTACCGGGATGAATTCATTATGTTAGAACAATATTATAGGAATCCATGCATCATAAATGTGTCATCGTTCACTATTAAAATAATTAAAAATATCATAATAGTTTTATATTAATCTCCCCTTCAATCAGTATACACTCCCCACTAATATTTAAATCCCTTTCCACAAATTCAAATCATTAGTCAACTCTTCCATTGGAAAAAAAATTATAGATTTTTGTAGGATTAATTAGTTAAATATGGTGGGAAGATACATTCCATTATCACTTCCAATAAATTATTTGATGATTATTGGATACAAAAACTAGTTCAATTTTCTCATGGAGTTATTATTCTAAGATATTTTATTGAATATATAAAATCATAACCACTTCTATATGGAAATATAACCTTAATATCTAATATTTACTCACAATTTCCAAAATCTATATGGAACTCCAACACATCCTTAGGGATATATAATGGATACACATTTCCAAATATATACTCAAACCCATTAGAAATAACTCTCATGTTCCCACTACATGTCATGTTTCTTCAACATCATCTCAATGACCAAGAACTTTATCAAATTTTTGAAGGCACCCCCCCTGCCCAAATGGTATTTCAACCATCACAATAGAATCTTCAACCCTATTCAATGTTATACCATGTCCCAATCACTTCTAGGAAAATATATAGTGAGTCCATGACGTATACTATATAAATTTATTTTTGTGGGGAAGTCGTACTAAAATAAAATACCTTAATCACATCCATTGTAAATATAAATAACATGACAGATAAGAATATATCACAAAAAAATTATTTTTTTCAAAAATTATGAAATTATTTTTGATAATTTTATTTGGAATCAACTAATTTGGGGAGGATTTTAATGATGAATCGATTAATTGAACTCAAAATGTTATAGAATTTGAATCCCTCTGAAACCATATATAAGATGAATGTGATCGAAATCCATTGAGAAATATCTCCACGGTATGTTCTTTTAGAGGGACAACAATGATTTACAATGTATAGGAGGAACAAAAGGATAAAAGGGATAATTCCATAATTATATAATATATTCATATTATAATTTTACTCTTATAATCAATTTTTCTAAGGTCACAAACACCACAGAATTGTTTCTATCTATTCCCATTCATATGTCCATCTTAGGTAGTAGAGGTAGTGGATTGATAAAATAAGCTAAAGCTGGTATTCATACGATTTTGGGACTCTATAGTTATCTATTATTAATTATTTTTGTAGCGTTCTTAGGTAGACCTATATATGGGATATTAGTAGGGTTTTGATTATTTATTATTTTGTATGAAATATAGAACATGTATGTTAGATTTTTCACTCTTTTGTAGTTAATTCATCTAATTGAATTGTAGTCAATTCAGTGATCTTAGGTGTCTAGGGTGAGGTAATCACAATAAAATCTGATTCCATAGACTGAATTAGCGATAATTTAATACCCCGTAATGAGAGTTATAGGGGTTTTATGGAATTATATTCTAAATAATTTCACATACCCATTAATGTTAAAGGGTAATAGAAACCTCATGAGGACATTGAACATGGGAAGTAAAAACAATTGTACTATAATAATTGATATTGGGAGTATGGGATGTTTATAATGAAACTATTTTGGTTAATCTAATATAAATTCATAATGATAGTGATCATAATCCAGAATCTCACATATTACCAAAATTGTATCAAATCAACTTTTTTGTTATTTAATGGGATACCTATGCATTACATACGTGTATATGACATCATTTTAATTGAATATTTGAAACATATCATAATAATATATGCTTTATAACCATAAATAATTTGTGCCTTTTGATATTAGAAACAAAATTGACTAATTACATGAAAAATATTCACCGCCTCTGTCAAATTTGGTTTATCATACTTACCCTATTAAATATATCCTACATAAAAACATTCTTATAGCCTTGGTAAAATAAAATTAAAAGAATGTTTTATGTATTATGATCAATAAGGGTAAACATTAAAGATACTGATCAATGATTATAATTCTTTATCAGATACGTAATAAGGATACAGAACATCATAATAATTTATGAAGTTAAAATTAAATCATTCAATGATAATTATTCTAGATTAATTACCTACATCTTTATCATGAAATAATACTTATGTCCTGACTCTTTAAAACCATCAATAATCATTAATGATCCATGATAACAAATCATAAGCACAATATATTAATTTATGTTATACACATAGTCTTATAAGATAATTTCCTTTTTCAAGGTTCACATCTGAGACATCCATAGTGGTTAAATTCCCAATGTATATTGGGATCACTCACCACTTCATCCTTTCCATAGTTTTGGTTTACTCCCAAAACAATAATAGTAGAGAAAATCTCTTATAAATTTTCATTCACTCTCTATTCCGATTTCTATTTTCTCATGACATATCAATCATTGCCCGATGAATTAGAGGGAGAAAAAATAACGATCCCACCAATCACACAATGGAAACCAGACATAAATTTGAAAAAAATGTAATAAAAATATTCCTCAATCCATCATGTCATAAACCATTTAAATGATAATGATTTTAAATAGATGCCATCATAATTTAATTAACCCATGGAAATAAATAGACTTCATAAAAACAATCTTATATTATCATCATCATACTTTATATAAGGTAAGAGGATGGTATCATTAGAACATATCCCAATTAAATAATAAAAATCCTTAAAGGATATTTACTTAGATTAGAAATACCTATAAAATAGAATTGGAACATTTCATTTAAATAAGAGAATATATCATTTTATTTCTATATATTAAAAAACTAAAAATAAAAAAATATATTGAGAATTTGTTTTATGAAACCCTGGAAACTAGTAAATGAATCTCCAGTGAAAACAATAATCAAGATTAAAGGGAATGTAATTGATTCAATAGATGTTATAAGATAACATTCGTATCACATTTTATTAAAATGTAAAAATCGAGTCACATGAAAAAATTTGAAATGAAAAATGATAATAATATCTAAAGAATGTAAATGGTATTAAAAAAATATTTCTCACAAATATTTTTTTACTTTTAAACATTTATAAAACAATTTTACTAACATGTTAATGGACGAAAAGAACTGTTCACCTAAGAATAAATAAAGGCATCAATTCATTATGAATAAACAACAATTTTAAATAAATCAATGTTAAAAGTGGTACTAATAGATAAAAATTCATTGAAGAAATATATTATAATAAATTATATCGGGTTTAATGGAAAATGATAATATATATTTCATTTATGGTTCTTTAACATTGCAAAATCCCATGTGAAAATTTATTGTAACATAAACCCTTACCTCATGTTTTAACACGATTCACTCTCATTGAAACTACATGAATAATGAATGTATACTTATTATACATTTATTGAAAATAAATATTCATATTGAAATAACTATATATCAATACAATAAAATTTAAAATTACCATTTAATTAATAATTACTCATTAAAACCATTATTCGAGAGAAATTTGGCTCATTTTTCCAGTAATATTTCTGTTCGACAGTTATGTACCCCACACATTGTTCATCATTTAATAATATAAAATATATTATTAATATCATAATTAACATATTTATTTATTATATTATCATTTATAAACATTAATATAAATTTACAATGAAAAATTAATTACATCACTTCGTGGAGATGATATTCCATATAAATGCATAAGTCATGTTTTCATTTTTTGAATGATGGAATGAAATAATTGTATATAATAATTCATATTTGAAAATCATAAATATTTTATAAATGTCAAAAAAATTCATAAATATGTCCATATTAGTATATTTTTAAGGAGAAAATGGCTAACATATCAAATCATACATAAGAGGTGGTAGTCTGTATGTACACATGAGTGACATTATTATTTTATAATGGATGGGAATAAAATATAAAATATATATACCATTAATATAAAAATATCTAATTAAAGTATATATACTTATTCCATCACATAAGTATTATTATATAACATTTATGTTATAGTTAAGAGGACGAAGACAGTATAATGATTGATAAAAACACGTTCACCTTTTTCTGGAATCCTCCCTTGAAAGGCGCATTATGGTCTTTTAGATTGATATTTTTCGAAGACCATAATTTCAAGATAAATGATAAATATTTTCATTAGAGTTTTTTGGTATATATTGGGTGAGATAAATTTCTCATATGGGGAATATAATTTATAAAATTATTTTTCCTTTTATCAGTTATGTGTGTGGAAAATTTAATAATATTATGAATATTAAAATAATACAATGATACACTCAAGAGAAAGTGGCTAAAAAATTCCAAAAAATAAATGATAATAAGTGTAGTGTTGAAATAAAATAATCCAATTAAAATAAAAATATGTTTTCTATGATTTAATCTGTCTTATTTCTTAGGATCATCCCTCTTTTAACCCATTTCTATTTCAATCATAACATGAATTTTACTAATGTTATAATGGAGTATGATAAAATTAAGTTGAACATATAACCAAATATTAAAAAAATTCATCCAAAATATTGAATATATTTTATAGTATTATATTCATTGGAGTGTATGATATTATTCTAATATTCAGAAATTAACAAAACCAATATTAGAAAATAATTTATTATAAGAAAAAAATTCTAATTTTATTCTCATTATTTATTAAAAAAATTTGGATTAATATAAATATTTCTGGTAAAGTACATGAAATAATAATTTATTGAAAAACATTTATCGATTTTTAATAATTCAAATTTCAAATATAAAAATACATTGTGAAAAAATGAGTTTTCTAAAAAATAAGTCATTTGACACTAAAAAAATTGTTTTCTTCAAATTTATCTATTTTATTTGGTTGGAGTGAGTAAATAAATAGGGAAATGAATTGAGATACCAATTAAGCATTATGTTATAATTCATGTTTTAATGAAATCCCCATAATAAATTATATAGTTTATATAAATAACATATCTATATAAGATTTATCCTTTTAAAATATTTCACAATGAGTGATTATGTATCAGTTTAAATAAGTTGGAAACTATATTAACTTTTGACGTAAATTTACATATTAATAAATTATATAAATAATAATTAATACTAACTAAAAGTGTAATTCGATTTTTCATAGTTAAAATACTATCATGTTTTTTATAAAATACTAAATAAAAATTGAATTAAAAAGAAGTTCGGTCTCAAGATGAGACTTAATCCCCTATCCATAGAGACCACCTTCTACTAATAAGATTATTATAAAAATAAATCATATTAAAAACATGGAATATGTAATAAAACAATAGAAACAAGATATCAAAGATAAAAATCATTCTCCACAGTAAAAATATTTAAAGTCAAACTTGTAAAGGACACAAAAGGACATCTTCCACAAACGTTGTGGGTAAAATAATATAACGAGAAAGACAGAATAAATATTATTATCTAGTTTCGGTGCATGAGATTGTATGTATCTAAAAACTGATTAACCATACACTGCTAAAATGAAAAAAAAACAATAAATAAAAAGTGAAATAAAAAGAATATGAAGAGAATGGTTATACTCAGACTAGTATGCTCCAAATGTTGAAAATCCTAAGATCATAATTGGTTATGAGTTCTAGAATCTTTTTTGAATGTTATTGAAAAAGAGAATATCATATGAATAATCAAGATTTTTCTTATTGATCTCTATTTATATCTCATTCAATAACTATATTGGATATTGTGATTATATGTCAAAAATAATTATAGAAGATTAATAAATAAGCCTATACATGTACACAACATTCACATTGACTTGTAAGATAGTAAGGATTATAGTTAATAGAGATAGAGAGATAGTCCTCAGTATATATATATATATAATCATCGATTGATGGAGATCACAATCCTTGGAACGATTTTGTTTCTGTCTTATTAAATCAATCAAATGATTAATGGATAATTATTTATCATTGAATACAAATGGTTATTAGGCCATTTACATGACCATCCCTAGGAAGAAATGATATCATGATGGTAGAAGTGATTTAAAATCTAAGTGAATATCAGATAGGTGGTGACTGAGGCTGACAGTGACTTCGATTCCAGTGATTACACAGAGAGTAGAAGTACCTCATAGTCTAAAAGAAATAATTCCACAGAGATAGTTCTTTTTAAGTGGTAGGTATTCTTCAGTAGTTACTCAACTGGTCATAACAAGCCTAGTGGTGACTAGACTGGAAGTATCTCACCTTTAGTGGTAGCTCTTGTATGTTGGTGACTCACATCAATACATAGTATAATTATCATATAAACATTCTTATCATATAAAATTCTATCAAAAATCATATAAATCATTAAAACTAATTAAATCATGGGTTCTGAACATTAAAATAAAGAAATTTTAATCAATCCCATCATAATGAGAATCCAACAATCACCAACTTTTTAATGATAACAATACACTACATTTAATTAACTAAAATTTATAAATATATCAATTGATAAGTATTTATTAACAATTATTATTTCTATTTTATAATATATATTTAATTGAAATATAAATAAAATAAAAAATAAATTTTTACACAATATCAAATTTAATATTCTTGTAGATATCCCTTAAATAAATTTTAAAATAAATTCTACTGTGGTCACCACCTTTGTGATTAATAAAATTAAAAAAAATTGAAATTCAATATATAACAGACTAAACACAAGGAGAAATATTATTAGAGAGTCAAAATGGAGGTGTAAAAATTTTAAATAATAGAAATAGTAAAATAAAAATTTCCCAATCAATCATATTATCTAATAATATTATTTTACTGATGTAGGTTTAGGGGAAACAACTTTTTTCCCTTTTCAGTTCCTTGGTGGACTAATGTAGGATTAGAGGTGTTATGATTATAGGATTTGATTTTAGGGACTATTGTTAAAAAATGAATGATTTTATAGAGAAGAACATGTTTTAACATGTGAATGGATTCAACTTATGAAAAACAAGCAGGATGAAATGGTGGACTTATAAAAGAATTTGAAATATTATTCACTATGAGTCATTATTTAACAGGATCTGTGGATGTTTAAGAATGAAAATTGGTCACTGGGATAACATACCGTGCCATAATATGTGTTTTGTGAACATAAATAAAGTGTTTCATGGGATTGATTATGTCTATAAAATTATTCCCCCCACTCTCCATAGAACTAATGAAATTATTTCCGTCTTCCATTAACCTCCATAGTAATGTGGTGAGAACATTTAGATCACTAACTTTTTTCATTGAAACCCTTTGAGGCTGTTGGTTTATTCAAGTTCTCTCCATGAAATTTAAAATGTTAATTTAGATCATTAATTGAATAAATCATTGAAAAATAATATTTTATATCTAATATTATGTTGTTCTTATATTCATAATATCAATATCATACTCCCATATAATTTTATGAATTTTCTCTTCATGATGTTTTATCTTCATTATTTTCTCTTCATGGGTCTTTAGATACACCAATTAAATACTCAATTCTTACCTTATAATTTATAAGATCATTTATCTACTAATTGTAATTCATGTAGGATGTGGTGTATTTGATAAAGATACAGCTGATAGTATTTCACACTTTTGAGAAAAAGGACTCAAACTCTCTATAAAAGTGTATTTCACTTCCTCCAAAATGGATTCTATATATTATACTTTAATGTAAATTCTTCTATTAACCAATTATAGTTAGGGAATATAAAATTGTACCACTGGATGTAAATAAAATAAAACAATATCTTGAAAGTATAATTTTCTACCTACACTATGTCTGGAAACATGAGTTGAATGAGAGCCACAAACATCATTAATATATGAAATCAAATTTCTAAAGATTCAAAATTAGAAATCATCCAACATTGAATATATTCTAAATATCTTTTTGTGAAAAAATATGGTGGCATAAATATTTTATCAGGTGGATGAAATCTATATTCATATGGGATATCCTCTTCAACTGGATGCAGTCTATCAGGCTTCGTTAGAGTAAAGGCAGACACTCCTGGGATATATCAATTTGACCCCCTAGGGATCCTTCAACTCTTTGAGGGAATTAGTAATTATTTTAATCTCTATAATTAATACCATGAACAAAAAAATATTTAAAAATCTCTCATTTATCTAATGTTCTTACATATGTTATTATATAGGTAATAGTTGGTTCCCTAAGAACATCTAATGTTTCATAAAATTCAAGTAAAAATAGTATTGAACTATATAATATGTGAGTGTGAGATCTACTAGATATGTGGGATCAGTAGTTTTTGGTGTCTTATCCCCCTCACAAGTATCTGGATTATCACCTGTGAAATATATCGTATAACATCAAACTCGTCATTTTTAGATATATCATCAACTCTGATAGAATATCTTACCATTTGTGATGAAGGTTATGAGTGATATATCTCATGATCATGATCAATCTCATGATCATGACCATTATTATATACACTGTCATAATTATATTTATGATTAATTTCATATCCTTATATCGTATCAATACATTATTCTTTATATTGTTCTTTATAAGAATTAACATCATCTCCACCTTTGTTGTTAGAAATATCAGTATTCTATTTTGATAATTGGGTGGAAGATTTATTGAACTATTCATTTGAAGATACTTATATTTCCTCATAATATTTTTCATACAAAATTCAATCCCTAATTTCTAGAGAACCATGATGATTAATAGTCCCAAAATAAACATTATGAGTTTATCTAGGAATCTCCAAATCACTAGCCACTTCAATTAGGAATTATTATTCTTATTATCCTTCATCCCCCTCATCTTTGTCACCAATATCATTATTTTAATGTTAAAATATCTCATGATGATGAAGAACAGGATCCACCAAATCCTTTAGTCGAATTGGATGATAAATAGTGTTGAAATCATCATTTATTTTATAATTAAATCTCACCCATCACTTTTTCCATAGATTCAAATTTACTTTAACTCTATTACATGTTGTTTTTGACAATTATAAACCACTATAATTATACTTATCTTCATCACCTTCTTCAACTAAACTCTTAACATACAAGCTAGTAGATATCATCTTTGGATATATCATAAAATTTTACATTGAACTTTTCTTTCACATTTCTAACAAATGGATCATCAAAAATCTAAAAATATTAATTCTTTATCATTTATCCATCATTAATAAGAATTAAAAATACACATATCACATAATATTGAAGTCCCCATTTCTTGGAAAGAATAAATGATATGTAAATTTGAACAACATTTTACAACCACCATCATGTACATCTTGTTTAGGTCTATGTACAGTACCATATTCTATTAACTAAAGGAACATTTCTTGATGATTAAATAGCTCTCTATCACTGGGAATTCTACCTTGGAAATCCTCATATACCGCTTTATGAGATACCCTAAGGTACCTATCCCATTCCATTAAATATAAATAAAAACATTGTCCTAAAAAAATGTATATCTCTTCCACCATTTCTATTAACATAAAATCATCATTTTGATGTAAATGATAATCCATCCTCAGATAAAAAATATTCATATTCATACCACATCAGTTCACCCATTACTAATTATTAATAATTTTCAATATGAGCATATTTCTAGATCGAATCCATTTGCAACTATTTCCTTATCTTCTTCAACAACATTATTTTCTAGATGCGGCTTACGTGAATGAAAAATAAAACATGATAGAAATCATTTAAATTTAATTGATTCCATCACCTCTTTATGTGTTGAGTTATTCAGTCGCTAAACATGGGACATTTTGATCAGTTTAATGATTATGTAGAATTACTAAATAATAAAAATGATCATTTCAAGAGAAGATAAGGATTTGGGAGCTCAAATATTTGAGGCATATGTCTATGAGTTATACATAACATGTGAGCTATATCATTTAGGGATTCACAGAAATAATATAATATAAGTCAATAAAAAAATTAGTTTAGAAATCGTAATGATAAAAAAAGTAAATCTAATAATGGAACACTGATTCATTCACCATGTTGACTCAGAAATAGTGACTAATCAATGGTGACTCATAAATATCGACTTGATCAACAATGTCTTGATGAACATTGTCTCATCAACAGTGACTCGATCAATGATGAGTAATAAATAGTGACATGATCAGTGAAAACTCTACTTATAAACCATATCATACAGAAATAATATTAATATTCTTAAATCATTCATAATTCAAATTCAATGTGAATATATCTGCAAGAAGATGTTTACTTCAAAAAAATTAATTTTATATCACATTTTTGATAATGATTTCATAAAAATTTATATCTCATATTAGTTGAATATCTTATACTGTGAGATTCTGATTTTTTAAAATTTTTATTACACTTGTGTAACCAAAATTTAATTCTAAATATCCAAATTGGTATCCATAGTATTTATATATATTTCTTCCAATGAATTTTCAAAATGTAACTTTATACACATATATACTCAACATATGTAGAAGGTTTTGAAATACAATTTTTTTCCTTAAACCCCATTATACTAGAAATTTTCTAAAAATATGAAATGTTCCTATGGTGGTTTTTCTTTCTACTTTACTACTACCAAAATCATCATCCTAATAACAAACAAAATAAAAAGTTTTCATACATGGATACAAAAATCCTAAATAGGTTTTTTATTATTGGTATTTAATAATATTTATTGATATAATAAGTGTGTCTCTTTGGGATTTCATAAGAGATAGATCCCACATACACAAACTAAACATAATATGAGGATTACTAGACGTAATGTAAAATTGACTTCCAATAAAAACTCTATAATTAATTTTACCTAATAATTAAATAGCATCGTGAAAATTTAGTTTACAGATAGTACTCATGGAAGAATCATTACATTTATTGTTGTATATTAAAAAATACTTTAATATTTTTAGTTTATATTTAATATTATTTAAAATGATTCTTTTTTATTTTGAAAAATCGGAAATCCAAGAAATATTTTGAGTTCACCCACAAAACTCATTTTGAATTGATTTTTAATTACATAGGGCTTATTTAGTAGATCCATAAAGAATATCAAATATATATATATATATATAATTAAAATATATTTTGAAATTATATTTATTAAGAGAGTTGGATCAGATATAAAATTAAATGAAAATTTTTAAATAAGAAAGGTGGTAATCCTATCATAACAAGCTCTACGAGCCTATTTTATGAAATAATTTTTTTTAGTTTAAAATCAATATTCATAAAATTAGTATTTTGAAATAAATGGGGTTGTTCAAAGAAAACATCCTTAATGGTAATCCCACTCAATTATTTATTTTCAACATCCATTTAATAAATTTTTATGTCCAAATGATCTGCAAAAGAATTATGTATCTTAATGGATTCAATTCTGACTTCGGATGCAAAATTTTCTTCAAATTGAATACCTATATCTTGATTATTCCCTTTTGAAACAAATCTTGAATTATTATTTACTATAGTGCTTTACACATTTATCTTTTCTCAAAACACTGATTTAGTAACAATAGATAAGGAATCATTATGGATATCAAAAATTTCCCAAATAATATTTAATTCAAAATTGATTAAGTAATAATTTAATAAATATAACCCATAATTCATTGTTGATATCATTATTAATGTTCTTTTGTTGATGTAGTGATATAATTTAATGGTGTTCATTTTGATTCCTACGATATCATCTAGTTTGCATACATCTATCTAGGTATCCTACAACAGTATCTTTGGGATGATCTCTATGAGTCCTAATAGCTATTTGAATAGACACGATAGTTGTATTTGGATTTTCTCCGGGTTCAATTTCTTGTTTCTCATGTAGTGAAATTTATGCTCATTTAACATAATTGGACGTTGGTTTAGAATTAAGATTAATATTTGACAGATCATACTCATGGTTTCCTAAGATTGTATATGGATACTTTGGGTCAGTTTCACCAAATTTAATGTGATGATTTTTCATCATTATTTAGTGAACTTATTTATCACTATATAATATTTACAAGATGTTGAATAACTCTGGAAAATTCCCTATTCACTATTGGAATAAAATTTTAATATATTATCCATAGTATAATGAATAAATACTTTTTAACTAGAAAGTATATACTATTTATCCTTTCCCTTTATATTATTCCATAATACAAAAGGTGTTATTTTTAAGAGGGTCTAATTAAATATCTATTAATTTTATAACATGTTATATTAATATCATCTTCACAAAAGTAGATTGGTATATAATAATCATTTTTCATTTTCCATATATCTCTTAAATATTACTATTTATTCATTATATAACACCATTTTGGAGTGGTTCCATAGGTGTAAAAAGTTGTGATTATAACCATTTAGAGAAAAAAAAGATTGAAAGTATTTATTTTCAAATTATCACCATGAACACATTAAGGGTTATTATTACTAAGAACACTTATATTTTCTACATATTTGGAATATCAAATAAATTAAAAACAATCTTCACTCTTGTGAGCTAAAAATAAAAAAAAAGTTCTCATAAAGAACTCATCTATAAGAACGTAGATAAAATGCTTTCAATTTCTACTACAATCACTAGAAGGTCCCAAATTAAAAATATTAACTAAAATTAGATATTAGGAGTTTGAATATTATTTTTGAGATTTAAAATAAATCTATTGTTGTTTCACTTATGTATAAGTATCAAACACTTTATTATTTGGTATTTCAAGCATTTATTGATCTGTAACTAACCATTTTCTTGTTAGAATTCTATGTGAGTTAATATCGAAATGGAAGTCTCTTATTACAAATCCATGATTCATTGTGTAAGGAAGTTATGAAAAAATTATTTTTATATGATAACTACTTTAAATGAATATAATAAAGGTAATAATTTGTTAAAGCTGTGAAAATTATATCATTTTTACCATTAAAGACAATACCATAATTTTTTTAAAATTTTACATAAAAAACAACATCACATAATGGAGACATGAAAAAGGATGTTATATTTTAAACCATATACATATAAATTTTTTTGAATTAAAATTAAATTACAATTATTAATTAGGAACAAGACGATGAGTTTACAATTACCATTTACACAAAAATTAACATGACCACCATCCACATTGATCATTTTTTTATATTTCTGACCTCACAAAAAATATGACTTGAAAACCCCATTTCCTGATACCATAGACTTATTTTTTATGATAAAAAATCGGTTTCTAATAAGAAAATTATTCAAAAAATTATTCTTGTACAGATATCTTATTGGGTCCAATTAGGTTATTATTAAAAAAAATTGTACCCATACTTTCAAATGTGGTAATTGTAAAAATATTGTAAGATTCCAAAAATAAATACAATATTAAGTAAATTTGAGTTATTAAAAAAATTATGTATTTTTAGAATGGGTATTGGACTTATATATGATTATACATATTTTCTCTATCTAGGTTCAAAACCTAGGTGTGTTTTTTACATGGGAGTAATTTTCATTCCAAACATTGATATTAATGTTTTCATTATATTTGGAAACTTTTCTAAATCCCTTTTTAATTTCCCAATTTTCATGTTTAGTTTATTATTCTCTATCCACAATTCATATTTATTATCATTTTCAATAGTAAGTTTAGTTATAATATTTACTATAAAATCATGATTTTTTATGTGACTTATATTTATCTTTAAGTACATTAATGGTATATTCATGGATGTTATTGTATTCCAAAAAATAATCTTTTTTCATTCTTTTATAAAAATAATTATTATTTTATTTTTATAATGTCTAGAAATATTATTAGGAGAAGCATGAAGACTATTTTTTTCCTCGTATGTGCTTTCTTGAAAACCCATAATTTTCATATCAAACATATCTCTTTAATTAATGTCTGAATCACTGGATCCATCTTCAAAGTCACTCTATGTTTCCTTCATCTCTTATATTAATAATCATTCCATATTCTAATATTTTTAATATTTTAATTTTAAGAAGTCCATATTAACATGTTAATTCATTTTACATACCTAATAGATGATCTTGTTTTGAATTTCATCCATTTTTTAATCCATTTTACACTTTCATTTGTTGTCATAATGTCACCTAAATTTTATATTTTGAAGAATTTATTTTTTAATAGAATAGCATAAATTTTATAGCCATATGGGTAATATATTCATCAAAATCATTGGTATATTATTCTTCACTAGTTTTTTCAAGTTGTACATTTTCTCTTTTTTAGAGGTAGAACTCATAAAGGATGTTGATTTTATTTTTTATTCATATTCATCAATGAGTTGTATACATTTATCTCTTAATAATTCATCATCATCTATCCTATTAATTCGTTTACGGTTAGTTTACAATCTTCACATATAAGGCCCCATCCTTAAACCTTACTTAATCTCGAGTTATTATAAGATTACACATTCAGGATCTTTTCAGGTTTAGAGTTTTAGAGAATCAGATCATAAAACATGCATTGCATTCCACATTTAAAAAAAGTGGCTACATAAAAGATAGTATTCATTTTTCCCATCAACAGAAACATATTTAAAATAAAACATGGATTCTTTCTTGAAACTTCATTGATACTATCATCATATCATGTACCCTTACCTTGACATGTGAAAAACATTTCAAAAACCCAGGATGAGCATAAAAACCTCAGTAAGGGATATAAAAATATGAAAAGGAAACATGAGTGCATGTATACATAAGAATGAAATCATACTTTACCCATAAAACATAAGCACTTTAACATACCTCAAAAAATCATGAATAAATCATAGAAATCATAAGACATAAAGGAAACCTGAGGCATTCATAACATTCTTACGTAGGGAGTAACCCTCTTGGTTACGTTTGGAATACCCATCACAGTATATTCCCTCAATATCTTCCAAGAAACCTTAACGTTTGACCCCTTCGCATTACCCAATGCATTGGAGAGCTATATCGGGCTCACCCTCCCTTAGTTTATCACGGAACCACCCGTCTTCATAATAATTCCCAAGAACCATAACATAATCGTATCACATAAAACATGCATAAAGGAAATATAACATTTCCACTTTTCAATCTCAAGATATCAATACAACACATTGATATAAAAACATTATGAAAACCATTTTCAATACCAAAATAAAATAAAAGTAAAACATTGTATTTATTTTTCTTTAAAAACGGTATGGCTTGTAGAGAAAGCCGAAACTCAAATAATGGTCACGGTGGCGGAGAAGTCGGTGTCCCCGCATACGTATGACAAAAACATTCCCTTTTGTCATTTAGTAAAACGCTTTGTATAAAAAATATTCCTTTCGGATAAATGTAAAAGTAAAAGGGGTTTATACACCGTATAAAAGAAGGTTGTTTATAAAATAAAATATGCCTCAATGAAAGGAGATTGAGATGAAGTCCCATACAAAGACGGTATCAATGGATTAAAGATAAATCAATTACATAATTATGTGTGACAAACTAATAAACCAAATATAGGTGGATATTAAGTGTAAAAAACTCATAGGTTATTCACACATATTCATAGAACGACATATTCAAGGAGTACAAGCTTATCCCAAAGAATCAAAATTGGGTTAAGAAGTTCCCTAGCAAAAATTTGACAGCCTAACGGCGTCACTACAAAATTCAGAAATTGAGTTGATGAGAGATAAAAAGGGTATCTCATCACTTGGACATAAAATTTAAATCACTAAGGATATAGAATAACATATCCCAAAATAATTTTATGTGAATTAAAAGACATAACAAAAGAAGTCTTTTAAAAAGATGAGGGTGAAAGCTTCCCTTACCGACATGGGTATCTTTCGAAACATACACCCGGTGAAAGAAGGACAATAAAAAATTGATGTAAATACTCATAAATGAAACTATATTACACAATGAGTAATATAATGGGTAGTACATACACCACTCAAAGGAAATTGTGGCAAATGTAGCATAAATCTCATGGGAATAAAAGTGAGATGAAAAATCCCTTACGAAAACTCGGCAGCCTAACGGCGCAACATAAAACATACAAAAAAGAATTGATTAGATCAAATACGGTCTCTCATCATATTAACATAAAGTTTTCAGCAAGAGGAATATAAAATAACATCCTTCAACATTACAAATAGGATCTTAATGAAGTGACATAAAGGAGAGTACTTAAAAAGAAATAGAGATGTTAGATCTCTTATGAAAATTTGGCAGCCTAACGGTGCCACTCAAAACATCCAAAATGGATTGAGGAGAGAGAATAGGGTCTCTCATCATATGAACATAAAAATTAAAGTAAGAGTAATATAAAATAAAATCCCAGTCACTAGAAAGATGAGATTAAAAGGAATGACATAAAAGACTGTACTTAAAAATAAAGAGAGGAGTAGGATCCCTTACCTTCGGTCCGACTTGACTCGATCGTTCTTTAAGGTCCTGAATAATAAAATTGAGTTAATTTCAACTTGCTTAAGAAACTTCTACAAGTTCATTATTCCTTTTATATCACATTTTTCTATGTTATAAACATTATGTAATTATTTAAGTTAATACTATTTGTTTTGTCGATATTTGGTTCTTAAGTCAAAAGTTGATTTTTTACAATTACATGTTGTTCGTGTGGTCAAAGGTTCATTATATCTAGAATGATATTCATGATTTGGATATCATATTTTACATATATATCCAGAATATACATGTATTTATAATATTAAATAAACATTTAGAGGTAATAAATGAAATGCACCATTCATGGAGACTATAAGGCGTACGTACGCACGAATGCTACATTCATTTCTATGTCATATTAATGGAATTAAAACTAAATGAGAGGTATGTATATTTTAATTACAGAATTATATTCATCATTTATATGTAACAGAAATCATATATAATAACTTTAAATACATCCCTTATACATCCCACATATGTCATTAATAAATCAAATCACTTTGAGGGGGCGGTAGTCCGCACTTCCTAAAATGAAATTATCGTGTTTACCCATAATGGAAACCATAAAGTTATTCCACAAAAGAAAAATATAGAAGCTAGAGTAAAACTTAAACATATTATATATCATATATAAATATAGTGACATCTTAATGGCCACCTTTTAAGGTGTTATATGATTGTTGAACAATCATCGTTTCGTGTGGCAGAAATTCGCCATCCACAGAAACATTATGTTCTTTAACCATTTGATGTAGGTGTGTGTATGTGTATCTAAAATTCATATTATAAAAAAATCCTAGTATATTGAATATAATTGAGTTGTTACAAAAGATATGAATAAAAAGATTTTAGGGGGTTGGAGAAGAAAAATAAAACAAAATAACACAAGTGAAGACATTACCTTAAAATCGGGTAACTCTTTGATTTATGCTCAAAGGCTTCCATGGGAAGACATCTTCCCAAAGTGAGGATTCTAGGAGTAAGAGAGGGATGTGAAGAGGAAAAATGAGTAGGTTTTGGCCGAGCCAAAGGCTTGAGAGGTGTGGGTAAGGTGGTAGAGGTGGGGGCCTTTTATAAGAGGAGAGGAGGGGCACTCATGTAAAGTTACAAAATGATAATTTATTTTCAAATGAGATTCAGATTTTAAAGGACCCACATTGATGTATTTAGAGGATAATGTGGTAATGGTTCTAAATATACTCATCCAATAGGTTCTTGACAAGTGTAAGTTATAGTTTTAACATTATATTTTCATTTTATTTAAATCCTTTATTAATGAGGTAATCACTGCA
Source organism: Viscum album (assembly GCA_963277665.1). Lineage (NCBI taxonomy): Eukaryota > Viridiplantae > Streptophyta > Magnoliopsida > Santalales > Viscaceae > Viscum > Viscum album. The sequence goes on from OY728136.1 coordinate 410,304,425, forward strand.
TCATCATGATGTCATCAATAATTTAATTTCTTTAATGTCTAAACAATATAAAAAAGATATCATGATGTAGGAAATATTTTTATATTTATAATTAATATTTATAGTCAAAAATATGACTTGTATAACCCCATTTAAAAATTGTTTTAGTGAAACATCTCATGCTTGTGACATTTTTATTTTAACATTAAATAAAAAGTTATTTATGTCATTTTCCGACAGAAGTGGCTCCATGGGGTCCCCAAGTTGACCCATGGATTTTCTTGGTCGGCCATGACACATCCAATGAGGGTAGAACATGTGTCTAGGTCATTTCACATTATTAAAACATTATTTTTACCTTAAATTACACTAATTACCTCTAATCGCGATTAAAAACTTAAAAGTTACTATTCAACAAAAAATTATTTTAATTCTATTGAACCAAATTTTACTTCGTAATTACAACCATTTATGTCTGATTTTTGATATTCAAAACATAGATATGGCAAAGTTTCATTTAAACGAAAAAGGAGTTTCTTTAACTACCACTTAGTGGTATCACTATTCATCAAAAATTGATGCTTTTCATAAAAATACCAAAAATTCACCCTAAGCTATATTTGATATTCAAACTCAAAAATAATGTCTATTTTACAAAATTCAAAAAATATAAGATGCATTAATTAATTTAATAATTAATTCCCTTTGTCAAAACAAATAGTGTGTTTTTAAGAAACAATATCTATTAAAAGATTGACACTAGTTTAAGTCCAATTTCAAATTGAAATTAATTCCAATGACCACTATTTGATTAAATGGTAAAAATATATTCTAATTTAACTTTAAAAAAAATTCAAAAGATAATATAATCATATAAATAAATTAGATTACAAAGAGTTTTTGAATTAAAATACAACATTTTTCACTATTCATTAAAAAATGAACTTTATCGGAAAGATACCAAAAATTTACACAAAGTAAATTTTGATGTCTCTTTTATAAAGATGGATTTTATTTTTTCAAATATAACACATAAAATTTTCAAAAATTGGATTTAAAAGAGGTTCTCCATCAAAAGGTGGTTCATCGACCTTCTGAAGAACATTAGAATGTTTACGCTTAAAAAATTGAATTTATTCACATTTTTAATCCTCTAGCATTTATTCTAAAAAGTAAAAATATTTTAAAAACATATATAATCATTTTGTAGTTAGTTCTTTTCATTCCCTCCATTACAACGACTAGGCGTTAAATACCATTTAAAATAATATTATTTTATTATTAGAGTGCAACGTAAGATTCCCAAGAAACTCATTGTTGTGTATTGGGTATGCCATCGAGCATAGCGTACCCTTTAAAGTAATATTAATATTTTATTAACAAATAGGGATAAATATAAAAATTTCATATTCTTTATTTACCTGGGGTGTTACATCCTTCACCCCTTTTGGAAATTGCGTCCTCGCAATTTTAAAATTCGGCTCGGAAACATCCTTGAAAGTCCCACATCGGAACAAGATTCGGTAAAACAATCACTTTAAAATAAAGAATGAGAAGTACAGAGGTCACCCGAGTTAACCCATAGTAGGATTCCATGTAGGAAAACATGGACATGTTGGAGAAAACATATGGTCATGTTCTGATGGAGAGTGATAGAAAACATGTTTAAGAGAAAGTTAAGCACAAGAAAATCACAAACTTGTGATGGGTTAAACGGTATTTGATTCCCCAGTGGTAAACGTTAATAGAAAAAAGTTTTGTTTTTTTATTGAGGAATTGACTCATAAAAAATCATAATTACTTATCATGGTGACTTTCATCTTTTATTAGATTTCTAACACAAACTCATATTTTCTCCAAAAGACGTGTATTTTGGAAGACTTGTTCACTATAAACAACTTCTAGAGAATCACCTAATACAAAAAAGAGAAATATATACTTCCCAAGTCTTTAGACTTTAACCAAAACCAAAACCAAAACCAAAATAGTTAGTACAAGATCAGATAATCCAGAAAAGGATAACCCTTTATAAAAAGAAAATCTATTCTTAATATCAAAAATTTGTCCAACAAAACCCAAAGTTCAACGAGGACCATTTGATAAACAATTTGTCCATAAAATTATTCAAAATAAACCAAAATATGATTGAAACTCAAATATTTGAAGGATTTAGTCACACAGTCTTCCAAGATACAAATTAAATGTTATCTCCAAATAACATCAGTTGCTCTTAAATTCTCATATTGAAAAGTAATTAAACTAATCACATATCCTCGATGATATGTTAATCATTTCCATAGATAACCCAAAATAAACTTACTCTTGATTCCTAAAATCATCTAACTAAAAATAATTAGTCAAACTAACCAGGGACTTCACGTAGTCCAGTGGTAGGCAATAAATACCAGTCGCACTTTTGTTGTGGGTTCAATTCCTGTAGCTTTTTTCGACGTGACAGGTTGTCACACGGTCTACGTGTTATCCTTTTTCCAAAACTATATAATTCTTAAAACATTCCCCAAAATGAGATAAAATCTTAAAAAATGATCATAACATATTTTAACCTCAAGTTTATCTCATGCCTTTCATTTACCATCATTACATATAATAACCCATAATTACCTCAAAAGTAAGGATCATATAAAATCTAATGGTTACCTTTATAATTATTACCTGAACTTACACATCGATTGGTCATCTCGTACATGATGCATTACAGATCATACCAAGGTTCAAGTTGTTTATCATGACTCCTTGATAGTTGTTTTAGAACTACCACGAGTTCCCTCATTGAATCCCCCATTTTATCTATTATCTTAATCAAAGAACCACCATAGTTTCCTTCAAACCTATTGTCTCTTTGGTGCCTGCTAGATCCATCCATTCACTAAAAACAGAAATTTCAGTGACAGTATATCAACAAAACCATCATGTACTAATGAGGAAGGTAAACACTAAGAAATACTTACTCATTCACTTTATCTAAAACTAGGACTCTTTCTGAAATCCTAACCATTATGGTAATGTAACTTGTGCTTATAGAATACCTTAACCTCCAAAGTTATCTAAACCGACCTTTGATACCAACTATAAGGCCCTGGCCTTAAACCTTACTTAATCTTGAGTTATTACAAGATTACACATTGAGGATCTTTTCAGGTTTAGAGTTTAAGAGAATTATATCATAAAACATGCATTACATTCCACATTTAAACAAAGTGGTTACATAAAAATAGATTTCATTTCTCCCATCAAGTGAAACATATTTAAAATAAAACATGGATTCTTTCTTGACACTTCCTTGACACTATCATCATATCATGTACCCTTCCCTTGACCAGTGAATAACATTTAAAAAAACTTGGGATGAGCATAAAAAGCTTAGTAAGGGATATAAAAATATGGAATGGAAACATGAGTACATGTATACAGAAGGATGAAATAATACATTACCCATAAAACATAAGCACATTAACATAACTCCTAAAATATTGAATAAATCATAGAAATCATAAGACATAATGGTAACTTGAGGCATTCATAACATTCCTACGTAGGGAGTAACCCTCTTGGTTACGTTTGGAATACCCATCACAGTATATTCCCTTAATCTCTTCGGAGAAACCTTAACATTTAACCCCTTCACGTTACCCAGTGCATTGGAGAGCTATATCGGGCTCACCCACCCTTAGTTTATAACGGAACCACCCGTCTTCATAATAATTCCCATGAACCATAACATAATCGTATCACATAAAACATGCATAAAGGAAACATAACATTTCCACTTTTCAATCAGAAGATATAAATACAACACATTGATATAAAAAAATTATGAAAACCATTTTCAATACCAAAATAAAAGAAAAGTAAAACACTGTATTTATTTTTCTTTAAAAAAAAGGTATGGCTTGTAGAGGAAGCTGAAACTCAAATAATGGTCACGACGGTGGAGAAGTCATTGTCACCGCATACGTACGACAAAAACATTCCCTTTTGTCATTTAGTAAAATGATTTGTATAAAAAAGATTCCTTTCTGATAAATGTAAAAGTCAAAGGGGTTTATACACCTTATAAAAGAACGTTGTGTATAAAACAAAATATGCCTCAATGAAAGTAGATTGAGATGAAGTCCCATACAAAGACAGTATCCTTGTGTTAAGGATAAATCAATTACATAATTATGTGTGACAAAATAATAAACCAAATATAAGTGGATATTAAGTGTAAAATAATCAGATTTTATTCACACATATTCATAGAACGACATATTCAAAGAGTACAAGCTTATCGTAAAGAATCAATGTTGGGTTAATATGTTCCCTTGCAAAAATTTGACAGCTTAACGGCGTCACTACAAAATTCAGAAAATGAGATGATGAGAGATAAAAAGGTTATCTCATCAATTGGACATAAAATTTAAATCACTAAGGATATATAAGAACATATCCCAACATAATTTTATCTGAATTAAAAGACATAACAAAAGAAGTCTTTCAAAAAGAGGAGGGTGAAAGGTTCCCTTACCGACATGGGTATCTTTCGAAACATACACCCCGTGAAAAAAGGTCAATACAACATTGATGTAAATACTCATAAATGATACTATATTACACAATGAGTAAAATAATGGGCAGTACAAACACCACTAAAAAGAAATTGTGGAAAATGTAGCATAAATCTCACAGGAATAAAAGTTAGATGAAAATTCCCTTACCAAAACTCGGCAGCCTAACGACGCCAATTAAATCTTACAAAAATGGATTGATGAGATCAAATAGGGTCTCTCATCATATTAACATAAAGTTTTCACCAAGAGGAATATAAAAGAACATCCCCCAACATAACAAAGAGGATCTTAAAGAAGTGACATAAAGGAGAGTACTTAAAAAGAATGAGAGAGGTTTGATCTCTTACGAAAATTCGGCAGCCTAACGGTGCCACTCAAAACTTCCAAAATGGATTGATGAGAGAGAATAGGGTCTCTCGTCATATGAACATAAAAATTACAGTAAGAGTAATATAAAATAATATCCCCATCACAAGAAATATGAGCTTAAAATGAATGACATAAAAGAGTGTACATAAAAAGAAAGAGATGAGTAGGATCCCTTACCTCGGGTCCGACTTGACTCGATCATTCTTTAACGTCCTGAATAATACACTTGAGTCAATTTCTACTTGATTAAGAACCTTTTTCAATTTCATTATTACATTTATATCACTTATTTCCATGTTATAAACATTATGTAATCATTTATGTTAATAATGTTTTTTTTTGAAGATATTTGGTTCTTAAGTCGAAAGTGGACTTCTTACAATTACATGTTGTTCGTGTGTTCAATGGTTCATTATATCCAGAATGATATTCATGATTTGGATATCATATATGTCATAAATATCCAGAATATACATGTATTTATAATATTACATAATCATTTAAAGGTAAGAAATTAAATGCACCGTTCATGGAGACGGTAAGCCGTACGTACACATTAACGCTACTTTCATTTCTATGTCATATTAATGGAATTAAAACTAAATGGGAGGTATGTATATTTTAATTCCAGAATTATATTCATCATATATATGTAACATAAATCATATATAATAACTTTAAATACATCCTTTATACATCTCACATATGGCATTAACGAATCAAATCACTTTGAGGGGGCGGTAGTCCGCACTTCCTAAAATGAAATTATCGTGTTTACCCACAATGGAAACCCTAAAGGTATGCCACAAAAGAAAAATACATAAGCTTATGTAAACCATAAAAATATTATATATCATATATAAATATAGTGACATCTTAATTTCCACTTTTTAATGTGTTATATGAGCGTTGAACAATCATCGTTTCATGAGGCAGAAATTCGCCATCCACAGAAATAGTATGTTCTTTAACAATGTGATGTAGGTGTGTGTACGTGTAGCTCGAATTATTATTATAACAACATCCTAGTATATTGAATATACTGTAGTTGTTACAAAAGAAATGAATAAAAAGAGTTTAAGAGGTTGGAGAATCAAAATAAAACAAAAGAACACAAGTGAAGACATTACCTTAAAATCGGGTTACTCTTTTTGATTTGAGCTCAAAGGCTTCCTTGGGAAGACTTCTGCCCAATGAGAGGCTTCTAAGAGTAATAGAGGGATGTGGAGAGGAAAAATGAGTAGGGGTTGGCCGAGACAAAGGCTTGAGAGGTGTGGGTAAGGTGGTAGAGGTGGGGCCTTTTATAAGAGGAGAGGAGGGGCACTCTTGTAATGTTTCAAAATGTTAATTTATTTTCAAATGAGTTTCGGATTTTAAAGGTCCCACATTGATTTATTTATAGGATAAGGTGGTAGGGGTTCTAAATATACTCATCCAATAGGTTTTTGACAAGTTTACATTATAGTTTTAACATTATCTTTTCATTTCATTTAAATCCTTTATTAATGAGGTAATCGCTGCATCATCATGATGTCATAAATATTTTAATTTATATAAGGTATGAAAATTATAAAACAAATATAATGATTTAGTAAATTGTTTCAGATTTCTAATGATTATTTATAGTCAAAAATATGACTTGTATAACCCCATTTAAAAAGTGTTTTATTGAAACATCTCATGCATGTGACATTTTTATTTTAACTTTAAATAAAAAGTTATTTATGTCATTTTCCAACCAAAGTGGCTCCATGGGGTCCCCAAGTTGACCCATGGATTTTCTTGGTAGGCCATGACACATCCAATGAGGGTAAGACATTTTTATTGGTCATTTCACATTATTAAAACATTATTTTTACCTTAAATTACACTAATTACCTCTAATCGCGATTAAAAACATAAAAGTTACTATTCACCAAAAAATTATTTTAATTCCATTGAACCACATTTTACTTCTTAATGACAACCATATATGTTGGATTTTTGAAATTCAAAACAAAGAGCTGGAAACATTTCATTTAAATGAAAAATCAGTTTCTTTAACTACCACTTAGTGGTTTCACTATTCATCAAAAATTCATGTTGTTCAGAAATATACCAAAAATTCACCCTAAGCTATATTTGATATTCTAAACTCAAAAATGATGTCTATATTACAAAATTCAAAACATATAAGTTTCATTAATTAATTTAATAATTAATTCCCGCTGTCAAAACAAATAGCGTGTTTTTAAGAAACAATATCTATTAAAAGATTGACACTAGTTTAGGTCCAATTTAAAATTGAAATTAATTCCAATGACCAATATTAGATTAAATTGTAAATATATATTCTAAATTTACATTAAAAACAATTAAAAAGATAATCTAATCATATAAATAAATTATATTACAGAGAGGTTTTGAATTTAAATACAACATTTTTCAATATTCATTAAAAAAATGAACTTTATCAAATTAATACCAAAAATTTACACAAAGTAAATTTTGATGTCTATATTCTAAAGAAGAATTTTATTTTGTCAAATATAACACATAAAATTGTCAAAAAGTGGATTTAAAAGTGGTTCTACATCAAAAGGCGGTTAATCGACCTTCTAAAGAACATTAGAATGTTAACGCTTAAAAAATTGAATTCATTCTAATTTCTAATCCTCTAACATTTATTGTAAAAAGAAATAATATTTTCCAAACATATATAATCAGTTTGTAGTTAGTTCTGTTCATTCCCGCCATTACAACAGCTAGGCGTTAACAACCATTTAAAATAATATTATTTTATTATTAGAGTGCAACATAAGATTCTCAAGAAACTCGTTGTTGCGTATTGGTTACGCCATCGAGCATAGAGTCCCCTTTAAAGTAATATGAATATTTTATTCACAAATAGGGATAAATATAAAATTTTCATATTCTTTATTAACCTGGTGTGTTACATCACATGACTATCTAATTAACACAAATACTCCACTCCATCTATCTTGTATACATGTGAGTAATCTCATCACCTGATCATTATTAATCACTTGATTCCAACTTGAATTAATGGTAATTAGTTTCTTCATTGACCATGAGCTATATGTAAGAAAAATGTTCTTCAGACATCATTTATAAAGTATCATAAATAATTCTATATTTATATAGTCTCATTTCTGTAACATTTGTTGTTCCTAATGGGAGACAGATATGGTATCCCATATTATAAAATTAAATTTTACTGTTTATATTCTCCTAAATTCAACCTAATCTAGGGCATAAAATAAAACATTCATAGCTTTAAATTTATTTTTGGAAGATGTTATTGTAGAAGTGTTCCTTGTAACTCTATAATTTTTTGGTATTTCATATTGATCATCTATTATAGACCAAATGTAAAAAACAATAATCTCTAAATGAATTTTCTATTTTATTTTCCATTGTTCATAATTTATACCATTAAAATATGTAGTTCTGTTGGTAGAATATCCCACTTTTCTATAATTCATAATGAACTAAAATATTGAATTGAAGGATAGTTTATGTTATTCCATTATCTAAGAAATTCCTATTGAAAAGATACATCTTTCATTGATATCAAATGATATTCTTAGTGATTAACTCGAGAGGGGGTAAATTGGGTTCGAATAAAAATTTAGGTTGAAATAAAATACCTTTCATAAATTAACCAGTTAATAAAAATAGCATATTGATAAAAAATATAACATTTCTAATGATTTCTAAAAGAGTGATTATGTATCATTAAAATAATAATTAATAAATCATATCTTTTATAATAAATATACATTGACAAAGTAACATATCAACACTAATTATGATTAAATACTAAAGTACTATGAATTTTTATAAATTAAAAAAATCATGGTTTTTTAAATAAATAACACAATTGAATAAATAAGAGGTTTATTCTCATGATGAGACATAATCACCTACACATAGAGTCACATGATATATAGAATATTGTAATAATAATGAAAGAGACCCAAAATCTTAATAATGTTAAAAAATAACAATAATATGTTTTCCAGGCTAAAAATAATCTTTCATAGCTTAATCATGAGATGTAAAATAGTACATACTGCAAAAGGTCCTCGTCCTCTAAAAACATGGGTAACAAGATGTAATGAGAAAAAAATAGAAAACAATATTATGTAGTTTCTGTACAAGATATATTTTGTGTTTGATTATAGAGAAACAATAGACTTCTCAAAATAAAATTCAAAAATAAAAATTGTAATAAAAATAATATGAATAGAATAGAGAATATCAGTATAGCTTTCTCATGATTCTCTAATTCCTCAAATCATATTTATGGTGGACTTCATACTTCTTTTTTGAGTATTGTAGAAAAAGAGAGGATCCTAGGAATTTTTATGAATTTTCATGTCAAAATATCTTAATATTTCTATAAATGTCTACAATGGTGGTTTTGAATCTATGAAAATCATCATCATAGACAATAAATAAGTAATCTAGTATAGGTATGAATATTCAATCGTATAATTTTCTAATAGACTTCTTAGACATTAATCATCACAGTGTCGAGAGACAGATAGTCATTCTTATAAATATAATATGATATATTGAAGGAGATACCAAATCATGAGATTGGATTTGATTTTTTCTTAATGAATCAATAAAATGATTAAAGGATAGTCATTAATCGTTGAATATATATATATATTTGGGCCATTAACATCAAATTCTTTAGAAAGAAACAATATAATGAATGTGGCGGTCACTCTACATCTAACGATATCTCGGACTAGAGATGACTTAGGAGGAGCATGACTCTGAGTTTATCAGTGAATCAGAGTTTGGTGGTAACTAAATGTCTCATAGTAGCAAGTCCTAGTGGAATCTCTTCTTCAAAGGTTGCTCATCCTCAGCAGTAAATCAGCTGGTGATGAAATGGTTGGCTATGACTTTGTAGGTGGTAGGTTGTCCTTAGGAGTGTCTCTTGGCTAGTGGTGACTCACACACACATATATATATATCTAAATTTTAATAAAAAATTAATTATCATAATAAATTAAATAAACACTTCTAAATCATTAATTCTAAAATAATAATTGTTTCAAAACATTATAACAAGGATCATTTATGAACTATACTCATAAATAGGTTCCAACACAATTAATAATCAATTTATGGATAATTACTTGTTATTAACAATCAATACCAATATATTTCTTAAAAATAATAGTTTATTAATAAAAAGAATAATTCATAGGAAAATAGAATAATGTAAAATATTTAACTTTAAAAAAAGATATCATTCTAAACATTGAAAATTGAGTATTTATTTTTTAATAATTTAAAAATCAATAATAATTAAGGAATTTTCCAATAATTTTTTTCAAAATTTACATATCCCTTTTCATATAATATAATCCCATGTTCATGTGATAATAACCATGTTTAATAAAATTATTACAATAGTATATTTTTTCATTTCAGTGGAATGTTTACTATAAAGTGGGTAATATAACACATCAAAATTATTTAATCACAACTGTATCCTAAAATCTCAGGGTGTTATATTCTACCATGTCATTATAATTTTTCACATGGAATTATATTACTCTCATATAAACAAATGAGGTTACTTTTTTCATTATCACATCCTCGGTATCCCACATTACATTCTCAAATTTCTAGCTTCATCACAAAAAAATTACTCGGTGAGTGGTCTTGTTCTAAAATAAAATCTATATTCTATCTAGAATATCCACTAGTTGTTATTACATTGAGATATTAAGATATATTAGTGTGATCTTTCATTTTATAATATGTGAAGGATCATGTAAATACTTCATTATGTGAGATACATGAAAAAAATCATCAATATTCGAGTGATGTAGTGGAACATCCAATTAATGTGATATTATCCCGATATGGTCAGGAATCTCCATGAGACCAATATATCGTGGGATTAAATTGAAATTGTTTCCATATATTATAACTATATTTCAAGAATAAAATTTCATTTTCATATTATGTTTTAAATCATCTTTTTAGATAAGGGGTAACAAAAACATACATGAGATAACTGATTTAATAAGAAAACCAAAATCCATCCTCATAGCCGCCTCTATCACATATTGGATTCCCATTGAAAAAATCCTAGATCAAGATCCATCATCATACACCATCGTTCCTGATCATGAGATCATATCTGGCTCAATTATTTCGCTACAACGACAGTTTTCAAGGCCCACCATTCGTTATCCCACTACAAATTCAAACCAATTTAACACCGACAATCACACCTTACTACTTTCTCAAATCATATAAATACACAATTCCATCACCTCTATAGTAACAACATATCCACTCATTTGAAAAAAAATGATCCAAAACATCCATGAAAATATGAAGAATCACTAATGTTGTCAACCACATTGTTGAAGTCCACCACTAGCAAAAACTCAATGCCACCAAATCCAAACACCATCATCAGTAGAAAAATCCATCGTCACTATCAATACATTGTCACACCATTGTTTCTCCACCTTCACCAACATCACATCATCATGGGTATCACTATATCGAGTCGAAATCATCATCCACTATATAGTTGATCACCACCAGAATAACCCCATCACCATCTCTAATACACCATCACCACTATTATAACAATAAAAGAAACCCACCCAAACCATGGGACTGCCCCAAACATCCTGCACCTAAAAAATTAAACATCAATGAAAAAAATGCCTATGTTGACAAAGCGTACCAAAAAATAGAAACAAAAAATGCGGAAACCCCTAAAGAATTTTTGGAATGAAACCCTGAAGAGAACTAAGGATGATAATATAAAATAATCATTTATTAAAACAACATGAAATCCCAAAAACCATGTGTACCCATTTCTCTAACTCCATCCTATACAGAAAGGATGGACCCTAGGTCATAGAGATTTTTTACTACTGAGATTGAATGACTGACTCCAATAGACGGTGGAAACACAACATACAATGAAATACAATCCCAAAGACTCTTGGTGACATCCATACATCCACAACCAATAGAGGCACAAAATAAATTGATGCCATAGCAGGTTAAGGTGACATAGTTTGTCCTAATCATAATCTGTCGTTGTAAGAAGAAATGTAACCTCAGTAGAAACCCCACAACAACATGCACCAGAGGAGAGATAAACACAATATTAGACGGGATAATCTGAGATCCAAGGGGCATAATGTCTCAAACCATCTCTAACATTTCCATAGCTATTGTAGGTCATAATATATTATTGTTCCCAATCTTTATCCCAACATTTAGGAATCCTTCACTTATTCGGATAGAGGTATTCATAAGGATCCATCTGAATGCTTGAGGATATATATTTTTCTATTTAAATTTATCAAATAGAGGGTGTTAACACCAAACACCTATTATAACCATATAAAACACTGTCAACATATATATTTTATTGAATAGTATTATTAGACACACTATAAATATGAGGATGATAAGCATTATTAATGTTAAAATCTCTATGAAAATCATACTGAATATTTCTCCAGAACATCAATGTTAAACTCAAATACTGAGCAGATATAGTATAATTTGTTTCCCCATGAAATCATTCAAATTATTTGAAAAATATCCTAGAAAATTTATTAGGAGATAAATATTCACTAATGGAAACAAAATTTAATAAATTAAAAATGGTATCAACAACAACCCAAAGAATATTATTTCTTTAGATGTATTGGGGGGTCCAATAATGAAATCCATAGTAATGTTTTCTCATTTCAATTTGGGCATGGGTAATATTTATTACACATCATTAGAATATATATCTCATTCATAACATGTAGATATACATCAAAATGAGATATATACCATGTGATATCACTTTTTATGTTTCCCCACTATAAATACAATTTCAAATATCTATAAAACATCTTACATCGAAGATTAATAATGAATAATGATCTATTAGCTACATCAAATAGCTCCTCATCTAAATCAATTAGTTTTTGGACACATAATTTGTTCAAAATCTATATTATTTAATCACATTCATCATTGAACTAAAAAAACTATTCATATTATTTTGTAATTCAACACATTCCTTTGGTACCACGTTAAACCTCACATGGATTGATAATTGATAAACCATCGAAGAAAGATATGATCTGTCACATTCCTGCATGATTTCAAGATCAATATTCTATAAATATATAAGTATATGGTCTATTTTAATACTCATCATGGAAAAAAGGGAATGGGCCTTCCAACTCAGAGCATCAACCACCTTGTTCAACTTCCTAGTGTAGTAATGTATTTTGTACTGATAATATGTAGTCAACTCTAGCCATCTACTTCATTATATATTCAACTATTTAAATATAAATATATTAAAAATGATTATATAAATTTTTATATATAACACATTATCCACTATAAATAAAATTAACTAATTTTTTAATGAAAAAATTACCATTGAAAATTCAGAATGATAAGTCAGGTAATCTTTATCGTGAATTTTAAATTAGAATGATGAATAAGAAATAACTATATCATTAGTCTTGACTTTGCATCACATTTCCTTATTTTATGCATAACTATATATTAGGATCCCTTATCCATTGTTGGGTAGTGAGATTATAACAGGACATACCTACCTTTAGATACTATATTTTTCCATTGTATGAATTGAAAATATATTATTAAATATTTTTTGATCTAGGAATTGAGATGGCATGTGATTCTATGGCATTGTGATTCTAAAATTAATTTTCTAAAAATATTATATATATTTTATATCATGAATGAAATGTTTTTCTAATAAAATATTATATCACTTAAATTATTTCTCTAATACAATATATGATACCATGGTTGAATCAAGAGTATGGAGATTACCCTAGGCATGACCTTATGTATTTCGACATTTGATAGTCAGATGGGGATGTTGTTGGAATGTATGATAAGTGAATTAATTAATTAATTTACTTTATTAATTCATTTAATACACAATACCTAGTTTCATTATATATATGTAGTTATTACAAATAACAAGGGTTATTCACATAACCTGAGGATGGTTTATTAGAGGATTCCACCGTTCATCTTTTTTGGAATGATATCAAACAATGACTAGCGCAGGATCATAGTGGATTGACAGACATTGACTACATCAGATCATCCCAATTCCTGGATATCAAGTTATTATGAATATAATGATAATATATTAGGTTTGGGAATTCATTTCAATAGATTAACTTATTTTTAATTAATAAATATGTATTCTTGACAATATATTGATTTTTTGGAAAATAAAAAACATCACATGAGGCTTGATGCTGAATAAATTACTTATTCAATTTATTAACAATTCTTATATCATCTGTTTCACCCAATATTCCGCAGAAGAAAATGTTTGACAAGAAAACTCATAAAAAAAATTTATAACATTTTTATGGTGATTTTTCCCACCATTCTTCACATTCTTCACCATTGGACAATAACGTCATTTTTTGACTTTTATGAGTGGGTTTAAGCAGGATTGAACACACCAATTTCATGATAATTTAATGTGGAATGATTTATTTGTAAATTTTATCATCGATTAAGATATATTTTGGTATGAGGGTAATGAATCCCATTGGTATAGGCTTTGGGACTGATTGTAAGTAAAGGGAAGTGAATAAGGCATGTGTGGACTTCGTGTAAATGATTAGAACTCCAATTTCTAGCACTAGAGGTCCGAAACTGACTACTGGAAGAGTTTTACACCAATATTAGGTTTTCAATGGTAGCACTCGAAGGAAATGAATTCATATTTGGAAATTACATGAGGACACATTGGGTTTTATGAAAAATATAACTATACACCATATAGTATAAAGATCACGTGTTGTGTAGTCCTCTCGCTATGATAACAAGGGATTTCAAGGAGAGTTCAATAACAGATGCCTTTTGGTACCCCCCCCCCCCACATTCCATGTGACTTGGTGATGGTGAACCAATGTGTACTCTAGTAGTATAAGAACACAAAAATGGCCCTGACCATGTCGTGTAAGCACACACGACCAGTTACATAGACATGGCTAGGATCACATGGGACTGCCTTGGGTGGCTAAGAAACACCATTTAGTTCCTTTACATACCAATATTACTAAAGGGAAAGTGATCCATGTTTCAGTGAGCATACAACCATGTCGAGGAGTGGGTACATATGATAGGTGGACTCCATAACAATTTGTGTACCTTTTTAGATCCATCTACAACTAATATCTCATTATATTTGACTCATATTTTTTTTGTTAGTAGAAAATACTGTTGTTTTCCACATATGCCCCAAAGTAGCCTTCATTGTGGCCTTTTAGATTAAATGTGAAACATTAAAATCATGAAATGTCTTCAGAAATCAATCTAGGAAATAATTGATCATGAATGATCATTATAGATAGGTTAGGATTGGAAATTACCTTGTCACGCTAGGGGATGGATTCCCCATACATCTCAATCAACTAATTTATACACATATATGGACTATGTAATGGTTATATATATATATATAGTGGTAACACATATTGATCTAGGTAACTATTCCTCTAACTATAATTCTGTACCCACAAACAGACTAGGGAAAATGCCATGTATATATTGAGTGCTACCCCACAGATGGACTACTATGAATGTACACTTTATTTTGAGAGGTACACCCATGGAAGACTAAGGCATGGGTCCTATATCTACTTAGTGGTGTTCCCATAGTAGACATAGTTTTGGGTCCTCTCCCTTCTAGGTGGTACCCCTAAATGAATTATGGTGTTGTTCTTGTATATGTTTATTGCAATACTCCTATAATACTATGGTAGTGATCCCCTAGATACATAGTAGAATCACATAGAACATTGGGGTTTGGTCCTCCACTTGATGATTGTACGCCCATGATAGTGGGGAATAGTGGTGAGTTGTTTTTTCTCTCTATATTTAAATCTTTATAGAGACACATGAGATGTTAGAGACACTTGATAGTCCACTTTTAATGAAAGGGAGACTCAACATCCTGGGATGGGAGCTATGAGATGGGGTTACTATTTCATTCTCGTCTTGGTATCTTATATTTGCGTGTGTATATATATATATCCCTATTTATCTTGAGATTAATTTTCACTATTTAATTATTGTTGTGATGACTAATACTATCATTGATATTATTTATCCTTCTCTGGTTGATTAGTTTTCATATTGGGTATGTATATACTAACCTCTACAAGGGATTTTCCTATATGTTTCATGACTTGTGGTGACGATAGATAAGACAGTGGTAATTTTTGAGGAGTGTTGTGAAACTCATGCGAATATAAATTCTTACATTGGTTAGGGATTGGAATATGTAGTTAGTTTGTATCATTATTTAATTTTTAGTTGTTGTGAGGTTGGAACATAATTTATGAATGAGCTTGTAGTTTTTACATTTACATTTCAAATTGTATTTTCGTAATCTATTATATTGCATATAAGAACACACATGCATGGTTTCTACTAGAGATGTTGTTGTATATTATTATTATTTTTTCACATATTCATGGATATGGATGGTTATGTTCATATATGTACATTAAGAATGGAATCTCATGTTATTCATTCCTTTTGACATATTTCTCCATCCCTAGGACAATAGATGTGGGATTTTGGTAGTTTTGATTGACCATACAACATCACATTGGACCTCAATGGTTTTTTCTATGAATTATTTATATCAATGATCAGTTGGCCTCAGGATGGGTTTTGGATATTTTTTCTCAAATGAGGGTTGGTCAAAAAACATAGGGAATCTATTTCAATATGTCCCGAGTGCATATTATAGACCATGTAACCCTGTGTTGGTGTGGAAGTTGATGTATCCATTAATAATAACATTGACTGCCTACTTGTCAGCTTATAATATTGATACAATGTTTGTTCAATCATTGGTAAATGCCCAATGTTGTATCGAGTCCTTCAATTTTACTTCCTGAGTACGATCCCGGAATATAACTGGTTATATAAATATGGTATATCTTGATATAATTTTCATGATGTCTCCATGAAGATATAAATTCACATTACTATTTTTGGAATGAAATGATGCTCTGATAAGTGATTAGGTCTTGGTTCATGGGTCATCACGTGAGATCATTCATTTGGGATAGAAGGTAGTGGTAACCCCTCTTGTTGTGTAGAATATTATACTAGTAGAGTAGGAAGTGGATGGGTGAAAGATTAGAAAAATCTATGAGTTCTAACAATAAGGAATAATGATGTTCCATTGTGATCCAGATACTTAATAATAAAAGGATTGGATCGAGTGAGTGATATATATTTTCAATAATTTTTGAACCCCGTGTAATAATATAGTGGCACTAGAAACCAACCATTTCCATAGAGTAGTGTGGTGATGGTGGTGTTTTGTCACATGGACACTTGATTATTTGAAACTCTCAGGGTATAACTCTCAATTAATTTATAATTAAAATTATTACCCACATACTTATGATCAGTCATCATTCAGAAGAATATGGAGCTGCATATATGAGGGGTGATAGTTTATGAGTATCTCATAAGGTTCACTGACCATATGTAGTACTCCCTTAACATGATTTGTAGTGTTTACTACTTGGATAATAAATTCAATCGGAGTCTCTATAGGGAAATCCATAATATTGTGTTACCCTTATGATTTTTAATATTCTATGGAGTGTTAGAGTGGTCAATAGTGACAAAGATCATCTTATATAAGATATGTTGTGTAACTTGATGTTGATGTAGGAATTAGAGGGATGGGTTACCGGTATTGTCTTCCTAGAGACTATTATAATGGTATCAACATATGATTCCTCATATGTAATTCACTCAAACATATTGTCATATATATTATGTAAAACACAGAATAATAAGGTTTCATTGAGAGGGAAGATTCTATGCATGTTACAGTTGAGATCACATGGAACATTATATACTTACACGGTGTGCTATGGAGTGTTGGTAGATAGTAAATGGACTACCCCAGCGGATGTAGCTCTAGGGTCCTTTATCTCCTAGGAAGGTCTAGGGTGGCTCTTATGGAGGTAGTGAAGGAAGGGTAGTAGGTATGGAACATGAAGAGGATCATATGTTGTGGGATAAATTCATGAGATACCACCACCACCACCACCAAGAGTCTCGCTAAAGACATAGGGAGATATTAGTTGAGGTCATGTGCAGCTTCATGTTGTTGAGGATTATGAAATGTAAAATCACGATAAGATTAGATGTATGATATGTGATTATTGTACTATTTAATATGTACTATTATACCTAGGTGATAGTCATTTATTTATATACTTAATTATGGTGTGAGAACTGAATCTCCCATTTTAGACGTCAACCCAGAAGCTCTATCTTGATCTTCCTACCAGGACTGTTTAATCGAAATGTTCTATATATAAATGTGCAATATATCACATGGTGTGGTGATGTTCCCATGTGACCAAACATTCATTAGGATGGAACCACGTGTTTTCATCTTACATATGAACTAGTTATCCAATGTCTAATACTGGGTTGACAATCACTATAGATGAGTCAAATTCCATCGAACTGATGGAATGATATTCTCATATATGGATGGGAGAGACTTCAGTGTGGATAATGTGGGTCCATTAAGTCGGAATCTACAACCCATCACCCAATAGTTTGGGAGTTTATCCCTTAGTGAGATGGCCTATACTAGTATTTGGATTCCATTAGTCATGGAGGATTATATCAATGACATCCCTAAGGATGTAATGGGAATCCCTGTGAATAAAGAGATGGATTTTTGATTTGAAATACACTACACAACAACAATGATATATTTATAGTTATATCATATGTCCCCTTCAATGAATTTGGAGTGGAGGGTGCATTTGGAGGGACTTCTAGATTAGGGTTTTATTAGACTCAGTGTGTTCCCCTAGTTAGATCCTTTTTTGTTCTTAAAAAAGGAAGACTGGAGAAATAATTTTTTTTATTATCTTCTCTGGAACAATGTCACGAGAATGAACACGTAAAAATTTTCATGGATTGGGGACATCTCTGTCCAGTTTTAAGGCCTGATATTATTATTATGGATTTATCCCTAGTCTGGCTACCACCATTTGAGAGTTCATGAGGATGATACAATAAATATTCCACTGTGATATATCTATGGAAAATAAGAGATCTTGGTGATTCATTTCAATGTGATGTTTTCTCCCCATTGTGTTAAAATTTTTGTTGAAATGTATCATCAAAAACTTATTGGACTGATTTTTTTGTTTTATTCATTGATGACATGCTCATATTATATATGTCAAATAAGGATCATGAATTGAACTTATTTTTGTTCCTATAATTTTTTGAGAGCACCACTTTTATGGTAATCTCACAATGTACCCATTCTATTTTCACGAGGATCACATTTTGGGTCATGTTATATTTTAGCATTTATTATATGACAACTAGAATTATATTGATGCATTGATTCCATTAGAGCCACACAATAACATGTGAGAGGTTCCATGATATCTTGGCTTATTTGTTTTACTAATGAAGGTTCATGTGGACTTCTCCAAGAATGTACCCCTCTGAGAGCCCAAATGTTTAAATAGAATCAATTTACCAAGAATGATAAAATCCAATGTTCCTTTTAAGAGTTTATTATGAGGATGATATATTCTCTCATGTTGAGAATACCAGAGGAGGTCTTGCAATACGTTGTGTATTGTGATGCATCTAGAGTTGGGCTTGTTATGGTGTTGATTCATATTCAGGCATTTATTGAAAATGGGTTGAGGATGTTAAGACATCCTAGGAATGAGTACATGACTCAGTATCAAGAGTTGGTATTCATAGTATTTTCTACTAGGATGTGGATGCACTCTCTCACTGGGGAGTTCATTATTTATTACTCAGGAGATAAGATTCTTAGGTGTCTCTTACCATAGAGAGACTTGAACCATTGATAGATGCTCTATTTTGATTTCATATCGGAATTTGATAGTGAGATAGTATATAATCTCGGGAATGATAACATGGTTTCTGATTCCCTAATAATGAAGTATCATTGTCAGATGTTAGAGTATGTGTCTAAGCATTATTATTCCTTATATCTAAAACTTGTTTAAGAGATGTTTAAATATTATCTTTAGTCAATTGTATTCACTCCTCCACTTCCCTAGTGATTGATGGAGGTGCATTTTAGAGACATTTATATTGTAGTAATATATGAACATATATCCCCAATAGATTCACATGATAGGTTCCCGAATGATGGAATAACATCATCAATTTACATGGATATATTTTTGTACTGGTTGTGGTGTATGAGGTGGTATTGAGTGAGTTTCAATATTCTACTTTAGATAAACCTTCGAATATAAGAATATGTACACATACCATTAGTTGATGTTTTTTTGGGATTGCATGAGGTGATGTGCTTCAATGTTTGTCATTCAAAATCTCACATCTCAACAGGTGAAGGATGAGAACTAGGTTCTTAGTGTTTTTATGTAGCCTCTATATGTCCCATATTAGAATTTTTGAACTTATCCCTATACATTATGATAGATATTCCATTGATAAAAATAGGCATTGATTCTATCTTTATAATAGGTTGCATACTTACCAAGTCGATACCATTCAGAACTATCGTGGTGATTATTTTGGTGGAAAGTTTTGGTAAATTATGCATGGTGTTGGTCATCCACCTTCAGGGGGTTCCCTTGATGATTTTCTAAATCCATTATGGATGATTCACATCACTATTACAGGTGGGTCTGTAGGAGGCATTCAAGATGCAGTTGAGGATAAGTATAGCATTTCACCCACTAATGGATGGTAATACCTAATGATATACCTAGTAGATGCAATATATTATTAGGGATTCTATGCTATAATTTGGAAATATCTTGAAAGAACATATACCATTGGTAGAGTATCTTTACAATAATTTAAACCAATAAATAATTATCATGGAACCATTTGAGTCCCTTTACATGAGGCCTTGTAGGTCAACATTGTACAAGACTCAGATCAATGTAGAATATCCGGTTGGTCTAGAGATTATGTAGGAAATGAGGAATATGTTCCATGTGATCATAGATCATGTGAGGATATCCCATTACATGTATACATATTATATAGATTGATATCATAGGACCTTAGTGTTTTAATACGGAGAATCAATTTTCTGGAGATTCTCTCTAATAAGGATTATAAATATTTTTTTTGTCAGAAAGCTATCTATGAGGTACATCAATCCATTTTAGATCTTGAATTGGGATACTGATATTCCTTACCACCTATATTTACCTAGAGAATTGGAGTTGTTTCTTTAAATCCTCTGTGTAGTTGAGGAGATACATTCATGATCTTGGGCTCGTTATTTGATGGTGTGAGAAGGACATCAAGGCCGGACCCAACATCCCGGAGTATCATATCATGATCAAGGATCTGTATGAAATAATATAGAATGGATGAATCATTCTTTTGGTTTGTGTCTTCTGGAATCTTGTGAGAATACAAGAGTGATATTGGGAATGGGAGAGCCAGATGCGGTCTATGTTTGACATCCTTTATTCAAAGTTTATTCTTTTTGATAATGAAAAAATGAATTATTTAATAATATAGAGAAAATATTTATTTCCCGTATAAGACATTGAATTATATTGGAAAATATATTAATATACATGAGATGAGATGACATAGAAATCTGAGGGCCACTGAGGCTAGAAATATTTTATTAAAAATAATAAAAATATTGTATATCACATGTATAATGTTTTCAAATGTAAATTTAATATATCCAAAACATTGTCTTGAATAAATATTGATAGCATGGTCGAATTTGTAGCACGATGTTTACAAAGGGTGAAATCTACAATTGGTTTGCATCAGATGTTTTGATGAGGTAGTCGTTAGAGGGTTTGTTTAGTAAATTATTTAAATAATTATTTTATTTAATTCATTTAATATACAATACCTAATGTGTAATATAATTATGTTGTTATAGATAATATCCAAGGGTAATCTCATAACCTTGGGATTATTGATAAGAGGATTCCACTTTTTTCATTGGTGGATTGAGATCAGTGGATAAAGGATGACCGTATCAGGGTTGAATAATAGATAGAGACTACAAGAAATATTCTCCATCATTGATGATCATGTTCTTCACTGATGATTGATCAAATATCAAATTCATGGACATAATTTTTTTATCTTCCCTCTAGTTAATTAATAAAGCCTCAATCTAGAATCTACGTGGTTTTCATTACAGTTCTCATCCTATTAAAGAGCACTATTTTTAGAGAAATTATGTATTCAATATATTATCCATTAATATGACATGTTTTCCTAACTATATTCTCTTATTTTTATCGTTACCCACGATGTAATGTCCAATGATGATTGACAATTTTTATGTACTTTCCCTCATCATTCTTCATGATATTTTTTGTTGTCCTTAAAGGTTTCTATTTACCTTTTCTAGGCCGATTTGATGATGATTTAACCCCCATATTCATTAAAGGTTAATGTACGAAAAATAGATTTTATATATATTAATGTATTGGGATATATTGCGGTATTCATGTGATGAATCCTAGGGATATGGGATCTAGGACTCAGTGGTTGTGATGAAAAACACAAAAGACAGATGGAGGCTTCGAGTGAATGATAAAAACACTAATTTCAAAACCCCAATGCAGTATAATCATATAATAATGATTTTTTGATAAATGTTTTGTGGTCTATGTGTTTATTTTGGGGTATATAATGAATATCAAGAATCTATATGATGATTCTTCAATTTATTTTAAAAAATACTACTAAACACAATGTAGTATAAGGGACACATAGTTTGTAGTGCCCTTTCAATGATGGATATGTTTTTGATGTGAGTAAAATATATAATGTTAAGTGAGACCCCCCTAAACAATGTGACAGGGTCCTTTTGGCCCAACATGTACTGTTTGTGAACATTGAAAAAAGCACGACTAGGAAATCATAGTGTACTGGAAGATGATCAGGTACATAAACATTACAAATATCACACGGGTATGCCCTTAGTTTCTAGGGAAATCCATGTAGTAACCTTGCATTCTGATAAGTACTAAAATACTAGTGATCTGGATGTCAGAGAGGTCATGGTTAGGCATAAGAGTGGGGACACACACCTTTTGTCCACCTTAAATTCCATGTTGTTATTTATAATCTTCATATTGTCATATCTCTATCAGTTTGACAGGGATTTTTTCTAGGATTACCATATTGTGAATGTCTGTTTTTACAAAGAACATGTTCGTGGCCTTTGTTATCAAATTTGCGATATTTTGACTTGTATTCTGATCATAATGCTTCTTCAGGTGATTCTCGATGATGGAATTCATTATTAACGATCGTCAAAGAGAGTCCATGATTGGAATCCCCCCTATAGTACCTGATAATGCATCCCATATGAACCTATATCTTCTAATTGGTACCTTCTTAATGGTCTAGTATGACGATCATATATCTACTGAGTAGTACTCTTCTATAATACAAGGGTTTTGTTACTCTATCAACTGAGTGGTACCCCTTGAAAAACTCGTGCATGATTCCTCTATCTATTGAGTGGTAAAACCTAAATGAATATGGGATATGATATTTATCTACTGACTGGTACCCCCTAAATGACTAGGGAATTGGTCTTATATCTACGGAGTGGTACACCCTGATGGACTAGGGAATGCAACCCATATCTTTGGATTGGTACCCCCAAGTAAGCTAGGCCATGGGACTTTTATACGTTGAGTTTAATCCTTATATCATACTAGTTCATGGATCCTCTACCTAGAAAGTGACACACAACTAATTTACTTGGTTGAAGGTCCTCCACATTGAGATTGTGAACCATAAACTATGTCACACAATGGTGAGATGTGTGTCCTTCAATTTCTTATGCCTTTAGATAGACACGTGAATTTCATGGAATCATTGATGGGCCAATTTAAACTATAAGAAGACTCAACGTCTTTGGTTGGGAGCTATAAGATAAAGATCCTCTGTTCTCCCTTGTATGTGTTTATTATATTTTCAAATATATGTATTTTTTTCCATTGGTTTCCCTCTTGATTTGGGGTTGAGATGAATACTTCTATCAAGTTATATATTTATCCCACTCTTATTTTGGGTCTTCTAAATATGTATGTATATATTGAAACCTTCATGATATATTCCCACTTATGTTGTTTCTGATGAATATGACTTACATGTCAGTAGTGATTTCATATGATCGTAGGGATTCTCATGTGAATTTGAACTCTTACAATGGTGAGGGATTGGATATTAGTAGATGATCTCTGTCATTGTTTATTTTATATATGTTTTCATGTTAGGAATCATTTTCTAGATGAGTATTTAATTTTATCCTTTACTTTTCATACTACGCTATTGTATACTTTTTTAATTCCTTAGAGGTTATTTTAGGGATGGTTACTACTCTAGATTTTACCATATTTCATTTTTATATTTCTACACTTATAAATTGAGATGGTTGGGATAATGTGTATATGATAATTATAAAATATAATCCAATGTTAGAAATTATTTTGGGGCTAGTCACTAGCCCCTGGCCTATAGAATAAGGCTTGTTTTAGTTTCAGATCAGCCTTCCGTTGGCTGAAAAAGCCGGTGGGTCAGGTTTTTACCCAACTTCCTTTTTTTCTCCAAAAAAAATTCTCACATTCAACTATCTAGTATATCCTTCCTCCCTAACATTTCAACTTTGTTATTGTATAGTATATCCATGAATATTTTTTCATAATGAACATGTTTTATCTTTATAACCCATGAAAACCATGGAAATAGCCACCATGGTTTGTATGGGCCATTATTGAATAACATCTATCTTTAAGTGATATACCGATATACCCTTGATTATAATCACATGACCCATTAATGATACATTTTATAGAAAAATTACATATTTATAAATTTTGACAACATTTTATCCCATATCAATGTATTCAACACAATCCTCCAATGATCTTCATACTCTTATGTTCTCATATATTATATAACAATATCACCTATATAGACATCCAAAAACTAATCAAGGTAATCCTTTATGAAACTAGTAATTAAACCAATAACGATGTTTGGGGAATTGGTAAGTCAAAATGAGATCAATATAAATTTATAACGACTATAAATAATATGATAGGTTCTCTGGGATATTATAGCATATTTGACCCTCAACAGATGATATCTAGATTGATGGTAAATTATTAAAGTGTATTCTTATCCTTAAATTTGACTAAGAAAATCGTAAATATGGGTTTGATTATACTTGTTCAAGAGCGTAATTTTTTAGGATCCTGATAATTAATAAAAATAGTAATTGACCATTTTTCAACATTAAAATAAAAATTAGTGCACCCCATTGAGATGTACTTGTCCAAATGAGTCCCTTATCAAGATTCTTCTTGAGTTTATTCTCCAATTTTTGCTACAAAATCAAGAGAAATATATAATTATTATTTAAAATTGGTGTTGCACTAGGTATGAATTATATTAAAAATAAAAAATTATAGTACATTGAAACATTGGGAATGTCATAAATATATATATTAGAGTACACGTAAAAATATAAATATCATTAATGATGAGTTTCATTCCAATTAGTTGAGATAAATATTCCATATAAATAAGTATCCAGACACATATGATGCAAATAATTTCCATTTTATGATTATATTCAACTGTACTATAGTATATGATCATAATTTGATTCAAAATATTGACTTTGATTCTATTATTCTATTAATTTATATAGGATCTATATAGGGATCTAGAATCAGTTATCATAATCAAATAAATTACAACTAAAATAAAAATAATAATATTTTCATTTCTCACATTCTGAAAAAAAATCAACATGATAATCAAAACTCTAAATGGGAGGATATGTGTGATTTATTTTTCCCGATCCACTCAATTAATTGACATTATATAGGCCAATTATTTATCTCTTAGTCTATGATTTGTCTCTTATTCTATGGAGTTAAATATATTCTCTCCTTTTTTCAAAATATATAATACATTATAATATTAGTGATAAAATAAGATAAAAATTAATTCCATCCATAAAACACTTCATATTTTCTGGGAAAATGGTTTATCTTTGCCCTTATTTTCTATACATAAAATATATTTTAATTAAATTGATAAATTTATTTTTGTGAAATATCCCACATTCTTGAATATTATAAAGATGAATCTTCTTCCCAACATAGTATTTATCTCATTAACTCTCATTATATTCCATTTTTTATATTAATGGTTCTGATAGTAAAGACGACTAGTTTTAGGTTTATCTCAAATTTCAAGATAAACAATTATCCATAAGAAATATATTTCATATTCTAGATCCCACATCATTTTATTACTCAGCATTACAGTCATTTTCGTGTCCATAACATTTTTTCACATGATTCTACATGGTTCAAACCATTTAATAACACAAAAATTACTATTACTATCAAACATATATAATCAAAGTATGAAATTAAATTATTATGAAATCAAGTCTTATGATGTACCAAATTATAATAATATATTTATTCTCATAACACATTGGGTCCGTCCAAAATCCTTATTTAATATAATAAGTTTTCAAATTTTTGATCTCTTTATCCTTCCTAAGATTCATGATGATAATTTGAATTATACTAATTATATCCCTTAGAAGGGACAAACCTGTAGTTTAGTTAGGACACATATCATTCAATAAGTGAAGATTGAGTTTATACGCAACCATCTTTTTAAGTTGTAATTATTCCAGAGCCTACATCTAATTATTTTTACCCAAATAAGAATTAAATTTATAGGGAACCACCCAATATAATTTTACCAAAAAATTAGATGTTATCGTATACCTAGACTTATCTTCAATGTTTTCACCATGTTTTATTACTCCTAATCTAAAAAAATTACTAAAATTTACTCTGATACAAACCAAGAAGACCCAGTAGTTACATTAATAAATATTAAATAATTTTATATGAACATATAGTGCATATCATAATAATAAAAAATCGAAAATAGTTTTTTTGAACGTTTAGAATTATATTCATAATCACCATATATTATAAAATATCTTAAATATCTCCCAAAATTTTATTCTCTCATTATTTCCCTTATAAACATATAATAATTAAAATCATTATTTGTAACCTAGTTAAAAAGAAAACATAAAAAAGGGTGATCTCAGGTGCTCTGTATTGGTAATCAATGGAGATATCTTCTAATGATTGTAAATGAGAATATGTCAATCAAAATTGTATGAGAACATGGTAGTTAATTAATATTGTTTTACGAAATTAATCAAAAATCATTAATCATGGGTTATGTCATAAGACATTTTCATAACAATAATCATAATTCAAAATTTCGTGTAAAAAAATCAATCATGATCTGTGAGATCGTATCATTAATAGAAGACATGAATTTTCAATATACAGATATGAAGTTAAATTCATTTCCATATTAAATATATGATTTAAATACTATTAGTGTGTACCAAAACCCATAGTGGATCTGGATTACTACCCATTACAATTTTTCTATAGTTTGGGTTCACTCCCAATAATATTATAGTACACATGGTTCCATACAAAATTGGGTTCACTTTCTATTCATGTTTTCATTATCCCGTGTTAAATCAATCATTACACAATTAATTGGAGGGATATATTATCATGATCCCAAAAATTACATAATTTAAACCATATATAATTTTTACATAATATCACAAAAAATATACACTAATGAAACATCAAATAATCTATGTAAAAGATACGGGTTTGATAAATATTTATTTATAATATAATGAAATTTTTTTAACAAATGAGTTTCATTAAAAAAATAGTCCTCATAATCCATAAATTTAAAATAAATTGGATGGTATCACAACAACATAACCATAGTGAATCCTAAAAATACTTAAATTATGATGATAATGATGAAAAAACAATTAAAATATCATTTTGATATTCATAGAAAATATCTGAAATATCCATTTTTCAGCATATTTGAAAAATAAAAAATATCAGAATATTCAGAAAATGCATTCAATGAAAATTTACACAAAAAGCTATAATGTATTATTAAATGAAAATGTTTTTCAGAATTTTGGGAAATACGTGCATTTCATATATGATAAAATAAAATATTCATTTCACACTCCTATGAAATGTTTAAAGCGTATCATGTGATTTTTTTTGAAAATATTAAATTTTATAATTTATAATGAATTTAAATGGTACTAATATTATTATTCTCAAAAATTGAATTATGGGTTAAAACATATATAAATTTTTTTTAATAACATAGTAATTGAATAGAAGGGCCACTCACTATAGAGAAAATAATGTTTAGTTTTCATCAAAACATTTTCTCGTTCATCTTAACTACAAAAGTGAGGAAAATTGGGATAATATTTTAAAATTAAATTAATAAATAGAGGAGAATAAAATATTTGGGTTTTAAAAGGTAATTATCATATAATTTTCCTCATTGGAAATTTTAAATATACAATAATGAAAAAAATGACATTATAACATAAGACCAGACTATAGAACTCAACATACTATATATGATTTCAATCTTCCAGAATAATAAATATAAATTTATGATATATATATATATATATTGTAGAAAAGTATTAATAAATATATATTTTTCCCATTATAATTTCCTATTATTATTTTAATAACAATTCCATTTTAAATTGTTTATTTGAGGAAAATTATTCCTTTTCCATTCATGTTTACTTTGAATATTTCATTCTTAACGACTTGGTATTTGTTTTATAATCATTAAAATATAAATAATATAATAATTTTCATATTTAACCATTATTTAATCACTTATAACCATTCATATAAAGAGGTGATGAAAATTAATTACATCACATAATGGAGATGGCAGTCCGTACAAAAGCATTGGTGATGCTTTTACTTTTCATGGTCGGAATAAATGAGGTTTATATAATAATTATCATTTAATAATAATAAGAATGTCCTTAATGTCATATATATTCATTAAATAATTTCTTATTACCATCCATGTAAATAGGAAATCAAAAACAAATTTCATCGCATTTATGAGGTTGTAGTCCACTCATACACATGAGCAACATTATATTTTTTTTCAAAAGATGGGATATGGATAAAAAATGACTATACCAATAAAATATGAAATTTAATTATAGAAATTTTACTAATACCGTTATGTTTCATGGTTTAGTAAATAATTTTATTATGATTAAGAGTAATGAAGAATGAAAATTATATGTAATAAAAAATACATTTTCTTTGAGTACCCACCAATGAAAATCCCCTTATGTTTCTTGTATGGTTTTTTAAGGAAGCAAAAAACTGAAAACATTTTGGAAAATTATGATGGGATTTTATTGGTTACATTTAATTCATGATAAAGGTACAATGTTGTATGGAGTTGTGATAACAAAAGGTGCCCTTTTAATAGTCGGGTGGGGAATAAATTTTTAAAATCAATGTATATTACAATATAATAAAATCACTATCATTGTATAATGTATAAAAATATAAAAATAATATAATATAATATGGGAATTGTAGAAATTAATTCCACCTATCAAATTAAATCAAAAAATTTAATATATTAGACCTTATCTCTTTTTTAGCCCATTTTTTAATCCCTTTTAACCCTTACAATGATAAAATATTATCATGGTTAAAAAAACTATATTGATCTTAAAACCATTTATTAATAAGTATGGAATCCATTTTATTGGATTAAATTCCTACATATTGTTAAAATTAATTTTATTTTTTCACAAAGAAACACCTAATCCCAATTTTAGGTAATATGATTCTTTATGAGTAAAAAATATATTTCAAAATATTTTTCTATTAACAACCATTAGATTAATTTTAAAATACGTTATTAAAATAATAGTCCAAAAATTATGTAATAATCATTCATACAGAGTGATTAATTTAATACTTTATATTTAAAATACGTAATTTAAATAAAATGTAATTTCCGAAAAATAAATCAATTTATCTTCGAATGAGTGTATCATATGTCACAACCCATCCCCAGGGCCCACATCGTGACTACCCAATGCCCGAATTCCATAGGCCAGGGGCTGGTGACTTTCACCAAAGGTGTAATCCCCTAATACTGGTAAGGCAATGTCTTTACATAATGAAAAGTCACACAACTAGAGTACAAGAGGATGCAAACACATAGTAAATGAAAAACTATATAACAAGTGTACTAAATGTAAAGGGGGCCAGAATACATGCCCAATAGAAAAGTACAACTGAAAAAAATACAACTTAAAAGAAAGGGGAAAACAGCTGAAATGTAGAAGCATCTCTAGGATCATTATCTGGGATTCCCAGCTGAAGGGTAGGTATAGAAGTCCACCATCACCACTCCATGTCTATTGGTCTGATCCGTGTACCGTCTTGCCGTGTAGTCTACCTCCGGGTACCGTCCAGTCCTGGCTCTCCCTCGGCCTCCATCAACGTTGTCCGTCGTCTACATCCAACACAATGTGGTGTGGGCATATCCCATGCAGGGGTGAGTATTACGATTCTCAGTAGAGACCCCGAGACCCTCAAGGTCTCACAAAATCTATCAAGGAAGAACCAAAAACCATAAAATTCAACGGATATCCAAAACTTAGGTATATACCCATACATATACCTAAGTTATCATGTAACCCATCCAAATCATTAAGAAAACACAAAGTTCATTGACTCTGCTCAAACATGGATTTTCATTATCGAAACAACGACTGATGGAAAACTCCTCCTCTTTCGAGTATAGTGGGCATGTCAGAACTCTGAGGTGCTACTCTCTAATGTTATACTGATGAGGTACTCCTCCTATCGAGTACCGTGGGTCTGCCGCCTCACACAGTAGTGCTCCCTGCCAAGGGTCTACCGCCTCACACAGTAGCACTCCCCCTAATAACTTATATAGGTACTTCTCCTATCGAGTACCGTGGGTCTGCCGCCTCACATAGAAGCACTCTTCCTCCATGGGTCTTCCTCCTCACAACGTAGCGCTCCCCAGTGGGCTAGTCATGTCACTCTGAAATTAATAAGACAAGCATTCATCGGTTCTCACCCAGCTACCAGGTCTCTATAGTCTGCTCCATCATCTCTGGGAGGGTCCGCTCCAAAAGATACCAGCCGATACTCCAAGTGTCACGAAGTCCCACGAATATGTATCTCTAAGGTATTCCACATCATAGGGGTTTCAACGCAACAGAAGGCACATCAATCGGACTCCTGGTTTGTGAGTTATTTTCCTTTTAGTCCCAGAGCCCCAGTTGGATTCGTGTACGTACCAACCCGACCATATATCAAATCTACCTCGAAATCCCATGGGTTATTTTCAATGAGACTGTTTCTCAAAGAGATTACCAGCGCCACTGATGGTTCGTCAAATGGACGTCCAGTGCCAATGATATGGCCAATGTATGCAATGGGTCATTAGTGGGCACGGGTCCGGTCTATCCCGGTCGAACCGACTCGGCCCAACACAGTCAGCGTCGACCTGGTCTGGGTTGACTCAGTCAGAATTGCAAGGAATGACTCATCTCGTTAATAGGTTCATCCCATTATGTTTGTCCCAGTCCGCTGGGCCTGGCCCGGTGGACTGCGTGGACAATGCTGGTCAAAGTCGCCATGTGGGCAGCTCGGCCCGAAGGCCAGTGGAAGGTCCATCCGGCACCGTAAGGGGAGTGGCTCATACGGCTCGGCCTGAGAGGACAACGATGGGAATAACGGGGTATGGGTAGGCCATGGGCATGCCGGGAAGGGCACGGGGTGTGCAGGGCAGTTGGTCGGGCGGCGAACAGATGGCCCGGGGCGCCGGTTAGGCACGGGGGGGGGGGGTCTCGGGTAGGCGGTTGAGGCACCGAGGGGTGCGGGGAGGATGGCCAGGGTGCCAGGCAGGCGGCCTGGGTGCCATGCTGGAGGCCGAGGTGTCGGGGGTAGGGGGCTGCAAGGCAGTCAACTGAGGCGCCAGTGGGGGGGGGGGGGGGGGGGGGGGGGTATACGGCCGGGACGCCGGGCAGTCGCGGGGCCCACCGGCAGTGCGCGGGGCACATTGGCAGGGTGATAGCGGTCGGGCTGGCCACAGTTTAGGCAAGGGCGCGTGTCGGGAAACCTACGGGTAGGGCGGTCGGGCGCTGCGTGGCTGGCGGCGTGGATCGTGGAGTCAGCAGATAGCGCGACCTGTATTCATTGTCTTCATCACCGTCACCACGTTGCCATGCCAGTGATACTTTTCTGTTGATCCAAGAATAGAAAACAATAATGGTTGCGGAGGGGTCAGGCCATGTTCGTTCGGCCCAAACCCTCCGCATTAGAATGATAGCAAGCGTCTCATGATGTTGATTTAACGAGAAAAGATTAAGAGTTAAACAACTTAAAACACACCCCTGCCTTTCTTCAATCAACATGCATTAGTTTGTCATGAAGAAAGACGATGTTGTCATCATTCTCCATATGCTTCCACTTCCGAGCACATCCGTCGGTCCGTTGACGGTGAAGAGGA
Organism: Viscum album; assembly: GCA_963277665.1. Taxonomy (NCBI): domain Eukaryota; kingdom Viridiplantae; phylum Streptophyta; class Magnoliopsida; order Santalales; family Viscaceae; genus Viscum; species Viscum album. The sequence continues at coordinate 410,336,953 of OY728136.1, forward strand.
AGGAAGAAGGGTCGTCGAAGAGATCCCACATCGGAAGGGGCTTCTGAGGAAGAAGCCGAGGAATAATTTTTCATCCCCAGCATCTTCGCGTTCTTCATTGGAGGAAGCGTAATCCTCCTAATGTTGGGCGTCGCGTCACTTTACCAGCATTTCGTCGCTTGGTGATGTCTTCCCAAATCCTCCTCCCAAGAACCCTATATATAGGAGAGGGGTAGCGGTATGAAACCATCATGGAATTTACGACAGTTCATTTATTAGGAACCTTCCTAAATTCCAACGATGCGGTTAAAAAAGAAAGGGGGTCAATTGAATTAAAGGTGGTGGCACATAAAATAAATTGGTAGTAATTAATGTTATCTTGACACATACAATTAATTGATAGATTTAATTTTATGTGGAAACACAACATTTAATTCCACATTTACACAGAAAATTAATTGGAAACAAATAATTCTATGTTGACAGATAAAATTAATTAATAGCTCTAATTTTATGTTGACAGACAACATTAATTGAGAGGTTTGTGAGGTTTCCATTCCCTCCCCATGAAATGGGGGGTTAAACACCATGTGGATCTTTTAAGAAACATAACCTCATGTCGTGAGTTCAACTAAAATAAAATAAGTCGTTACTTATATTATTTTATTAATCCACGTGAAACCCAAAAACCAACTCTCTTACCAGATCATCTGTCATCGATGTGAAAGCCTTAAGTGAAAATTGGTGTTGCGAGTTCAACGGTTCCCTCAGATTTCCATTCTGAGCAACCATTCAAATGTTAGAAAAACCCACAAGTGTGTTTACTAAACGTACCCAAACAAAACTTCAGAATTTGATTTTGGGCACACCGGGCCTCGGAATAAGGAGCGGTCAGAAACTACGGACTTGTAAAATTCTAATTAATTTTGAAAATAAAAATATCCTTGAAATTTTCGAGTCTTTACATCATCAATTATAAAAAATTTATTTTTAATATATTAAAAAATATTAATTTTTTTTAACATTCCATAAAAATATATTTAATTAATGTAATAATTTTTAGAGATTAAAATACATAATATATTGAAAAATACAATATATTACCAAATATAATTTAATAAAAAATGTTATTTTTTAACATTGAAAATTGAGTAACTATTTCAAAGGATTAAATCAAAAAAATTTATTATAGAAAACATTTATACACATTTTTTATAATTTACTTATCTATATTTATACACTATATTTTATAATATAAGTGATAATTGTTAAATTTAAAAATAATATTTAAAGTGTATAACATTGTACATTTAGCATCCTGTTGCTTATAAGACAAGCTATAAAATAGATAAACATTATTTAATGAGAAATATATTAAAAATATTATGGTGTTAGAAATTACTTTTTAAAATACATATACACTAACATAAATAAATATAAAAACACCTACAATATCTCATTTTCATCATGGATACACACACAACACACCACCAACCATATTTTTTCACTCAAATAACATAAATATATTACTGAAATTATCCAAGACATGTCACTTAGGATGTAACATTATATTAATCGGTATTTTTACACACATGTTATAATTCTAAATATCATAAAAATTAAAATATAATGGAATTCAATGATTTTATATTTCATAAATGGATTGAAATGATTTCCACATTTTATATAAACACCCTTTGTTAAATTATCACAAATTGAAACATTTTATATTATTAAAAACAACTAAAACTCAAGTAAATTACATTTAACTTCCTATTTAATTGGTAATTATTACATCTAATGATTAACCATGATTACTTATTATACCCTATGTCCCATTACCATTTGATTTCTGATGAACATATAGAATGTGTATAAGAAAACAGTCCTGTTATCCCATGAACAATGTTTTTGTTCAACCATAAACCTGTTCATGTTCATTCATATGAAATCAATTTAGAATTAATTATATGGAAACATAACAATCTCTATAAAAAATATATTAAATTCCTTTAAATGTATAATATGATTGAATGTTTGTAATACACATGACACATAGCTTAAATAAACTATGAAATAATATTATTTTAAAATAACTATTATAACCTAGTTCTCTGGTTGGAGGGTATGAATATGAATAAATAAATTGTTAAATATATGAAGAAAGTATTTAACAAATATAAATAATTAATTGATTCCAAATGAACTTCATTTAAATTTATAAAATAAAAAGAATAAAAATTTAATTATTTTTTGCTATAAGAATGCATTCTTCAAGAAAATGGTTTTTTGGTGTTTTATGTGTGAATAATTTTAAATAATTATTGTCAAATTAAGAGATCATATGACCCCAGGAAAATAATTTTAAAAAAAATCATTCCTTAATGGGACATAGGTTAATTTTTTAGATTTGATAGAAATCGATGATTTTTGGGTGAATAGTGAGAAATATCAATTTTATAAATACTATAACTTTTATAGAATTATAATGATATTAGAATAACATGAAATTATAGTATTGATTTGTGTATTCCAATTTATTTTTAATGTTTAATATTTTTATAAAATTGTAAAATTATTATCGTAAATATATAAGTTTAGACTTTTGGAAATCTATGTAATGTTTTTATTCGAATAATTTTTCATTAAAAATTATTTCTGAATCCATTGTTTTCAAGGTTAATTTTTATTAGTGATTGGTTTTAATGATAAATAATTTTAATTTTATTTAAAATTATTTAATTAATTCCATTGGAAAAAGTATTATAATTAATTTTTAAATCCCTATTTTGTTTAAAAAATAATTTTTCTAAAAATTGATTTTATAGTGTTTTATAAACAATTGCTAAAAGTATTATATGACGCTAATAAAAATTGATAATTGAATAATTATTTACATTTTTGGAAAAAAATTAAAAAAAATTAAAAATTTAATATTATTTTTTTATATAATGAATTGTAAAAATAGTAAAAAAATAACTATGTTTATGGTTAAAAAAGATTCATTGAGGATGTAAACTAAGTGACATGATTATAAATTCGACCGACACATTCATAAATAATATTTATTGAAATTTTTTTATATTATATTCTATGAATGTATAATTATTTGAAATTTCATTCATACAATTAGATTAATTTTTATTATATAAATGTTTTATGTAATTTAATGTGTGTCACTCCACTAATTTATAACAAGGTATCAAATTCTCTACTATTATTCACATGCTTTGAGCCCTATAAATAAGATAAAAACTACCCAAAAACCATTTTGTGATCCTTTTCATTATTTTTTATTATTTTATTAACGTAAGTCTATACTAATAATGATTTATGTGTAAGCCAAAGGAGGCTTGTAAAATAAGCGGAAATATTTTGACCCAAATATTTCAATTTTTATTTCTACTTCTACAAAATCTAAATCATTTTTATCTGTCATACAATATATAATATTTGTTAATAAATATGTCGAAATTTTTTCAAGATTATGGTAAATTAGATAAAAAGGATATTCAAAAATGAATATCAAAACTTTTTATATAACAATTCAATAAATTAAACAAACACATTGACTGGGACTGTAATAGTTTAGTGCCTTTATAAATGTTGAACACAATTTTATTAATTCCTAAAATATATTGATTGTGTCACCTAAATATATTCAATTATATTAATCCTATGTAATTACTTTATTCATAACCTGGGGAATGGAAACATAATAATGGATGATCTTAGATGATCAAAAATGGTAAATAGTAGAGATATGTATGAATAACATGAACATAAGGGTATAAGTACATCAATATACTATTTAAAAATAATACACTTTATTTCAAGGATTATAATATTGAGTCATGGAAAAAATATTGTAATTTATTAAGAAATTTCTCCCATGGAAATAAAAGAACACGATACATGATGGAATAACATTATCATAAGACATAGATATTTTTTAAAAGCATAAGCATAGAATATCTTATATCATATCTACCCAATATGAAATTTATAACATGAATGGATAGTTATAGCCACAAGTGTACCTGTTATAGGCTTGGTATAACCTCTTTTGTAAAATATTTTTGTATTTGGAAAACCAAACATGTAGCCTCTTAGTTTGTTATGGATCAACCACATATATACACTTATTTTGGGTCATAGTATAACCACCAATGTGCAAACATTTTCAGGCTTGGTCTGATCACCTGCCCACCCTATGATATTATGGAACATTTATCATTACGAAATGATTTAGTAGGATATATAGGTCCCAAAAATCACATAATTAAAATCATACATATGTGTGACACATAAATGTAAAACATTCATCAAATCATAACTCATGATAATAAATGGGTTTGATAAAATATTTTATCATTGTATAACTGATGGAAAACAGAGGAGATTCATAATAACATCCTCCGGTAATAACCTATGGAATAAAAACATGTTTTATAATCAAATTTTAATCATAAACCATTCATATGAATAATATATATGGTATATTTAGATCAAATCCCAAATAAAAAATTGGCAACATCAATGGAATTCATTTTTTAAGGAAATGATTTTGATCAGTCATTCAACACATTTTGTTGAGGAATGAATCCATTCCTCTATGAAAATAACTATTAAAATTTAAAAATAACTTCATAATATTTTCCATTGAAAATGAAATCGAAATTATATGAAGGAACCATTAAAGAAAATAATTTTCTGAGTCAAATTAATTTTTATTCATATCGTAAATGTTAAAACAAAGGTTCATTTAACATTTTCCAAAAAAACCTTATTTGGATTGTTTAGTAAACCAAATGAAGATTCCATTCAAAAAATTGTGCAAAAAACTAAAATATGGTTATAAATGTGTTTTAAAATTAATATCATAATCATAATATAGTTTTAAAAAAATTACAAAACATTTTTTTCGATTATAATAGATTCTTGACTGAAATAAGAATTAATGTTGTATTTTTATAAAAACACTTTAAAAATTATTAAAAATACCAAAACGTATAAATTTTTTAATATTACTTGAAAATATCATGAAAACCACATGATAATAAAATAATTTTATATATTTAGAGACGGATCATTTTATTTTATCATCTTAAACATATAAGAAAAAATCATAATAATAAATGAGATTGAAAAATAAATTCATTATAAATTTGTTTTCATTGATTCGTAATCCCCATGAATGAATATCATTAATGTAAATATAAAATATCATAAGGATAAATATTTTCAAATTATTACATTTCAAATGGGATGTATATATAAATTCCTTGTAAAAGAAAAGAGGTTTGTAATAAAATGCATGTCTCAAAGAATAAATATTGAGACAAAAATCACTTAGCTCATTAATAATATTTTAAATCATAATACCCAACAAAAAAAAATTAAAATGAATCAATATATATTTTTAAGAGACTGGGATTAATGATATTAAATTAAAATGTGTAGTATACCACAAAAAAAGAAGAGCGGTGAATTTACAAATATTTTCCAAAAATAAATGAGATACTAGACATTTATTACTTCGTTAGAAATATTTTGAATAATAATTTCCAATATTAAATTACATAAAATGATACATTAAATAACATATGAATTTAATTGATTCAGGATATATAATTTAAAAGGTTATGTATCTACACCATACAAAATAAAACGATTGTGAATTTTCATGTGTCTTCTAGAAATAAACGGGGGACTAGAAATCACTATACCTTATGTCCTGACATTAGTCATTGACATTAAAACATTATCTTCTTCAGGTATGATCATAAAAATTATATAGAAATCCTTCATAGGATTTATTTATATCCAAACTAGGAATTATAAGATGATATTAGAAGAAATTTTAAGTGATATTTTCATGGATTGTTTGATCCAAATTTCTTGACATGTGTCAAGAAATTATGGTTGTGGTTTCTCTTTTGTAATATAGGAGGAGTTTAATTTTTTGTAAACACCATCAAGAAGTAACTATTTTTTGGTCAATATAAACTCTTATTCCTCCAATATATTAATTAATGGAGTGTAAAAATGATATGGTTGATACAAACCTCCACCACATAAAAGAAGAATTTTTTTTATCATGTTATTCTTTAGACATTACGTTTACCAAATTTTACTATATAGTTTTTTACTGTGGTAACTTGTATATTTTTAGTCGACTAGGATGTCAGTCAGTTAATAATAAAATAAAATTTTGAATTATTATCCAATTAATACATTTCCATTCTAAATAATTAAATATAATTATTTTTCATATGGGAAAATTAATTTTAACATAAGAACATGTAATGTGAAATCCCCCATTTTAACGTGAATAATCGTAATTAATTTTACCTTTTTCACTAATCATTATTATAATAAATTACGTTGAACGCATTATAAAATTTAAATTATTTTTAATTGAAATAAAAATCCATTTATTTCAAATTAATTTCTGATAAGTTCAAATTATAATTTAAATTTAATCCTGCATACAAGGATATCAAGTGGGGTTTTCATGAAAAATAGCTCAAATTTTTACAGTGTTTTTTCTCTAATTTCAATATAAAAATGAAACAAATCAGGTAAATTATATTAATATATGTATTAATGAACTAATTTTACTTTTAAACAAATTCAAAATATAATTTTAATTTATATATAAATTAAAAAAAAAGAAATTTTCAATTAATATTCAATATTTTTTACTATTCAATTAAAAATATAACATTTCTATAAAAATAATGAAAATTTTGGAAAAGATAATTTCTACATGATGATTTAAAAATTTAGTTTTATTTTATCAAATCCATTTTTAAAAATTTTCAAAAAATTATTTTACTATGTTTGAGAAAATATAAAAATTTAATTTTTTTATAAAATATTGTTTTTCGAATAATAATAAAAATTACCGAATATTATATATTTTTTATGAATATATTTCATTTATTTAAAACCAATTTCATTATTATTTCAAAATATATTATTACAATTAATATTTATAAATTTTATTTATAGGTTATAATGGTCGCATTTAAATAATAATATTAATAATATATCTTGGTAATAGTAAAACCCAATATCGTGTGTAAAACAAGCTAACCATCATGTTTCAATTAATGGAAGACTAATTTAGTGTTTCACATAACAAAATAAATACTTAATATGGTTTTTAATAAAATATAACTCAATGTTATAGTTAAAAATAATAATTCAGTGTTGTGAATAACATGAAATATCATAGGGTTTTAATTTGTTATAAAATTTATTTCACAAAAACGTGGTGTGTTACATTATACCCCCCTCAAAATGACATTACATATTGAATTTAAAATTGAATATAAAAGATGTTTCATTAAATAATTACATTATAGAAATCCACATCATATAAATGAATAATAGGAGATCCCTTTATAAGGGAAATTTGGAAACATAACAGGTAATTAAATTCAAATCATAACAATGATTCCAAAAAGGAATAAATAGATTGTAATTATAGATGTGAATATGAATGAAATTATTAAATAATTATATTGATTAATAGAGGTCATTGATCACAAGATATTGGTATATCTAAAGATGGTTCATGAATAGAAAACCATACATTAGTGATGAGTAAGGAGACCAATTAATACATCTGAAAAGAATCTGTTTCTATAACATTTTTGTTTCATTATCATTTTCCTAGAGTATAAAAATTTCCACAAAAAAATATAATTATATTATATCATCACATTTTATTAAAACTATCCACCCCTTGGGTCATGCCCTGTTCAATTTCTTCATCATCTCTTACTCCAATAGATGAATATAGAATTTGTTATTTCTAAATCACCAACAAATTATTAGATCCATAAATAGAATTATAATTCATTTTACATATCACATACTATAAATGTCATACATAGTTTATACAATATGCATACATTTTTGTACTGTGAAGTAATAAATTAACATCTAAATCCCCCTAAAATTTTCATTTTTAAACCACTTTATAAATGGTAGGCTGTCAAACACATTGAATAGTTCAACATCACAAATGTTCCAAATAAGGTCACTAAATTTCCAAAAAAATACATTATTCATATAAATATCATTAAAAGGATCTTAACAGTTACATGAAAATATGGGAATACCTTATTCATATATTCCTATAAATCATGGTAACATTCAAAATTACAATAAAACCTTAATAAAAATATACATGATTCCACATTCCATGACTAAAAAATAGATTATTTAACATATTTAGTCGATCCAATAATGTTTCAAACTCCATTAATGAAAATATAATCCCATTTACCATAAATCCTTTATTAGATATGTGGTAAAAATTATTATCTAATTAACATTATCCATATTAATCGTCCCATTATCGGAAATAAACAAATTTTTCTCAACCAGAGGAACATATTACGAGGTATATTCCCTTAATCATGTGGTTCAAAAAAATATTTCCTTTCCATTAAACCACTTTTTCTAGTTCATAAGTATCATTCATCATGATACATAAGACAATTAATAAAAAAACATATACTGAACAATTATTATATATTTCACAACTCATATGACATAATCATTGAATTCCAATATTATAATACTTGAAGATTCCCACGTCATTCTCTAACCATTAACTTGTATTTATCATTATAATTTCCAAACCTAAGATCCACTAAATTGTGCCTCGAGGTGATGGGTTTCAATTCATCATGAGTGCCTCCCCTATACACAAATGTTTTACACTAGAAATGAGGTTGTAGGATGGAATATGGTATAGAAAATATCCACATATGCTGAGATATATCATGGTGTTCTAAATGAATTAAAAAAAAGGATACATTGTCAATGACTACTATATTAGAGAAACTATAACATCTATATGATAATAATAAATTATCCGTTAATTGAAATATCTACTTCCATAAACATTATGACGTAATGTAATGTCTTTAATTAAAAAAATAAAAAACAATACATGTCAGCATGAACACATACATACGCTAATATCAAAATAACCAAAATAGCCAAAAGTCTGACTTCTGAAAGCCTCATGAGCCAAAAATAGTCATGCGCTTCCATGCTTCAATTCTTTAATCAATGAACCATCAGAAACTATTCACTTTCTCTTATCCTTACCTACATCCATATAATTTTCATGGTTACCATTTATATATAGATTGGTTGTGGTATATACAGATCCTGAAACCCCCAATAGTGTCTCTAAAAAATACAAAATATTTATATAAACATTAACTATGTACAAGTATAACAGAGAAATGATATAAATTAATAAAAGATCTAATATTTTCTGTAAACAAATTTCTTATAAAAATAAGCTATAAAATATGGTTATCAAAATGTATATAACGTATGAATAGTGGGTAGTAATTTTCTAGACCCAATACCCATGGGATAAGAGTAAGAATCCATATGGTCCAGATATAATGAATTACATCTATGGAAACATATATTCAAAGAAATAATTTTATTCAAATGTCATAGGTGTTATACAATTATCCACCATAAAGGTTCTCTATCGTAAATAATCATACCTAGGGGTCTTAAGTGACATACCAAAATAAATTTTCTAGTTCTATTCCATAAATAATAATAGTTTCTATGCATTTTGAATTATATGTTCCATACATTAATCATTAAATGCGACATTATTTAATAATCATAGGTTCCCTACATTAATAATCATAATCTCCATACCATATTAATGATTTGATCCAAACATTAATAGTCATATGTGTAATACGTTATTAATATGTATTTATGATATCATAATTTATAACATCAATAAAATAATATAATAAAAGACGATGGATATATAAACATTGATACAAAATAAAAAATTTGATTTAATCAAAATATTTATCATTTCATCCGTAGTAAATAACTAGGAAAAAATATGAATAATCCACTATAGCTGGGTTATTTAATTTATAGAGGCTCCCACTACAAAAGTGTTAATATCAGATAGACATAATAGTTGTGTAACATAAGAAATATATTCAAAATAAACAACCTAGGTGGAACAAGATGAAGCTGAAAAACTCAAACCATGATTATTTCAGACAAGGGATACCCAAACAAGGTAAAATAATAAATTTAAGGATTTCCATTTTATTTAAATGCTAAAACTAAAAATTAATGTGTTGAAATGATGATAATAGTTAAAAGATAAAAAAACCATATGGAAAAGGTATTGAACACCAAAACATTGTCACTGATGCGATGATAAACAAAAAATCATATAAATGAGATGAGAGAATAATAAAGTTTATACTATATAAAAGATGGATATTAAAATATTATTCAGATGGAATGACATAATCATGTTAATGTTTAGTCCATTGAAGGTTCTCTTATATGAGATGCTCTATGTGAGAGAAAATAGAGGGGAGGGGATTCCTTAAAAATAAGAGGCCCTACCTCTTTTAAAAAAACTAACCCAGTGTAATTACACAACACAGATGCTTTAAATAATTTATAATTCTATTGATATTCCAAAAAAAATACACATCGTGAAAATGGTCTATACGAACTAGTAATCATTGGGTACTTAATAGACAACTTTTATTGAAATGCATGTTCTATATTAAGACTGCATCCAAACATATTCTCCCTACAGGTTCCGTCTAAAAACAAAATGACCCACCCAAAGGCATGATTTACAAGTTAAAAAAATACATCCTTGATAAGGGTTTAACCAAAATAAACTTGATCCTTACCTGATATAAAAAAATGAGAACTTAAAATATCCCCCATATATGAACTTACCCCTATGATTAACTTCTAAGGGTGGTAAAGAATCATCTTAGAATAACTCCATCCACAGAGCACATACATCAAAATACTTCTCTATGTTCTCATATTACACATTTCCATGCTTCCATATCACCCATGCTAGATATACTACTATTCCTTATAGATCATTCATGATACAATAACAAATATGGGTAGGATGCTCTTTCAAGTACACATCTACCTCCAACTCAACCCCATCAGGCTGAAAGATAAGTGATGATTCTAAATTTTACTATTGAAGCTGTGAACCATGGAAGAGGCCATATAAAGCTCGTTACCAATAGGGTAACTATAAGTAATATAATATCATTCTAACTATCGCCACAACATCAAATTATCCAAAAACGTGATTTGAAACATTCCCCTCTAATATACACAATCTACACCCATTTCTAGTTGAAACACGTATTAATACATAATCCCCAACCGTAAAATCTAGTGGTTGATAGTGATGATCAGTGTATGATATCTATATAAAATTAGACATGTCTATTCAATTTTGGAATAAATGAAACTAATCTATTGTCTAAATAATGATATGAGGGCCATGTAATGTTTCCTCACTAGACTCTATCTAGAAAAAACCTATGGAATGGCCCACCAGATAAATCCTCATAGGGATCCATCATAATCATCTTCTGAAAACTGTTATAAAAGGAGAACTCGATTTGTGGTATATGATTCATGTAATAACCTAACAAATCATGGATAAATTCTTATATCTTTTCCTCTTCAACATGAACTATCCATTTTGACAAACCATTTGTCTAGGGGTGAATGTATGTCATTAAAACCACCTCTTTACCCTTAGCATTATGTAGCACATATCATAACCTCATTGTGAAATAATAATCCCTATCAAAAATTATAGTATCACATACCCCTTGAAGGAATATAATCTCATGTACAATCATTTTCCAAATTTCATCTTCTGAGAATGTCTCTAAAATAGGTAATAAGAGAGAATCCCTCATGATCTTGTCAATAGTCACCCATACTGTGTCACTACCACAAGGGGATATCAATAACCATGTCAAAAAATATATCGTGACATCATCCAATATTCACTTAGGAATAGGAAATAGATATAAATCCAATAGTGGTTGATGGTGTTCTTCCTTCTCCTTCAAAATAGTGTAACACTTAGTAAAAAATCTATTTTTTTCTCATTTCATACTAGGCTACCAAAATTGGTGATAAATGTGACGAGTCATCTTCTTAATAGAATTATTTACCACCACTTTAAAATCCTGAGACTCTCAGATAAATTCATCCTAGATTTTGGTAGGAGCCCAGATGCATTGATAGATGTGAAATATATAATCCTTATTAATGATCCAATCTTGTAGTGGATAATAACATGAAAAACATCCTCATAGGACCAAGCCCTTGGGATTAGATAGTTTCCTCAACTTTACTATATCCATATGTGAAGATATCACTGATAATAATGGAAAGACACCAAGAAATTATTGTAAAAACCTAAAGATTCATATTAGAAAACTAATCCATAAGATTCCACTCATTATCGAAAACAAAAAATACCAGATTATAATCCCTTTAAATTATATTATCCACCACATCATTGAATATACTAGATGTATAGATGAGATCAGAATCGAAATATTGTTGGTATTCAACCCTCCTTCATTTCTTGTTGTTCAAGTCACAATTTGTGAAAATAAATCTAATACTTTTATGGCACATATACACCACAAAACACTCTCTTATTATGTAATGTCTTCAAAAAACCAATTCAGGAACCACAACTTCCCGATTGAGATCATGTATTGGGTAGGTGCTCTCATAATGTCTCAGCTAACGAGACCCATATGCTGAGACTCGATCTTACCAAATCAGAAGTAATATTATCCCAATAACTGATACATTACAAAAAAATATATATCTTCTTCATGGCTCTAGAAAAATCTGAATTGATGTTAAAGTCAATTTCACTTTCACCTCCTGAAAGAATGTCTCACTGGATACTAACAAAAGAAACATCACACCATTCTTAATCAATCACATAAGAGGTTATTATAGTCATTAATATTCTTGTAATATATTACTATAATATTATGGAATCCCTATGAAACAATATATGATAAATTCATTCTTGGTATGATCCTAGGAATCTACATCTCTCCCCATATCTGGGTCATCTAACACTCATACCTCTAGTATAATGTCACCTTGGTAGATCACCTTATCGATCAAAAGGAAGAATTTAGTGAGATCACCATACAACTTCTAATATCTATGTGTATTAGGAAATTTCACAATCTATTTTGAAAGGTCACTTAAAATATGATATCACAACATGATTTTATATACAAAGACTACAATTAATGAATCCAAAATACTTGTTGAATGCAGATTCATCTATTCATTGAAAATGCCAGGAGTGTTTGTGAGACCAATAGACATAACCAGATACTAATAAATACCATACCTACTAGGGAGTGTTGTATGAGGTATGTATGATGATAAAACACATACATGGTGATGGTATAGAATCATATATATCTTTGATAAAACACGATATCCTCAAAGGAGACAAAATTGGTAATCTATAAGAGGAAATTGATATCAGTTCTTTATAGTGAGAAGATTTGTCTTCTAGTAATCCAAAAAATGCCTGGGGGGTTTGTCTGCCATCATAGTTAAAAGGGATAGTGGACCCCAGGTATATGTATAGGTCCATATAAAACCATTTTCATCAAAGTCCATCATACATATCTTTATCTCTATAATAAAATAATTGGTCATTCTGTATGGAAGAATGGATACTGGTGCAATTTCTAGAACCAGATAAATAGGGAACTCCACCTATCATTTAGGATGTATTTAATAATAGGTTTCCAAGAATACATCCATAAAATGATCAACAAAAGGGAAAAATTCATCCTGACACATTCTCCGGTCTTACACGCAATGTCCATGAATCTGGTCTATCACTCAACTCAACCTATAATGATCTGATCCATCTCTACCAAAATTTACATCCCATATTCTTATAATGATATAAGAACAATTCATAAAAAATACATGTAGTCATGATATGAAATCAACCAGTTCATCCAAAGGATGACTACAAATCTTGTAATATTGACAAAAATAAGTCCTACAAATTTCGATATTCTCTTATCTCAGGACGTACTCCTAACATTGGTGTAAACTCCTTGAACATATACCTATTATATTATCAAGAACCATCATCCCTGAAAAAAAATGAATTTCAAGAATGAGTCTTTTTATGATATCTATGGAGAAAACGCATTTCTAATCCACTATGTCAAAAAACATGATACTAATGTACATGTGACTAAAATCATACCTAAACCTATAGATGTTATGAGCTACTCACTCCCAAAACATGTTACACTATATAATCCTGGAATGTTCGATGATCATGATATATAACATGACTAAATTGAGTACGCCTGCATTGTTACTACTGCAAAAATGATGTCTGGTTTCCCTGGCCATGACCACCCCCTAGGCCTCATATGATTAGTATCACTCCATCTCCCACCCTAACATGGTGATGCTGATCCTTCTCTAGTACTATGATTTGGTGTATATCCTCTCTCACTATCCATTGGATGCAAGATCCTACATAACCACTATTAATGAAAAATATGTCATATGATCGACAATAAAGCGGGGCCCTCTTAAAATGTTGTTTCCTATTCAACTACATTCCTCATTAATGAAAAATTTAAAAAAAATGTTTTTACATATACTCTGACTATTACATCATGCACAAGAGGTCTTCATGCCATACTTACTACCACTAGATACTCCACTACTAGGTCAACGAAATAATCCACTCATATCAGGGCCTCCATCATCCCACATATTATGTTTGGTAAAATGATATTATTTACTATATCCGAAATGGTGGGAATATAAATCACATTAATGTAATATATAACATGAATCCTAAAAATGTTTTTTAAATGACTATCTTTCTCAGGCATATCAGTACTCTAGATATACATAAATATGAAAATCTATGTTAAATGTGTTGTGTAATCTATAAAAAACATCTGAGCCTAATAAGTTCATGAACAACGTTGTATGATCAAATCATAAGGTCTCACATATAAAATAGTCATATGAGATTGTATGAAACATGTTTTGGCCATACCATAATAAATATCTTCCTATGTGATAACATCCCATAATCAGTTGGTATATTACTAAAGCATATACAACTTAAGATTCATTCCTCTCTTAGGAGGTGTCTCAAGGAGATTAATGATAGTCAACATGGCCTCTATCCTTGACAATGCATCATGAGAACATTAATCCCCCAAAAACATGGTTGGGTGGTCATTTTAGAACTCTTAAATAAACTCATCCATTGATGGGGAATGTTTTGTACTTCTGTGTGTTGTCTATATAAGGCACATAAAATCGCCTAAAAAATGGGAATCATCACCCATTTCATTAATTGTAGGAGTTTTCACATGTCACAGAATTGGAGGTAACACTGGTGTCTTGGGAAAACCTGCTATAGAGAATTTATATTACTAGACTATTAATGCATGACTTGAGGATTTAGTGTTCGCATAGATATAAAAATTCCAAAAAAAAACACCAATGATATAATTTTAAATAATTATATGCTTAAAAATAAGAATATGATTGGTACAATCCTTCCTATTCAATAACAACCCCCTTATTACAACTCATAAATACAGTTTTGTGTGAATGAAATTATCATAAAGTATATAAGAGACACTTACATCAACTAAAATTGAGTCTAGGTCCATATTGTTATTTAACTATTAGGATATCTTTATATAGACTATCAACTACATGTTATATAGAAACCCCCATTTATGATACAATTGGAATCCCAATTTAATATATACCATATATAATTTAGGATTTATCAATTTATTCATTGGCATAACAGACTAGTTAACTGATGTACCATTCCTAATTTATACAAGAACATGCTTTATAAATTATAGTTCGTAGTTCATTTCACCTTATCAGACCTTCTCATTTGATTTCATAATGTTATAGTTCAAGTATGATAATTTAAAAAAATTAATCATCATCCTCAATTTATATAGGTACATTCACACATTATATTACAAGTGAAATTCATGTATTTAAAATCAACTAATATTTTAGTCTATGTAACCTCAGTTACATAACACAGATATTTGATAATTGGGTAGTTAAGGTAACATTATCAAACTATACGGGAAAATTATATTTAGGATGATTAAGACACATTCAAAGACCATTATCTTATATAATTTTTCTTATAGAAATGTTATATTCATACCAAAGTATATCATTCTCGGAACATACAACAAGTATCATGTAGTTCGGTAATGTAACATACATGGAATGCAATAACTTATGACATGTTAGTCCTATATGGTGACTAAATTAATTCAAGAACAATGCTTCATTGAATACCTAGATAAGGATAATATTTATTCCAACATTGTAAAAATGATTAAATAATATATCATGTGTGTCCCCAATTGTTGGAATCAAAATAATTGTAATAGGAATAATCCAGATCATCAAGTCCCATCCTAGGTATTTTGGATTTTCCCACATGTGGATTAGCTAATCCATGGTTCATAATCATTACCAAATTCTGACACATCCTAGTCTCTTTTCAAACATTTAAAAAATGTAAGGAAAATAAAATAATCCTCTGATACTAATTACTAATGTCCTAATATATGAGACATTATACAAGTCCATAATCCTCTAAGACACAGGCACTCGTTTATTAATCATCTTATTCTAGAGGCTCTCATTTAAAAATGAGGTTCTATGGTGGTACAATGGAGATAATACAGAGTCATAATATAAGCCACAAATTAGTGTAATAAATTAATTTATAAATAATGAAAACAAAATAAATAATATTCTATAATAGAATTAATAAAAACAGCATATAATAATTATGAATAATCCATCCAAAAATATATAATACCATATATGTAATGATGTAACATCATCTCTATAAACCAAAAAGATGGAAAATTCATGGTAGCATGAACATATACGTGTAGGTATATCAAATGAACTTACAAGGGTAAAACATAATCACCTGATTTTATGAAGTGGAAATAATTGTCATGTTCTTCCCTGAATGAAAGATATAATCAAAGAAGAATTGGTAACTAGGTGATTTACCCAACCAATACATAAATATATCTAATAATACTAGGTTCCTTCAATGGAACGGATTTGATGTGTTCTAAACATCATAGTCTACCAAAAATAGTTTCACTAAAAAATAAATCATATGGAAATAAATAATAATTGTTTATTGGTATAATTGGAAAAATGTAAATGAATGATTGATATGGAAATTTGATGAATTTGTTTAATAAAAATAGTTGAAAATGGAAGAAAAAAAATATGTATTAAAAATATCAAAAAAAATTAGTAACATACTCAATACAAACAACATGGGATAAGAGTAACCGAACTATATGGGATATATCCCAAGGCTTATAACTGTGGTGACCTCTATCCAAATATATAATTGTATACGAATATCATATGTTCCATACCTCAAACCTACTAACATTTTCAATAATATAATTAATCATACCTTGGGGGCGTATGTTTCATACCTCAATTCCATGACATGTTTCATATCATATATAATAATAGGTTACATTCCCTATTAATCACAGATTATGTACCTGAATAATCATATGTTTCATACAGTAATAATAATTGGGGTTATACCTTAATAAATATAGGCTATATACCATACATTAAAAATACATCGATTTTAACATCCCAAGTAAGTAATGAATAATAGATATTTTTATCTATGCCTATTAATGAATTATATAGTGTTTTAGAGGCTTAAAATAAATATAAATCCAATTTTAAGCATGGAATACACTAATATTTTTAAAAGAATGTTTTACTGCCTTTTAATGGAAAACCATTTTAAATATATCTTTTGACAATTTTATAAGCCACGTTTGTCAAAATAAACGTATTCATTACGATTGGGACATCAAAATTTACTTTGTCTAAATTTGTGGTATTTTTTCAATAAAGTTCATTTTTTTAATGAATAGTAAAAAATGTTGTATTTTAATACAAAACCTCTTTTTAATATAATTTATTTTTATGATTAGATTATCTTTTGAATTGGTTTTAATGAGAAATTAGAATATATTTTTACCATTTTATCCAATGGTGGTCATTCGAATCAATTTCACCTTGAAATTGAACTTAAACTAGTGTCAATCTTTTGATACTTATTGTTTCTTAAAAACAAGCTTTTTGTCATGACAGCGGGAATTAATTATTAAATTAATTAATGTGACTTATATGTTTTTCACTTTTTTAATATAGACTTCATTTTTGAATTCGTAATATCAAATATAGCTTAGGGTGAATTTTTGGTAATTTTCTGAAAAACTTCAATTTTTGATGAATAGTGAAACAACTAAGTGGTACTTATAAAAACTGATTTTCCATTTAAATGAAATTTTTCCATCATTGTGTTTTGAATTTCAAAAATCCGACATACATGGTTGTAATTAAGAAGTAAAATGTGGTTCAATGATATTAAACTAATTTTTTTCTGAATAGCAACTTATTAAGTTTTTAATCGCGATTAGTGGTAATTAGTGTAGTTTAAGGAAAAATGATATTGTAATAAAATTAAAATACCTTGACACATGTCCTACCCTTATTTGATGTTTCATGGCCTACCAATACAAGCCATGGGTCAACTTGGGGACCCCATGGAGCCACTTTGTTTGGGAAATGACATAAATAACTTTTTATTAAATGTTAAAGTAAAAATGACACACACTTGAGATGTTTTACTAAAACAATTTTTACATGGGGTTATACAATTCAGATTTTTGACAATAAATAAACATTGGAAAGATAAAAATATTTCCTACATCATATTATTTTGTTTATAAATTTTATACATTAAATAAAGTAAATTATTTATGACATCATGGTGATGCATCGATGACCTCATTATTTAACGATTTAAATAAAATGGAAAGATAATGTAATATCTAAGACCTAAACATGTCCAAAACCTATTGGATGAGTGGATTTCGACCCCTTATCACCTTATCCTCGAAATACATCAATGTGGGACCTCTTAAATTCGAATACCATTTTAAAATAAAGTGACTTTTCTTTAGATTCCAAGAGTGCCCCTCCTCTCCTCTTATAAAAGGCCCCCACCTCTACCTCATTTCACACACTCCTCAAGCCTTTGGCTCGGACATCCCATGCCCATTTACTCTCTCCACATTACTCTCCTCATCCCAGAGGGTTCCCTTTGGGCAGAATCCTTTCAAAGGAAGCCTTTAGGCTCAAATCAAAAGGAGTTACACTCTTAAAGGTAATTCATTCTCTCATGTTCATTTGTTTTATTTTGTTTCTCCAACCCCCTAAAATATTTTTATTCTTTTCTTTTGTAACAACTCCAGTATCCTCAGTATACTAAGATGTTGTTATAAAAATGATTCGAGCTACACTTACACACACCTACATCTAATGGTTAACGAACATATTGTTTCCGTGGATGGTGAATTTATGCCTCCCGAAACGACGATTTTTCAACATTATTTTAACACCTTCATGGGTGGACATTAAGATGTAACTATATTTATATATGATATATAATATTTTTATGGTTTACTTAAGCTTCTGTATTTTTCATTTTGGCCATACCTTTATGGTTTCCATTATGGGTAAACGCTATATCTTCGTTTAAGGATGTGCGGACTACCGCCCCCTCAAAGTGATTTGATTCGTTAAATACAATTTGTGGGACGTATAAAGGATGGAACTATGATATTATATATGATATTATACTGGAATTATAATATATCTTTATATCATTATGATTCCATTCTATAAAATATGAAATAGAAATGAAAGTAGCGTTATTGCGTACGTATGGCTTACTGTATCCATGAACGGTGCATTTCATTTATTACCTCTAAATGATTATGTAATATTATAAATGCATGCATGTACTGGATATATATGACATATATGATATCTACATCATGAATACCATTCTGGATATAATGGATACATGAACAACTTGTAATTATAAAGGGTTTTATTTTTGACTCAAGTACCAATGATCGTTAAAACAACCGTTATTAACTTAAATAATTACATAGTGTTCATGACATGGAAATAAGTGATTTAAAAGTAATAATGAACTTGAAAAAGGTTCTTAAACAATTAGAAATTAACTAAATTTTATTATTCAGGATATTAAAGAACAACCGAGTCAAGTCGGACCCGAGGTATGGGACTTCGTCTCAATCTCCTTTCATTGAGGCATATTTTATTTTATACACTACCTTCTTTTATACGGTGTATAAACCCCTTTGACTTTTATGCTTATTCAAAAAGAATCTTTTTTATACGAAGCATTTTACAAAATGACTAAAGGGAATGTTTTTCTTGTCGTACGTATGCGGCGACGACGACTTCTCCGCCGCCGTGACCATTATTTGAGTTTCAGCTTCCTCTACAAGCCATACCCTTTTTTTAAATAAAAAATAAATACCATGTTTTACTTTGGTATTGAAAATGGTTTTCATAATGTTTTTATTATATCACTGTGTTGTATTGATATCATGTGATTGAAATGTGGAAATGTTATGTTTCCTTTATGCATGTTTTATGTGATATCATTATGTTATGGTTCTTGGGCATTATTATGAAGACAGGTGGTTCCGTGATAAACTAAGGGTGGGTGATCCCGTTATAGCTCTCCAATGCATTGGGTAACGCGAAGGAGTGAAACGTTAAGGTTTCTCCGAAGAGATTTAGGGAATATATTGTGATGGGTATTCCAAACGAAACCAAGAGGGTTACTCCCTATGTAAGAATGTTATGAATGCCTCAAGTTACTTTTATGTATTATGATTTCTATGATTTGTTCATGATTTTATGAGGTATGTTAAAGTGCCTATGTTTTATGGGTAAAGTATGATTTTATTCTTATGAATATATGAACTCATGTTTCCTTTCCTTGTTTTTTTTATATAACCCATACTGAGATTTTTATGCTCATCCCAAGTTTTTGAAATGTTTTTCATAGGTCACGGGAAAGGTACATGATAAGATTATAGTGTCAAGGAAGTGCCAAGAAAGAATCCATGTTTTATTTTCAATATGTTTCCGTTGATGGGAAAAAAATAATTTCTTTTATTTTAACCTCTTTGTTTTAATGTGGGTTGTAATGCATGTTTTAAGATCTAATTCTCTAAAACTCTAAACCCGAAAAGATCCTCAACGTATAATCTTGTGATAACTCAAGATTATGTAAGGTTTAAGGTTGGGGACTTATAGTTGGTATCAATGGTCGGTTTAGACATCATTAGGTGTTAGAAAAGTGTAAAATTATAAGTTAATTTATGGTACGATTAAAATGATATAGCATTTAAAGATTACCATGTAGCTTCGCCTAAGATATTTCAAGGATTAAGAATGGTTTTTCATAGAGGAAACAGAACATATTTTCTGGGAAGGCATATAGAGGGAAATGAACTTTGAAATCAATATCCTGAGATGGCCAGAATCAGAACTAAATAGTTTGTTGTAGTGATGGCTTAGTTTACTCAGGTTACTACCGAAGGAGTTGAAAAGAAGATTGGTGAATGCTCCAGTTTTGGCACTACCTTCCAGAAAGGGTGAGTTTGTCATCTACAACGATGCTTCATTGAAAGGACTTGGATGCGTCCTAATGCAGAATGATCAGGTAATTGCTTATGCTTCCTGACAATTGAAAACAGATGAGGTAAATTACACAACACATGATTTGGAATTAGCTGCTGTTGTTTTTTGCTTTGAAAATTTGGAGGCATAATTTGTATGGAGTAAAGTGTGAAATATATACCTATTACAAAAGTTTAAAGTATATATTCACTCAAAAATAATTTAACATGAGACAAATGAGATGGCTAGAATTAATCAAGGATTATGATTGTACAATTCATTACCATCCATGAAAAGCAAATAAAGTTGCTGATGCTTTGAGTCGAAAAAGTAATGCTTCATTAGCAATGTTGTGTTTGGAACGTGATCCTTTGGTTAAGGATTTTATGAAATTTGGCATAGAAGTTGTTGGTGCAGGAAGTTATTCTGTTTTGTTTCAGGTATCAGTGATATCATCTCCATCAGATAGAATCAAGCAAGCACAGAATCATGACAGTGAGTTGTAGAAAAAGGTAGAGCCGGTTTAGAAAGGAAAGTTGCCTGAATTCAACATTGATAATGATTGTGTTTTAGGATTTGGGAAGAGATTGTGTGTGCCTTGTGATTCACAGTTGAAGAGAGAGTTGTTATGTGAAGCTCATAGTTCTCCGTTTTCAGTTCATCCTGGTAGTACTAAGATGTACAGAGATCTTCGGGAGTATTACTGGTGGGATGGAATGAAAAGAGATATCGCTGATTTTACTGTGAAGTGTTTGACATGTAAACAGGTTAAAGCAGAGTGGCAGTTACCAAAAGGGATGCTTCAACCTTTACCAGTGCCAGAGTGGAAATGGGAGAATATATCCATGGACTTTGTTGTGGGATTACCGAAGACATCTCGAGATAATAATGCAATCTGGGTTATTGTTGATCCCTTTACCAAATCTGCTCATTTCCTTGCTAAACGAGATAATTTTTCCCTGGATCAACATTCCCGTTTGTATCTTAAAGAGATAGTCAGGTTACATGGAGTTCCTCTCTCCATTGTATCTGATCGTGATCTCAGGTTCACTTCTAACATTTGGAAAGGCCTTCAAAAGTCGTTGGGTACTGAATTAAATTTTAGTACAGCTTTTCATCCTCAATCAGATGGGCATTCAGAAAGAACAATTCAGACCTTGGAGGATATTCTACGTTCTTGTTCGATGGATTATCAGGGAAGTTGGGACCAACATCTCTCTTTGGTTGAATTTTCTTATAACAACAGTTTTCATTCCAGTATACAGATGGCGCCATTTGAGGCATTATATGGCAAACGGTGTCCAACTCCAGCTTTTTGGGATGAAGTAGGGGAAAAGAACCTGATGGGACCAGAGTTGGTAGATGAGATGGCAGAAAAATTTCAGTTGATTCAGAGACACATGAGAACAGCTCAGAGCTGGCAGAAAAGTTATGCGGACAACAGGAGGAAGGCTCTCTCTTTTGAGGTAGGTGATCATGTTTTTCTCAAAGTTTCTCTATGGAAAAGTGTTATGCGATTTGGTAAGAATGGAAAGCTAAGTCCAAGGTTAATTGGACCATACAAAATTCTGGAGAGAGTTGGATCAGTTTCATACCGAGTGGCTTTACCTCCGAGTTTATCTCAGGTACACAATGTTTTTCATGTTTCGATGTTGAGAAAGTACGTGCCTGATCGATCTCATGTTTTGAGTCCAGAGGTAGTTCAGCTGGAAGAGAATCTATCTTACGAGGAACAACCGGTCCAGATTCTTGACCACAGGGAGCAAGTGTTATAGAATAAGGTGATTCACCAGGTAAAGGTTTTGTGGAAAAACTACATGATTGAAGAGGCAATATGGGAATCTGAAAATGCAATGAGGGATAAGTACCCCCATTTATTTGATAAGTAAATAAATTGCGGGGATGTAATTTTCTAAATGGGGGAAGGATGTAACATCCCAATTAAGTAATGAATAATAGATATTTTTATTTATGCCTATTAATGAATTAGATATTGTTTTAGAGGCTTAAAATGAAAATAAATCCAATTTTAAGCATGGAATACACTAATATTTTTAAAAGATTGTTTTACTGCCTTTTAATGGAAAACCATTTTAAATCTATCTTTTGACAATTTTATAAGACACGTTTTTCAAAATAAACATATTCTTTACGA
Organism: Viscum album; assembly: GCA_963277665.1. NCBI lineage: Eukaryota > Viridiplantae > Streptophyta > Magnoliopsida > Santalales > Viscaceae > Viscum > Viscum album. The sequence goes on from OY728136.1 coordinate 410,360,627, forward strand.
TCGAGACATCAACATTTACTTTGTGTGATTATTTGGTATTTTTTCGATAAACTTCATTTTTTAATGAATAGTGAAAAATGTTGTATTTTAATTCAAAACCTCTTTTTAATCTATTTTATTTATATGATTATATTATCTTTTGAATTGTTTTTTTAGAGAAATTAGAATATATTTTTACCATTTTATCCAATGGTGGTCATTGTAATCAATTTCACCATGAAATTGAACTTAAACTAGTGTCAATCTTTTGATACTTATTGTTTCATAAAGACACGCTTTTTGTCATGACAATGGGAATTAATTATTAAATTAATTAATGTGACTAATATGTTTTGAATTTTGTAAAATAGAATTCATTTTTGATTTTGGAATATCAAATATAGATTAGGGTGAATTTTTGGTAATTTTCTGAAAAACATCAATTTTTGATGAATAGTGAAACCACTAAGTGGTACTTATAAAAACTGATTTTCCGTTTAAATGAAATTTTGCCATCATTGTGTTTTGAATTTCAAAAATCCGACATACATGGTTTTCATTAAGAAGTAAAATGTGGTTCAATGAGTTTAAAAATTTTTTTAGTGAATTGTAACTTATTAAGTTTTTAATCACGATTAGTGGTAATTAGTGTAGTTTAAGGAAAAAATGATATTATAATAAAATGAAATTACCTTGAAACATGTCCTACCTTTATTGGATGTGTCATGGCCGACCAAGACAAGCCATGGGTCAACTTGGGGACCCCATGGAGCCACTTTGGTTGGGAAATGTCATAAATAACATTTTTTTAAAAGTTAAAGTAAAAAATGACACACACATGAGATGTTTAACTAAAACAATTTTTACATGGGGTTATACAATTCAAATTTTTGACTATAAATAGTAATTGGATAGATAAAAATATTTCCTACATCATAGTATTTTTTTATAATTTCAGACATTAAATAAATTAAATTATTTATGACATCATAATGATGCAGTGATGACCTCATTATTTAACAATTTAAATAAAATGGAAAGATAATATAATATCTAACACCTACACATGTCCAAAACTTATTTGATGAGAGGATTTAGAACCCTTATCACCTTATCCTTGAAATAAATCAATGTGGGACCTCTTAAATCCGAATACTATTTTAAAATAAAGTGACTTTTCTTTACTTTCTTAGAGTGCCCCTCCTCTCCTCTTATAAAAAGCCCCCACCTCTACCTCATTTCACACACTCCTCAAGCCTTTGGATCGTCCATCCCCTGACAATTTACTCTCTCCACATCCCTCTCCTCATCCTAGAGGATTCCCTTTGGGCAGAATCCTTTCAAAGGAAGTCTTTAGGCTCAAATCAAAAGGAGTTACACTATTAAAGGTAATTCATTCTCTCATGTTCATTTGTTTTATTTTGTTTCTACAACCCCCTAAACTCTTTTTATTCTTTTATTTTGTAAAAACTCCAGTATCCTCAATATACTAGGATGTTGTTATAAAAAGTATTCGAGCTCCACTTACACAGACCGACATCTAATGGTTAACGAACATAATGTTTCCGTCGATGGTGAATTTATGCCTCCCGAAACGATGATTGTTCAACATACTTTTAACACCTTCAAAGGTGGCCATTAAGATGTCACTATTATTATATATGATATATAATATGTTTATGTTTTCCTTAAGCATCTTTATTTTTCATTTTGGGCATACCTTTATGGTTTCCATTGTGGGTAAACGTGATATCTTTATTTAAGGAAGTGCGGACTACCGCCCCCTCAAAGTGATTTGATTCGTTAAATACCATATGTGGGACGTATGAAGGTTGGAACTATGATATTATATATGATATTATATTGGAATTATAATATATCTTTATATCATTATGATTCCAGTCTATAAAATATTAAATAGAAATGAAAGGAGCGTTTATGCGCACGTACGGCTTACCGTCTCCATGAACGGTGCATTTCATTTCTTACCTCTAAATGATTATGTTATATTATAAATGCATGCATGTACTGGATATATATGACATATATGATATCTACATCATGAATACCATTCTGGATATAATGGATACATGAACAACTTGTAATTATAAAGGCTTTATTTTTGACTCAAGTACCAATGATCGTTAAAACGACCGTTATTAAATTAAATAATTACATAGTGTTCATGACATGGAAATAAGTGATATAAAAGGAATAATGAACTTGAAAAAGGTTCTTAAAAAATTAGAAATTAACTCAATTTTATTATTCAAGAGATTAAAGAACGAACAAGTCAAGTCGGACCCGAGGTACGGGACTTCGTCTCAATCTCCTTTCATTGAGGCATATTTTATTTTATACACAACCTTCTTTTATACGGTGTATAAACCCCTTTGACTTTTACGCTTATTCAAAAGGAATATTTTTTATATGAAGCATTTTACAAAATGACAAAAGGGAATGTTTTTCTTGTCGTACGTATGCGGCGACAACGACTTCTCCGCCGCCGTGACCATTATTTGAGTTTCGGCTTCCTCTACAAGTCATACCCTTTTTTAATGAAAAATTAATACCATGTTTTACTTTGGTATTGAAAATGGTTTTCATAATGTTTTTATTATATCAATGTGCTGTATTGTTATCTTGTGATTGAAATGTGGAAATGTTATGTTTCATTTATGCATGTTTTATGTGATATGATTATGTTATGGTTCTTGGGCATTATTATGAAGATGGGTGGTTCCGTGATAAACTAAGGGCGAGTGATCCTGTTATAGCTCTCCAATGCATTGGGTAACGTGAAGGAGTGAAACTTTAAGGTTTCTCCGAAGAGATTTAGGGAATACATTGTGATGGGTATTCCAAACGTAACCAAGAGGGTTACTCCCTATTTTAGAATGTTATGATTACCTCAAGTTAACTTTATGTCTTATGATTTCTATGATTTGTTCATGATTTTATGAGGTATGTTAAAGTGCCTATGTTTTATGGGTAAAGTATGATTTCATTCTTATGAATATATGAACTCATGTTTCCTTTCCTTGTTTTTTTATATATCCCATACTGAGATTTTTATGCTCATCCCAAGTTTTTGAAATGTTTTTCACAGGTCACGGGAAAGGTACATGATAAGATGATAATGTCATGGAAGTACCATGAAAGAATCCATGTTTTATTTTCAATATGTTTCCGTTGATGGGAAAAAGAATACTATCTTTTATTGTAACTACTTTGATTAAATGTGGGTTGTAATGCATGTTTTAAGATCTAATTCTCTAAAACTCTAAACACGAAAAGATCCTCAACGTGTAATCTTGTGATAACTCAAGATTATGTAAGGTTTATGGCTAGGGCCTTATATCGATTCCATACCAAGAATATTAACATCATGATAATAATATAATGTAAGATGTGTTATATATTAGTGTTTATTCCCATTTTTAATTTTAATTAAATAAAATGTTTCATTATTTTAAATGTTTCAATTGCATGCAAAATGAAAAATGAAACCCTCCAACTATATAATTTAATTTATATAGGATTCTATTATAGTACTGGTGAGATCAATCACCCAAATATGTGGCCTAATATAGACCAGATATGGGAAATAAATAATATCGGTGGTTGGGGAAGAGGATAATAACTTCCTACCCGAATTAGTTGATATAAGGGAGGCCCAAATTAGGTGAAAAAATTAATTTATAGATTAGAATTAAACATAAATGAATCATCCGAAATTGTTAGGATTCAATACAATAATAATAATAAAAACACCACAAGGAAAATTTATAGAACACATACCTTATTTTTGGGGTAGAATAATCATCCAATATTGAATTTTAGTTGGGAATAGATATTATAAAAATAAGTAAATAGATGAAACCCCAAAATTATGGAATAAAAACATTCACTAAAACAGCATCATTGATATGATTATAAATGATAAAAATATATAAATGAGTGGATAGTGTGCAAGTCACGATCCTACCTGACAGAAGAAACTGAATATAGAGTCTAGATCGGAATACACAATTAAAATCTAGCCTTGTCCATGGAGGTATTTCTGAAATAAGAGGCTCTATGAAAGATAAAAGATAGGGGATGGGATTAATTAAAAGCATATTCCATCCAACATTTTAAAAATAGTTTCCCAGGGTATTTACATGGGGTGTAAACTATACATATCATGTAGTGATAGGGATTTTCCATTGTAAAAAACCAATACATGTCATGAAAAGGGGAATGATATACCAATAAAAATTTTGAATTTAATACACATCAGGTAATCAAATTCACTTCTTGTATTTTTATGGTATATAGGTTCTAGCCCCTTCCACCTTCCTTCCAAAAAACAAAACAACCCTCTGTAAGGGTTGGTTTCTATGTTTAATCTAAAAAACGATTTTTATAAGGATTAACCAAAATTAATGGATACATAGATGATATTAAAAAATGAGATCATACGATCATATTATTCTTTAATACCTATTTCCTTTCATATGATATTTATATAAGCATTATCATCAATATAAATCCCATTACTCACAGAAAATTTCTAATTATCTTCACGAGCATTCCACATAAGAAATTGATTTTAATAATGCCCAAACATTCCACTTTTAAAAAATTCAAAATTCACTGATATATTAGTGATTTTATTTTTTTATCCATGGTGTTAATTGAACTTTTCATTTTTTTTTCTTTTTAGTTACTTAGATTATTTCATTATTTTTCATACCCAAAACATCATGTAATATCTCCTAAAGATTCCCTAAAGAGATTATTCCCACATAATTGATATATAGGAAACCAAATATTCCTTCCACCGTGGTCTTCACAACATAAATTCTAATAAAAATCTATATCAATATTATTTGGTGAGTCATAGATTTGGTTATGTTGTATATTGTTAATATTTCTTCATGATAAAAAAATTATATTAAATCATAATATCCTTTACTCCAGTCATCATCCCATATATCAAATAGTTAGAAAACATTTTATCACAGTGAATGTTAACCAATTTCCATTTGGATCCTCCTATGGACTAAAACATAAATGAATTCAATGAGAAACACTTATCATATTTTAAAACCAAAACATCATAAAAAATCACTTACATGATTTATAAAACTCAACAACATGATTTTTATCTATGAACCCTTAGGTTTATCCTATGAAATTCATTTCAATGATCTCTTTAGATCCTCTATTATGGTTTCTAAATAGTTTTTGAATTTCTAAATCATGTCCTATAAGAGTTTCAAACTTGTTGAGCAGTATGTTTAGTTGTTATGCACTTTACGGTGATCAATTTTATCCAAATGTCCCCATTATAGGTTTATTAACACAAGGTACCTCTATTCTTTATCTACATCAACTTGCTGTATCTAAAAATTGATGTAATTTATAAAAATAACTCAAACCATCCTTTATAGAAAATCCCCGATAATTTAGTACAATTTGAATCCAAATTATATTTATCCTTAGATGAATCCCATGAAAAATCAAAACAAAATATCCCTTCGAATCTCATTAAGGATGTCTCCTCCTAGTTTCTAAAGGGTAACAAAACATTTCCAATGATTCATACTATATATAAACAAGATCATCATGAATGTATAGTATATATTTTTAGATTAATATTCATTTCATTACATAAACACACACATGAGGATCCAAATAGTTGATTTCTAATGGAAATTTTTAATAGAATATTATTAATTGATAAAAAATATCAAATGTATCACATAAATAACATTCCCTTTTTTAGTCCTACATAAAACATATACTTTTACTGTTTGAAAAAAACATACAAAAGTGAAATACTAGAAACTAAATAAGAGTAAAAAAAATTTACATAAGTATAAAATGAAAATATGTTATGATAACATGAGAATAACATTTGAAACCATTCTCTTAATATCAGTGATCATAATCTAGAGTCATATAATAAATATTTCAAATTCATAAAGAATGAATCAAAAAGTAATCCAAGAATAATATCCCTGAGAGTATAACATTGGCATAAGACACGAATATCTGGAATACACATTATCATTCAACGTCTTAATTATAAATTACCCACCATAAAATTCATAACATGTTATTCTTGGGATAACCACCTATGTACCAGCTTCGGGCATGGGATGACCTTTGGTGTACACTCTTGAAGTCTTGGGATAAAAATTGAGGTTCCATCATTTTCATTCATGTGATAACTGCCGAATTACCCTTTTTGAGATTGGGCTAACCACCCAGGTACCCTCATTTTCTAGTTTGGTTAACAACCTATATTCCATATTATATTATAAAACATTAATCACTTCCACAGACTTCATAGGGATATATATGACCCACCAAACACATAATAGAAATTTTAAATATTTTTTGGATAGTATCATAATTTATTAATCATAACAATATAATATAAATGGGATTAAAAACACATTTCATCATAGCATAATCAATCAAAAATAGATGTGGTTCTTAATAATTTAATCATGGTATAACTCAAGGAAGGGAAAACTGTTTCACAAACATATTTTCAAGAAAGAATTTTCAATGAACTAATAATTAGGGAATCCATGGATATTATCCCCAGTACGGTATTGTTGGCATCAATGGATGTAATTGTAGATATAAAAGGATTCTGATCTATAATTTTAATCATTTCATGAGGAAAATATCTTTATTCACTGAAACAAACTATTTAAAAGTATTAAAAAATAATGCAATTTAAATAACCTTTAAATAACATTATGGAATATTTGAATAAAATAATTTTCATGTAGAAGGTTGTTTCTTTCATTCCACAAATGTTAAAACAATGGTACATTTCACATTTTTAGTAAATGATAATTTGGAACTGTTTGGAAAATGACAAGAATATTCCATTAGAAAAATTAAAAAAAATGGGTTAAAATTTATTTTAAATATCATAGGAAAATAATAAATAACTTCAGAAATCATTATTAAGAAATATAGTTTTGGAGGAAAATTAATTTCAGACCGAATATATAAATAATGATAAATTTTCATTTGAATTTTTTATCAAATATTTTACCTACCAAAGAGAAATAAATACCATTTCAAATAAAAATATCATGAATAACCATAGTATAAAAAAAATTCATATGTCTCATAAGATATTTATCCTATGTTTTAATACATGGAAAAAATCATGATAAATGATGAGGATACCATATGAATCCATTACCAGTTTGGTTACATTGAATCATAAGCATGATGAAGGAATATAATTAATGGAAACATAAAATATTATAATTATAATTAAATTCATGATATTAATGGTCAAATGGGATAAATATATATATAAACCTCAATGAATAATATTGATACGTAACATATCATACATCTTAAAGATGAAAAATTTAGACAAAAATCACTTACCGCATTAGAAATCATTTGAATCAAAATACATATTAATTTTATCATCAACTGGATAATTAAATAGGAGAAAAATAATGATATTAATTATATAACATGATAATGGGGTGGTATTTACATACCCAAAAATATGAGAGTGGTAAATTTTCATATTTATCCTATAAATAGAAATATGTTATAGAAATACCATTCCGCTTTAGTAATCCTTTGAATTAAAATCCCAATGAAGCATCACATCAAATTAATAATTTAATATAACGAATGTAATTGGTATCCTTCATCGGATTACCATAATGTGATACTATAAATCTCATAACTTACATCTTTCCAACTATCATTCATGTTAGAATATACTATTCTTTGTGTATTTTCATTATACCTCAAAGGGTTTCTGTGGTTGGATGTATGCCAAACATATGGCCCCTAGGATGATCTGGATGTTAACAAGTGATTTTAGTTGGGATTTTAAGATCTACATTGATTTAGATGTGTGCTGAATTGTGGCGAGAGATTTACCTTTTACAATTGAGGAGAAGTAGAATTTTTTATATACTAAGAAGTATTCACTATTGAAAGGGTAATAATAAATAATAGGCATCCATGATTTATAAAAAATGTAGTGGATGTATGATATGGATGAGACACACCTCGAATACATAATAGAAACACATTTTTTAACATGATATTTCTTAGTCTTTATGTTTACTCATTTATCACATTTTATTTTTATAGCATCTTATGTTAAATAATTATATTATCCTTGGAAATATATCCATTAAAAATAAAAATAAAATTATATTTATTAGTTAATTTAGGCCTAAATTATATATATTAAATATAATTTTTTAGATAAAAATGTGAATTAAAGTATTAATATTAACAAAAGCACACATAATGCTCAAAACCATGTTTCAACGTTAATCGCGTAAATTATTTTTAACAATTTTAATTATTCATTATAGTCAAAGATAAGGTTAACATTATTAGATAATATAAATTTTTATTTTTATAAATACTATAACCTGTTTTCCAAATTCCATTTATATAAGTGTAATATTTCAATTTAAAATTAATCTCAAAGATGCAATGGGAAAGCATGTGTTTAGAGTGAAAGGGTTTAAAAGTATACATTGTATTCATATTTAATTATAATATTATATTTATTAAAAAAACTAAATTATATTAATGGATATATTATTTTACTAATTTTACATTCAAACAATTTTAAAATGTAATTTATCTTAATAAAAAAATTAAACGTAAAAGTAGTTTTTAATTAAAACATATAATTTTTCACTATTTATCATAAAATTAAAATATGAACAATAATACAAAAAATTCATGCTATTTTAATTTTTACATGATTATTTCAAAAATTAGATTTATTCTAAAAAAATTATTTTCTAAGTGTGGGAAATAATTTTTTTACATCTCATAGAAGACATGAAATTTATTTTTTTAGAAAATACAATTTTTTTGAACATATAATGTTTTTACCAAAAAATATTTATTTTGTTGTCAACAGGTTGTTATGTAAAATAATTATAATTAATATATAAAATTTAAAAATTACTATTAAAATATATAATTTTAACGATTATGATATAACAACCCTGTTTAAATGGCTACATTATGAATATATCATGGTCTTATTAAAACTCAATATCATTTGTAATGTTAGATGAACAAAATGTTTCACTTAAAAAAAGGTTAACTTAGTGTTGTGTGTCCCGTAAGATACACATAGTGTTGTGTGTAATGAATGTTAACATAGAGGTGTTTGTAACAAGAGATAAAATCATTGTTTCTTATATGGGATAATATCAATGATATTAAATATATTTCAAAAAAATAATGTCCTAATAAGGAAAACCATTTTTAACCTCCTTTCAACAAAAGGGGAAATAAATATATTAGACTGTGTGAATGTGAGGACTACCACCTACATGTAGAAACTTGATTTATTTTTAGTTCCATCTTTCCATGATGGACAAGATGATGCATTTAATAAATAATTATTATATTTATGATATAATAATGTTTATTTAATGAAAACATATTATGTATCATCATTTCATTATTTTTATAATAAAATAAAAACATCATTCTTATACATGTATGGACTAAAATATACATAAATGTGGTAATTAGTTTTTATATATCTATATTTTTTGAATTATATTTAAAAAAATACATCATTAATATATAATATATTTATTTCATTATTTTTATTTTTTAGATAATTGATCCCTGATCAATAAACAAATGGCATAACAACTGAATCAAAGCATACATTAAAAATGAATCATTTTAGATCATAAATGATAATATTAAGGAAATACTGTTACTGAACCGGTGAGAATATTTTCTAATTAAAATATATATAGTATTATTGGTATTAAATTAATTAATGTGTATTATTATACTAAATTTATATTTGTTACACATGAGGTTAAAATAACAAACGCTACACATTAGACCCAATGTAATGGTTTATTTCAAAATATAATCCTTATTCATGATTTTTATGTGTAACAACTGAAATGTTTATCAATGGAATTTTTCCTTTCATGTAATTATGTTATATAGTATAAAACAAATACATTGTTTAAAGAGCATAATAAAAACATCATTCTCATAAATGGAGAATGAAATAAGTTATAAGTATAGAAATTAAAGATCATATATTGATGGAATAGTAAAATAACCAATGGAATAGTAATGCCTATAATAGAATATTAACCTTGCCTGCAAAGATATATATAAAATTAAAGTATCTTATAAATGAATATGACATATAATTATATCAAATATTAAGTAAATAAATGTTATAAAAATGATCAATTAAGTGTTGGTATTTTTTAGAAATGTTAATAATTTTTTTCAATTTTATAATCAATATAATTGTCAAAAATAAAATTTAATTTATTAAAATATAATCAATAATTGTCTTTTTTATTTTAATTATACATTTTTTAGGAGTCCTTAATTAATTTTTCATTGTTTCATAAAATTATTTTCAATATGAAATTAGTAATTTATGAATAAATGAAAATCTTATTAATTAATAAAATGTCTCAAATTTATAATATTAATTACAAAAAATGATTTCCATTTATGAAGTAAAAACATAGAAAAATGGTTATGGTGATTTTTGGAGATTTTTTATAAATAGATGAATTTTCAGTGTATAATAAAATATGGTAATTTATGGTATTTATTGTTACAAGTTAAATACATGTAATTTTTAGTCATGGAAAAACTAAGAAATATAATCTAAAAAATAACCATAATTATTTAAAATAATTAGCTATAAGGATCTAAATTATTGATATTCTTGTTAAAGAATAAAAAAATAATGAATATCATAAAAACTACCCCTCTCCTCCCATATCAATACCACCCATCCCTACCACTTCTCATCAATAATTCTATGCTTTGAAGATCTTCTAAATTCTTTCAAATTTTCCTCACAATAATCATCCATAAATCCCTATACTACTACACTCATAAAAATAACAGAATAATTTTCTTTAAAAAGGTTGTCAAGGATAATAAATTCAAGAGGTAAAATACAATTTCTTACTCTTTTAATTTCCTTTCATTTCATATTGACTTATAACATCTTAAATACAAAGAGGAATGATAAAAATAGTGTAATATATATAATGAAATATTTATATAATGTAATATGGTTCATCAATACTCTTATCATATTATTTTGTTCTAAAAATAAAAAATATGATCCTTGATGTGTTGATTTAACACCTTCATAGATGATGAGTTTTCATCTTCCATTACCACCTATATGTCTGGTCATAAATCCATTATTATGGTTACCCTAGATATTAATTTTCACATAAAATCTTATATAATTATTTTGAACTTATTTATAAACATACTATTTAAAAAAGAAAATAATTTCATGAATGATGGAAAACATGCCAAAATAATCTAAACAATTATCATTAACATTTATTTAATGATTCATCCTCATAAAAAAAATAAAAATGATATCTATGATGATTTAAACATATTTAATTAAAATAGTAATATATTATTTAAATATGATATAATTTTACATATTTTACATGAACTGCCATACTTTTTTTATAAATGAACTAATCCTGAAAACCAAGAAAATGAAAACACTTAGAATGGAAAAATTGTACTCTATAACTCATAAAAAAGGCCATAAATGATTATAATTAAATTATAATAAATATAATATATGGCTATGTGGATCTATATTTATAAATTAATGAATATAATATTGTTTTCTATGACATTAATGGGATGAAATCATTTAGACGTAAGGTAAGGGGATTCCTGAACCCAACTAATTTTATTGGTTTTAATCCTCTTTCTGGACAAATTTTAGAGTGGATTTTCATTTAATTTTCCTCAAATATATTTCAATTTTCCAATCCTTTTTATTTCTTATATTTAGATTTTGACAATATGATTTTATGATAAACACCATGATTTTCCAAAATATAACTTCTTTCAAAAAATCATTTTGACTTCCCTTCAGTTGTTTAATATTTGAAATTAAAATAATATCTAATTCCAAATATATTTTTCAATTTTCATTCAGTAACCCCATGTTTATTATTGGTTTAGTAAATCCTTATGAAACCAATTCTTCAATATGTTTAACTTCATTTTTTATTGATATATGTTCTGTATTACAAGCATGATTATGTAAATTTTAGGATGTGATGGGTGTGCCCAGAAGTATATAGGGCTCAAATTCATTGGGTAACATAATTTATCCTAGGATATAATGTCTATTATTCAAGAACATGATTCCCTATTCTTTGAAAATTATGAATTTATAATTATTTAAATATGTTATGTGTGGACATGATGTTATATTTGTTCACAAATATGTGTGGTATTTAGTGTCAAAATAAGGATGTTTCCTTCTAATGCATTACCAATTTTCATTCCTTGTTCTAGAGTTTCCTGCAATGATTATGATGATGATCCACTTATTATTTTATGATTATTATTATAATTCCCACAAATAAATTTTTTGAGTCATGTCCTTATTTATTATCTAACCAGGATATTTTATCACCCCTTTATTAGATTTATAACTTCAAGTGATTAGTTTTACTAAAGAGATCATGATATTTTAAGGATAAATAAGTTTAATTAAAATAAATTTCTATGTTTTATTATGTTAAAATTCATTATGATCTTAATTTTACAAATATATTTAACTTTTTGATCCGGGATATTAACTCTTCTATGTTATTTATCTTTAAAATTATGTAATATTCATTTATGTAATGTATGAACGTTATAGATTGTATCAAAGTAGTTTTTAGTTAATTTTTTAATATGGATCTGAGAACATTAGTGGAAACCCTTAGGATAAGACTGCCTATATGTAAACACCCTTGTATATTTTTTTAAATTTTTTTTATCATATGAATCCCAAAAGATATAAATATTTTATTAATATAATAATAGGATAAATTTATCATGTTTTATTGAATTTGTTTTTGTTCAGCCCTTCTCTATTTTAGATAATGGTTGGAACCTAGAGAAACATGGCTAGAAAACTATGCGAGGGAAAATTACACAACTTATTGAATGATATGACTAATTCCATGGGAGTTGGAATTTAAAACAAAATGTTGATGTTTACCCAGCTATCTCAGGCTATTAATGACATCCATAACCAGGTAAAACATTGTACTTAACCTAAGAATTAAAATAATTCAATTGAGTCCCTTATATAGTAATGGAAACTAATGCCTAGTATATCTTCTGATCCATTAATTTGAAAATAATTGTTCACCTAAATAGATATAATCATTTCTACAGGTTTTTGTATTTAAAATAAGATGGTGAATATGGTGTTTATCATTTATATGGACAGACTGATCAATGGTGGGTATTTATTCAGAATACCAAATCAAAGATTTAAATATAATATAATTAATTAGAATACATTAAGAAAATTTTCATTACAATTATTTCCTCCAAACACTTCATACAAAAATTGAGTGAGAATTCATAAAGCTGACGAAAAAGGAAGATGAATCTATCATGGAATACAACTAAAATATCATGAGGATTTCTGGTTTCTCCATGAGTTTTTATCAATAATTATATAGTCACAGTTTTGTTATTTAGTGTTTTAGAACTATATATTCCAAAGTATCAATCTATTTATTCCATTGGTGGTTATGGAGAAGTTGTCCTATGTGCTCTAAAAGTGCAGGTGGAGTTTAGATAATGGTCCTATTATTATTAAAAGTAGGTCCCGGATCTGGACAAACCCAGTCCCTTACAAAAAAAGTACAAAACTGAAAAAGTGGTACCTCAATGGGGTTTATAAAAGTGTGAATAGAGCATAACATGCGCGTACAAATAAAAAATATGTGACCAAAATTCTGGGATTTCAAAGGACCATCGTGAGGAGACCTCCATGACCGCCCTTTTGGATAGAGCATCAGCAACCTGGTTTGATTCTCTATAATCATGACTGGCTTCCAGTTGAAGACGCTCAAGGAGACGCAGGCATGCAGTCCGTGATGGGAGAATCCTCTAAGAAATATCCCTGGACCTTGTCTGCAGAATGTGCACTGCTTAACTTGAGTCATATTCTACCCATATGTACCTCAAAACATGGAGGACGTAATAGTTTACAGCTATAATCATAGCCCATAATTCAGCATCAAGCGCAGAACCAATTCCAATATAATAATGTAAGCATCCCTTAACGAAGACCCAATGGTTACAGAACACCCCACCACACCCAGAGGGTCCTGGTGTACCAGATGCCTCACCATCAACATTCACATTTAACAATGATGAAATGGAAGGAATCCATCTAATCGATTTCAACACCAATGGTTTTTTGACCATGCCAGACACCCCAAGCGTTTTCACCGTTATGAGATCAAAAATATTATTATTCATTGTACCTGTTTGTATATTGAAGTAGCTTGCACATCCCTATAAATAACAGTCATAACAACCTTCAAATAGGGCATGCAGTTTTTAAAAATGACCTAATTTTGCGCCCTCTAAATCTGTGAAAAACCAACCGCAATAGCAGTGAGAATAAGTGGAAAAACCAGATCAATTTGACCAGATTTATTGACTAAGTTCATGAAATCATCAATACTGTTCAATGATAACAGAGTCCCAACGAACTCTTGAAAATGTTCCCAAAATCTCCATGAGAAATTGCAGGCAAAGAAAAGATGGCGAATTGTTTCATCAGCCTGGGTGCACAAATAGCAGCAAGAGGCTAAGTGCATTCTAGTTTGCTATAGAAGATGTTGCACAGGTATCCTTACTTTCCAAATCCACCATAGTATCAAGTAATTATAAGGGAGAATGAAAGGTTTCTTGATATTCTACAACCGCAAGGGAGAAGTCTCGTTGTTGCCACATAATTATATATAATAATCCCTTGAAGTGAGCCTCCCACAGGTGATGGGTGTCAAGATCAATGTTACAATGTCCATGAAGTTATAATGATGCATATCCATCCTAGTATGATCTGGTAGACAATTCCAAATGTCCCTGTCTCAGTGCATGTCAGCAATTTAGATATCCTTCAATTGTGGAGGGATCTCCATGCATTCAATGATGGACCTGTCAAGAAAATTTGTTGCCCATAAATTATGGTTGGATGCATTGGAAACCATCCAGGAGGAGCAGTACATGATTCTTATATAAGCATGTTTAATGGAAGGCCATATAGAGGAAGATACATATGTTTAGTACCCATTATGAATATTTGAAATGAATCTATATTCATTAAAATCTAGGGAATCATCATTAGAAGTCAACAAGTTCCAAGTGAATTTACTTATAAGAGAATCATTGAATCCTTTCAGGTCCTTAACACCCATTCCCACCATTCTAATGGGTTTGATGCAATCGTTCTAGGAAATAGTGATGTATTTCTTCTCATATATGCACTCGTTCCATATGAAGTTCCTGATTAAACTTCGAAGTTCCTTGATAAGGTCACGAGGCCACTAATCAACCAATAAAGAATAGAAAAACATTGATGTGATAACTGAGTTCACAATATAAATTCTTCCCCCTTGAGAGATTGATTTCTATTTCCAGGTAGATAGTTGATTAATAATTCTGGAGTATATGGATTCAAGATAGCATCTTTTCACCCTTCCCCAAAAAGTGGTCTCTAAGGTACATAAAAGCAAGAGAACTTCTCCTAACTCCATGCTGCTTGGAAATTATATTTTTCTTGGAGACAATCATTCCATTCCAAAATACAAAAAAAAGATTTATTCTTGCTTACCTCCTTCCCAAAGATATAATCATAATGAGAAAAGATTTTTTAAATGCATGATATTGTACCTCTGTTTTCCTATCTAAAAAGAAGATTATCATCAGCATACAGGAGGTGCGAGGGGGTGAAGAGATCCCATAAATTCTTGATTATCTTATAAAGACTAGCCTGCACCATATCATTCAAAAAAACTCAAATTATCTTCATCCAAAGAGAAGAGGAGTCCAGATAAGGGGTCCCCCTATCTAACTCCCTAGAGAATTGGAAATAACCCAGGGGCGATCCATTGATGATAACAGAAAGTCTTAAATTATGAAGAGTTGTCTGGACAAGTCAGATGTAGAATTTAGAAAATATATTTTTTATGAGAACCGAAAAAACAAAGCACCCATTAAATGTGTCAAAGCCCTTAGAAATGTCCATCTTGAGGGAGAAGCATCCATTCCTCATATTTTTTCTTCATGGCATTGACACATTCTGAGGCAGTGAGCAGGAAATTCTAAATATGTCTTCCAGGGACAAATCCAAACTGATTTGAAGTAATATTTGTGATGATAATATGTCCATGACTTAAGGTATTGATCTTGCTGATAACTTTGGGGATGGTGTTTCCAATATCCACAGGACTGATGTCATTGATTTCCAAGGAATTTTCTTTCTTTGGAAGTAGAGCAATGAAGCAAGCATGGGCACCATAGGGCATGGATGAATGGATGAAAAAATATCGTACAACATTAATGACCTCATGTCACACAATATCCGTGTAAAACATGAAGATTTTTTTGGTAAACCCATCCGGTCCAGCCACACTATCAATGTTTAACGAGAAAGGAGAATATTTTATTTCCATATCCGTTAGGGTTTCCACAAGAAGCTTGTTCTGAAGGGTACTGACTATTGGTTGAATATTGTCCATCAAGAGAGAATTTCCATCAATTCCCATCTATGAGTACATCTCTTCAATGTTTTTCACCACAACATTGGAAATTTCCAGCACTGATGTATAAAGAGACCCATTTACATCAATCATAGAGACCCCTCTCTCGGTCTTCATTTCTCTATGTAAGAAGTGAAAAAACCTCGAGTTCCTATCTCCTTCATGCATCCATTTGAATTTGTATTGGGTCATCAAAATGTGTTCATATAGCCAGAGAACATCATCAATATGAGTAAGGGCCTGGATTTCATCCCTTTAGGGGATGTACTGATTTTGACATGTATTCGGGAAAAGCAGAATTCATTGTTCACCAGCCTAGATTTCATGCTCTTGGTTGGAGAATGATGCTTTGCAATTGTCTTTGAGCATTTTTTGGTGTTTTTCAGCTTGGTGGTTATTATTGTAAGAGGGATGCAAATTGCATCAGTCTCCTAAGCCTTAAGGATGTACTCCCTACATCCCGGATCTACAAGCCATGCATTGTTGAAACTGAAAGTCATAGGAGATGACCGCATCCTACCAACACAAATATCCACAAGGATTGGATTATGATCGGTGTAAAATTTGTGAAAGGTGAGACCAAAAGTGGTGATAGCATCATTCTTGTCTTTGATCTGAACAAATCACCTATCCAATTTACTTTCTTGGAGTCCATTCAAAGTGTACCTACACCATGTGCACTCTACTCCAACAATTGGGACTTCAGAAATATTACATTTTTCAATACACACTGAAAAATAATTTGCATCCAGTTTGGTGATGTGAGTACTGGTCTTTTAATCAGGACTGAGGACAATGTTGAAGTCAACTAAGACTAACCATCTCTTAGCCAACCGATCAAAAAAGACTCAAGATCCTTCCAGAGACCCCTTATTTTAATATAGAAGTATGGGGCATAAAAACAGATAGAAAGAGATGATAGCTCCCTAAAATCCAATATCCATAGAAACAACCTGCTGCATCTTGGTCATCGATTGAATGCAAATACTGTTATGGTTATGAACCCAAAGTGACTTAGCCTTGCTATCACATGAGTTTTGAGAAACAAAAGAGTACCCAAGGGATTTCCATCTAAAGGATTTCTAGTTTTCAAACATCATTTTGGGTTTGTCTATTGCAACCATCAAAGGATTATTGGTCACAATAAATATTCTCAGGTCCATGACCATGGGAGATTTCCCAAGCCACTAATAGTTCTAAATTAAGATCTTCATTTGATGAAATATTTTACCCTCATTTCAGGACCCTATTTCGGTACTGGTTCCACTTTGTTCTTTTTACCCTTTCCCTTACCTTTCCCCTTTCCTAATTTCTTAGCATCAGAGGGAGTATCAGAGATTTCACAGTCTTCACTACAATCAGACCATAATCATCCTCTAATTGGAGTAAATTTATTAAGAGATTGATCAATTCCCCTGGGAGAGCCCTGGTGTGATCTCCTCTTTGCAGTTTTCCCAGAAGGGACCTGATGGAATTAGTCATTAATCCCATGATACATCACATCAATAGGACCATCTTGTCATTGAGCCATAACCTGATTCATGCCATCAGTCTGGGTGTCCCTAGGCACCTGTTCCTCCACCATCAGAAATGGTGGTACCCCTCAGATTAGCCATGAGACAGGATCCTACTCTTGTGGAGCTGGAGATACCTAATTCATTCCACCAACTTGTGAGTCTCAAGTTACCTGCTTCTCCACATACATAGGCACAGAAAGGAAAGTCCCCTGGAGTCTTTTTTTTGTGGGGGATTTTGGGTGAGCCTTGAGTGGAGCGCTGAATAGGTTAGTCCCCTACACTGCCTTTGGTTGAATCCTGAGCATTGCACTGGCCAGCTTGATCAACTATAGACATAACCGGGTCACCACCTACATTACTAGTGTAGAGACCCGAAGCTTATCGTACATTGACATTACATTACTTTTGCGGAATACTTAGTACATAACAAACACACACACACAAGTATCGTAATAGTTTAGTGTCTTTGGAAACTCGGAATAATATCTTCTAATCGTGGGGAAAGATCTTCAACATCTCCCATAAATATCTTCCTTTTTTTTACCTAAAAACCTTTCTTTATATCCTGGGGAAATGAAAACATAAAAGGGTGAGCTCAAATGCTTAGTAAGGGTATACAAAAGAAAAATCAATCACATCATATTCATAAGACCATAACTTTTGGAAATCTTAACCTGCAAAAGAGAGCATAATTTCATAACATGGGATAAATCATAGTAGTGAAATGAAATCCCAATAATCATAACATAAAACATGAAACTTTGTGGCATACACACATAATCATAGAGAATCATTTCTTGTTAGTCAAGACTCATTGCCAAGACTATCTTAGTGGACAAAGTCCCTTTCTGAATCGAGTAACCCTCGTTTCAGTCCTGTTTCACTGAACCGGTATAACCTACCATTCCAGCCATGTCTATCTCATGAGATATAAAATCTTTACCCAATGCATTGGAGGGAGATATAGGTCCCACCCATCTCTTAATGATACCATTCTTATGTGTGCCACAAAATCATAAACCATACATCATTGCATAACCCATGTAACAAAAATGGAATTCTTAAACAACATGACATCATAAAACCATTCATATAAGATAAAGGAATTCATAAACATAATTCCATCACAACATAGTCAAATCAATGTAAAAATAAGGATAGAAACAGAACCCTTTATTATCTTAGATGGAAAATAATTTTGATAAAACAATTGAATTGAATTCTTTAGGAAAA
Source organism: Viscum album (assembly GCA_963277665.1). Classification (NCBI taxonomy): domain Eukaryota; kingdom Viridiplantae; phylum Streptophyta; class Magnoliopsida; order Santalales; family Viscaceae; genus Viscum; species Viscum album. Next base: position 410,379,993 of record OY728136.1, read on the forward strand.
TATCCTTTCTTCTTCAAAATCAATTTCTTTTCACAAAACATCATGCAATTTTAAAAGAAAAAGATTTTATTGAAAATATTCATGAAATATTTTGGAGCAAGGTTCATGAAAATAAGGCTTTATAAAACAGTAAAAATCCGTTCGTGCCGTATAAGTTAAAAAAAACATTCTTCGTACTTTTGTCGGAAAAGTCAAAAAGTACCTTGTATAAAAAAAACGACAAAAGATTCCTTTCATATCTTTTACTAAAAACTCATAGAAGGGTAAAATTGGATTTAAACAATTGTAGGTGGATGTAATTAATATTATATATTGAGAAAACATGGATGTGGATGATAAAATACACCCCAGTAAATACCAACGTATAAACAATCTCGGATAAAAATGAGATTGTGATATTTCCCTTACCTTAGGTCCGACTTGCTTGTACGTGTCCGAACCTCCTCTTCTTTGAAGCGCCTTTTGGAGACCTCCTCTTAGGGAACTAAAATTGGTCTTTGAGTAAGACCAGAACCTCTAGGATGTTTCTAGGGAAGTGGAGAAGAGATTTTGGCAGGGGTTGGCCGAGCTTGAGTGCTAAAATTGGTGTGAGGAGGAGGGGGAGGAGGTGTCCTTTTATAAGGGAGGAGAGGGGCACCTTAGGAATACCTCAAAATATTATTTTATATTAAAGTCAAAATCGGTTTATAATGGTTCCAAAGGGTATTATTTCGAAGCTAAAGTGGGGATGGGTCGAAATCCTATCTACCAATAAGATTTAGACAAGTTTAGGGTATTATTTTAACCTTATCAATTAGATTTAACTCTAAGTTAAATAATTTAACTTTTACCGTGTCTTTTTGTTTTCTTTCACTATATGGTAAATACACTTACTATAACATGCCAAACGAACCCCAAATTGTATATTATTAATACATATATCATTATCTAAGTCATTTGGCCGAACATTAGATTTTTAGGAATAAAATAACAATTAATAATATAATATTTGATTTAAAAACTATTTTGTGTCAATTTTGACACTATTTGATACATGATTTTTGTAAAAGTCATAACAAAATTATATGTTCGAACCAAGTTGGTTAAATCAACACTAATATATCATAGTAACCTATAAAATTAGTTTAATTCATAAAAAGTATCAAATTACATTTATTTTGGTGTTTATAACATCAATTATGTCAATATTTCATTAACAAGATAATTACTGCATCATATTTGTGTCATAAATAAATTAATTTATTTGATGTCTAAAAATTACAAATAAAATACCATCATGTAGTAAATCTTTTTAGCTTTCTAATGAATATTTACAATAGAATTTATCTTATGTATAACCCCATATTAAAAATTATTTACTTATTAAACTTTGATTTTAACTATTTTAACCCTTCTTTAAATAAATTAATAATAAATGTCCTAATCTAATCCAAGTGGGCCTAAATGGTCATATTTTATTCCTAAGTTTGTTTTTGGTCGAATTAAACTTGTCCAATAGAATTAGGACATGTGTTAGGGTAATATTAATATCATATTTACCCTTAGTTACCCTATTTACTATTAACCGCGGTTAAAAAAAAGGTAAAAAGTTACTATTCACCAAAAATTATTTTTATCTCATTGAACCACATTTTAGTCCTTGATATTAACCGTGTCTCTCGGATTTTCGAAATTCCATTCACAGAAGCGGTAAAATTAAGTTTTATGCAAAATTCAGTTTTTAACCTACCACTTAGTGGTTTCACTATTCATCAAAAATTGAAGTTTTTCAGAAAAATGCCAAAATTTCACCCTAAGCTATAATTGATATTCCGAATTCAAAAATGATTTCTATTTTACAAAATTCCCAAAATATAAGTTGCATTAATTAATTTTATAATTAAATCCCGCTGTTAAAACAAATAGCGTGTTTTTAAGAAACAAAATCTATCAAAAGATTGACACTTGTTTATGTCTAGTTTAAATGTGAAATTACATCCAATGACCAACATTGTATTAAATTGTAAAAATATATTCTAAATATACTTTAAAACCACTCAAATTAACGATTTATCACTATTAATTATTTCGATTAAAAAAGTTGTTTTTAATTATAATTTAGTAATTTTCACTATTCATCAGAATATGAAAGTTATCCGAAAAGTACAAAAATTTCACCTTAGGCTAAATTCGATACTCCGAATCCAAAAATGAAGTCCATTTTGAGAGTTAAAATTTCTAAAATTTAAAAAGTAGTTATTACTATTCATAAAGGCTAGTTTCAATAATATTTTAATAGCATATCATTGTTTCGTGAAACTCAGGATTACGTACCACACACGCTATCGAGGAAGGTTGCGATTGCGTGTAATGCAAAGCAAGTCAAGGATGCGTGTTGTGCAAGCTCCTTTTGGTGTAGCGTACAACACAAGACATTAGTGAAATAAAAAAGAATATTTTTCATAAAATCTCGGGCTGTTACAACTAGTACACACAACCGTGTCCAGTAAGGAGAGAGTTGTGACACCACTAGTATACCTTTCTGCACACTCTCTCTAAAAAAAGGCATCCATGAGCATCAACATCAGTGGTGTGTAAACTTGAGGAACATTGAAATCCTTTACAACCTCCTAAATTTCAAACATTCTATCAATTGCTACCACATCTGGTTCCAGCTCAAGGGATTCATCAGCATCAAGAGATGGGGTAGTAGCACCCATGGACTGAGGGTACACCCTAGAAGAACTTACAAAATTCACATTATTTTCTATTTTCCCTTTGCTTTTAGTATTATCCCTTCGTCATGCTTGGCTATCAAGCCCTTTGATATTGACAATTGTGCATTCCCAGGATTTATTACATTCAAGGTCTACATAACCAAAGACATTTCCATCCTTAAAAAACATGGGTTTTCTTTTCATAATGTATTTCCAGTTTGAAACTATCATCCATGGTGGTGAGAACAACCTCTTCCACAAACGTGTTGGCCATGTCGACATCCAAAAGTACACGAGCATAATGTCCAAACCTTGGATTGTCTGTTTGGTTATCAATTATAATTGGATTTATAATGGATGAAGTGATGTCCCATAGAATTCTAGGATGCCTATACGACCAATTAAGCCTATAAATCTGGATTGAAATCTGCATATGAGTGTTCCTCACATTCAGCATATCAAAATTTCAATCCCACTCATGTATCCTAAGCACTACAGGTTTTAATGTAATGGCACCAATGCTCCAAGCACACCTTTTCAAATCATCAGAAGGGAAAATAACATGAAAGTATCCACTTCCCATAGTAGTCATTCACCAGTCCCCAAATCCCTTGACTAAAGCTATTCTGTCAAAAATATCATTAAACCTCCACGACTTCTCACCCATTAGAGAAAAACACTCGCAATAATGTCGAATTTGCACAGATTAATTAATTCCTCAACCTCATCCTTGTTTTCAGAGACATGAGAGATCCTACACTTCCTTATGATCCTTCCTGGAGAGGCAATACCAATGTTTAGAGATGTATTCGCAATCAATTTCACAACCTTATCAAGATTTTGTTTCGGTCTGATGCATTCTGGGGGGATCCCACTAGTGCACACCCATCATTTACCTAATGCACATAGATGGAAAAGATCCTTTTTCCCCGCAATGTCAAACTGGGCATCATCCTTTCCTACCCTAGAATCCTTTGGAAAATCATTAGATCCATGATGCACCTGGACCCCTTGATTGAACGAATCTCCCATGGTTGTGGATATAGAAAAAATTATGGAGTTTCGATAATGAAGATCTATGTAAAAAGATGGAATGAAATCCCAACCACCCACATGCCAAAAATGGGGGAAGAAGGATCATAGTAATTAACTCAAAGGGGTAGGGAAATGATTCTTTTGTGGGAGAGAAGGACACAAAGATCATGAATTTCATAGATATATGATGAACCTGAATAATATGATAGAGGAAAGGAAGGCACCACAAAAGGTAAATTTTTTAATATTTAGGGATCATGGGAACAATTGAAGCCAGTTCCCAAAACATTTACTCCTTAAGGGTAAACAGCTTCAGTATCCACCAAAGACATAAGATAAAGGGAAATATTATCCCATCAATTCCACTGATGTGTTGAAATAAAATTAATTCAAAAAAGGTACACATCCAATCAAATCAAAAATCAAAAATTTATTATTTTATCCTAGTTATAAATATTCCTATTGGTCATATATTTTTCTAGTACTATTTAATCAAAGATAGGAATCCTTGAAGTTGATATATAAATAAAAATCCATTATCGTGAGATTATTGATTCCCATGTGATATATTCTTGTAATGTTGATTTATGTGGGAATATTATTCCAAAAAAATAGTGATAATTTCCATGGTAAAATTTGATACTATACTAAGAATGGATTGGATATTGTTAAATATAGAACAGATCAAGTATTCAGAAAATGAATTATAATTTCAAATTCCTAACCATCCCATTATCCTTTACAAATGAAAGGAAGACCATAAATATAACTTGGAAAATCTTCTAATGATATTGGTTTTCATTCCATATGAATAATGAATCCATGATCAAATTATTAAGTCAATGAAATGTATAAACACTAAATATTTCCATTATTAAAAAATACAATCATGTATTCTCTAATGATTTACCTGGAAATCCTCCAGATAATGAGGCAAAGTTCTAAATAGAATATCTTATAAGCATGTCCACTCCTATCTCTAAATTATCATTCAATATAACCCCTGTAGAAGATGGTTTTAAATAGAATTTCTTATAAGAAAGTCCACTCCTGTTAAATATGGTTCAACAACAGCACCTAGACAATAAATTCATATGCCCTAGTACATCACCTTGAGGTGAAATGGTGCCCTTTTTCAAGAAAAATGATGAATCAATGTGGCTAAGTATCGATTATTGGAAACTCAACAAGATCAATATAATGAACATGTATAATCTTCTATGTATTGATGAATTATTCAATAAAATATGATTATCTCAATACTTATCAATGGTCGATATTCAATATAGATTATATCAACTAAGTGTGATGAAGAATGATGTTTAGATGACATAATTTTTAATAATGTATGGGAACTATGAGAACCTCGGGATTCCATTTAGTCCTACTAACACCACTAAAATCATAATGTATTTAATTAATTGAATTTTTTGAAACTACCATGATATTTTTTTAGTATTTATCTTCAAAATTCTTATCCACTACAATAGAAATGATGAACCTGATGAACATCTAAGGATTATATTGGAAACATTATGGAAATAGAAATTGTAATCCATCTTCAACATGTGTGACTTTTTGATGTAGTAAGAAACATTTTTTTTGTAATATGATGACGTGTTATGAAATAAATGTGAAGCCTTCCCTGAAAATGGTAATTGGAGAGTGGCCTAGGCCCACTGATGTCACATAAATCTATTGTTTTAGAAGAGTAATACATACATTATTCCGAAAATTTCTCATGGATTCCTTGACTATAAAATAAGTAAAAAACGATATGGGTAAATAATTTTTGGATGGAATAATTACATGAAATATTCATGTATATAATAAAAAGGATGATCACTACACATGTACGTATATTACCAACATGTACAAAATGTTTTTTCATGCTCAATGATGCTTTAAATAATCTCCTAGGTTATGTACCAATGATATATGAGAAAGTGATAGTCTACACCTCATGAATGTTGATTATATAAAAGTATAACTACTCGACAACATATATAGAGATAGAAGATGTGATTTTTACCTAAAAATTATGGTTGTTCTAGCTTCATTCTGATAATTTTGACATATATACAAATCATAGGTATCTCTACATTATTTACACATAGAAGGATCTCAAAATGCGTTAATGTAGATGGTTATAGTTAATCTAGGATTAATATTTATATATTCACCACTATCCAGGAATGGAAAACCAGGTATATGATTCTCTTAGTTGAAAATAAGTAGCTACCATATACATGATGAGATTTGAGAAAGACCATATCATCTTGGATATTAAATGGATGGATTTGTAAACAATTATGGTAGGGAAAACATCATGCCCATCCCATATCATTTCAGAACTCTATATCCATGATAAAATAAATTGGGGATAAGGGAATAACATAGAGTATTAAAATTAGGTGAAAGTAGTAAATAAAGGGAAGCCACATACTTTCCACATCGATGAGGATGATGTCATGAAATTTGAAACATATATTTATGTGCATTTGTCACATATCATTAAGAAGGAACTACTAGATAATTACAATAGATAATTATTCTATATTAATAAAAGAAGCATTGAAAAGTTTCATGGTCCTCAATCACACTTCTGGTTGGACAACATAATGATCTATATGACTTAGTACAAATCATGGTGATTTTTATGTGATCAAGATAAAGCCTATCAATAGAATTCCAAATTAGTGATGCGACTATTGCACATAATCCCTTGTAAATGAGAGAACATCACTATGGACTTCGTCACCAGTCTCCCAAAATAATTCAATGGAAAAAACCAAAATATGCTATTAAGTGGACCGACTCAGCAAGATAGCCCACTTCACTACTATTCAAGACGATTTCTCATTTAAAAAATGTCCAACATATATGAAATGGAATTGGAGAGTCTTCAAGGAGTTCCACTTTCAATATTATATAATCATGATCCATGGTCCAAATAGAAATTCTAGTGCAGTATTTAACCATATTTGATGGTTGAATTGAATTTTAGGAAAAGAAAAAGCATGGAAAATGTTGACAAATCTTAATGGACTATGAAGACACCCAAGGCTATGATGAGGGACTTCTAAATAAATTTGAAATTTTGATTGTATCATAATATCTCTTTTGGTTGTGTTCTCATAAAAATGTATCTTCCACCCATGTATTTAGATTGATCTATATAATTATATATATTGGATGCGATGTAGAAATCTAACCTATAGGGATGAATATGGATAATGAAAGCTACTTTGAGGAGATTGTATGTAAGAGATAATAAGGAATTATCAATTCACCCAACAACATATTAATTATTCTTAAATGTTGGAATATAGAAATGCATACAACCATAGATGAAACAATTAATTTGATGTAAGAGATAATGTTTTCCTTTAAATATAACCATGGAAGTGGGACATGTGGATTTGAAAGAAATAAAATCTTAGAAAAAGGTTCATTTTTCTGTTTTAGATCACTGATCACATATGATTAGTGACCTATCATCTATCACTTCAAAAAAAAATATGGCTCATGTTTATGATGTATTACATGTATCTCTTCTGAGTAATTAAATTCCAATCCTCCACCTGTACTAAATCCCACTACGTTAGAACTAGAGAATGACCTCTCATTTGAAGAAAATCGGGTGACCATCATGGACTATAGAGATGTAGTCATATAAAAAAAGATGAATCACATTGTTAATGTGGTGAGGAATAATGATAAGTATGAAAAGGTAATATGTGAACTATAGAAGGTGTCATGGAAAAAACACTCACATGCTTTCACCTTATTATGAAAACCAAAATTTCAATGGTGAAATTATAAAATTTATGTAGAATGTAACAACACGAACATTTACCAGTGGAATTTTTACCTTATTATACTTATGGTATATGGTATAAAAACAAACCTTGAATATTGATTATAATAAAAAATTATTCTCATTAATTATTAATGAAATAATTAATATTTATATAAATTAAAGAACCAATACCGATAAAATTGTAACCTTGCTATAAGAATAATAACATGACCATTATGAATAGTAATTCAGAAAATAAAATAATAAAAATAATAATAAATAAATAAATAAAATTTATGTATCTGATAAATGAATAAATTATATAATATATCATAATATAAGTAAATAAATGTTTTAAAAATTATAAATTAAGTGTTTATATTTTTGTGAAACATAAATGTTAATTAAAAATATTAAAATTAATATAATGATTTTAAATAAAATTTATTATCAAAAACATATATTCAAAAATATATAAATATATATTTCTTTTAATGATTGTGTAAATTTTTTTTAAATTAATTCATTTTGTAATTTATCAAAAAATCAATTTTATTTTTAAAATTATTAATTTTCGAATAATGGATGATTTTATTTAAAATTTAAAATACATATATGTAAAAAATTATTTTTATAAAATGGATTCAATTTATGATTTGAATAAATAGAAAAATTGTTAGGTTGAATTTTTTGGATTTCTATTAAATATATTATTTTTGGATAATATTATACTACAATAATTTATGGTTTTTTACATTAAATGTTAGATGCATGAATATTTGTGTCCTGGGATATTAAAAATAATAATCACCAAATATACATAATTATTTAATATATGTAGTTATAATTATCAACACTATTGATTATCATTATTGAAAATAATAAAATAATGTATATAATAATAAAAAATACTCCAATTATCTCCTATAAATATATACCTTCACCTGTATATTTTCATGACACAAAACACACATTGTAGTTTGTTTAAATTAATCTCAATTACCTCTCGTACACTCCCAAATGCAACCAATAGCATTTGGGATGAAAAAAATTACAATACTTAGTTTCCTTATGGAGATTCATAAGGAGAAGAAATTCATTTGTTAAATTCCTCTTTCGTTCTCTTTTAATTAAATTTTTTTATTAATCTCTCATAACCTCCACTATCAAATGTGTACTGATTAATCTAGTATCATGTATATAATATAATTAAATTGTTTTAAAGAAATATCTAAAAAAAAGTCTTCTCCTCTCACTTAATTATAATATTTGATAAAAAAATTTGTGATGTGTTGATTTATCACCTTTGGGGACTATGAGTTATAATTTTCTATTTTCTCAGTCATTTGTAGTTATAAAACCATTATTATGGTAAAAATAGATTTCAATTTTAAAATTTAACTTTTTTGATTTTATATATCTAATTTATAATCATAATATTTAATCATATGAATTTATTTCATGATAGATGGAAAATACAACAAAATAAACTAAACAATTATCAATAGTGGTTTATTTCATGAATCATCCTCATAGAAAAAATGAAATATCATAAACCATTAAAACTTGAGGAAGATTATTAATAACATATAATTTATATTTTTTAAAATTATTCTCATTTTACATGAACATCGATACATGTATACAAAATGGACACTAATCATACAATATGAACACTCCTTAACAAAATTAATAAACAAAATGGACATCCATTCATTTATAAAAATGAATCTATCATGAAAACCATGAAAATGTACGCTAATTGAATGATGAAATTTAACACTATAACTCATATAAATTGATATCAATAAACTTAAAAAAAATTATAAAAAAATAATATTAATGTATAATTTGTTATGGATTTTGTAATTCATAAATCCAATTTTATTTTCCTTGAAATTAAATTTAATTAACAATTCATTCATAATTTAAGGGGATTCTCTAACCCAACAATAATTTTTGGTTATTCTTCTTTGTAAAATTTTTATGCAGTTGGGAATTTAATATTCCTCAAGTATATTTTATTATCCTTCCAATATATTTTATAGGATACAAATGATTCCAAACTGATTTTATAAATAAATAATTATTTCCCAAAATAACACTTCATTCCAAAAACACATTTAGACTCCTCTTGAGTAGTTTCTTCTTTTCTCATGAATAGTTATTCTTATACAAAATATCATTATCCCATTTTCTCAAGAAGACATATTTTATTCATGGATGATGAACTTTTTATGAAACCCATTCATTATATGGATTAATTCATCATTTTCAAGATATACATTTTATGTGGCATTCATGTTTATCTAAATGTTATGATGTAATAGGTGGGACCATAATTATATATTACTTTAATGCAATGGGTTATATGACTTGTCTCTTGATATGATGTGTATTATGCATGAACATGATCATATATTTCTTCACAATGAAAATTTAATGATTATTCACATAATTTATGCGTTAACATAAGGTTATCAGTTTTTACAATTATGGGTTATATTTTAAAACTATGAAAAAGTTGTCTCATTTTAATTCGTAATCACATTACAAGACATAATATAAATATTACTATCATTATTATTGTGGTGATCATAAGAAAATTTTAGAATGATTATAATTATTACCAGTGTTGTTATATTGAATCAGGCCCTTATTCATCCCTATATTGAGATTTTAGCTCACCTATTTCATTGATGTATATCCCCAACTAATCGATGGTACAAAGGATGTTGTGATCTAATATGGATAAATATTAAGGGTGTAAATAATATGTTAATGTTTTATAATGTTAATAATATTTCAAGTCTAGATTTTTCCAATATACCGAATAGTTGGATCTTTGGTTATAATGAATTTATTTTTTTATATTTAAAATGATTTAATTGTTATATAAGAAAAGTAGGTCCGCATTTTATACTTATATTGGGAGAATTTTATGATAATTATTTATTAGAAAATATTTATTTTCTTCGCCAATAATTATTTATATGGTTTCCATGTAATATATCAATTTTTACAATCTTTGGAACTTCATATGGCCATGGAACCCAATTTAATGAAATGATTTCCTTATTTTATCTATGGTAAACAATCATCTTCATCTTTATCCTTGTTTCATTAAATTTTTTAGGAATTGTGTTTTCTATTACCAAATGATTACACAATGTCATTCTCAAACATATTAGTCATTATTTTTAATGTTTTCAATGAAATATTTATGTTGTTTTTTGAAAGTGTTACTCTTTAAATTTAAACGGGAATTTGGAAGTAATATTAAATTTACCATTTACTGTATTAACCGATTTTCCCACAAACACAATAAATCATTACATATAAGATTAAATAAAAAAATTCCATAGTTTCATTCCATTAATTCCTTACCGTGAATATTTTTCAAATTTTTATTTTAAATATAATCTGAAGACGAAGTTATTCTTCTCACATCTTCAATGAATGATTTGAAATTTACATTTAAAATTATTTTAATTTGTATCAATATCCTTTAATGAATATTATTTTTCCATGGGAATATAACTCAATGGTATCATCCACCATATTGTCCTGGATAACTTATGATCTTGATTTTCTATTTATTTTACTAAGGAAAAATATTGTCATTTTGTATTCTAGTTTTAAAATATGTATATTTTTCATGATTATTTATTTAATTATTAATTCAAACCACTCATATCATGAATGTTTAAGAAATATTAAGTGATGATTAGGGACTATTATTGCACCTCAATGCATCATTACATATAATGAGACAAACTATTTTGTGTGTTTGTGTATTTATTACCAATTTATGTATGATTTATTGAAATGATAAATTTAATGTAAGATTATAATGTTTTGAATTTTTAATTATATAAAAATTAATTCATTTATTATCATCCATGTCATTATTTATGTTGTTATTTCATCAATGTATGTATTCCCCTTTTTATAATGTTATTTATATGGAACATTTGATTATTTTTTGTCTCCTTCACATTATTCTAACATTATTTATTCTACAATACCTTCTATTTTACACATTCAAATAATGGGAATCTAAGGTAAAAATTATTATGTTTCCTTTCCCCCATGATTTATAAAGCGAATTATGAAACCATCCCACTAATTATAAACCACCCCACTCATAAAAATTCAATCATACTCAATGTATTTAAGTGGAAACTAGTCGACTATCTACATAACTAGATTATTTTATTAGTATATCTCACAAACTAAGTTCATGGAATATAAAAATAATATGAAATCATTTAATCCTTATGAATTACTAATCATGGTTTCATGTTATGATACTCACTCATATACTAATTTTTCATTACAATCCCCCTCTAAGACTCCTCATAATCGACAAATTAGATCTATAATGAACACTAAATCCAAAAATTGAAACGCCATATGGAGGAAACTAGAAATAGTTGTATAAAACAGATAATATTGAATGAATTTTATATTATAAATTTAAGGAAACTAACGAAATAATAATCATATCCAAATTTATGAGAATCTATTCCTATATATAAAGTTATAAAATTCATGATCATTTCACCAAATAAAATAATGTTAATTATATAGTCAATCTACTATAATAGGAAGACACAGATAAATGAATCCTTTAACTCTTAGCTAAATAAACTTGTTCTAGGGATAATATATATTGAAACCACCCATTACAAAGTCATATAAATATTTGGGAAATAATAAATATATGGTTAATAAAAAATGACACTTGATATGGTCATCCTAAAATCACTCCATACTTAAAAGATAACTTATAGAGAATAATATATGAATTAAATATTTGTAAGATTTTTTTATTCATAAAGAAAATCCTAAAAACACAGGGAGTCTATAGTGAATTTCATAAACCAACATCACTTAACTAATGTAATGAAACCAGAATTATATCTACAATGATAATGAAAGTAATATAAACTACATCAACTATGTGTTTTCATCACCAGGAACATACATCTACAAGAACTTAATTGGTATATTGGTATAATAACAATAATGGTATCTATGAAGAGAATAATATATCCCTATAATCACCTAATCATCTGGTAATACCACATCCTGATAAAAAATACTTTAGTATACACATTCGTAGTATTTCAATAGCTATACCATATAATATCATCCATAAAATTTGTCAAAAACATGTAAAATAACAATAACTGGTAAACTAAAAACCATAATCGACATAAAAACATAATCATCGTAAAAAACAAAAAAAACCCATATAATCATGAATAAAATCCCCCAAAATACATGAAATATACACATATCCATTGAAAAAAGAGTTTAATTAACCACAAAAAAACAACAAGAATCTATTAGCTCAAAAATATCTAAATAAAAAAACAATATTCATCATTACACTAGGTCAAAAATATAAACAAAAATTTCCATGATAAATATCAATAATCTAAAAATAATAAATACACAAACCATAAAACATCACCTATCTATAACATATCAAATATATATTTCATTAATTCCAATTGAAATCTCTCAATATTAATATCTTTCATAAAATTATTATTGTAATATTCCCATCTCTAATTAGAGAAATTATTGTTCTTATTTGATTCAATTAATGATAACAATTAAATCAATAATTACTAACAGATATTACCAATTTAATTTATCTATATTAACATTTTAAATTGAATTAAATAAATTATCTTCTAGAAATCATTAATCTAAAAAACATTTAATTGAAATTAAAAAATTATGATGTTAAAATCATCTTGCTAAATTGATGCTTCATCCATAGTGTAACCAAGTATGATTCCTAACTCCCTCATTCTCATAATGATTCTCCAATAGACCTATTATTTACCATCATTATATCATTCTTCAATCATATAATGTTATATAATTTCATGATGAAATATGAAAATGGTTTAAATAAGAAAATTGGATAATAATTTACTCCTGTCATAATGGATTCAACCTCTTAGAGAGTGAATATAAATTCATAATGGATGTGCCTTCATGGGAATCATGAATGGACCCAGGGTATCAAAAATATCTATAGATTGAGGAAGAATGTGAGTTAAATATGAAGAACTACTTCATTTAAAATTAACAAATGGATCCAATATATCACATTTTAGGATATATGTTATATCATAATAAATTTTAATACACAAGAATTTCAAATGTCACCAATAAATTATAATTTACTAAAAAACTTTATAAAACATGGCCACCAACGATTTAATTTTAATCATTACATAGATCATTATGGTGAACCACCTGTCAGGACCCCATATTCACTAAACCTTTCAATTTTATGATGAAACTAGACATTTATTTAAAAAACCTATAAATACTCATTGTGGAATGAAAATACACTATTGTGATACACAAATCCATTGAAACGAAACTATTTTAGACTATTCAATAACAAAATACCAGTTATTAATTTTCCTTAATATAAAAACACCCCACAATAAATGTTCTAAAATAATTTCTGTCATCATGAAATTTTTTATTAAGAAGAGTACAATTGTTAGAATGTAACCCATAGTGATGAATGTTTTATATATATATATTTAATACTTTTCTAAATTCATCCATCTTGGGAATAAATAAAGATTAAATGATAGTTTAAATTGATCAATTTTATAAAAACATTAATATTAATGTTTTCCATCAATATAAACATTTAATTCCACTACTTATTTATAAAATACCCCAAACCATTTCTGAAAGAGATAAATAATTAACTAGACTCAATAATAATGATTCCCATGATGGAATAATAATTTTTTAATTGTGTGTTTATAAACATAATTCATTGTTTTTACTTTCCTAAACCTTTTATAAAATCCTAGTAAAATTACTTACATAAGATTTTTTCTATTGAATCATAATTCTGAATAACCTTTACTGAATGAATATTTAAATTTTGTTATTTATTTTATCAAATAAAATGATACATCAAAAATAGAATAATTACTAAATAAAAATATAGACACTAGTACAATCACTACCTCAACCATCCTGTTAAAATTTTATTTGAGGTGGTATCATGAATTATATGTTTAGATATTTGTGATACATGGATTACTGATCCTTTAATAGAAACAATCCATATATTAGTCCTTTGAAATAAATACACAAAAATTATTTATAAAATATGATTTTATATTTTGATTTTATATTTCTTTACTTAAAAATAAATACTGTGAAAGTTTATCAAATTTATCCTCTATAATTAAGCATATAAAAATTTACACTCAATAATTAAATATAAACTAAAACATTCATTGATATTATTTATTTCGGTAACTAGAAAATATTTTGTTATTACAATACACTTTTCCATGACAATAATGAACTAGAATATATTTCATATTTTTATAAGAAATCAATCATGATAGAATCATAATTATTTTCATGAGTATTTGTCTTTCATTAAATTATAATAAATGTTTTTTTTTAAAAATAATTTTCCCAAAATAATTTTATTTAAGAAATAGATATATAATTTAATCTGGGATAAAACATCACAGATATTAATATAAGGATATTTCAACTATTATTTCATATATCAACCCAGACTTAAACATTGCATAATCTTGAATTAAATGAATAATTCACATTGAGGATCTTTTCAGGTTTATAGTTTTAGAGAATTAGGCCATAACTATTACATATCAACTTGAAAATTACAAATAGACACTACTACTATATATCCATTTATTGAAACATAAAAACACTTAAAAACAAACATGTCAATTTACATCTTTTAGACTACATGACTATTCCATGATCTCATAAATGACCCTATTCATCATTATGTTCTATGGAAAGCTTTTCAAAAACATGGTATGATCATAAAAAGCTTAGTAAGGGTTATAAAACAAAGTAGGAAAACATTAGTTCATCATTACATACATATCATAATCTCTTTTAAATATCTCGTGAAATCATAATATTTATGAATAACACATAGAAAACATAAATCATAAAGGTAACTTGTGGAAACCATATCATACTTACATTGTAGCTATCACTGATACGTAGGGAGTTACATTTGGTATACCCATCACAATATATTCCCTAATTCTTTTATGAGAAACATTCATGTTCACCTCTATCATGTTATTCAATTCATTGGAGAGCTATCTCAGAATCACCCTCCCTAGGATTATCACAGAACCACCCATATACGTAAACAATTCCCTGGAACCATAACATATTCATAACACATAAAATAATCATAAAGGAAAGATAAAATTCCCACATTATATTCAAAATATATCATTTAAATATATTGACATAAAAAATAAATCAATAACCAATATTAAATATGAAAAATTATAAATGAGTATATGGAATTTATTTTCCTATTAATATCATTTTGTCTTGTTAAGGAAGCCAAAGATCAAATAATACTCGCGACGGTGAAAAAGGTTGTTTTCACCGCTTACGTTAAAAAGAATGTTTTTTCATTGAGTAAAATGACTCATAATAAAATATTCTCTTTGTATGAAATTAAAAGACAATGTTATTTATAAAACGAATAAAATAAAGTTGAGAATAAAATAAAATATGCCTCAATGAATGGATATTGAGATGAAATCCCTTAACTCATGCCCGACATGAACCGATATCACTTTAATCTCAAGAATAATACACTAAAGTTAATTTTTAAATGATTAAGATCCTTTTTCCCTATTTATAATATCTTTAATATCACTAATTACCATGTTTTGAACATTATTTAATCATTTATGTTATTAATGGTTGTTTTGTCGATATTTGGTCTTTGAGTAAAAATGAACACCTTAATATTATAAGTTTTCCATGTTGTCAACAATCCATTATCTCCGGAATGATAGTCATGGTTTACATATCATATAAATCATATATATGCAATATATATTTATGTTAAACCTCAAGACACCATGGTAAACTTCTCTTTAAATAATACAAAACCATGTGTTGTATGCAACTTTGAGTTCTAACACACCACAAACAATTGAACTAGATGTTAGGAATATTAATAACCACTTTTTAAAATTTTATACATTATATCATTAAAAATGAACTTCATTTTTGGATTCGAAATATCAAAATTTGCTTAGGGTGAATTTTTGATATTTTTTTGAATTCATTCTCTTTATGATTAATAGTAAAAATAATAAATTTTAATTAAAAAAACTTTTTAAGTCAAAATAATTTATACTGCTAAATTATAATATTGGGTGGTTTTTAATTATAATTAAATTATATTTTTACCATTTAATCAATTTTTTTTTCATGGGATGTAATTTCACATTTAAACTGGACATATGAAAGTGTCAATCTTTTGATTGTTTTTATTTCATAAAAACAAGCTTTTTTGTATTGACAATGGTAATAAAGTGTAAATTAATTTCTGATAGTTCTGTGAATTGAATTTAAAAAAATGGATTCCATGTATAGAATCAAGAGGTACATATTTTTTAATATGTATAATTTATTTATACAGTTTTTGAATAATTATATCAGTAAATATATTATTTATCAGTGTTAATGTGTAAATCCTGTAAATAATGGAAGAAAAAAAGTATTATAATAATATTAAATTACACTAACATGTGTCCTAACCCTATTGCAAGATACATTTCGGACCATAGAAATCCTTGGATTGATTTTGGGACCCCATGGAGCCACATGATTGTGATAATGACACTTTACATTAAATAATTTAAAGTAAATAAAAAAATGACATAAGCATATATCTTTTAGTAAAACAATATTTATATAGGGTTATATATGTTATCTGTTCAACTATAAGTATTAATTAGAAGTATAAAGAGATTTAATACATAAATTAATTTTATTTATAATTTTTAGACATTGAATACATATATTTATTTATGACACAATGATGATGTAATGTTTTACTTATTAATGAATGAATCAAATTAATGGTATTATTGATTCTAAAATAAATATAAATTTAATGTTTTGATGTCATCCATTAATTTTATAGGTTTATGTGACATATTATTATTGATTTAGTGAATTTTTTATGAAGTAATAATTCTGTAAAGAATTTTACAAAAACAAAATAGAAAAAAGTTTCAAAATTGACATAAAAGAGTTTTTAAAACAAATATTATATTTTTAATTGGTATTCTATTCTTAAAAATATATGGAATGGAAAGAGGTATTAATTACTATTATTTATGTCATTAATGAACCACTTGGAGTTATCTTGGAATTTTATGGTTATTTTATTAAACATATAATATAAAAATATAATGAGACATTGTAAATGTCAAACTAATAAACTAAGAGTTAAATCAAGAAAATATTGTTAATATAGTCACCCAAACCTATATAAAACATATAAATTGAGTTTTTTCGACCCATCCCTAAATTATCCTTTAAATAATAAATTTTGGAGCCATTAGTAACCGAAAATGTGTTTATTATAAAATAATATTTCAATATTTTCCTAAGGTGCCCCCCACCCCTCTTATAAAAGGGAACTTCACCTTCTCTCAAATTCACACATTCAGATACATTTGGCTCGTCCAAAACCCGACCAATTATCTTCTCCACTATCCCCCATTGATCTTATAGGCCTTTCATTATCTATAAAGAAAACCTATGGAGCCCTTTTGATCAAATAAAAAGGAAGAACCCACAGAATATGTAAATATTTTATCACCACTTTCAAGTTCCTTTCTTCTTCCTCTTCTTCTTTATTTGTTGTTTCCATTATAAAATAATAACTCCAATATCTTATATATACTGTGATGTTATTATAAATATGGTACAAAAATATTCATTATTCTATTCATTCATTTAATGACACGTGACCATACGTGCATACATGCGGCTTACCACGTCGTGGTGTAATTGTTATTCAATACATTATTATTTGGATGTGTATAATAATGATGTATAATTTATTTAAATAACAAATATAACATTATAATGATTCTATATATATAATATCTGATTGATTTATATATTATTTTAATATCAAAAGAATGAAATTGTCACTCGTGCGTACGTACGGATTACCGTCTCCACAAATGTGATGAAATTCATTCCCCATCATATCCATTAAAGAATAATTCTCATTTGATGATAAAAAATAATGTTTAAAGACTTAATATAATTCTGAATATGAATATGATACATTACATCCACAACAAAAATTACTTACATAATAAATCATATAATGGAAAATGAATCTGATTTCACCCGAAACAATGATACTACTGAAATATCATTTACAAAGCCATTATAAAAGATCATATAAGAAAAAATAATTATTTCTATGGTTATTGGATAATTTAATAACAATTATTTCACCATTATTTAGGATGTTAACCTACCGTAGAATATGTAAAAGAACAAGGTAAGGGTTAATTTCACAATCTCTTCATCATCTGAGGTTGTTTATACGTAATGATCTATGAGGACCTCTTAATCATTTAAATATGTGTTTTCCAAAAAATGTCTTCCAAAACATTTTTACTACTTAATAGACTATTTTTTAAATTCTTTAATACCACAATTTGACCATATACATTTTGAAAGGAACATTTCTGTCATTTTCCAAAAATTTTACTTTATGACCTTTTCGACAAAATAAAGGTAAGAAAGATTGTTTAACTTATACGGTGGGTGAGGCTATATTCATACGTTATAACATTGTTGAAGATTACCTTAAAATAATATAAGAATATTTTAAAAATAAAGGTTTTCTTTTATTAATATTTAACGTTAAATGATATTAAAAAAAGAATGAGGTATTTCTCTCAAACAGTTTTGATTTCATCTTTGTTAATATACTTTAATGAATTTTAATCTTGTTTGAAGTTGATTTATGATAATATAAATCATCCATTTTTATTGAATGTTTTGTGATATGTTTGACCGCTGATGTGTTATTATTACACCATTCATGATTTATGGATAAATATTGACATTTCGTTTTGTAGTTTTAATACGAATGTTTATGTTTAAACCTTTTAATATGACCAATTCATGGGACTTAGTATATGACCGGTGGAGCCCGCTATAGCTCCTTGATGTATTGGTAGGTCTCATGAGAGAATCTAGTGCCTTGGAACAAGCCCTTGACAAAATATTATTTATAGTCTTGGCACAAGATATTTAATATGTGGTTATGAAATCTGTCATTATGCATTCCTTCATTATGAAAGTGGTAATTGATATTTCAAGTTATTATTTGACTAGTAGAATATCCATGTGAATATGTAAATGGAATTATTTGATTTTATCTTTTCCATATCATGCTGAAGTTCAGGTTTAAATGGCTTTGGTTTTAGTCTTATATGTTGCCTTAAATGTTTATTCTTATTTATGAATGTTTCCACAATATTGTTATCCTTACTCATCATCTGACCTCTCCCCTTTCTGTGTTTTATTTTTCCAATGATGCAAATAAGTATATTATGACTTACCTGCAGGGATAGTCTAAGGGATATAAGTGTTTCCAATGGAGACTATTGTTTTTCAGTCTTCGTTTTATAATGTAATGTTAAAATTATGAATGTATCTATTATTTTTAAGGCTACTAAACTGATCTGTCTTTCGAAACATGATTCCTTGTATAATTCCAATGTTATGTAATAAGGAACTGACTCTGGGTAACTAGGGTTGGGGCATTATAGTTGGTATTAGATAAAGGTTAGTAAAAACATTGGAAACTACATTTAAAATACCTCAAATTAGAGCACATTACCCTAAGATAGTCATTGAGGATTAGTATAGAAGAACATCCTTGAATTTTGTTAATGTAGAGATTTTGGGTATATTCTAAACAATACATCCTAGTATGGAAATGAGCTGGAAGATGCGGATCTGACATTGATCTATGTAGGAGTGAAAACTCTGACAAGGAGTATCGGTTATGACCTAGGGAATCCTGGCGCACGACAACGGGTCTTGCTTCACTCTTGGTTATGTCACTCCTGGGGGATATCCTTAGGATAATTCAAATTTTCTTAACAAATAATTATGAATGGTTTTTGAGTATATACTTCCCCAAATAAATCATTATTATGATTATTGATTATATACATAAATTGCTCAATTTATGTTTAGTTTGTTATAAGTTTGGAATTATGTATTGCGATTCATAAACTAAAATAGTGTATGACATTGTTTAGATATGGAACCTAGTGGAAGGAATGGAAACCATATCAATGCATGAACTCTATGTAGGGAATTCCCTCCAGCTCAAGATAATAATAGTGGAGCTGGTGATACAACTGTTGCTGATCAACTTATGACTATACCGGGATAACTCACTCAGGTTCGGAATAATAACCTTACCCATTTGAAGCACCCTGATCCACAGCGTGGAGGATCAATGTAAGATCGCTTCATGAGACAATAACCACAAAAAATAAATGGGTGTACAAATCCATTAGTATCCGAGCAATGGAAAAATTCCTTATAGAAAATATTCCACACCTTGGGATGTAGCGAAAGGGAAAAAGTTGGCATAGAAGTTTACCACCTCACTGGAGATTCTTATCAATGGTATTCATTGATTCAAAACACAAAGGAAGATTATGATGTATCAAATATGTAATGGAGAGAGTTTAAAAAGATTTTCATTGAATCATACGTTCTTCATGACTATCGACCGATTAAGGAAAGTTAATTTCATAGTCTGAGGCAAAAGGAGTATGAGAATGTCGCGAAGTATGAAGCTAACATTACAAGGTTAGTGAGGCATTCTACAGATTATATATGTAATAAAAGAATTAATATTGAACATTTATTTTATTGGATAAATCCATATCTCCATAGAGCGTTAGTCACACAATCCTTCTCGTCATACGAAGATATTGTCTCAGGTGCTACCAAGACAGAAAAATAATTCTCTATGCCTTATGACATTAAAGTAAAGAAAGAGAATAACATATCTATTTAACACTCTGGAAATGGAAATAAGGGGAAGAATAGAAATGTTGAATATCCATCCTGCATTAAATGTTCGAATAAACACCCTGGAACTTGTCTAAATTTAACGAGAGTCTATTGCAAGTGTGGTGAAAAGGGCCACCAAGTGCTTGATTGTAAGGGGAAGAATGAGGTTGTTAATGTTGAATAATCTAATTGTATTGAAATGAGACAATATGATAATTAATTCCCTAAGAGTCTGGGGAATTTACGTTAGAAAAGGCCAAGGGATCAAGGCCAAGCTTATGCTATCAGTACTGCTGAGGTTAAAGCTATGAAAGACGTAGTGCTAGGTAATTTAATGGTTTCCTCTTGTTTAGCCAATGATTTATTTTATTCTGGATCATCACTTTGTTTCAAATCTTCCTGGTTTTCTATGAAAATAATATATTTACAATTTAATTTAACAAGATAATTTTCAGTAAAAACTCTTAAAGGAAGTATCATCGATAAAATGTTTTCGGAATCAGTTCCCATTAGACCATATAAATGTTCTTTATCTGCTAGTCTCATCATCATATCCATGATTGAATTTGATATAATCCTCAGTATGGATTAGCTTTTAGACCATGATATAAAGATTTATTGTAAGAATAATGTGGTTAAAATTATTGATGATGGTGAAAAAGAACACCTTATACTTAGAGAATAAATGTCACCACCTGATTCTTATATAGATCCACCCGCACTAGCTCAACTAAATTAAATTAATGGGGAGGAAGAGAATGAAATAACTATGGGTGTGGAAAAGAATGTTTAAATAGAGGATGTTCCTATTGTTCTAGAGTATGTTGATGTATGTCAAGAGGATTTACCTCAACATCCTCCAAAATGAGAAATTGAGTTTTCCATTTTCATAATAATTGGTTCAAGTCCCATATCGTAATCCACTTATATAATAGACAATGTACAATTACTGGAACCGAAGAAAAAACTAGAGGAACTGTGAAATAAGAGATTTATTTTCCCTAGTGTTTCTTAATAGAGAGCCCTGGTTCATTTTGATATGATGAAATATGGATCTATGAGGTTGTCCATCGACTACAGAGAGATTAATTATTTAACAATAAATAAAAATTATCCTCTACCTCACATTGATGATTTATTTGACCAACTTCATAGAGCTCAATAATTTTCAATGATTGAACATTGATCTGGATACCATCTGTTGTGCATGAATAAAGAAGTCATTCTGAGGACTGCATTTCAAACCAGGTACGGGCATTTCCAGTTTACAATAATGCCTTTTGGATTGACTAATTCACCCTCTCTCTTCATAGATCAAATTTATTTGGTTTTCAAGTAATATCATGATGAATTTTTACAGGTATTTCTTGATGATATTTCTGCAAAATTCGAAAGCTATGATGATCATGAAAATAACATGAACATTATTCAAAAGACTCTTAGAAGACATGAATTATATGGGATGTTTAGAAAGTGTAAATTCTAGCTTCAAGAGATTTCTTTTCATGGCCATATCATCTCTAAGGATTTAATATTGGTTGATCCTTCAAAAACCAAGGCAATACAAGAATGGCCATCATCGACGAGTATAACCAAGGTAGGCAGTTTTATTGGTTTAGCAGGTTATTATTGGTGTTTTTTCCAGAATCTTGCTGGATTGGCTGACCCATTAACGAATCTAACACATAAATGGGTTAAATTTGTTTTGAGAAAATAGTGTGAAGAATGTTTTTAATAATTGAAGAGAAGATTAGTTAATGATTTTATATCAACTCTACCATCGGGGAATGATGGGTTTGTAATTTATAGTGATGTATCAAGGAAATGTCTTGGTTGTGTCCTTATGTAGAATTATAGGGTTATTTACTATGCCTCAAAAAACTAAAAATTAATGAGAAAAACTATCCTACTCATGATCATGAGTTAGCATCTATAATCATTGGTTTGAATATATGGATAAATTATCTCTATGGTAAAAATTTGAGATATATATCGATAAAAAGAGTTTGAAATATATTTTATCACAGAAATAACTCAACACGAGTCAATGGAGATGGCTTGAACTACTCAAGGATTATTATTTCACTATACACTACCACACCGTGACGGAATATAAGGTGGAAAATGTGTTGAGAATAAAAGATCATCGAGTTTTGAACAAGATGAGAAGTGAAAGGGGTTATACTTTCATGGATCCAGTAAATATGGATATGGGAATGACCATGAAAGGTGAAACATCAATGGTTTCTCAAATAGATGCCAATCCATCATTACTAGAAAGGATAAAATGTTCTCAGGCCGATGATGAAGAATTTAAAAAGAAGATTAAAGCTGTGAATGAAGGGAGATTGATTGACATTGTGTATGAAGATGAAATATTAAAATTTTGGAAGAGACTTCGTGTTCTCAATATACCTGATCTAAAAAGTGAATTCTTAGCTGATGCTAATTGATCCAATTTCTCTATACACCCTCGGAGTACCAAAATGTATAGATATTTGAAGGAACAATTTTGGTGGGACAACATGAAGAATGAGTTTGTTTATTTTGTGTCAAGATGAATGATTTGTCAACAAGTGAATGTTGGTAGGAAACATCCAGGAGGATTCATGCAACCTCTTCCATTAAATAAGTGGAAATGGGATAATATTACGATGGATATTGTCATGGGACTACCAAAGACTCCTAGAAGGAACGATGAATTTTGGGTCATTGTTGATTGTCTTAACAAGTCAGCACATTTTCAGGATATATTAATAAGAATTACCACTTGAATTTCAACAAAGACTATATATTAATGAAATTTTTAGACATCATGGAGTAACCTTATCGATTTATTCTGATAGTGATCCATGTTTTACATCAATATTCTAGAAGATTATTTAGAATGCCCTAGATTCTGAACTTCTTTTGAGCACTGCCAACCACCCTCAAACTGATGGACAATCAGAATAGACTCTTCAAACCATAAAAGGCATGTTGAGATCTTTCTCACTTTACATTCAATGTATGTGGTATCAATATTTACCTCTAGTAGAATATTCCTATAAAAATAGCTTCCATTCAAGTATTCATATGGCACCATATGAAGTGTTATATGGAAAGAGATGTCACACACTCACCTGTTGGGATGATGATGGAGAATGAAAACTTATAGGCCATGAAATCATGGAGGAAAGTGATGGAAATGGTGAAGGTAATCCAAACCCACATAAAAGTATCTCAATGTAGGTAGAAGTGCTATGCCGATAATCAAAGGAAGTATTTGGAATTTCAGTTAAGATATCGGGTTTTCATGAAGGTATCTCCATGTAAGGGTGTTATAAGGTTCAGTAAGAATGGAAAATTATGTCCCAGGTATATCAGACCATTCGAAATTATAGAAAGAATTTTGGCTATAACATTCCATTTGGCAATACTGCCAAGTCTCTCCAAAGTTCATGATGTGTTCCATGTATCACTGTTGTGAAAATACATGCCTGACCCAAAGCATGTACTCACCTATGAGGAATTATAACTAGAACCCGATCATTCTTATTATGAATACCCTTTCTAAATTCGTGATACAAGAGAACATGTGCTGAGAAACTGAATGACCTGTCTGCTAAAAGTTCTATGGAGAACCCATAAGATACAAGAAGTAATATGGGAACCTAAGGAACACATGATGAAGAACCACCTGAGACTATTTATGTAGTAATATTATATAAATTTTGAGGACGGAGTTATTTCATGGAAGGGAGAATGTAACACCCCATGCTCCCATGGTACGCTTCTCTTTGAATAATACAATAGACTGTGTTGTATGCAACTTCGAGTTCAAACACACTACAACCAATAAAACTAGATGTTATGAATAGTATTATCCTATTTTTCAAATTTTATAAATCTTATCTATCGATATTGACTTCATTTTAGGATTCAGAAAATCAAAGTTATCTTAGTGTGAATTTTTTGTATCTTTCTGAAAACAATCTGTTATTGATGATTAATGAAAAACACTAATTTCTAATTAATTTTTTTTAATAAAAGTAATTTATAGTGCTAAATTATAGTATTGACTGGTTTTTAAGAATAATTATATTATATTTTTTACAAGTAATACAATTTTGGTCAATGGAAATAATTGAACAATTAGATTGGACATAAGCAAGTGAGAATCTTTTAAATGTTATTAATTCTAAGAACCACACGTTTTGTTTTGATAACGGAAATTAATTTTAAATTAAGTTCTGCCACTTCTATAATATGAATTTATATAAAATGGATTATATTTTTTGAATCTAGAGGTCCAAATTTTGTAAATAGATAACTTTTATTTTTGGACATTTTGATTAATTTCTTTGGTAAATATTTTATTTACTATTGTTAAAGGGTAAATCCGATAAATAAGGGTAAAAAATAATATTATAATAATAATTATTATGATAAGACATGTACTAACTCTATTGGATGATACATGTACGACCATGGAAATCCATGTGTTGATTTTGGGACCCCATGGATCCACTTTTAAGTAATAATGACACTTTATATTATTTAAGTTAAAGTAAATACAGAAATGACATAAGAATATATCTTTTAGTAAAACAATTATTACATAAGTTTATATATGTTATATCTTAGACTGTAAATATCCATTAGAAAGCTGAATGTATTTTCATAATAATTGTATGTTATTTATTGTTTTTATACATTGAGTAATTAAATTTATTTATGACATAGATATGACGCAATATTTTCCTTATTAAAGAAATAATCAAATATGTGGGATTATAGATGTTAAAATAAAAATAATTTGATAGTTTTGATGCCATCCATGAATTTTGTAGTTTAACGTGAGTTGATAGGATTGATTAAATGAATTTTTTTGTATGTAATAATGTTTTTAGTAATTTTAGAAATGAAAAATAGCCAATAATGTAATAATTGACATCTAATAGTTTTTAAAACAAATATTATATTATTAATTGGTATACTATTCCTAAAAATCTAATGTATAGCCAAAGGGATTAATTTATATTATATATGCCATTAATGAACCAATTTTTTTTCTCTTGTACGATT
This sequence comes from Viscum album, assembly GCA_963277665.1. NCBI lineage: Eukaryota > Viridiplantae > Streptophyta > Magnoliopsida > Santalales > Viscaceae > Viscum > Viscum album. The sequence continues at coordinate 410,406,540 of OY728136.1, forward strand.
ATAGTAATTTTATTAATCATATAATATAAAAATACAAAGATACACGGTAAATGTCAAACTAATTATCTAAGAGTTAAATCAAGAAGATAAGGTTAATATAGTTACCCAAACATATATAAACCTATTTATTGAGTGTTTTTCGACCCATCCTCACCATATCATTTAAATAATTTATTTTGGAACCATTATAAACCCAAAATAATTTTATTATAATATAATATTTCAATCTTTTCCTATGGTTCCCCCACACATCTTATAAAAGGGAACTCCCCCTTCTCTAAAATTCACACCTTCGAAGCCATTTGGTTATAGAAAACCCTGCCAAAATATCTTCTAAGATGTCCAACCTTCATCCTATATGCATTACATTATTTATAAAGCCATCCTATGAATCCCTTTTGATCAAATCAAACGTAAAAACCAGAATAAGAGGTAAATATTACATCACTTATTTCAAGTTCCGTTTTTCTTCCACTTCTATTTTCTTTGTTATTTCCATTATAAAATAATAACTCTAGTATCTTCTATAAACAATTATGTTATTATAAATATTTTAAAACCTTATTCATTATTCTATCCATCCTTTTAATGACATGTCACCATACATGTGTACGTACGACTTATCGTCTCCATGCCGTGGTGTAGTTGTTATTCAATACATTATTATTTCGATGGGTATAATCATGATATATAATGGATGTAAATAATAAATATAACACAATTATTATTCATTATGTATTATATACCATCCAATTATATATTATTTTAATATCAAAAGAATGATATTGTTGCTCGTACGTACGTACGGATTACAGTCTCCACAAACGCGGTGAGATTCATTCCCCATCGTATCCATTCCAGACTAATTTTTATTTGATGATTAAAATTAATGTTTAAAAACATAATATCATTCTGAATATGAATAATTTACATCATTTCCACAACAGACATTACTTACGTAACAATTAAAATAAATGAAAACGAGTCTTTTAACACACGAAACGATGATACTATTGAAATATCAGTAACAAAGAAATATTAGAAGATAATATATGATACCATAATAATGTTTATGGTTATTTTATAATTTAATTACAATTATTTCACCATTATATAGGAGTTAAACTTACACTCGACCAAGGAAAAGAACAAGGGAAGGGTTAATTTTAAAATGCCATCATTATCTGAGGTTGTTTATACGTAATTATCTAACAGGAGCTCTTTATCATCCACATACGTGTTTTACAAAATATGTATTCAAAATCTTTTTTATAACATTCTATAATATTGGTTAAAATCATTTATTCCATTATTTTAAATTATAAATTTTGACGGAATCTTTATGTCATTTTCCATACATGTCACTTTATGACTTTTCGGCAAAATTTAGGTAAGAAAGTTTTTTAAACATATACGGCGGGTGAGGCTATAATCCGCCATTATAACATCGTCGAAGCTTAACTTACATGTTTATAAGAATATTTTCAAAATAAATATTTTCATTTATAATTATGTAACTTTGAATGTTTAAAAAAAAAATAATGAGATATTTCTCTCAAACAGTTTTGATTTCATCTATGTCAATATCTTTTAATGGGTTTTAATATTGTTCGATGTTGATTTATTATGATACAAATATTCCATTTTATATTAAATGTTTAGTGATATGATTCACATTGGATGTGTTATTTTTACACAATTCATGGTTTATGGATAATGTATTGACATTTTCTAATCTAGTTTTAATACGAATGTTTATGTTTAAAACCTTTTTATATGAGGAATGCATTGGACTTAGTAAGTGACCTGTGGAGCCCTCTATAGCTCCTATATTCATCAGTAGGTATAATGTGACAAAATATTATCTTGGCACAAGGTCTTGAAAAAATTTTATTTATAGTCTTGGCACAAAGCCATGACTATGTGGTTATGGTGTATTGCATTATGCATTCTATCATTGTAAAAGTGGCTATTGATTTTTCATGTGATTATTTGACTACTATAATATACATGTGAATAAGTAAATGGAATTATTTGTTTTTATCATTTCAATATTATGCTGAATATAATTTTTAAACGCCTTTTGTTTTAGTATTATACATTGCCTTAAATATTTATGATTATTTATGAAAGTTTCCGAAATATTGTTTTCCTTACTGAGCATTCTGAGCAAACCCCTTTCTATTTTTTATTTATTCCATTATGCAAAGAAGTATATTATGACTAACCTGAAGATATGGACTAAGGGAATTGTTGGTGGCCTATGTAGACTATGTTGTTTTAGTTTTCATATTATAATGTAATGTAAAACATATGAATGTATCTACTATTTTCAAGTGTACTAAACTGATCGGTATTTCAGGACAATATACATGAACCATGCCAATGTTATGTAATAATTCATTGACTCTAGTTAATTGGGGTCATGGAATTACAATATATTTATTTTTAACAATAAATAACATTTGTAGATAAGAAATGAAATACACTGTTCAGGGAGACGGTAAGACATACGTACACATGAATGCTACTTCCATTTCTATTTCTTATTTTAGTGGAATTAAAACATAATTATACGTAGTTATATTATAATTAAAGTATAATATCATATATAATATCATTAACTCAATACATTATACATCCCACATAATGAATTAACAAGTCATATCACTTTGAGGGGGTGGCAGTCTGTACTCCTTAAAATGAAATTAACACATTTACCTATTATTGAAACCATAAAGGTATGCTAAAAATTAAAAAATACAATAGAATAAAAATGAAAACCGAATATATATTATATATAAATACAGTTCCATCATAATGGCCACCATGACAGGCGGTAGAAGTTAGTTGAATAATCATCGTTTCATGAGGCGTTAGTTTTCCATCCACAGAAACATTATGTTCATTACCCATTCGATAGAGGTGTGTGTAAGTCTAGTTTGAATACTTATCATAATATATCCTAGTATATTGAGGATATTGGAGTTGTTATAAAATAATGTATAAAATGATTTTAGGTTTTTTGAGAAATAAAATAAAACAAAACAACTTAAGGGAAGACGTTACCTTTAAACCGGTTAACTCTGATAAGTTTGAACCAAAAGGATTTTTTCAAGTGCTTTTTTCCAATGGTAAGGCTTATAGGATTAAGAGAGGGATATTGGGAGATTACTTTAGTATAGTTTTTATAAGACAAAAGTCTTGATATGTGTGAGGAATGAGTTACAAGTAAGGGCTTTTTAAAAGGGAGAGGAGGGGATCTTTAGGAAGGTATGAATCAATTATTTTATTATAAACTCATAATCGATTTCAAAAGGTCAAAAAATAGTTAGAATCAAATTTAATATGAATAATGGTAAAAATTAAATCATCATATAAGGATTTTACATGTTTTGGATATTGTTTTAATATTTATATTATTAATTATTTAAATCATTTGTTAATGATGAAAATATTGCCTCATTATTGTGTCAAAAATAATTTTATTTATATGCAGTCCAAAAATTAGAATAAAAAAATACCATGATGTACAAAATATTTTTATATTTCAAACTAATATTTATAGAAAAAATGACAACATATACAACCTTCTGTAAATATTTTTTTACTAAAAGATATGTGTTTATGTAATTTTTGTCTTTACATTAAATTAATTAATATAGTGTCCTTATTACTCCCATGCGGCACCAGGGGGTCCCATATTTGACCCAAGGATTCCAATGTTAAGATATGTATCAACCAATAGGATTATGATAGATGTTAGGATAATTTATTTTTATTATAATATTATATTATACCATTATTTATTATATTTACCCATTAATCATGGTAAATAAAATATATACTAAAGTAAATATTTAAAATTTATAAAAATAATGGGTAGTTATTTAAAAAATTTGGACCAAATGATTCCAAATATGGAATAAATATTTACAAATTCAAAATGAAAAAGTGGTAGAAATTAATTTAAATTTAATTCCCACCGTCAAAATAAATAGCGTGTTTTTAAAAAATAAAAACTATCAAAAGATTGACTCCTTTTTATGTCCATTTGAAAAATTAAATTACTTACAATGAACGAAATTATATTAAGTGTTAAAAATATATCCTAATTACACATTAAAATAAATTAAAAATTTAATCTAAACATATAAAAATGTATATTTGTATTAAAATGCACTATTTTTCACTATTCTTAAAAAAATGAATTTTATCAAAAAACTACCAATATTTTATTCAAAGTAAATATTGATGTCCCGATTCTAAAGAAGAATATTATTTTGTAAAATTGATCATTTATGAGTGAAAAAGCAATATTTAAAGAGGTTTCTCCATTAAGAGGGGGTAAATTGACCTTTTAAAGAAAATTATGCCTAAAATTAGATTCATTCACATTTTAATCATCTAAAATTTATTGGATAATTGTAAAAACATTTAAAAAACATATATAATAATATTTTTGTTAGTTCTATTCTTCTCACTAATAAAACAGCAAGGAATTAACAACCATTTGAAATAATAATATTATATTATTAGTTTGCAATGTAATATTTCAAAGAAACCTGTTGTTGCGTATCGAGTACGACATCAATCATAGAGTCCCCAATAATGTAAAATAAATATTCAATTCACAAATATTAATAAATATAAAATTTTTCATGTATCATTTTTATCCTGGATGTTACATCCTTCCCCCCTTTTGGGAATTGCTTCCCTGCAATTTTAAAACTGTGCGTCGAAGAATCATTAAAAGTCCCACATAAAAAAGGGTTTGTACAAATATCACTTTGAAAGAAAGAAATAGAAGTACAAAGGACACCCGAGATAACCCATATTAGGATTACAAATAGGAATACATGGATTTGGAAGAGAGAACAAATGGTCATGTTCTAATGGACAGTGATAGAAAACATGATTAGGAAAAAGTTATCCACCAGAAAATCACAACCTTATAATGTGTTAAACGGTCTTTGATTACATAGTAGGAAAAGTAAAAAAAACATTTTCTTTTACATTCCATTTCATAATTTTGAGGAATTAATTTACTACATAGAATAAGAACATAAGGAAATATTATTACCCTCGAGTATAATTTCATCATTCAATATGTTTCTAACAAAAACTAATCATCTCTCAAAGCAATGAGAATTTAAAAATATTTGGTCACATATAAAGAACAAGAATCATCTTCTAGAGAATCATATAATGCACAAAAGAAAAAATATATATTTCCCTTTTCTTTAGACATCAACTTAAACTAAAATGGTTAGTGAGAGATCAAATAATACACAAAAGGACAATCTTTTACAAAATCAAAACTACTATTAATCTCCAAAATTTATCAAGCAAAACCCAATGTTTAACAAAGACCATTCAATAATCAACTATCTAAAAAATTCTTCAAAAGTAATAAAAACTATGATTATAACCGAAATATCATAAAGATTTAATTACATATACTTCAAAGATACATCTTAACATTTATCTCCATATAACACTAGTTACTCATGAAGTCTCATATTGAAAAATAATTGTCCTAATCACATTTTATCCATGGTAGGTTCTTCATTTTAATAAATAAAACAAATCATCATATATCAACAATGAAAACCTAGCTTCATCCAAACTAAAATTTCAACCATTATTCCACACATGAAATACTATAGTATTCTATATTCCCAAGGCATATATTGTTTCCTAAAAAGAGAGAATGTCTTCCCCAACAACCTTAATCACTTAATCACTAAATCATTTTTATACTAAGTATATCCATTTGATAAACATATGTTCCCAAAATCATCTTATTATTGTTCCAAAAAATAATTTTACTAAAATAATGAGTCTTACTAACCAAGGACTACAATTAGGCTGGTGGTAGGTGATTCACCCCTATCGTCTGTCGGTTGTGGGTTCTATTCATGTAGCCTTGCCAGATGTTACGGGTGGTCACCCATCCAATGGGTTGTCATTTTTATAAAACAAAAAAAAACTAACATGGTTTAACCTAAATGGTTTCCTTATACCTCTCATTTACATCCATATTCATTATTATCTCAACATCATAATTCATGAATTCAAATTTCACCAGCATATGATAAAATAAAACGATCCCCAAAATGAAAAATATCATACCTTCATCATGTTGTACATTTGGATTCATGATCATCTTGTTCACATAGGTAGATTGTCCATGCACTGCAAAAAATGATTTAGAGATCCTTCAAAATCATTTTCTTCCTTTATCCAAATACACCTTGTCTAACATGGGTCATTTGGGTGTTCATAGAAAAACAACTTGGAAAATAATCATGCATGACATATAATTTCAAACCATTTGATAAAACATGATTTCTATAAAATATTCAGACCAAATTTTAGGGGAATAAATCAATTAATTGTCCATTTAAAAAACCTTAAGTATGTGCTGAGATACTATATTATAAAAGAAAAAATAAATAAGTTGTGTAAGGGTCTCCTTCTTCACCACCTTTTTCAAAATCATAATATGCTTCAAAATCTTGTGATAAGGTAAAATATTTGTAAATGCCTTGATAATATTTATTTTTCTCGAAAATATGAAAATGATGTGAAAATATGATTTTTTTAAATACAATCCATGATCCACAATGATAATGAGGTATAGTGGTGTCTGATATCTCAAACAACTGATTGAAAGTGAGCTTAATTATAGTGAAAGATTCAAAATCATCCTAACATGACATTGTAATAATTATTGAAAACAAGTTATCATGAAGAGATACGAATGTCATTTGAGATCCTCTTCCTTCTATCTTTAACTAACTTTACTTGATCTGCAATAAGTTATAAAACAAGGATTTAACTGATATAACAGACCTAGGGACTAACTATGTGTTTAACGAAAACTCTCAATCCCTAAAGATGTCCAAATCGAGCTCTAATACCAACTATAAGGACCACACCTTCAAAATTACAAAATCTCCAATTAAATGAATAATTCACATTGATGATATTTTCAATTTTAGATTTTTAGTGAATTAGGCCATGACTATTAAATATCAACTTGAAAATTACATATAGGCACTACTAATCAGTATCTATTTATTTAAAATAAACACACTTAAAAAGAAACATGTCTAGTTTCATGTTTTAGACAACATGGATTTTCCTTGATCACATCCTTAACCCTATTCATCTTTAAGTCATGTGGAAAACAATTTAAAATATGGGAAGAGCATAAAAAGCTCAGTAACGGTTATAAAAAAACTATGAAAAAATTAGTTCATCATTACATACATAACATATTCTCTTTAACATTCCTCATGAAATCATATTATTTATGAATAACACATAGAAAACATAATTAATAAATGTAACTTGTGGAATCCATATCATACATACATTGTATCTATCACATCTATGTAGCGTGTAACATTTGGAATATCAATCAATGTATATTTCCTAAATATCATAGAAGAAAAATTCACCTTTACCTCCGTCACGTTACCCAATTCATTGGAGTGTTATGTATGGCACACCTACCCTAGGTTTATCACAGAACCACACATATATGTAAACAATTACCATTAACCATAACATACTCATAACATAAAAAATAAACCTAAATAAATGATAAAATTTCCAAATTTAATTCAAAATATATCATTTAAATATATTGACAAAAAAATATATTATCAAAACCATATTCAATACGAAAATACATAAAAGTGTATTTTGTATTTATTTTCCTTTTAAAAACATTTCGTCTTGTTAAGGAAGTCAAAGATCAAATAATACATGCGGCGATGAAAAAGGTCGTTGTCTCCGCTTATGTTAAAAAGAATGATTCTTTATTATTGTTTAGTAAAATAACTCATAGGAAAAGATTCCATTTGAATGAAATAAAAATTAAAAGGTATGTATACACAGTATAATAAATGTTGCGAATAAAAAAATATGCCTCAATGAAAGGAGATTAAGACGGTTTCCCTCACCTCATGTCTGACATGACCCGATCATTATTTAATATCTTGAATAATAAACTAATGTTAATTTCTACATGAGAAATAAAATTTTCTCAATTTTATTTTTTCTTTTATATCACATATTAAATAGTTATAAAAATTATGTAATCATTTAAGCTAGTAATGGTTCAATATTTGGTACTTGAGTAAAATTGAAAAACATATAATTACATGTTCTCCATATCGTCAATAATGCATTATCTCTAGAATGATAATCCTTATTTATATAAAATATACATCATATATATCAAATATATATATATATGTATTTATAATAGTACATAACATTTGGATATATGAAATGAAATGCACCATTTATTGAGATGGTAAGCCGTACGTATGCATGAACGCTACTTCCATTTTAATTGTTTTTAATGGAATTAAATCATAATGATACATATTTATATTATAATTCAATTAAAATATCATATATAATATCATTAACTTCATCCTTTATAAATCCTACATAAGGAATTAATGATTCATATAAGTTTGAGGTGGCGGTAGTCCGTACATCAAAAAATGAAATTATTGCATTAACCCATTATGGAAACCGTAAAGGTATGATATAAATTGAAAAAAACAGAATGATAATGAAAATATAAACATAATATATATCATATATAAATACAGTTCTAGCTTAATTTCCATCATGAGAAGTGGTATGATTTAATTGAACAATCATCGTTTCGTGAGGCGTTAGTTTGTCATCCACAGAAACATTATGTTTTTTACCCATTAGATGAAGGTGTGTGTAAGTGTAGTTATAATCCTTCTCATAACAAAATACAAGTATATTTAGGATACTGGTGTTGTTATAAAATAAAGGAATAAAATTATTTTAGGTTTTTGGAGAAGTAAAATAAAATAATAGAACTTAAGATAAGATGTTACCTTTAAATCGGGTAACTCCCTTTGGTTTGAACAAAAAGGGTTTCTGGAAGTACTTTATGCCTAAGGTAATGTTTATAGGATGATGAGGGGAATCATGGGTTATTATTTGAGAAGTGTTTTCTATATCCAATTGCTTGAGAAGTGTGAATAATGAGTTATATGTTAGGGATTTTTATAAAGGAGAGGAGGGGCTCTTTAGAAACATTTGTAACAATTATTTTATTATAAACTCACCTTCAGTTTCAAAAGGTCAACTAATTATTAAAATCCAATTTAGGATGTCTTATGGTTTAAATAAAATAATCCAATAATTATTTAATGGGTTTTGGATATTGTTTTAATATTTATAATCTTATTTCTTTAAATTATTTATCATTGAGGTAAATATTGCATCATTATTGTGTCAATAATAATTTAATTTATTTGATGACCAAAAATTATTTAAAAAAATAACATGATTTAAGAAATATATTCTTCATTCCAAACATTATTTATAGTTTAAAGGATTACTTATATAACCTCATATAAAAATTGATTTACTAAAAGATAATTGTTTATGTCATTTTTGTCATTACTTTTAATTAATATATATAAAGAGTCATTATTACTCCCATGTAAATCCACGGGGACCGAAATTCAACCGAAGGACTCCCATGGTCAGATATGTATCCTACAATAGGAGTAATACACATGTTATGGTAATTTAATATTATAATAATAGTATATATTATTAGTATTTATTATATTTACCCTATATTCATGGTAAATAAAATATTTACTGAAGTAAATATTTAAAATGTATAAAAATAAAAGATACCTATTTAGACAATTTGGATCTATTTATTCAAAATATGGAATACATTTATCTAAATTACAAACACATAAGTGGCAGAAATTAATTTAAAATTAATTCACACTGTCAAAACAAATAGCATGTTTTTATGAAATAATAAGTATCAATATATTGACAATTGTTTATATCCAATTTCAAAAAGAAATTACTCACAATGACCACAATTAGATTAAATGATAAAATTATTTTCTAATTAAAAATTAATACCAATTTAAAAGATTATCTAACCATATAAAGAAATTAGACAAAAAGTTGTACTTGAAATTTAAATACAGTATTTTTCACTATTCATTAAGAAGATGAATTATTTCAGAAAAATACCAAAATTTAATCAAAAGTAAATTTTTATGTACCTATTCTAAAGAATAATTTTATTTGGTAAAATAGAACATATAATAGTAAAAAAACTGGATTCAGAGAGGCTTTTCCCTTAAAGGGAGGTAAATCGTCCTTTTCAAGAAAATTATGCCTAAACTAATATTCATTCACATTTTAAGCCTATAACATTTATTAGATAATTATAAAAACATTTAACAAACATATATAATAATATTTCATATATTTATATTCATTCAAAACAATACAACGACTAGGAATTAACTACCATTTAAAATAAAAATATTATGTTATTTGTGTGCAACGTAAGTTTTAAAAAAAATTAGTTGTTGCGTATTTGATGCGCCATCAAATATAGAATCCCCTTTAAAGTAAAATTAATATATAATTCCCAATTATTAATAAATATGAAAAATTTCTTATTCCATATTTATCTGGGATGTTACAATTAACATGATTGTATTCATAATAACCTATGAAAATTTATGGAAATTTATTTTTTCAAATTATTTTTTAAATAATATAGTCTTATATCACACTGTTGTTATTTTTAACCAATCTATCATTGATAAAAAATTATTTCATAATAATTAAAAAAATAAGAGTGAATGTTTTTACTAATATATTATTAAAATAATTACCATTTATTCCTTGGGATGAAAAAAATAAATTTTAATGATTTAGTATTTAAATTTTCCAAACATGATCATCGTACATTTCATTTTAATTATTTATAAATTAAAATTCACGACATTCCCATACATATAACACATGATGCAGTCATATATTTATTAATATAGAACATTACTAAGTGAGAAAGAATAAGAATGTATTTGATGTTAAATGTGGGAAACTATTACTCACTTTTAGATAATATTTTTTATTTATTAATCTAATTAGTTCCCACCATAACATATCAAATTATTTCAATATTCTTATAATGTTAAATTAAATTATTTTTTAAAACATTTAACTTCTCAAAATTCAAGAAAATATATAACTATTTCATTCATCATTTATTATTTAAATTTAGAATCACATAACCATTATTAGTCTGTAACGAATCTGAAATATGACATAGATGGTCCTATTTCCTCATGGAGCCATTCTAAACTGGAATATCTATTTATTTTTCCCATAGAATCTCATGGTCATTCTTAGTATGTATAAATTCACATAAATAAAATATACGAAAACATAGTTTCATTTAATCATTTTCAATCGATGAGAAACACACATATCACTTGTAGTTTGAAAAGGAATTTCATTAAACCATTTTCACCCAACCTTATAATAGGTTCTACGAAAAAAAAAATCATCATCGATAGTATATTTTTAATTTATTCCATGACCATTATACTCAATGAATAAAAATTATAAAATAGGTTATATTGGTTATTTTTCATGGATTTAAAAATAAAATAATTGATTAATATTATATCTCATATACCTCAATCACTCACCAACCTAGGATGAGTAATGATTTTCCTAAAACATGATTAACATAAATTACTCACCAAATTACATACCCTATCAATGAAATTAATTTAAAAAATGAAATTTATTTATACTAAAAATATAAATATGGGTGATCAAAGAGGGTTTGAATGATAAATTACTTGAATATACCATGCTAATTAGGAAATCAATGTTATAATATCTTACGATATAATATTTCAAAAGAATATGTATTAATGGTCCGTATTACTGTAGACAAACAATTATTTATCTCATTCATTTTATCTGTTTCATTTATATTTTTTCATTTTCCTTTTTGAAATTCAACAATATGACTACATAATAATTATCATACCAATCATGGAATAAGAAGTTATAATTTCCAAACCAATAATAATAATCCTCAAGACACAATAATTTCCATAAGTTAAAATTATCCAGAAAACATATAAATTCTATAAATGGGAGACAAAAAACCTAAATATATCATTATAAAATCTCTACATCACTTATTTTATAAACAATTAACTAATTACTATCTATTTAGATTTTTTATGCTAAATAAATTATGTTTTATAATGTAATATTATTCAATTTATTTGAATGTATTTTCTTTTCATATACTATATTTATATTATTGGGGCCATTGTTTAATCATTCAACAGAACATTCTAAATTTATGCAACAATGACAAAAAATTCTATTGTTGTCAAGTACACCATGAATTTCATAATTTTTTTAAAACAATGTTAAATTGTAAGGTCCAATATTTCTTTCCCTATATATATCTATAAATAAATCATTATATAAGTTTGAATTGATTGGAAAAAAGTAAATAGCACATTCCTTTTCTGTCATTTTTATCCATTTCAATAAGAATCACTGATTTAATATTATTTATTGTGGATAATCACATAAACATAATCCCTAATAGCCAAATATATTTATTTAATACCTAGAAAAAAAAAGAAAAATTAAAAAAAATTTAAAACTTAGATCATATCCATATATAAGTAATGAAAATCTATTTTCAAAAATCAATCATCATATTAGTGTCCATTATTATAATGATTGAATAGTGATGGGAGAATATTGAAAAAAAATATAGAGATAACCACCATGTTTCTTTATTCTTGTAAAATCCCTTCTGTGGATTTTAAGAAATACCACCCATGTTAAATAATCAAAATGATTCAATTATAAATTTTCTCAAGATAATTGATCATAAAACTGCATGAAACCCATTAAAACTCTAGAACAACCACTAAAATCCTAGTAGACTGTCATCAAAATAAGGATGGATGAATGAATTATACTGACCATTTTTTCTATATTATTGGAATTATTGTGATATACCAAAATATATTTAGTATTATAAAACCCATTAAAATATATTTTTTGTATACATTAAAACTCAGTTATATCCTCACAAGGATTCACATAGATGTTTTTCATATTCCAAGAATATTTGTTTTTTAATACTAGTTCAACCAAATTCTCCACTAGAAGAAAATTTCCATTAAAATAATATAAAAAATTAATCATTTACATTTAAATCCAAAATAATATCACATTCCCATAACATATAAATCAGTGTATTAATAGATAATAATCCCTAAAGTTTAGTGAGACGTTAAAACCTAAATCATGTTTTAAATATCATTAGTCCGGAGTAAAATATAAATCCAAACGTAATTTATTTCTAAATATATATTAATTATTATCACAAATACTAAATTTTAAATGATAATGAACTAAACATTAACATTTGATAAAAATTTATATTTTTTCAAAAATTGTACTTGAAACCCCTTAAATTCACATAATACCATTTTATAGAATTTGTTTCAATAATGTTGAAAAAAAATAATTATCATAGATATACAATTTTATTACATTAGATACTAAACTATAGAAATAAATAAATAAATATTGTAGAAATAAATAACTAAAAAAATTTTAATTTAAATAATAAGGATGTATACTTTTCATAATTGAACCATATTAATGGAATTTTCAGATTTATCAAAAAATATTAACATTTCAAAAACATAATGTAAAAATTTATATTGATGTAATAAAATTATATATTTTCATTTATTTCATGAAACAAAATCACATTAAACAAAGATCTAATCATACATATAAAATTTTAGAATGTTATAAAATCACATTTATTTAGCCTTGGAATATCATAACTAGTAATATATATGTTATCGATTCTTATGATATGAGTATAATTGTATCACTATTGCTTGAAACCGAATTGATAACCCTCATGAAATTCAAACATAATGGATAGGGATATTGAGAATCGTATACTGAAATTAACATATTTATCATTTTCATGTTTTGGTAAAACCGTGTTGCTAGCCACATTACATTTCATTGATGATGATATACTAAGATCACTCCTAATGATATTACAATGTTAAAAATTTTCTAAGTAACATAACATATAATATTTCATAATTCATTAGGGAATATGATGTTTTTTAAGAGATAAAATAATATAACTTTTTTAGTGATATATGATCCAACATGTATATTTTATCTAAATTACTGATTGTTATACTATTGGAAATGATATAAACATGATGTTTCTTGTAACTTACTTATTCATCAAAGAATGAAATTTTTATTAAAAATTCATTATTCTTCCTAACATAATTATATCATTCTATAATAACACTAAATGGTTTTAGATCATATTAATACGTGATGCTTTAGAGAATAAAACTAATACACAATCACCAATATAATTCATGCGATAAATATAAAAATAATAATTAATAATTTAAAACGTTTTACACATCATTTTTAGAATATCCATTAAAATATAATGTTTATATGTAATACCGAAAATATATAATTTTTTATTTCATATTCATTTCCTCCCTCAACTCAAAATCATTCTAGTTCCTAATAATAATAGCGGTCTGAGAGATAGTATAATAGCGTTATGATTATATAGTTCTACCACTCTCATTTGAAAATATAACTCCATAGATCTCTTTTATAATATATTAGTTAATAAATTAAGAAGGCCACACATATAAAATATTTCAAAAACTATTTTTTTATGTTTACTTGTTTTATTAATACACCTATAATATACATATTTTAAATCCCTAACTTTATACATTATATTTTTTTTCAATTTTAAATTTTTTTATAATAGTTTTAGAACTATTATAAAAAATCATGACATGTTGTCATAAATGGACTATAACACATGCTGATTTACTAAGATAATATCTTTTATCTCATTCTTATCACACCAATCTTATAATACATATCATTAAACACATTCCTATCATATAGAGAAATATAAATCATATCATACAATAAAATTTGTAATTTACTATATATTTTACTTCATTGTGTTTTAACAATTTATAAATAACTATATACTCTTCTTGAAACTGGGATTTGATAGATGTGTGTGTACTTGCTGTTGAAAAGTTTATTGATAATATAATTAATAATTATAGATCAAATGATAATTAAAAAATTTCATGCGAAATGATTCATTATATAAATAATTTTTTTTGTGTTATAAAAAAAATATTTACCTATAATATTTTCATTGTGTTAAAATAAATTTCATTAAAAATAAAGAAATGATATAATTTTAATGACAATATAAATAAAAATGAACCAGTAATTTTGGTTGTGACAAAAAAATGATTGATGGTCAGGAATCTTTTATGAGCCCAACAATGATATATATCTAACACTTAGAGGGTGGGAATTAGTGTTATAATGTTTTTATAATTAACTTTAATCGATGTTTCAATACTTTCCCTATTAATAATGTATATCTATTTTATTAATTAACTCTCCCATAATTATATACAAAGTAATAAACAAATTAATAATCATTATATTAATTTTCTTATTTTTATCCAAATGTGGCTGACTGCATCTTTATTACAAGTGGTATCACCGAATTCATGGATTAAGTAACTACAAAATAACATGAGTTTAAATTATATTTGAAAAATTATCCACATAACTCATCTTTAATATCATCCCTTAATTTCACAAAAAATGATCTAACTTGTTTCATAAAATAATAATCATATAAAATGAGAAAGATTACAACTGAATTAATGATAAACATTCTATTAGGTTTCTTGAAAAAAAATTCTTCTATAAGAATTTGAAATGAATCCAAAATAGTAAATCAATTTTATAATTAAAAAAACTCATCTAACAAAATTTTCACCTATATCAATTTTAGATTATTTACAAATTCTTACTAAATACTAGATAAAATTCAAATTCCTATATTAACCTTTCTAATTATAATCTATATTAATTTTATTTAATATCACTAATAAAAATTAAAATATATTTCATGTATTAAATCTCAAAATTAATTATCTCACTTTTTCCATATCTTGAATTATGATCGAATTTTTACATCTGAATTGTGGATGATTTTCCCTGTTTTTAGATAAAATTTTTAAAATCTATACATGCCTAACATGACATTTTTTGTAATTTTATTCATTAATCAACAATATAAATCTATAAATGGAATTAATTGATTAATTTTAATAGTTTAATTGAGTATAATTCCCCCACTAAAATGAGTATCTTTGTATCTATATTGGGTGAATTTATATCATTGTGTTGAGTCACATTATATATATGATGAGAAACATCTCCTCGTTTAATTGAGTTGGATTCACAAATATATATTATATATATTTATCAAAATTTCTTATTTTTAATAATTCTATTAACACATATGATATTTTATATTGAGTATTTGTTCATGTCTCTTTCATGGATCTCTAAAATACTTCATTAAAATCAGTAAATGTCTTCGATATATCATTTATTATACCACATGTCTCATTTTATGTTCAACGAAACATTAATTATTATTTCAAACATTTCTAATATGTTATAAAAATCCCAGAAAATTATACATATAAAACCTCATATTAATTATAACTTACCTTACTATTTAAGGAAACTTTTTTCCATTTTATTATATTACATGCTTCAATATGGAAATCAATTTTTTTGAAGATTCATATTAATCGACTATTGTATCATTATTGATTCAATTTAATAAAAATAATAACCTTAGTAAAAGTATAAAAATATCTAAATAACATATAATATTCACTAATATAAATTTTAATAAATATTTAGATGTAACTAAATTCATAATATCAATATTTCGTTTAACGTTATTTGAATGAATATGGTCTAGTATATTGAATAATAATTTTGATAAACTATAATTTGTTATCACATTTTTAAGCATAAAATAATATATCCTTGCGATTTTTTATCCCCTATAATACATGTAAAACAAATAATTCTTCATATACATATAATTCTTTGATTAAGTGAAACCTTAAAATTCAATCCAGTATATTATTTCACAAAATGTTTCTATAATTCATAGAAAATACCATCCATTATCAGTTTCTCTAAGTGTATTGATAGAAAATCTAATCAATGAGAACCTATATATAATTATTTAATATATTGAGGTAAGTTTTTATAAAAAAAATCATTAGATTCCACTTTTTGAATTATAATGAACAAATTAAGTCATTAACCTCTATTTTGAATAATATGATGTGTCTGGGGATTGAAAATAAAAATGACTAAGAGGTCGGTGATTTAGGGTTATTAAATAAGTATCTTTCATAATCATCATAACATTTTAATAATTATAATTTTATAGAATAAAAAATTGATAAATTAAAAAATATATTTAAAAGAGATATATAGGGATTGAAAGAAGACAACAAATGACATAAAATATTTTTACAAAGATCGTTGTGACTTTTAATTTATTTTTCATGTCCATAGTAATTGGTATATGAGATACAATGGGGAAAGTATTTATTTTATTATAAATAATCAATATAGGATTTTTGAGTAATAATATAGGTTTTATCTACTATTAAATTATAAAAAAAATAAATACAAGGAATAAATATCATTAATGAGTGAAGATAATCTCCATCAATATTCTTAAATCTATCCTAATTACCTTTAATGTATAGTATATATGTGGAATTTATTGTTCAACGGAAACATAATCCATAGATAACTGGAATTATCATAATAATGGGAGGTTTTACATCTCAAATTTTTATTAAATTTACTTATAAGAAATACCTTATTTTAATTGATAAATAAAAATCATGAAATAACACTATATATTAGAAATTTATAATAGTTTGCATATATTTCAAAAACCATTGACAAAATGAAATTGTCTATTCTACAAAAAATTTAATTAGATTTAAAAAATATTAATTATCATAAATATTTATGGAATTATGGTGATTATCATGAGGAAATTGTTTTGAAATTCTAAATTCTCAACAAAACCTATAAATTCATTATGAAAGGAACTCATATAACTATGACTTGAATTATTACCCATCTATTAAAATAGTTACACATATTTTCAAGTCCTAGACATTGTGGGGGTAATTTAATTAATTTTTTTTAGTAAATAAAATTAAATTTTAAAATTAATGAATTTTTACTAAGAGACTAGGTTGAAACAAGGAGGTACTGTTGGTATACAGTAATCATTATGTTTTAACTTATAACATTTTTTACACCTTATAAAACATCGCAATATAATGGTGTTATAAATTTTCAATGGAGAAAAAAGAAAATTAATATATAGATTGGGTAATTTAGGGAGAAATAAAGTGGTACTTAGATTATAAAAAAACAATCCTTCCATTATTTCTATATTCAATTAAATCATAATCATATTATCCTTAGTGAAATAGGGTTACTTGGGACACCACCACTGACACATGAATTTTATTAGTGTTCCACAATCAGATTTGATAAATTCTAATATTATTTTACAATTATTGGTACATCCCATATGCATATATTGATACATTGGTCTAATTTAGCCACATAATTTCCAATAATTTACTATGTCAAGGTGGAAACCAACCTATACCTCATATTAACTCGCAACTAAAATGGTCTTTTAAATCCTCAAATTAATAGTATATTTCATGAAATTTATGGTTGGGTGAAGAATTTATTGAGCGTTCTCTGGTTTATAGAATGTAATTCGATGATTACTGAATAATGGAAATTTTCACCTTACCCACAACACTAATCATAGAAAATTATCCAAGTGAGTGAAAAGAATAAGAAAATATTTGAAAGTATTATTAACAGAACACAATGACAATAATAATGAGATCCCTCAGAAAACCAATAGAAAAATTGCATTCAATGGAATTTTATTTTATTAATTGAGTTATAGATAATGAAAATAGAACAAAAATATAAAAAATAAAAGAGTAAATTATTCTTAAATAAATACCTATGGTGGGAAACACCTACCCCCACCCCTATTTTTAAATTTATAACCGCGCTTAAAATTTGTGTGTCTATTGTTACATAAAAATGGAATGGACATATTCAATGGGGTAATTACATATGTAATCTATTATCATAATTGATAAGTCTAAACAAGTGGTAATCACTACCCATGATAATATTTCACATCGTTTAGTGATTATGGGTGATAAGGCATATTAATTAAAGACTATCTTTATATATTTATTCAATTTGTATTACACAATATATGTGGTCGCCTTAGAAAATTATTGTCAGACACAAGGTTCACATGAATCATCAATGTATAAGGATATATTAGATTGAATTTAAAAAATATAAGCCCTATCCAAGCCTTATCTTGGTATGAATTGTCAGCCGACTGTTGATTTTTAGGTGGACATAGAGCACAATTTAATACCAAGATAAGTTGGACAATTATTATAGTATAAGATTATCTCATGATGATTTATTGCACCTTCCAGATGATATATTTTTTACGTGTTATGAATTATTATAATAAAAAGTATTTAAATGTGTATATAATTTTAGAGACTCCATGACATGTGTTGAGGATTTTAGTTTTATATGTTTGAGAATGTTTTAATTGGTATTCAAGGAAACATTTGTTGGAATGGTATAACTGTGTTGAGATTCCGAAAAATACTCTATTGGAATTTATGATCAACATACATTATTATTGTAATATCTATTTCGACCAAATATAGAATAGTGGACTTCTGGAGGATAGCGTCAGCATTAGATCACCATATAAGGCTATTTAATGTTACAAATGTGTTTTAGAGACTTTTTGCAGGATCCATTTTCTCCATAAATGCTCTCTATTATAGTTTGTAGCTATTTTTTGGGTGATAATACAGACTAAATTAAAAATAACATTGGAATATATAGGTTTGGTGTCATATTCTCACCCTCAAATTCTACTTAGAGTGGAACCCCATTCTTTTATTAAATCTACTAGTTTAAAATTATAACATCTTGTTAATTTCGTCAATTAATTTTACACATCTACATTCCCAATCTAATTCCACACAAAACACAAAAAAAAATCCCAAATATAAACGAGGTTTCATTAAATTGGATATTTGGATGTAAATTCACCACTTTATAATGAGTTGGAAGCATTATCTCCCAAAACAACACTATTATTACTAATAATAAAAAATAAATATATATATGGAAATATTAAAAAAAATTTATCATGATTTCAATTCATATTCCATATATCATTGTGTTATTACTTATACTCATGTAATTTATCTTACCATAATTAAAAATTATTTTTTATTTTCTATCAAGCTATGTACCTTGTCTTTTAATCATAAGTGATGGGTAATTAGATTGATAAAACATAAGTAATCAATAATTTTAAATATCACTTTATTAATTTTCTCATGAACTACTATATTTATTACATCATTATTTAAAATTGTAAAATAGTTTATGTAAAAAAATTATAAAATTATAATATTGTATTCATTTGAATATGAGACACACATCACTAATCTTAAAAAATCCAAATTATACATTTATTTAAATTTAATCACATCGATAGCTTTTAGAACACACAACACAGATTTGATGTGAACCATAATATAGTACAAGTTGTTCATAAATTGGGTTTTTATAATGTGTACTAAATTAATAGTGAAAGTTATGGTTACCAATTTCTTGTAATTAAAATAAGAACCATTTTAGATAAAAGGTAATTCTTTCTGAAAAACTATATTGTTCTAAAACACTAGTTAGTCAATATTTTCATACATAATTTAAAATTAATATTTAACAATTTTTTAAAAAGTTATTTTCATAAATAAATTATTATTTTTAAATATTAAAATTAAAATTTTCAAATGGTGATTTGTTTGCATTTATCTGAAATAATTCATTTTTTGGAAGAATAATGAGAAATTATGAATTTTATATGAAAACCACATTCCAATATAAATTATTTATAAAGATTGGTTTTAATTTATTTTTTTAATGTATATTTAGGTTAAATATATATATAACAAATATTTTCATTGGAATAATTTTTATTTTTATTTTTTACATAAAAACATTATACAGTTTTTAATATTTCAACTTTAAAAAACAATTTCTCATTATTTCTATAAGATAAATTTCAAATTAAAATTTTCCGTTTCAGTGAATGGAATTTATAAAAAATTGATTATATATTTAATACTAAATTTTTTTATATTTTATTACGTGTTGAGCTTTATTTTTTAAAAAAATGAACATGTAAATGAAGAAAAGTTAATTATTGTCATTAAAATAAATATGAAAGAATAATTGGTTAAACTAGCATGATAATTATTAAAATGATCTAAAAACTTGTATAAATTCTATTATATTTAATTACTTTGACCCTATATATTATTATCTTAGATATTAATCCATTTTAGATTCTTTTCAAATTAAAAAAATGGTCACCCCTTTTCATTTTCAATAATTACAAGTGTGCCACTCAACTTACTTATAAAAAGGCCACAACCGCCAATCTCTTCTTCACAACTAAACACATTTTCAATCATAAAATACAAAAAAAAATTACTTCCCAATTTCTATTATATCTTATAATAATCCTTATTTTGGGGTTAAATCAAAAATATTAATGCTTTTGGTTCAAACCTATGAAGGATATACAAAGAATGTGTAACATTCATCAATTAGAATATTTATTTTATTTCATCTTCCACCACCATAAATTTATATCGAACAATATTAATATGATAAAATCAATATAAAAAATACAATTATAAGTTTTTATTGTATATTAATTACCAAAAATCATCCCCACATAAATAAATTGGATTACTGAGTAACTATTCATGTGTATAAAAGACCACGACCTCACGAAACAATGTCATTAATTTTTGGCTTTAAATCCTCTATTGGTTGTGCATGAAGATGGTTAAATATTATATATATTATATTTATAACATAATTATGCCTTATTAATTATTATATTATTCAATCTTTTTTAACTTACTATTCATTAGGGGATTCAATAACATCGCTATTGTGTGTGGTAATCTAACTCATTGTGGAGTGACGTT
The DNA here is from genome assembly GCA_963277665.1 of Viscum album. Classification (NCBI taxonomy): domain Eukaryota; kingdom Viridiplantae; phylum Streptophyta; class Magnoliopsida; order Santalales; family Viscaceae; genus Viscum; species Viscum album. The sequence goes on from OY728136.1 coordinate 410,428,529, forward strand.
ATTAGTATTTCACTAATGCTTTACATGGAATTTAATAATAACAATTTAAATGAATATATGAAATATAAATTATAAAATTATGATATTAAAAACATTATTATCATTCTGATAATTTAATATATCATTTATTTCACTGAAAAATGATAACATCATTTGATTATGTGTGGAATACTACCTTAACAAAGAGATGTGACTCTCATTTCATCACCACACCACATTGTTGATATGTATAAGAATATTTGATGAAATAATATAGTATATATTGTATTATAATAATTATATATAGTTAAAATATTACATATATCATTTCTATAATGAAGAATGAAGAATGAAAACATTACTCAAGGGTTTGTATGACCTACTGTCTCCATGATTGTAACATAGTCAATTTTAAATAACCATTTTTCAAGATATTTTATAAAAGTATAATTTATGTAATAATATGATAATTATTTCATAATTTTAACTCTTTAGATGATATAACTATTTAATATGAGAATGAACCATATCTTTCAAGACCAAAAAGAGTGCGAGGAAATAAAAAACAAGACTCCCGAAACATTAAAAATAATGAATGATTATTACGAAAAATAAGATAATATATTTTCAAATGATGATATATGATGTTATAAATATTAATATGGATAAATTACACATCAATAATATTTTTAAAAGAACTATATAATTGTAAAAACCATTTTCAATCAAAATAATGTGTGATTTAAGGTATTTCAAAACTCAATTTCCAATCCTTGGGTTAAACATATACTTTATTGATTATTTCAAGATACAATTGTGTTTTAATGAGCTTTGATAATTTTATTTCTTATTTCCAATTATTTTATTTGGACTTTCATTTCATATACATAATCAATTCATTGATTAATCTCCACTTCAATGATATGATATGGGGAAGAGTCTTTGTCCCAAATTCACTTCATTGAGTGATATTTTACTCTCATGCACCTAATTTCATATAAATAGTGTATATACATCCCATTATACATGTCATATCATGAATAATTAATAATAATTGGTATTTTATATTTCTAATTGAATTTCTCATCCAAGGATATTTGTCTTATGATAAGCCAAGTGGTAATGTATGTCATAACTCAATTTCATTTCACTGGGTTATATTACTTTTTAGTAATCATTGGTATTCTCTGCCTATGTCTGTTATTAAATTTAATTATATTTTATTTTATTTCCAATTATATAATATGGATTCAATATTGATACACATAATTGATTTATTTACTAATTCTCCCAAAAATGTTATAATAATTGTATGGGTTTATTTCACAATATAATTCTCATCAGGATTGTTTATTCCTGAATTTTAGTTGATGTAAATTTTTTGAATTTTGTCTAATATACCCATTTAATTTTCTCCACCATTGATTTTTCAAGATATTATAATGTAATGTTACCATTTATCCAGAATTATAATCATAAAATAATTGAGAAAATGTTTTTGGAAAAAATCTGAGTTCATTCTACTCTTTAGATGAAAGATTGAATTTGTACAAATCAGGTTTTCAAAAAGGATTAAAAAACACTTATATCCTTTACCAAATTAGTTATTAATGATATTTTTATGTACTTTTTATTTAAAAAATGGATGGAATATTGCTGTCTTTTTCAAATCCATTAACATTTTTATTTTACCAAACATTTTGTAGGAATCATTGTTTTAATGTGTATATATTGAATGTAAATTCCAACCATCATGACCATACCTTTGTTTTAAGTCATCCTTTATCAATTTCAATGGTAAATTTTAATAAAAATTGAACTGAAATTATTTTCTGAACATTTATTTTGAAAAATTAATTTCAAAATTAACATTTTATTATCCTCAAGAAAGATTTCAAATATCATTTATATTATGTGTATTCATCAATGACAAAGACCCATTATCCCTAATCTAATGTGTATATTTTTTATTGATATCATCCTTATTCATTCCATGGATGTTATGTAAGCCTTTTGACTAAATATATTATTGAAATTCACATAACTGATTCATTTGTAATAGTCATTCTCTTTCCATTATAATATTCACTTTCTTATGATTATTAATCATTAAATATCACCAAGATAAATATTTTATTCCCCATTGATTATTTTATTTCTTAAATCTTTCATGATTTCAACATATAAGGTTATGAATTGAATATTATTTTTTATCCAGGTAAATATTGAAAAACATTAATTCCTTACTAAATAAATTTATTTAATGATAAGGAATATTATTCATGAATTAAATTAATTATTCGATATATGAGAAATTCATTGGTTCCGAAAAATTTGGCGGGAAATGATTATATATTTACCCGTAATGTATATTTAGACTCCTGATATGAATCAATAAGCTGTCATAAAATTATATGGTCAAACCATATGTCTTAGTACCTACATATTTAAAATCTCTTTTGAAAGGTCTTGATGGTACAAGTATCATGAATTTTAGTTCTTGACATCCAATAATAATTAAATTGATAAATTAAGAATATACTTACTATTAAAAATGTTCTCCCACTATGATATTATCTCTAGATGAATTTTATTCTCATTTATTGATTTCATGTAATGGGTTTTTAGTTATTTAACTATCTATATTGATTATTCCATATCTTTTCATCGTAGTCTGTTTATTAAAATGAAATGTATGTTATGTAGATTATATTAACATATTTATTATGACTTATTTCATTCTGATATGTAATTTATTTATTTAATGGATTTTTTTATTTACCTTTCACTATTGATTATTATTTATTGATTCATGTTAAAATCAATTGTATAGAACCCTTACTGAGCATTTGACCTCCACTAAATTTGTAATTTTTTTGAGGAATCTATGAACTGTATTATAGTTGACATGAAATGATGTGGTAGTGGAAATAATATTATCTAATAAAATGTAATGATTTTTTATTCAAATGTATTGTATGTATAATGTGTGTATCTAGTTTACCCAAACTGCTAAACTATTTAGTCATTCACGATGTGAATAATCATATCTTATGCCAATGTAATAATGTTAAAATTTTCTCTAGGTTAATGGGGTAATTTTTATTCTTTTTGGTATCAGAGGATGTTTAGTAAAAACCTTTGTAAATACATTTAGGAAAAATTTATTACTGATTTTATGTATAGATGGATTTTAAGGAAAAGTATATAATAACACCGTGAAGTTTTGGCATGTAATAGACTATGTGGGTTTTCCTTGTAATATATATATATATGTATGCATCATATGAGTAGATGAGGTTAAAAAACAAATGTACGTTGGGTTAATGAACCACAAAAGTGAACCTTTTATTTTACTCAATCATTACCAGGTTCATGAAAATGGGCCTTACTAGCACCGATTTTGATACATAAATGGGATATTCATAGGATAAATCATATTTTCCTTACAAACCATTATGATGAATTCAGAGAGATGATGAAAATGAATAACCTAGGAGAAACCTATGGTGTCCTTGGTTAAAATGAAGGTGTCTCAATTTAATGTTAAAGTATGTTATTTTTTAGAAAGGAGGGAATAATGTCATGATATTTCAATGAAAAATGTCGATATGGGGAAAGGAAATAAATTTAAACCTAGTGATCAATTTTTTTTAATTATCATAAATTCCTAGAACCTGATCATTTTTAAAGTCAACTCCCATATTTAAATTGTAACTCCTTGACTAAGGAATGACATATGTTGAAATAAAATGGATGAAGTAATTATTTTGATTTTAAAATATTATTTTAGAAATGTTTTTATAAAATGTATTCTGACATAAGAATAATGAAAAGTGAAAATATTATATAAAATTTCATATGTATATATTTCATAATTAACATAATTATTATAGGCATCTAGGTTTACAATTTTAAATTTGAAAATATTTTCTATGTATAAAACACCCATTTTTTAGGTTTAGGTGATGGGAGAATACTATTCCTAATGATTTTTTGGGAGAAATTTACAATAATCATATGTTTTAATCAAAAATTTATTTAAGGAATAATTTCTTTACATTTATATACATTAGTTAAAAGGTATTAATAACTATTTGAGTTAATTGATCATTAATGATGTTATAATAATATTAAAATAAGATTATTGAACATTGTGAAATTTGGTTTCTTTGAAAAACTGATAAATTTTTTTATTTAATTAATAATTTTATTTCTATGTTTTTCATTATATTGATTTATAATTTTATTAGACTTATATTAATATATATTAGAAAAATGAAAACAGTATGTTGGCTGACAACCCCTCCAATACGTATATGTTGTGGGGATTAAACCCATAACTAAAGGATGATATGGTTTAAATACATACCTCATGCCTATACTACGTTGTAGTTAAAATGTAATTGTTTTTAGTTAATGGATTTGAAAATAAATATTAATTATGAATTGCTAGTGTTGGTTTTAAGGTTTTCAGATTAATAAATTTTGTTGGATAACATATACTAACCATATTGGTTTTTGGAAATAGTTATAGACTTACGAAATATATTTTCAGTCATTTACAGATCTTATAACTCACTAAATGTGATTTTTAGAGATTGAGGCATAAAAATGGGTTTCATGATATTATTTTCATGGAGTAAGGGATGAATTTGAAATTCATTGAAACTCAACAAAAACATCAAATAATGCTGATGAAAGTGAAAAATATCAAGTATGTATGTTTCATTATATTTTAAGATATTAATATAATTAATTAACATTAGTAAATTAAAATTTTAACAAATGAATTATCCTTTTACAGACAAATCCAATGAATAATATGTTCTTTTATATCATCATAGTGATATTGTTTTAAGGCCCTTATCATTATGTTTACCATTTCATTGTATATGATCATTGACCTAAAACACTCTCTATAATAATTTATACATTTCTTCTATGAGAATATCTTCACCTGACAATAAAATTCTTCTACATAAAACAATAGTTATGTTTTATTCCATATTCCGTTTTACTTCCCTTTATCTCTTATTAAGAGGAAATTTTATTAACCCTTTTATGATATGTATTTTTATAACAAGTTATTTCCATAATTAATAGTCTAGGATAAATTTTTGTTTTTTAATTTTACAAACTAAATTAATAAAATTATGTTTATCTATTTATTATTAAAAAAAAAAACGTTCAAAATGAAATGAAAAGTTATCTAAAAAAAATATTTTTTATAAAAGATTTATTTGTCTCTCTTTGTGAATATAAATTAATATTAACATATATTGCATCTAGAAACATTTTTTTTAAATGAACACAATTTTGTAAAATCAAAATATCTAATTTTTGTAGTGTTATTTTTTATCTTTTTTGAAATATTCCATTTTTTGATGAACAATAAGAAATAAATATTTTTAATAGAAATATATTATTTTGGCATAATAATTTATATAGTTAAAATATATTTTCAATTTTTTCAATTATCATTAATTATAATATATAAATATTAATATTTTATGTGATTTAAATGATTTTTATATTGAATTTTGGTATAAATACTCTATAAACCATTGAACACTATCCATTTTAAATCCCACTTTCACATCATGCCTGTGGGATTATATTTAAATATGTTTTTTTGTTATTATAATAAATAAATTTATTAAAATTTATTTCATAATTTTTTACCATAATTTATATTTTCTACTATGGTTAACTAAATTTTTCACCAAAATAAATTTTGAAAATAGAAAATATTATTTATCATATTTAAGCTTAGAATGTATTTACCAAAAAGATAAGGGTTAAAAGTGAATAAAAACATATATATAATTTATTTTTTGGACATCTTTAGACCCTATTGTGTCAGATTATATATAATATTACATTTTGACACTTTTTTCAATTTAATTATTGATTAATCCATTACCATTAAACATTACAACTGTTCCACTCACCACATATATAAAAGTTCTCCCACCCTCGTATCTTATTAACAATATAAAACTTTTTTTATCATCAATAACATTCAAAAATAACATTCCAACATTCATAATCTCAACATGGATGCCCTTTATTGATACAAATCCAACCATGGGATGGTTTTGTAATAATACTATAAAGGATACCCAAAAAAGTTATAATGTTCTTGGATGAGCGTTTTAATATTATATAGTTATAAGGCCCCAACCCTAAACATTACTTAATCTTGAGTTATTTCAAGAATACACATTGAGGATCTTTTCAGGTTTAGAGTTTTAGAGAATTAGATCATAAAACATGCATTACATTCCACGTTTAAACAAATTGGTTACATAAAAGATAGTACTCATTTTTCCCATCAACAAAGACATATTTAAAATAAAACATGGATTCATTCTGGACACATTATAGACACTATCATCACATCATATACCATTCTCTTGACATGTGAAAAACATTTCAAAAACATGGTATGAGCATAAAAATCTTAGTAAGAGATATAAAAGTACGGAAGTAAAACATTAGTCCATGTATGAAATCATACTTTACTCATAAAACATAAGCATTTTAACATACCTCATCAAATCATGAATAAATCATGGGAATCAAAAGACATAAATGTAACTTGAGGCATTCATAACATTCTTATGTAGTGAGTAACCCTCATGGTTACATTTGGAATACCCATCACAGTATATTCCCTAAATCACATCAGAGAGACCTTAACGTTTAACCCCTTCAAATTACCCAATGCATTGTAGAGATATATCGGGTTCACCCACCCTTAGTTTATCACAAAACTACCTGTATTCATAATCAATGCCCAAGAACCATAACATAATTATAGCACATATCTTAAGCATAATGGAAAGATAACATTCCCACATTGCAGTAACAATATAACATTTTAAGGTATTGAAATAATGAATCCATTCTAAAAACCATTTTCAAAACCATTTAAAATATTTAATAAAGATATTTTCGAATCAATGTGTCCCACACCACTTTGAATCTTTTAACATTTTAAACCAATAATATCCATATAATTATTTCCTTAAATCGATTTTGAAAATATGGATATTAATGAGAAATATTTACAAGAAATAATCATTTAAACATTTAAAACGATATTTTAGTTAAAGGGTTTTTAACAAAATGAGAGACACTTGATTACAATAATTGAGGAATAAAATTTGATCATAACTTTATAATATCTTGAGAATTAATGGATTAATTATATAATATGTTAAAGGACAGTATACAAACCATTTAAGAGGGAATTGGTTCATATCAAAAATGATCTCTCAATGGAAATGTAAATTGAGATGAAGTCCCCTATAAAGAAGGTATCCTTAAATTAAGGATAAATAAATCTCATAATTATGAGTGAAAAATATAAATTCACCCAATATAAGTGGATATTAAGTGTAAAACAACCATAGGACATTCACACATATTCATAGTATGACATATTCAATAACTACAAGTTGAACCCAAAGAAATCGAAATTGGGTTAAGAAGTTCCTTTTGTAAAATTCGACAGCCTAACAGCGTCACCTTAAAATTCATAAAATGAGTTGATGATAAAAAAGGGTATCTCATCACTTGTAAATAAATTTTACATCAATAAGGATAAATAATAACATATCACACCATAATAAGATGTAAATTAAAAGACATAACAAAAGAAGTCTTTTAAAAAGAGGAGGGTGAAAGGTTCCCTTACTGATTTGGGTAACATTCGAAATGTACACCCCATGAAAGAAGGACTATACAACATTGATGTAAATAATCATAAACAAAATTATATTACACAAAAAGTATAATAATGGTCATTACATATTCCACCCAATGGAAATGGTGGAAAATGTAGCAAAAATCTCACGGGAATAAAAGTGAGATGAAAAACCCCTTACGAAAACCCGGTAGCCTAACAACACCACTTAAAACATAAAAAAATGGATTTATGAGATCAAATAGGGTCTCTCATAACGTTAACATAAAATTTAAAGAATTAGGAATATATAAGAACATACCCATACATAATAAATATGAGTTTAAAGGAAATTACATAAAAGAGGGTACTTAGAATGAAAGAGAGAGGTTGGATCCCTTACATCAAGTCTGACTTGTCTTTTTCGTTTCTTTATATTCCTGAATAATAAAATTTGTTCAATTTATAACTCCTTATGGTACTACTTTAATGATTATTATTCAGTTCATATCACCTATTATAATGTTATAATAATTATTTAATTAGGTGAGTTCATATCAGACGTTTTTGTCGATGTTTGGTACATGAGTCAAAAATGAACTTGTTTGAATATGATTATCCATGTAGTTATAATTAAATAATATCCAGAATAGTAATAATTATTTAAATATCATATATATCCATTACATATTCATTTTTTACTATTCCATAACATTTGGAGAAGAAAAAAAGAAAAGAAATGCACCGTTCATGGAGATTGTAGGCCTTACGTACGCATGAATGCTACTTTCATTTCTATTTCTTACTTAATGGAGTGAAATCAAAATGATATAATGATATATTATAATTAATGTATAATATAGTATATAATATCAATAACTATATCCTTTATATTTCCTACATGAGGCATTAGCGAATCAAATCATTTTGAGGGGGCGATAGTCTGTACTTCCTAAAATGAAGATATCGTGTTTACCCATAATGGAAACCATAAAGGTATGAAATAAATGAAAAATACAGAAGCATAAGGAAAACATAAAAATATCATATATCATATATAAATATAGTTACATCTTAATGGCCACCTTTGAATGTGTTAAAAGAATATTGAACATTCATCGTTTCGTGAGGCACAAATTCACCATCCACAGAAATAGTATGCATTTTAACCATTAGATGTAGGTGTCTGTAAGTGTATCTCAAATCCATATTATAACAAAATCCTAGTATATGGAATATACTGGTTTTGTTATAATGTAAATTAATAAAAAGATTTTAGGGGTTGGAGAAGAAAAATTAAACAAAAGAACACATGTGAAGACATTACCTTTAAATCGGGTAACTCCCTTTGGATTGAACCAAAAGAACTTCTTGAAGAGCTTCCTGACTAATTTAAAGCTTCTAGGATGATAAGAGGGGTGTGGAGAGACAAAAGGATCAGAGCTTTTCCGAGAAAAATGCTTGAGAGGTGTGGGTATGGAGGTAGAGGTGGAGGCCTTTTATAAGAGGAGAGGAGGGGCACTCTTGGAAAGGTATAAATTGTTACTTTATTTTCAAATGAGATTAGGATTTCAAAGGTCCCAAATTTATGTATTTATAGTATAATGTGATAATGGTTCTAAATCCACCCATAAAATAGGTTTTGGGCATGTGTAGGTCTTAGATTTTACATTATCGTTTCATTTTATTTGAATCGTAAAATAATGAGGTAATCGCTCCATCATCATGGTCTCATATATAATTTAATTTATTTACTGTCTAAAAATTATAAAACAAATACTATGATGTAGGAAATATTTTTAGCCTTCCAATGACTATTTATAGTCCATAAGATCATTTATGTAGACAAAATAAAAATGATTTACTCAGGTGATACATTCATTGTTATATTTACTTTCTTTAAAAAAATAAAAAGATAAAAATTCATTATCACACAAAAGTGATTCCATGGGGTCCCCGAGTTTGGAACAAGGCATACCATGGCCGGCCATGAAACAACCATAAGTATTAGGACACATGTTGATGTCATTTTTTTATTATTATGATATTATTTTATTATACTTAACTACCCGATTACTAATTAATCAAGACAATTAACGATAATTATCTTTGTTACTATTCACAACGTCCAAAAACAAAAGGGTCTTAATTACATAATTTTGACCTTATGATCCAAATATGGAATCTATTTTACCAAATTTAAAACACATAAATTTCAATAATTAATTTAAAAATAATTCTCGTTGTCAAAACAAATAGTGGGTTTGTTTGAAACAATATCTATGAAAAGTTTGGCATTAGTTGATGCCCAATTCCAAAGTGAAATTAATTATAATGACCACTATTGGATTAAATATTAAAAATATATTCTAATTAAACTTTAAAACCAATTAAAAAGACAATCTATCCATATATTTAAATTAGATGAAATAGCAGTTTTGATGTAAAATGCAATATTTTTAACTATTCATTAAAAAGAATGAACATTGTCAGAAACAGACCAAAAATTTAACCAATGTATATTTCAATATCTCAATCATAAATAATAAGTTTATTTTGACAATTAGAGATTATAAAAATGTCAAAATTTAAATTTAAAAAAGGTTCTCCATAAAAAAGCATTAAAAAATCTTTTAGAAAATTTAGAGTATTTATTTCTTAAAATTGGATTCATTTGGAGTTTAAGCCTGTTACATTTATTGTATAAATGTAAAAATATTTGACAAACATATGTAATATTTTTGTAGTTATTTCTATTCATTCTTTCTATTACAACGGCTAGGCGTTAACTATTATAATATTATTATATTATTAGTGTGCAACGTAAGATTTCAGAAAAACTTGTTGTTGCGTATAGGGTACGCCATCGAGCATAGCATTCCCATTAAAGTATTATTAAAATTTTATTCACAAATATTGATAAACATTAGAATGTAATATTATTTATTTATCTGGTATGTTACATCTTTCCCCCCTTTTGGAAATTGCGTCCTCGCAATTTCAAAATTGGGCTTGGAAACATCATTGAAAGTCCCAAATCGGAACAAGAATTAGTAAAACTATCACTTTAAAAGAATGGGAGAGAAGTACAATGGTCACCCGAGTTAACCCATACTAGGATTAAAAGTATGAAAATATGGATATGGAGGAAAAAACAAAGGGTCTTGTTCTGATGGAAAGTGATAGTAAACATATATTGGAGATAGTTAACCACAAGAAAATCACAAACTTGTGATGGGTTAAACGGTATTTGATACCTCAGTAGGAAAAGTTAACAGACAACATTTTTGTTTTATGTTACTCTTAATTGAGGAATTTATTTTTTATCTTAACTAAATAATAATGAAACATACTTACTTGTCACGTAGACTTTCAACTTTTACTAGATTCCTTAATAAATCTCATATTATCTCTAAAAGACGTGTATTTATGAAGACTTGTTTGCATTAAGAGTACTGTAATCAACTTCTTGAGAATCAGCTAATACACAAAATAGAACTATATATTTCCCATGTATTTAGATATCAACCAATACCAAACCAAAAAGTTTAGTACGAGATCAGATAATACCCAAAAAGATATACTTTTAAAAAAAGAAATACTACTCGCAATCTCAAAAATTTGTCAAACTGAACCCAAAGTTCAACAAAGACCATTAAATAAACATCTATCCATATAATTCTTTAATGTAAACCCAACTAATATTGAAACCCAAATATTTGAAGGATTTAATCACATAGTCTCCCAAGGTACAAATTAACATTTATCTCCAAATAACATAAGTTGCTCTTAAAGTATTATACAGAAAAGTAATTTACCTAATCACATATCCTCCATGATAGGTTAATAATTTCCATACTTAACCCAAAATAAACATACTCTTAATTCATAGAATCATTTTACTAAAATGAATCATTCAAACTATCAAGGTAATTCACGTAGACCAGTGGTATGCAATAAATACGAGTTGCACTTTGGTTGTGGGTTCGATCCCTGCAGGTTCATCCGACGCGATGGGTTGTCACACGGTATGTGTGTTTTCCTTTTTCCAAAACTATATAATTCTTAAAACATTCCCCAAAAAGAGATAAAATATTCAAAAATAATCATAACATATTTTAACCACAATGGTTATCTAATAACTTTCATTTTGCATCCCAAAATGTAATAACCAGTAATTGCCTCAAATTCAATGATCATATAAACCCAAATGGTTCTTTATAACTATATCCACAAAAGAAAGGATAATTATTCCTTTAATAAAATTTTCATATATAAATCCTCAGGGTTACATATACTATAAAAAGTCTTCTAATGTAACCCCATCATCAAAAGAGACTTAATACATTCAATAGTTTCACCATCCTAAAATCTATTATAACTCTTGAATCCCTTATATGTTGACTTCATACTCATTCAAAATTATTCATGTTCCATTAATGATTCCTTTTCAACTTATTCTTAAATAATTATTTCCTAAAAGAAAAATCATAAATAATATCCTAATATTCCAGTAATAAGAAAACATATGTTAAGAAATAATCCATAACATTCATTGGTCATCGTCAGTTTTCTCATCCTCAATTGGAATGGAATTAGGTATTGGTAAACAGATATTTGTACGATCTTGGTGAGCCAATACCGGAAATGTCTTCGTCAGAAAAGTGTTTTCATAATGACCATACACATCACATTTGAAACATTCAATTGATCCTTCATAAAGAACTTTTTTCCCTTTCCTAGAGTCAACTAGAAGCTTCCTTTTTCCATGACAGGTTCGTTCTTTATAACCATCATTTCAACATCTATTGAATCTTTTTGTTCCTTTGAAACATTTTCCTATGTGTTTATTTCCACATCTTTGACACATAGGTTTTTGAACATACTTACCTTTATGATTATTACCTGAACATTCGTAGGGATTTGTTTCTCGCATATACGATGCCTTATAAAAATCACTAAGGTTCAGGTGGTCTATCATGACACCAGATAGTTGGTTGAGGATAACCACAAGATTTCTCATTGCAGCTCCCATATCATTCGGTTGTTCATTCATAAGACTATCACAGTTTTCTTCAAATCCACTGTTACTTTGGTGCATGATAGATCCAGCCATTTACTAAAACAAAAAATGTCAGTGTGAGTATATCAGTAAAATCATCATATAATAAAGAGGAAGATAAACACTAAGATATACTTATCCAAGTTACCTCAAACTCATTACAACATTTAAAAATTACAATGACTTTATCCAATATAATAACCATTGTGCTCATACACAACTTGTCACTTATGCTAAAACAACACTCTAACCTCTAAAGTTACCTAAATCAACCTCTGATACCAACTATAAGGCCCCAAACTTAAACATTACTTAATCCTGAATTATTTCAAGAATACACGTTGAGGATATTTTCAGGTTTAGTCTTTTATAGAATTAAATCATAAAACATGTATTACATTCCACATTTAAACAAAGTGGTTACATAAAATATAGTACTCATTTTTTCCATCAACGGAAACATATTTAAAATAAAACAAGTATTCTTTCTTTACACATCCTTGACACTATCATCACATCATGTACCTTTCCCTTGACCTTTGAACAACATTTCAAAAACATGGGATGCGCATAAAAAGCTCATTAAGGGATATTAATGTACGAAAATAAAACATTAGTCCATGAATGAAATCACAATTTACTCATAAAACATAAGAATTTTAACATACCTCATCAACTCATGAATAAATCATAGGAATCATAAGACATAAATGTAACTTGAGGCATTCATAATATTCTTACATAGGGAGTAACCTTCATGATTGTGTTTGGAATACCCAGCACAGTATATTCCATAAATCTGTTGGGAGACACCTTAACGTTTAACCCCTTCGCATTACCCAATGCATTGGAGAGCTATATCAGGCTCACCTGCCCTTAGTTTATCACGGAACCACCCGTCTTCATAAACAATGCCCAAGAACAATAACATAATCATATCACATAACTTAATCATAATGGAAAGATAACATTCCCACATTGCAGTAACAATATAACATTTTAAGGTATTGAAATAATGAATCCATTATAAAAACCATTTTCAAAACCATTTAAAACATTTAATAAAGAGATTTTCGAATCAAGGTGTCCCACACCACTTTGATGCTTTTAACATTTTAATCCATTAATATCCATATAAATAAATCCTTAAAACCATTTTGAAAACATGGATATTAAAGAGAAATATTTATAAGAATAAATCATTTAAACATTTAAAATGATATTTTAGTTAAAGGCTTTTTAACAAAATGAGAGACACTTGAATACAATAATTGAGGTCTAACAATTTATCATAAATTTATAATATCATCAGAATAAAGGTATTCATGATATTATATGTCAATATATAGTATATACACCATTTAAGAGGGAATTGATGCATATAAAAAATGAAGTCTCAATGGAAATGTAAATTGAGATGACATCCCCTATAAAGATGGTATCTTTAAATTAAGGATAAATTAATCTCATAATTATGTGTGAAAAATATAAATACACCCAATATATGTGTATATTAAGTGTAAAACAACCAGAGGTCATTCACACATATTCATAGGATGAAATATTCAATAACTACAAGTTGAACCCAAAGAAATCAAAATTATGTTAAGAAGATCCTTTAGTAAAATTCGACTGCCTAACGGCGTCACCTTAAAATTCAGAAAATCAGTTGATGAGAGAAAAAGGGAATCTCATCAGTTGGATATATATTTTACATCAATAATGATATATAATAACATATCACAACATAATAATATGTAAATTAAAAGACATAACAAAAGAAGTCTTTTAAAAAGAGGAGGGTGAAAGGTTCCCTTTCCGATTTGGGTAACATTCGAAACATACACCCCATGAAAGAAGAACTATACAACATTTATTTAAATACTCATAAACGAAATTATATTAAAAAAAAGAGTATAATAATGGGAAGTACATATACCACTCAATTGAAATGGTCGCAAATGTAGCATAAATCTCACGGGAATACAAGTGAGATGAAAAACCCCTTACAAAAACTCGGCAACTTAACGACACCACATAAAACGTCCAAAAATAGATTTATGATATCAAATAGTGTCTATAATAATATTAACATAAAATATACAGAATTAGGAATATATAAGAACATCCCCAAACATATGAAATATGAGCTTAAATGAAATTACATAAAAGAGAGTACTTAAAAAGAAATAGAGAGGTTGGATCCCTTACCCCAAGTCCGATTTTCTTGTTCTTTTCTTTATATTCATGAATAATAAAAAATTTTCAATATATAATTTCTTAAGGTCCTCATTTAAAGATTATTATTCAGTTCATATCACATATTACAATGTTATAATAATTAGTTGATAATGAGAGTTCATATCAGACGTTTTTGTCGATGTTTGGTACATGAGTCAAAAATGAACTTGTTTGAAAATGATTGTCCTTGTAGTTATAAGTAAATAATCTCCAGAATAGTATTAATTATTTAAATATCATATATATCCAGTACATATTCATTTTATACTATTCTATAACATTTGGATATAAAAAGAAATGAAATGCACCGTTCATGGAGACGGTAGGCCGTACGTACACATGAACGCTACTTTCATTTCTATTTCTTAATGGAGTGAAATCATAATGATATATGGATATATTATAATTCCAGTATAATATCATATATAATATCATATATAATATCATTAACTCTATCCTTAATATGTCCCACATAAGGCATTTACGAATCAAATCATTTTGAAGGGGTGGTAGTCTGCACTTCCTAAAATGAAGATATCGCGTTTACCCATAATGGAAACCATAAATGTATGACATAAATGAAAAATAAATATTCTTAATGAAAAAATAAAAATATTATATATCATATATAAATATAGTTACATCTTAATGTCCACCTTTTAAGGTGTTATAAGAATATTGAACAATCATCGTTTCGTGAGGAAGAAATTCGCCATCCACAGAAACAATATGCTCTTTAACCATTAGATGTAGGTTTGTGTAAGTGTAGCTCGAATAAATCTTATAAAAACATCCTAGTATATGGAAGATACTGGTTTTGTTAAAAAATAAATGAATAAAAAGAGTTTAAGGGGTTTGAGAAGAAAAATAAAACAAAAGAACACCAGTGAAGACATTATCTTTAAATCGGGTAACTCCATTTGGTTTGAACGAAAAGGGTTTCTTGAAGAGCTTCCTGCCTAAGTTAAGGCTTGTATGATGAGTATAGAGATGTGGAGAGAAAAAATGAACTGATATTGTCCGAGAAAAATGATTGAGAGGTGTGGGTACTGAGGTAGAGGTGGGGGCCTTTTATAAGAGGAGAGGAGGGGCACTCTTGGAAAGGTATAAAATGTTACTTTATTTTCAATTGAGATTCGGATTTTAGAGGTCCAAAATTGATGTATTTCTAGGATAAGGTGATAAGGGTTCGAAATCCACCCAAACAATAGGTTTTTTAAATGTGTAGGTCTTAGATTTTACATTATCTATTCATTTTATTTAAATCGTAAAATAATGTGGTAATCGCTGCATCATCATGGTCTCAAATATAATTTAATTTATTTAATGTCTAAAAATTATAAAAAAATACTATGATGTAGGAAATATTTTTAGATTTCCAATGACTATTTATAGTCCAATATATAATTTATTTAGACATAATTAAAAAGTTTTACTCAGGTGATACATTCTATGTTATATTTACTTTCTTTAAAAAAATATTAAGATAAAAAGACATTATCACACAAATGTGATTCCATGGGGTCCCCAAGTTTGGCAAAAAGCATACCATGGTCGGACATTACACAATCAGAAGTATTAAGACACATGTTTATGTCATTTTTATATTATTATGATATTATTTTATTATCCTTAACTACCCTATTACTAATTAATCAAGATAATTAACGATAATTACCGTCGTTACTATTCACAATGTCCAAAAACAAAAGATTCTTAATTACATAATTTGGACCTTATAAATCCAAATATGGAATCTATTTTACCAAATTCAAAACAAATTAATTGAAATAATTAATTTAAAAATAATTCCCATTGTCAAAACAAATAGAGTGTTTTTTTTGAAACAATATCTATGAAAAGATTGGCATTAGTTTATGCCCAATTTCAAAGTGAAATTAATTATAATTAACCCTATTGGATTAAATTGTAAAAATATATTCTAATTAAAATTTAAAAAAAAATTAAACAGATACTCAATCCATATATTTAAATTATCTGAAAAAGCATCTTTGATGTAAAATGCAATATTCTTCACTATTCATTATAAAGAATGAACATTGTCAGAAACATACCAAATATTTAACCAAAGTAAATTTAAATATCCCAATAATAAAGAATAAGTTTATTTTGACAAATATAGCTTATAAAATTGTCAAAAGTTATATTTAAAAAAGGTTCTCCATCAAAAGGCGGTAAAACAAACTTTTAAAAAATTTAGAGTATTTATTTCATAAATTGGATTCATTTGGATTTTAAGCCTCTAACATTTATTGGATAATTGTAAAAATATTTGACAAAAATATGTAATTTTTTTTATTTATTTCTGTTCAGTCCCTCCATTACAATGGCTAGGTGTTAACTATATTAATATTATTATATTATTAGTGTGCAACCTATGACTTCAAAGAAACTCGTTCTTGCGTATAGGGTACTCCATCGAGCATATAATTCCCTTTAAAGTAGTATTAACATTTTATTCACAAATATTGATAAACATTAGAATGTAATATTATTTATTTACCTGGGATGTTACAATATTTATCCACATTCTTAAATTATTATTCATCAATGATGATATAAGGAACATATTATATTAATTATATTGATATGTTTTTTGGTTAAATTGAGGACCAAAAACCATCCACACGTCCATCTAAAGAGTTAAAAAATCATAATCCGTGTGTACGGTGTACTGTCGCTTAAAAAAAATAATGCCAATCATATTTCCAATACAATCTAAAATGTCGGTTATTATAATAGATATAAAGTATATGAATTATAGTTATAACATGATTATACCTATTGAGTAATTATATCATATATACCTTATTTTCCATTATATTGGCGATATGACAACATCACTTGTTTGTACAGAGGTCTATCACCTCATGAAGCGATGTGATTCATATTTAACTAATTATCTACATGGAATTTAATAATGATAAATTTGATGAATATATGTGATATAAATAAATAAAGTTATATTCCATAAATATTAAACATTATTAATAGATAGTACAAAATTTTCTTATTTTTCACTGAAAAATGATAACATCGTTTCTATATGTGTGGACTACAACCTTCACGAAGCTGTGTAACTCACTTTTTATCACCCCTCCACATAGATGATATATATAAGTATATTTAATGAAATTAATGGGATATACTATATTATTATAAAACTATAAATATACAATATTATATACCTCATTTCCATAATTATTATTTAAAAATAGAAATGTTTCTCTTACCTGTGAACAACCTATCAACTCTATGATTGTAAAATAGTATGTTGATCATAATAATATTCCATGATTGGTTTTAAAAGTATAATATATGTAAAAATATGAAAATTATATAATTATTATTTTTAGGATATTATATAACTATATAATTTGTGAATGAAATCAGTATTTCTTAATGAAACACGCATGATGAAACATGGCAATTAACTCCCAAAATAATTAAAATTATGAAGAATTTTTAAATGGAAGGGTGATAAGGTACTATAAAAGGATAATATATTATATTATAAATATTAATATGGTTAAATATTAATTTAATAACATGTTTATAACCCCTATACTAGTGTTTAAATTACACTCCACCAAATGAAAGCAAGAGGTAATGGATTTTATAACCCAATTTCCATTCATTGGGTTTTACTACTACTTCCAAGAATATGTCTTGTTAGGATTATGTGTTTACTAGAATTTGATTATTTTAGGATTTCATTATAATTATTTTTTTATATTCACTATTTATATACATAATAAATTCATTGTTTTATTCCCACATCAATGATATGATCTTTGTAAGGGACATCATCTCAATTTCACTTCATTGAGGGATATTGGGATATTTTCTCTAAATTTATTTTATATAATGTATATAAATCCCCTTTAACATGTTATGTAATGATTAATTAATTAATAATGGTATTTTGAGTTTCAATTTAATTTATTGACATCATTGGTATTTCAATTAAGAGTTACCAAGTGGTGAAAAAATGCATAATTCAATTTATTTTATTTTGGTTACAATACATCATCATCATATTTGATATTCTATGATAATATATGTAATATATTTTAATTATATTATTACATTTTTTTTGTATGTATAGTTCATTCACCTAATCCATTCATTTATTGATTCTCAATTCAACATTATGGTCATTGTGTGCATTTAGTTCTCAATCTCTTTCACATGGACATTGTTTATTTATGAATATAGGCAGAAGAAATTATATGATCATTTTAAAATAAAACAGTGTCATTTTATCCTAACCATGTTATATATGATGTTCTTAAGTAATAGTTACATTTTCCCACTCAATGGTACATAAAATATTTGATAAATTTTTAACTGAAATATATCTCTTCCTTTCACTCTTCATTAAGAAATCTGTTTTCTTCAAAACCCATGATTGCAAGAATTTTTTTATTTTTTACAATTTCTAAATTATTTAATAAATAAACTCATACATAATTTTACATTTTACATAATATTTTGAAAGAAATTATTTATCTTTTTTCAAAATAATTCATGTTTAAATTTTATAAAAAATGGGAAATCAATAATTATTTTAAAATCTAGGACATGAATAGATTTTTCATGTATCATGACCAATGAAAATATTTAAATATTAATTTTTATTTTTCCAATATTATTTTAATGTAAATTGATTCTTAATTTTTTTACATTTAGATTTAAAAACATAAATTCAAAATTAAAATAGTATTTTCCTCAAGAATGATCAAAAATCTGTTTTTATATTATTAATATTCATCAATAAAAACAACCCTTTATTCATATTACAATGGTTGTATATATTATTGATACCATCATTAATCATTATATATATGGTTTATTCTGAATTCATTGAATTAAAGTATTGAAATTCTTATCTTTGACTCATTTTTTACTAATAATTAATCCCTTGTAATATTAAATTTCTAATGATTATTTGAAATTAAATTTACCCTAATTATATATATTATTTATCATGGATATGTTTATTTATTAAACCATATATATTTTGTAAATAAGATATTTAACATTCCATTTTATTTATTTATCTCTAGAAATAATGTTAAATCTGTATTACTTACTCAATATGGATATGTGATGATAAGGTACATTTTTAATGAATATACACGATTATATAATATATAAGGAATACTTTTCACATACATACATGGGTGGGTCACAATTATAGATATACTTTCAATGCATCTAAAGTCATATGAGGTTAATTAGTAATCTATAATGAAATAATTTGGTTAAACTGAATGTGTTTGTACCCGGTAAATTTAATAATTATTATCAATGTTCATGATGGTAGAATTATCATGGTCATGTGTTCCTAAAATTTAATAATTATGTTTTTCCACAATTTATAATAATAATAATTATTATTTTCCATTATATTTTTGTAATGGGATTATCTCTAGCTTCTTTTCATTCAATGTTATTTATTAAATATAATATGTTTTCAGTTATATACCATGCGAAGTAGATTTTGACATATCTTGTATTATAGTAATTTTATTTAAATTTCCTGTCTGTTTAGTCATTTAACTTTTAATATTGCTTATGAATTATCTAAATATGATAACAAATTTATTTATTCAATATTCTATATTTTTTTATATTAATCATTCCATATTGATTACTATTTATTTATTCCTAATAACGTCAATTGTATGTAAACTATACTGAGCATTTGAACTTGCCCTCATTTTGTTCATTTTCCTAGAAATCCCAAAATTTTACTATGATTAACCAAAAATTATATGGTTTATGTAATAATTTCATTAAAAAAACTTATTTCATGATTTTTGTATTCGAATAAAATATACGACTCAAGTATATATCCAGTTTACCAAGACTACTAAACTCTTTGAGCTTTCATGATGTGATTCCTTGTATCATATCTGAATGTAATAAATCAAACACCAACACATATCTGTTGGTGTTAGGTAAAATATAGTTTTATTCTCCATTTTCCTCTTATTAAAATGATTCTATAATTCCATGTACTCCAAATATCACTTAATAATACGGAAAAATGAATATTTTTCAGAATTCTTAATTTATTTTCTCTGAAATTAACATATTCATTAATTGAAAAAAAGTGGTTCTAAACTATAATTTATAAAAGGAATCACATAAGAATATTTTTGGTAACCAAAACAAGGATATTTAATAATGAAAATTAAATCTCTAAATAACAGTATATCATAATGATTGAATTGATTTTTCACTCACACATGTACTCTGGAAAGTTATCATAGGAAAATCCTAGTTGGTTAATGCCTTCGCATTTTAATCAAGATCAAATTAATTATAGAATATTGTTTTAAGGTGGATCCCTAAGGTTTCATTCATTCCTGTAATTTAACTCACCCAAAATAATGTTCAATCATCCAGCACAATCTTGTTAAATGTTTCTAAAAATAATTCCTTTCATATAATCTTTACCTCCAATACACTAAAATTTGATAATAAATTGATTAGGGGTAAAACAATCAGATAATGATTTTTTAATGTTTTTAGAAATGTTTGGTGACACATAAACACTATAATAGGATTAAACACCTCCCTAAAATTTAAATAATGCTACCTATTTTGGCTTCAGTTTATGAATATTGCATAAAATAATAAGGATTATGATTAAAGTGTTCGTAGGATGGATAAAAAATTATTATAACCAAATGATAAGTTGACTTCAACTATTAAATGTTTTTATTTTAAAAATTTATGAGAAATAAAAAAAGAAATATATATTTTTTCAAATCCCCAAAATAAGAAAAAAAATAGTAGAAACATAAAGTTATTTATTTGTTAACACACACATTGGTTCTAAAATCTTCAATATTTATTTCATTCCAGTGATAGTCTATTATCAATGTTCTAATTTTCGATGTGTATTTTTTATTAAAATCATCAAATACTAGTTCACTTATGGATATTTGGAGTTCACAAGTCTCTTTGGTACCAAATATCAAATTGTAGTGCTTATACACCCTTATAAATGACAATTATAAATACATATCAAGGGGGTTGGTACATTTCCTCCACATAAATTTATTGATGTGCTATATACACCAATGATTATTCTATTATGAAACAATGGGGTGTCTCACTCTCTGTATTATAAAAAAAATATTATTTTGATCTTGATTGTTTATACCGCCTCCATATTAATTATTAGATGGAAAAAATGTATCATTATCATATATTCTTCTTAATAACCATCCATTATGGATTATTTCTCAACATTTTCTAAGGAAATAATCCAATAAATTGAACATATAATTTAATAAATTAGGACTTTTAATATAGATTATATTTAGAAAAATTGAATTAAAATGAATGTAAAAAAATTATTCCCTTTGTTCTTTAAATATTTAACTCTTTCTTTATATTCATTGCCTCTAGGAACACATAATTGAGTATTTCATGTATTTAGAAGTCCTTTTTAAGTTATCTCAAAATCTAATTAGCATCATATTCATATTTATCATGGAAATATTCAAATAATATCAAGTCTGAGATTCAATCTTTTTATAGTTCTTCTTAGGAATCTTCTTCCAATGTATAATCCTATTTTTATTCATTGAGCGCTAGCTACATTGGATATTTATATCCACATTTCTTGAGGTAATTTACATTCTAAAAATATTAGGAATAGAATATACAATTGTTTTCCTAGTAAAGTTATTCCTCATCATTAAAGGATAGCATGGACTGTATTTTGAAATCAGAAAAGAATGAAGGAATAATGTTATAATGAACACCATTCAATATTTTTCCAATATGGAAATGTACCCAATCTATTTATTTAATTATAATTTAGAATTGTCGATTTTTTACTAGGAATGCAGGTTATGTACAAGAAGAAAGTGTAGTCACATAATGATCCTTGGGTTTTCAATTATGATTTCTTTTTATTGAAATCATAAAAACAAGATTGTTTAATGGATTTACTATATAGTGAAAATAATATTAATATACATATTAGAGAATTTTTGGGGAAAAAGAATCACCGAATGATTTAGTATAATTTTTTTCATAAATATTATGATTGATATATTGTGATACTTGTTATATAAATCAAAAATCAATTTTAGTTATTTTTATGGAATAAATTATTGCAATACATTGTCATGTTTCAAAATAAAACAACATAAATAAAAGTAGAAGGGGTATATTATCATATATATATATATAAATACCTGAAACAAAAAAATATTCTTCCTCATGTTTATCCATGAAAAAAATGACCCCTTTTTTAATTATGGTCCCAACACATTAAATTTTCAATACAACAGACATGATTTGAGATTAGTAATTTATTACCTTTTAGTGAATCATGTATTGTTATATATTGTATTGAAATATGTCCATTATATATATATTTATAAGATACATACCTACATATATATATACATTACATATATATCCATCGAGAATATATAGTATTTTAGATTTTTGAAAATAAATATAAATTTATTTTACGATGAAATATATTTTTTGATAAACTTATTTTTATTTTTTAAATGCATTTTTTATTAAATAGTTAAAATAATAACTATTTAAAAATGTATTTAATTAATTATACTATATTATACATTAAAATATATTAATTATCATTAATATAATTTGTTATTTGGAATGAAATTTTAATATGTCATTTTAGGCTCTAAAAATAAGTTTTATTCATAACATATTATTATTTATTAGTATTAGTGAATATTATAATTAATTTAAATAAATTTTATATGTAATATTTGAAAAATTTTATAATTTTTAAATTCATCATTCCAAATTATTATTAGGAAAAATACTTAATAATTTTATAAAAAATATTGATTTTACGTTGAAAAGTGAAAAATACTAATTGTTACAGAAAGTTGTATTTTTTAATGGAAAAACTCAAAAACCCACATTATATTTTGTATTAGTTTTTAAATTGAATTAAATATTTTTTATTAAAAATATTCCGTTTTTTCATTGGAATGAATTTCATACATGAATTTGGTTTAGAATCATTTTTATTTATAAATTAAATTTATCTAAAAAATGTTTTTTATCAAGTCTTGTGGGAATAATTTTATATGAAATCATTTTAATTATATGAATTTATTAATTAGGATTATCAAAATTCTAGAATTAGGAAGTCAAAATTTCTAAAATACGACCTTTTTTATTATGAATACTAACCATAGTAAACTTGTGTTTCCATAGTAGATGTAAAATAACAAAGTTAAATTTAAAACTAATGTAATAATATTTCAATTTCCTTAAAATACAAACAATTATTACATTCTGTGATTATATTTCATCAATAATCATAAAAAAATGAAATTTTTATTATTTCCCCCTTTTTATTTTATTTTGAATTTTATTATATTTTATGTAATGGTAATGTCAAAAGGTAAATTTATTGTTTCAAATATTTTTAATATTTTTTTAAGGGAGAAAAACAACTTCTGTTTATTAATAAATAGTTATTTAAAATTTAAAATATATTTCATATAATGTTAATTTTTTTCAATGCTTAGTACTGAAATAATTACCTTAATTTATTATGCAATGTAGACAAAGTTCTATTACAAGATTTATAAAAATTACAATTTATTTTAATAAACATGTAAATTAATATTATTTGGAAATTTATAGTGTCCCAAAAATTTAATATACAAATATATCATATTTTTAATTTTGTTAATATTTAATATTAAAATTTTGTGATTTTATTTTGGTCACATAGATAATATTAAATGAATAGTTTTAAAAATTAAATTAATAATATTTTATAAGAAAATATTTCATTAATTTATTAAAAATAAATTTAAATACTATTTGCAGCCATGTTAGTGACATATGTTTTAACATATCATACATGGTCCATTTATGTGTGTCATGTTTCAATTTATAATGACTTTATTGATCCTTAATTAAAATATAAATTAATGTCATGATAATTGTCAAAGGGGTTAATGTGGATTATAAAAAATATATATGGGTGAAAAATCACATGGAATTATAAATAAATTATTCATTGTGTGTATTTAAACTAATAATGACACTATATAAGTAATATATCTATTTTGATCCATTTTAACTTGAAATATAACCTATACTAATTTAATAAAATATATACTTCCAAGAGTTCCACTACCATCACATATAGAGTGGAACCCCATTTCCTTCAATATCCACACTTTAATATCAATTGTTTGGACAATTAAAACCCAAATGCAATAATGAAATCCCTAAAAATATTATAAATGTCTTATTTTAGGAATATTATCATCTTTATAAGGCTTAATGTGTTGTGAAAAGGATGATGTAAGATGAACTGGTATAATATTTAACAGGATGATTTAGTTTTATTTATAATTCTACATCTTTAAAATATTTGTTAAATTGGATTCAATAAAAAAAATAGTATATTAAATATAATTATATTTTGTAATGATAGTTTAATAACCCATATCAATTTTATTGTTCTATAAAATGGGATGTAGAAAAATTATTTATCTATATGTTGGACTACCACATCATGAATCATTTAATTTTGTTTTCTATAAAAACCTCTTGGGATTGTTTATAATGATGTATTTAAGGTATGTATTTTACATTAATTTAATAATTTATATTATTTTAAAATAATTTATCCTAAATTTCCTTACCATTCCATTTTTGGAAAAATGATAACATCATTCATGCGTATTTGTGGATGACCACCACCAGGAAGCCATATTATTTTTCCATTATCTATTCATAACACGGATGGTATATATATGGTATTTAAATACATAATATAATATTTATGATATAATTAAAATTTTATAAATATATATTAATAATTCCCTACATCATTCATTTTAACAGAAAAATATAAATGTTACTCGTACGTACGTTTTTCCTACTATCTGCAAGATTTTAACGTAATTAATTTTTCTTAACTATATTTCATTGTTAGTTTTATTATAATAAATTACTTATAAAATGGCAATTATTTTATAATTATAATTATAATTATTTATATGATGGAACAATGACCCCTATAACAATGGGAAGAACACAAAAGTTGTTTTAAATTTATGAATAAAACATCTTCAAAACACCTAACATAGACTTAACTGAATTTGTAACAAAATATATCATTGAAATAAATAATATTATATGTTTAAGGATGATTAATTAAAACATAAAATGTATTTTATGACATAAAATAATATATATATTTTTATTATATACTATTTAAAGAACATACATGGTAATATTTGACTCTAGATAAGGGATTTTTTCTTAATGTCTCTTCATTGGGGAATATTATAATATTGTTTTAATAAAATTGGTGACATGAATAAGTCATCTAATTCATGCCCCAGTGGAATTTTATTTAAAAACAAGTAGCAGTAAAAACATGAGGTGTTATGAATTTACACCAGTCAGAATTTTGAGAAGTACTAACTAAGAAACAATTAGGAAAATCCTATAAAGTCATGAGAAGCACTGTCCAAAGGGGACCTTCCTAATCCATCTGATCTAAAAGGATGACACTGGAAGCACAACCTGAGTATGTTTGGAGCTGACCATCTGAAATACAGCTCAACATTGCTTCTTTTACAATATGATCCACTTCACTCAGGCTGCAACGGTTGGGAGGAAGGTAAAAATTAAGCATTAAAAAAACCTTGACAGACTAAACCATCATTAAGAAGAGAAAACCTAAAAAATATTGGATCAAAAATAACATGGTTTGTTGACCAGCAACACAGTGTAATATTCTAACATAATATCATTTAATAGTACAATAAAATAGAATAGGGACATCCATTTAAACTAAAAAATATAAATGACACACATCCTTGAGTCCAACATTCAAACATAAATTACAATGAGAAGATTAAAAAAGTATACTAGAGAAAGGATCCTTCAAAGTTAGTAGCATGAAACAATTTGAAATAAAAGGTTGTACGCAAGAAGTGGCGATAAAAATCATATAAAATCAGGGTGTTTCTTATTCCCGAGCACCAATATCTTATTAATCGTTTTATGTCTAATATCAAGGTATGTCTCCATATAAATTTCTCTATTTATGAGTCTTTGGTAGGCTATTTTATCTCCTTCTTCAATTGGAGATTCCAGATCTTCATTCACCATTTCATTTGACTGATATGTCTCCTCGTCAGTTGAGTGATTCATCACATCATGGGGTTTAGAGGGTTTAGTTATTTTATATTAGAGGAATATAAAGAATGTTTGACAATGGATCTTTCAAGATGAGTGTGATCTTTATGTTTTTTAAGTGTTATTGAATTTGGAGTAATGAATTCATCAGCATCCACAATAGGTTTTATCCATTTAATGGCCACTGTGTTTAGATATCATTCCTCAATTTTTTTGGGATGATCATCATTGTCATGTGAGTGCTCACTAGGATCTGAGAGTTCACATTGCTCATTGGCTCGTTCATCTTTTAATTCTAATTATTTTACCTACTCCTCCATCAAAGGAGGTGGGTCGGTGCTATCACATGAAGAATGTAAGGGATCACTTTCATTAGCTTCAGAAGTCTATTCAAAATTTACCACCTTGTTCATAAGATTATGCTCATTATATTGTAGGATTGTCCTGTCGTCATCCATTTTTCTAGCCTTAGTCTCATCTTTATTTTCCTTCACAACCCAAATAACTTTTTCCTTATTTCATGCAGTCTTGTGTACATAAACCATGGGAGCATGCCCTAGCTTGAGGGATAAATTACAGTATTCCGATAGTCTCCTGTAAACAACCTCTTGGAAGAATCCACACACTCCATTCTGAATCCTGATGTGAGAATGTAGATTCTGAGAAACATTAAAATCAACACAGATCATAGTAACTGATGGCGTTGAAAGACTCCTCGTTGCAGAATCTAGCTTCAATGGATTACTAGTGAGCTTGGAGATCGGAAAAAGTGCAAGTTGAATGAATAGATGTAGTGGGAGTTGAAGAAATCCAATCCAAACCAAAATGATAAGGGATTCAGCATAGGGATCAAAATCTAGGGTCCATTTAAGTATATTTATAGAGTAACCCCCAACAAACCATGAACCTCTCACCCATAACCTATATTAATCATTCATAGAGGAAAGAGGAATGATGACATCGTAGGAGTCCAAGAGGAAGATATGAAATCATGATAATCCAATGGTTTCAAACACATTTCATAACTATTTCAGTGACGGCCTATGATTAGCAAACATCCTTACGAGAAAAAAATGAAGATCATATGCAAGAGAATTTACCTCTTTTGTTGAGGAAGAAATCATCGGTTTTCCACGATGATGGAAATGTTTTGGGTTAACGCCTAAGGTAGGCACCACGACATCAGTTGAGAGAGCTTCAGTATTCATGATTGTGATCGATGTAATAATATTAGTGAATGATCCTAGAGCTGAATAAGGGTTTCAATCATCCACAGTTGGGGTTCATTCATCATTATTCGGGTACCTAGAGTGATCACCTAGAATCGGCTGCTACATCCTTATTGGAGAATATTTTAATAGTATGCTCCTAATTTCATTAATAATGTGTATATTATTCCAATTTTACATGATACATCATGAATCCTTCATATGTCATAGAATTTAATGTTTCAAGTCAAATTATTTCTTCCATGTTTAATGGACATAAATGTTACCAGGTTGTAAAGGGTTTGTTAACTCAATATCCATTCATTGGGCTATATCTCTTCAAAATTGACATTATTATTCCATAATTATGTGTTAATTTATCAATATTGTATTTTATTATATTTTTCCAATTTTTGATCGAGATTTAAATTTTTCACATAATCACTTCGTTGAATTATTATCACATCAAATGAAATGATCATTAAAAGTGGTTTCTTTTTTCTCAATATCCTTTTTCTGACACATTTTTATTATCATGAATCCCAATTTCATTGAATTGCATAATTACTATCCTAGTAATTATTTTTGACGTATAATTCTTGTAACTCATTGTTTTATAGATATATATCACAAAATTTGGATTTATAATGATACTATAGACATATAGGATTTATGTTATAATCTCTTTTATTTTCGAGATTGTTTACATACATTGTTTTACTATAAAAATATTATTATATTATTTTCATAAAAATACCTATATTTTTATACCCAAGTTATTAATTAATTTTATATGTTTATTATAAATTTTCTCAATAATTTATTAAGGAGAGAATAATATTTTTTTTCAATGTCATTTCGATCTCGTATCTACGTTATATCAAAAATCATTGTCATACATATCCATATTTTCAGAAATATTATCAATAATGGTATTTTATAAAAAATGATTTCTTAATGTTATATTATAGGATCACTGAATTTATTTTAAAAAAATTAAGTGTAAATTTCTTATTGTTTTCAATATGGGTCACATTTAACTCTATTTACTAATAATTTGAATGTATGTTTTTTAACAATTACCACATGAATATATTTTCTTTCCATCATGATTTTTTTTCATTCTATATTTACTAATAGTTTTCCAATTTTATTTTCAATTAAATTTAATTTCTATAGTTTTTTTGAGTTTTTAATTGTTTTTAACGTAATTTTAACAGTGAAAAAAAAATTTCACAAGAATAATTTTAATGATATTATAATTGTATTTCTATTAACCTACAACTACAACCCTTGTTGTTACTTATCATTATCTTGGGATATTTTTAAATGATACCATCCCAATTCGTTCTCTTTAGGTATTTTTTTATAGATTCTCATGGAAACCATCTATCTTTCATAAGTTAATCATGTTATGAATGGAATATTTTTTGTTATATGAGTGTTATGATGAAAATAAATATCTATGTAATTTAATCATGTTATATATCTTTTAAATTGTTTATAGAGACATGTATTTTTTTATAAACCATGTATGGGTGGTTCCATTATAAAATAAGAATGGGTGGTTCTGTAAATGACCAAGTAAATGTGGTAACATTGTAAATCAATGATGGTAAGGTCCTTTATAGACCTCTAATACATTGGTTAAATAGACAAAGATAAATAGTTATAAGTTTCTACTATGTTGTATTTATAATTTACCAGGTATATTTCTCTATTAATAATGATGATTGTAATATTGATAAGAAAATGATGTTACAATATGAAAAAATGTTTCATTTGGATTTGTAAGGATTTTTAACATTTCCTTTTATCATTATTGACATCACATAACTCATTATTAATAATTACTTTGACTCTTGAAATTTTTAAATTTTGTTTTCACATATCATGTTTCATGATCAATGTTTTTATTTTTAGGATTTATATTTTGTTATTTTAATATACATTGATTATTTCATTACAACTTTATTCTATTCATATGACCTACAATGACATAAATTTTTTAATGATTATATTAATCCTTATGCGGGATTTCTCCTAACCCTTATTATTTTTTAATTTTACCCATATTATAAATAATGTATTTATATAAATTATTTATAAAAAGGTTCCGTGTTTGAATAATTTTGTGTGAAATGTTGATTAAATAATATGCAATATGATAATTTGGTATTGTAGAAAAAATGATCACAATAATACAAGGGTATTTTTATTTAAGATCATTCTATAATTATCTATATTCTTAAACCTAAGAGGTCATTAGGTATGTGTTGATGCCAAAATATGGTCAAATGGAAATAAGTATAGAGGAATCCAAGTCCAAAGGTTCATCTTCGCGATTCCCATCAGCACCATGGTTGGTACAAAGTCGAAGGCCCTTCTTTGATCACCGTAGATTAAAAGAGTCATGAGGCTCTATGGTTACAATGCAATTGGTGTAATTCTCCACAATGCAGAGGGAACCATATCGACTATGCATTTCCTGGGAAATTGGTGGAATCCTCTACCACCACCATGGATGGAATTAGAGAGGCCTATGCATCGTGGAGGGGATGATGGTCGACTCTTCGATTACATTTAAATTGATTCAATCCACTAATGACCGCAAAGTGAAACGTGGCTCATTAACGAGTTTTCAGAGTTCTTCACTTCATCATACCTATAAATACCAGGCTTCCCTCAAACTAAATTGATGGATACAACAACCATTCACTTTATCAAATATGAAATCAGGATGCATCCTGTTATCTAAAAATCATTGAGAAAAATGTGCTCTTCAATGTACTTGAGCATGGCGAAATACATTTCCCTTAGCTCAAATACAACCCCTCTTCATATAGGGATTCCCTTTTATAGATCCCATGTTTCATCACAAAGGAATGAGATCCGTAGTGGAACTCGGGTCTTCTTAAAACAATCATTCTTTAAGAATTACATTACATGCTCATGTGTACCACATGCTATGTATGGGTCAATGTGCTTCGCAAAGTACATTTCTTCGCAGTTCTATGATTTTCATGGAACGCATTATCCAAAAAGTCATTCTCTACGAAATAATTTGTACATCGTGAAGCTCCCTTCATATGCATCTATACTCCATGTAAATTCTAGTCACCTCTATTTCATGAAGCATACCCCATCACATATATGTTCCACTCTATAGAGAACTAGGGCTTCGTAATGTCCCTTCTTGTGAACTGTTTTTCTTCACAAACCCTTTTCTTGTACAATTATATAGGATTGTACAAAGTGAATTCATCTTCCCTTGGGTGGTGATTCATTTTTTTTGCTTAGCCCTAAGATTCCTCACATAGGCATTCTAACAGCCATTTCTTCTTCTCATATACTTGAAAATGTGATCCCCTCAATGGATCACTCTTAGGCACTGCCTCACCAAGGCATGGCTGATGCCTTCCCTTCCACATGGGTGGATGGGTATCAGTTGTATTAGTCCTATGGGTGTGGAGTGAACCCACCTCGTTCAAGTGCAAGACTTTAAACTACCATGCACCATAATCCTCAGCACATGATGTTAAACTATAGCCTCACCCCGTGTAATATGAAAAAATTCCCTTTCTCTGATATTCTCCATGCCCACAGGTCTCCATGGGAGTGAGATCTTCCTCACATAGAATGAAATCCACTTTGATGTAATGAAATTTATTTTATGGGAAGGGAAATGATCAGCGTGTAAGACCCTAGGCTTTCATGAGGGAGTTGGAATCCTTAATCCTCCTCTATTCATTCATTCTCTAATGTTATATGTGATAAGGCCATAGTGACCTTTTTTACCCCATCCATACCCCTCTATGAACTGTCACCATCATCCATCCATCCTGAAGTAAATCACAATATCCATCTTCCAAGGCTACTAACCACATATATTCATATTCTATTCTCCGTGGATGTATCTTTAATGACACGTTCGTTAGGTCTTTTTTGTAACAAGTTTGTCACATTGATCATTTCTCATGGGGACATAGACTAAGCACTGACCATTACATCCTCCTTGGACTGCCTTAGGAGTCCTCCTCGAGGATCAAGCCCAAAAATCATAAGTCCCAACCACATCACGTTGGTTCACCTTCATCCTATATGACAATAAACTGTACGCCCCATTTTGTCCCACATGACACTAAACTATATAAATTTAAACTATAGTGGTTTTTATCCATTTCTCATGGACATGGTATGTAGGAATCCTCCACGAGGATTGACCCCAAATAATATTAAACATCTGTTTCACCTTTTTTGGGACCCAAAAATATGGTGCCCCCCCTGTAGCGTTAGACTACTTCTAGGGCCGATAACCATGTGTAAGCCCCAACATGTGATCAAGTTACTATCCATTAAATACACCCTGATTTTATGTCACACCATGAACATGGAAGATTTGATCCCTATCACCAGAATAGAGTATGTAGGAAGCCTCCCTGAGGTTGAACCCCAACCGAAGGTAACCTGTTGTAGTCCCCATTGTTGGGACCCACCGCTTTGGTCCTCCCATTGGGTGTCATACCCCCTCTCAGGAATCTAAGAATGTGTAAACCGTTGTATGTCATCGGGTCATTGTCCTTTGTGTAAACCATGATTCCATGCCACATCTTGAACTACATGGACTTTGATTCCCTACCCAAGGGACTTGTTGGATTCCTCCCTATAGTTCAAACCCATCTCCCTTGTCTCATCCTGGTCTCTCCCTTGAGACATTGTGTTTCAAGAAGGCAATGCCTCAACCCTATGGTTCTACATCCTTTTGGTCCCATCTACGTGTCCATCCTCACAGGACACCCCCTTAGGTGTTTCATCGTTCAACCGAACTATGTGTAAATTGATTCCCCACCATAAGAATATGTAGGCAGCCTCTCTGAAATTAAATCCCAACATCACATTCATCTTCATGTTGGATTTATCTCATTCTACATACACTTAATTAAACCATCAATAACAATATTGATTCTTACCTAGGCTGCCACATCCCCTGTAATATCATGTCACACACATCCTCAATGTTCCTACCAGCAATCCAGCAGCTAACCATTTATAAGACCCACACAATCTGTAACCATCCAACTAAAAGATCTTCTGCTACCAAGGGGCACTATCCCAACATAATACCCAACATGTCTCTGGGTCTCTCTCCAATTCACACACCCCGATGCTTCTCCCCTTTGAACTATGTGGGTTTGATCCCTGTCCCTTGGTAGAATGTACGTAGGACACCTCCCTACGTTTAAACCTCTATTAATGGAAAACCATGGAGTCCCTTTTATTGGGTCCCAATCAACCTTGGATCCACATTCAATTGAACTTATTGATCCTCCAATCTAGTAGGACCATCATGTGCTCCCTATTGGGGCTAGAACCATATGATCCACTTCCATTACTGTTATGATCTGTATGATATTTCTCAACTAGATGTTAATCTCACGGAATAGCTTGTGAAAAACATGGGATGATGAGAAAAACCATAGTGACCTTCAAATATAATATAATTCCCAAAACTCAATCTGGGAGGCCTTGGGAGTTTGTTCACTTGATAATCCCTATCATAAAGGGAATGAACCTAGATGCATAAGTGATTTAGAATCCATACTTTCTAGACATATCCAACAAGACTACTCTCCTAACTGATAATTGCTTCCCTGACATAACCCCTTGGAATGTCTTAACAGAAGCTGTGTAATTAACCGGTGTCCATGAAGATATGGCATTGGGAATAGTTTGTTGAACAACATCTTAGTCAATATAGGATACCCTGACAATGTGATGACTATTGAGGAGTAATCCATATAAGAGGATACTGAAATACCATCATCCCATTTCGATCAATGAGAAAATGTCCCTGAAAATGTGACGGATGCCACCAGCATTTGGAATTTTGGAATGGGGGGAAACTAATAGCCCGTCCTTGTCAGATGGTGGTGTTCCATAATGAATGCATAAAAAATAGAAATGGGGAACCTGATGTGAAATTCGACTTTTTAATGTGGATATTAGTTTCTTTCGTGACATCAGTGGATATGTGTTTCACCAGATCCAATTATCCAATGTCAGGACATGCCCAAAAAATAGTGGGCGTGGTTTGAAACAGACTAGAGATTGGGAAGATGAACATTGGAAATCCTGGTATATCACGTTGTCATCATGGATTCAACTTACTAACCACAGATGATGGATTGTCACTGTCGAACTGGACATTACTTTCCTTTTCTCAATGCTAATGGTTGAATCTCCCTACCTTGTATGACCGAAGTGGCCATGACCGAAATCAGATCACGATCCATCCAACGATGTGGGGGTCAGGGAAAAACCATCCTGGCAATACCACATAGTCCGATCACTTCTACAACATCCTCCACATCCATTGCTGATGGGCGTCCATGCCACATCTCCCCATATGATGCTCTTCAGCGGAGGTTGATTAACAACCATGTTAGACGATATGAGGAAGAGGGGATTATCCCAACTCGGGATATGGTCTGATAGCAGTTATAGGCTTATGCACCTCATTATTGTTGCTTCCCCCAAGGGTTGCGTAAGGAGCCACTACACCCAACTCTGAAGAACAATCATTTCGGGAGCCTCTCCCCGGAGTGTTTTGATGCCTCCCTAATCTATACTAATGAGGTGAAGGATGTATTGGCCAGACCAGCTTTAATCTCATCATGGGGGACACTATGGAGGTCTCAAATCAGTGTGTTTTAGTGTTAGCAATTATAGCCATAGGATTAGGAGAATGTGACTTATACACCTGCACCACTGGCCCCAGTTCAGTTAACATAACACCAACGTCAGGTGCAAGATGAGGAGGATGCCCTCTAGAGGGTGTCAT
Organism: Viscum album; assembly: GCA_963277665.1. Classification (NCBI taxonomy): domain Eukaryota; kingdom Viridiplantae; phylum Streptophyta; class Magnoliopsida; order Santalales; family Viscaceae; genus Viscum; species Viscum album. The sequence goes on from OY728136.1 coordinate 410,463,769, forward strand.
CATCAATAGATATCATGTCTTATTCCTTCACCAATGTATACCTACAATTCCCATTTTATACTCAATCGGGGAACTTATACACATGACATAGACAGAAGCCCCAACAGCCCCAGAGGCAAGTTGGGATGAATCTTCTGGTCGCCGACATAGGTGGTGTCTATCATGGGATGACCCAAGACAATGAAATATTGTACGAAGGTCCTCCCTGTTCCACCACCAATGAGATCGTTGGCCCTCCATACTATCATGCTTAGTGTGGAGGTCCTCCCCATGTCACCATCAGCATGACTGAAGGTCCTCTCTACTGCACTGACATCTAATACGAAAGTATCTTCCGCACTCATGACCCTATGTATAGAGTCGTTCCTCCTATCATTGGTTGTCAATACGAATATCCTCTTCACCCAGTAAAACATCTGTGAAAAGGTCTTCACCTAGTTCTTATAGCAACCGACGAGGGACCTCCTCATCCCAGAAATCAGAGAAGTGGAGTTCTACCATGCTACATTGGCATCCAGTGCAGAGGTCTTCCCCATATTCAGTTAGACCTGTTCGTAGGCCCCCCTCATACTAGCACTACTAGGTAAAACGTGGATATATTTACAATGAAACTAAAAGTTCCAGTGTAGGTCCAACATGCTCTAGGTAATCCCATAGAGATCCCCTCCATTCATCATTTAGTGGAAACAGAGGCCCGCCCCATGTTCCATTTGACATTAGTATGTGTTCCCATTACACCCCGACCCACCCATGTGGAAGTCCATTCCACCCCAGCATTAGTTTAGGCAAAGAATATCCTCGATTTGGAAAGATGTAATATCTTGATGGACCATCCTAGGGTAAAATAATGGGTCACTACCACCATAAGTAAAAGACTAAGATGTTTCAGAACATTTTAAACATGTCTACATTTCGTACTACAAGGAGGAGTGTGATTCGATGATGGAACCTCACCATGACCCTCTATGTTGGGGAGCATGGAAGGAATGAGGTGCATAATCCTCATCCTTTCATAATGTGAGGTCCACCAGATTCCCTCCACCCACTAAATGTACATCCTGGAGGAGGAATATTTTCCCACTCTCCAAGGATTGGACACTCAATACTCTATATCGTTAATAAGTTCATTATCTACCTCAACCATAGATCATGAAGAGTTATTAAGGGAACTAATAGAGTACTAAAAACAACTTCACCCACTGTGAATAACTACATCCTATTCAGATGGAGCTTTGGTCTCTAGTCCATCTTATTGGGATGTGGTGGCTAATTCATTATATTAATTACAAGACATCCCAAGATGCAGTAGACTGTTATCTCATAAACTATATTCTACACATTCTAGCCAACTGTCTCAACATTCCTCTTCAGTTTAATTACCATTTTTCAGCCTCCTTTAGTTGCTGAGTGTGGAAATGAAGGGTCACATCCCGAGTCTGATCTATGGATATTTCGAGACATCCTAGTAGAGGATCACTTTTTAATGATGATCTGTCCAGGTACTGCCATGAACTTCAGTGTGATATATTTTCTTATTACGGAAGAAGTCACATGTTTTCACAAAGCCCTTTAGGAAATGAACTTATGTATCCGTTATCAGTGGGTGTGTTACCCCAAGATTCAAGCACACATTGAATATATTTTCCAGAGATGTCGTATGGTCAACTTGGCTGTTCTCCCTATGGCCCAGCGCCCCAAGTCACCCAGTCTCCATCAAAACCACCAACATCATTGCATCCGGATATTTAGAGAGATGTACATGAATATCATAGTGGTTTCCCCCAACGTTCAGAGTTGTGGTTGGGGGATGTATGAGGCCCTTCATTTAAGTATTATATGAGGCCAGCCCGACCTATCAGGGAATATTACGGATATACCTATAGGTAGAGTCACAATTAATATGGTTGATCTACTTGAGGGAGAAAACAAGATATATCTCCTTGACATGATCTTACCCTCTATGGGAGTGTCACATCTATTTGAACGATTATGATGGGTGACTCTCCAGTAGGGAAATGTACTAGGCCTTACCCAACCTTCTGAGGCATTATCCCTTAGTAAGAATCCCAATAAGTGAAAAAGAATGCTTGTATCATCAAACCCACTGACCAGTCGATCTCTGTAAAGAAGATGGAGGATGATCCCAAAAAATATTGTGTAACATCAACAACATTTTTAGAATAAAAAAGGATGATTATCTCCTCGTTGAACATGCTACATAGTGGTGAATAGAATATATTGATCCTCTACTGAGGCAGCAGGGGTGGGTAAAACATAGCCTGGAGAGTGGCCTCTAGGTGAACTAATCATCCTTCCAACATGGATAGAAAGTAATCTGGAGATTATGGAAATAGTGTGTGGTATGTATCACCAAATCCACTTGAGCGGTGCAATAATCATTAGAGCCCGACCTCGGTTCCCTCATCCTATCCCCATGTTGATCCCCAAAAGTCACGCAGGTTATCCGATCATCCTGTGGGCCTATATATCATGTTGAAGAACCTACTAACACATTAATGGTTAAGGACCCTAAGCATGTTAGGAATCCCCTTAATGATTATTTGATGACAATGCTCATTTCCCACCTTGAGGCTTTGGAAACTTGAAAGGTTGCAATTTTACCTGATGGGCAACCATATCTTGCATCGATAGATGATATTCCATCACCCCTACTATTGAACCCCTACCTTTTTTCTTTAATGGGATATAAAATCTTCTACATCATCTTTCCCACTTTATCTTATGGTGTGGACCCATGACAGTACCTTTATCATAATAGGAGGCCTCCAATATCTAGTGTTTCATACAAACCTTATAAGGGAATGTGTTTTTTTCATATAGTCAGATACCCATTGGGTTAGTAGCCAGATGGGAGTATCATCATAGGATGTTCCTTATAAAGTTCAGTTATACCACCCAAATGATCAGTATTGCACACCACATGATGTGCAAGAAGAGGTATGATGAGCATGTCATGGACTTTATCGCCCTGTGAAATGCCCTCACTTACTCCCTTGATATGTCGCTGACTCTGGAGTAGCTACGAAAAATGTGTGTGGGGAATGTCAAAACTAATCTGGTCCTCTCCCACATAATTTAGAATTACCCTGGGGTATTTCAGTATTTCTCTGATAATGCTCAGTGTCTAGAGGAATCCTTGTAGATGTATAAGTACAAACACCCCTTGCCTCCTATATTTCCTATGATATGATTCAATATGGTTGATCCCACCGTGGTAGCCCAAATAAAGGCCCCTAAGAATCTGGATTAATTTCCATTGGATCCACCTCCACAACCTTGTAGAGGATGACCACCTCCGGTGCAGCCTCTAGCCTTGTAGTAACCCCCTCAAAATCGGCAGTCACCCCTACGTAACGTGCCACCGCCACCTAGGTGAGATAACATGGTTCAACCTGCATAGAAGGATCCTTCACCCCCTATCTGAGCCAGGATCCCAGATCCCCCTTATCAGAAATAATAAATCATACTTACTCATTCAATGAGTCTAAATTTCCTAGTTATTTTTGATGTGGAATGGAACAGGTAATTCTACGGTTTCTAAAATGCAGTAGAGCCAAGGAAGAAGATCTAACTGATCTCCCCAATTACTACACCTACCACTATATCATGGGGAACACTCTCAAGTTGCATTATGTGTTTAATTAATGGATTCAATACCATGTATATAACACCATTTTTAGGTTAGGACTGGCCGTGGAAAATGTTTCATGTTTATTCGTACATCTTGATAGATACAGTGACATTGATGGTGAGTGGAATTAGTTTCCCAACAATGGGTCCCAAAAATATGACAACTGAATGTTTTATAAGGTTGTCTCACATTACCATGGAATTATCAATACATGTTTGAATCAACCAGAACCTTCCAAAGACAATGTGTCACCCCAGAACACTACTTCTATGCCGGTGTCTTAGCCTTCCTCCTCTAAGAAGGGATTCATCGACGACGTAAGGGAAAACAAAGTCCCCCACGAATGTTATCATCATCCTGTACTATCGGCGCCTTCATGACCCTAGAGATATCAACTACCCATGGGGTCCCACTGGTGGTGGAGGATTCTTGAAGTGGTGATCAAGGGTGAATTTCAGTTACCATCACCGAGATTTTAAATCCCTATATTATTCTCAGTGAGGAGGATTTCCAGACAGATCCTCGCAACGTCCCCAGCTATCACCAGTATCACCAGAGCCATTTTTATTGGAGTCAATGAAATTCCCTAACCAATTCTCCTTGTTGGGATATGCATTCAAATTATACTATAAAATAGGACTATCATAGAGCTCAGCATGTTTATCCTCCTCATCTGGTGTTATTAGGGTCGACATCACCACTGTTTGTGCTACTTGATGAGGAGGAACCACTACGATCATTCCATGATTAGCCATTTTCTTTTATGGACTAGACTTTGTCATCTAGTCCTCATATGGTAGTCTCTCCCTGAGTTTCTAATAGTGAGAATCAAGACCGTCCAAGCTCCGGTCAGCTGCCAGTTTGTCCAAAAGGTCATGTCGTTCACTTCCCACATAACAACCATATGTTCGGATAATGTCATTCTTGAAATAGAAGTATGATATTCTTAAACATCATCCCAACATTCCTACAGGGCTCTATATCCTATATTCCCTTCACCTATATTTGAATATGCGTGAAGACCTTGTTGAGGCATTATGAAGCCTTCTCCATTTTGAGAGGGTGGTAGTAGATTCATAATCTATCTATGCTGATTTAGTATAGCATGTGAAATGTCAGGACATTATCTCATTCTCTGAAGAATAAGATGGTTCTCCCATACAAGGGAATATTCTCCCACTTTACATCATTATCCACATTAATGGAATGGAGGTTCTCCAATATAAAATTGACATAGGATTTGGTATCAACCTTATCGCAACACGAAAAATCCAAAATATGGGTTGTCCAAGGATTCTATGAGCCCCTATGAACATAAAATTAATCATTATCATAGGATAGAACATAAAATGGTGGGAATGATCCATGTGAAGACCCAGTTCGGTGACCTGTTAGCTAAGATTGAGTTCATGGTTGTCTTGTAGGACACTGCATACAATGCATTGATGGGTAGGTCATGGAAAACCTGCATGCCGAGGTCCCTTCTTAGCATCACCAATGCCTTAAATACCCCCTTAATGGTCATTTTGGTGTACTCTAAGTTGAAATGTCTCAGTTTTCCACTTATGAAACATTCTAGGTGGATTCTAACTATTTCAATAGCAAGGATAAGCAGATTCAAACTAGCGAGTTTGAACCCACTTCGGATGCAACTCACCCCTGGAACGGCCTAGATTTGGCCTAATGCTTCATAATCTACTTAATGGAGGCCACCACTCCAGATTTGGGCCAATGCATTATTATATCTAAAATGGGGGAAGTACATTCTCTTGGCTAAATGGCGTAAGAAGATTACCTTGTATTTATTTAAGAATTATGCTCTGGTTATCCTAGAGCCTACTTATCCATTAAGATATCGGGATGTTCTCCCCATAACAAAGAAAATACATCACACATACTTGTTTTTCAGGGATGGTATAAATCGGATCAAGACAACACGCCACAATTTATTTGTTATCGTCAAGAATATCCCATGTGATAAAGGCCATAAGGGATTGGGTTGACAACTTCCATCGCTATGGTTTTGGAAGTACAAGAGCCCCCTCGAGGTTGTGTCCACATCCTCCTAGGCTGGCACCGGTGTCCCATTGGGATTTAGTGTCACATAGAAATCGTATGCAGCCGAAGATCCCTCCTCCACAAGTGAAAAATAAGATTTAGAGGATTCCCCTCTTGCATTTGAAGAGTATTTCTCCCACACATTTGATGAATTGGTACCGGTGAATCTCAGTAACAAGACAGAGATGAAACCCATATTGATTACAAATACTGTGCATATCGAAGAGAAAAAGAAACTTGTTGACTTTCTAATGCAACATCGTGACGTATTTTCCTGGAGTTATGATGATATTCTAGAATAATATCCTTAGGTCTCCATGCATCGCATCATCCTTCTAAAAAATTATTCATGGGTTCAAACATCCTCCCAAAAAGATGCACCCTTCTCATGGTTCCATGGATGATAATGAGGATAACATGATCATCAATGATAACATCATTATTGAGGTCTAGTATCCAGGATGGTTAGCCAACATAGACATCGTTAGGAAGAAGAATGGATAGATCAGAGTCTGTATCGCCTTTCGAGATCACAACAGTCTATATCTGAAGGATAATTTTCCCCTTCCCACAATAGGAACGATTGATTAACTCTATAGTTGGGATACATGGTCTCTCTTTTATGGAAGTGTATTTTAGGTATAACCAAATTCTAATTTCCCCTGAGGATGAATAGTCTACATCCATCAAGGCACCACAATGATCATTCTGTGACTAGGTAATTCTATTCGGAATAAAGAATGAAAGTGCCACCTATCCATATTCTATGCTTCACATATTTTAGTTGATCGTTAGGAAATTGGTGGAGTGCTATGTGGACGATCTAGTGTTCAAATTTCGCCAGTACAAAGACCATATCAATGATATCGAGAAAGCATTCGGCTTCCTCTGATCCTGCTAACTGATGAAGAACCCCTTGAAGTGCACCTTCATGGTCACCTATGGAATGTTTCATAGCATCATTGTCATATATGGAGGCATTGAGATCAATTCAAAGAAGATCATGGACATCATTCAATTTTCTCCTCAGATCAAAATTCGGGATCCTCGAGTCTTTCAAAGACACACAGCCTATATACGAAGAATCAACGCAAATCTGGATTCCAAGTGTAAGCAGTTTTTGCAACTAATAATTAAATGTGTCGATTATCATTGGGATAAAGATTGTCATATTGTTTTTGAGGAGATCCATTTGTACCTATTACAACCTCTATTTCAGATTTCACCTATTTCCAAAAAGTTTTTGGTCCTTTATTTGGCCACTCTATAATTATCTATCGGTGCCCTTCATTACAATAAGAACATTAGGTAGAAAGAGAACAATTTATACTATATCTGACACATGCTCATCAATACAGAGACCATATATTTTTCTATCGAGAAGATCTCCTATGCGTGTGTATTCACATGTCATAAATTGTAACACTACATGCAGAATTATGAGATAAAGAGACTTTCCTGAGTGGATCCACTGATGTACATTGTAAATCGGTCCATGTTAACAGGTCATCTAGCTCGATGGGTAGTGATCCTCTAATAGTTCAACATCAGGTATTTCCCTAATAAGTACATTAAGGGATAAGCTTTGGCATACATCAATTCCACCCATTAAGCTCCCACAGACCAGTCCGTGGACATATATTGTCATGAGGTGGCAATCGCCTCATTATATCAAGACATTCCGTGTTGGAAAATTCAATTTTTTTGCGTTTCCCAAATCCCTACTAGAAGAAGAATCAATGATCCCATATTCAATAGTGTGGGACTGGGTATCATCTTGATCATGCCATCACAATTTTTTCTGTCATAATCATTCCTTTTTTAAGAAGGTTGTACCGACAATGATGAAGAATACTTGGCTCTCATTAGTGGTCTAGAGATGGCCCTCAAGATTGATGTTCCCCATTTACATGTTAAAGTGGACTCTAAACTAGTCATCAAACAGATCAAAGGTGAGCATCTCATCATGAATCCATAGATAATACCACTATTGGAATGTACCTATCAGTTTATGGGACAGTTCCCATCTCGGCCAAAAGTATCTCAAGTCCCTCATTCATAGAACAATCGAGCTGATTCCTTGGAAAACAAAGTTGCATCGCTTTTAGAACCTATCTAGGATGATTTGATTCATCATGTGGTGCACTAGAGGTTAATTTCTCTTGTCACTCTAGACGATTATGATTGCCCACAGTATTGCCATTATACCACCGATGCCTTCACATCATGACCCCCATGTCCCCCTACCGTAGTGATGGAGGTGACTCCTGACTAGATGACCCCCTTTATTGAGTACCTCCATCATAGTAGTATCCCATAAGATCAAGCTGAGTGTGAGAGAATCCAATGATGCACATTGTAGTTCACCCTCCAGAGTGGTCTTATTATTGAGTAGATCCTCTACAAATGTGGTATTGATGGAATTATACTCCGGTGCATTCAAGGAGGTGATATTTCCCATGTCCTGCAATAATTTCATGTTGGTTATTATGGTGTTCATTAGACCTGGATGAAACAGTCTCAACATATCCAGAGATAGGGGTATTTTGTTTCTATCCATGATTCGTGACTGTATGATGTTTTTTAAGAGGTTCCATGATAGTTCCATTATATGTTTGTAAATCGGACACTAGAACCACTTCCCACTATGATGTTCTCTTGTCCCATCATTATATGGGGAGTCGATGTTGTGGGACCATATCCACCAATAACACCTCTTTATGGATGGTACACCCTGTCCGCTGTAGATATTTTTCATGTGGGAAGATATAGTTCATCTCAAGGAAGTCAAGTCCCATTCTATCGTTGAATTTGTGAGCTCCAATATCATCTACCAATTCACAGTCCCTTATGTCATCCTCCAAAATAACAGAACCAAAATCTGCCCAACTAAACTAAAGATATTTTATGCCAACTTCAACATATGTTCTAACTAAACCTCCCTCTATCAAGCACATGAAAATGGGATGATCTAGGAATTCAACAAAACACTCTCTATAATTCCACAATTGTTTGCTAGTCAAAATAAGAGGATTAAGATCTAAAAATACCCCAATGCCCTTTTTTATTATTAGATGATGGCCCATAATTCCACTCAGGTGTCACTGTATTTCCTTATGTACTAAATGGTGGTGGTGCAACACATCATGATTCAGTTTCCCTTGTTTCGTGCAACTGTCTACAATCAAGAAACACCAAATAAGGTAGCTAAAACATGTATGTATGAACTATAAGTTCTCGATGAGAAAATGATTTGTGACTTGATGAATCTAGAAGGCATTAAAACAAGATAGAATTACCATTCAACAAGAATTTTCTCCTTCTCACATTCTTACATGGTGACATGGTGCTGGCCCGGATAACGCTGATGATACCTGGCAGGAAACCTCCCCAAATAGAGCCCAATTGGGAAGGGCCTTATATCATTCACAATTTTATCCCTAATGCCACGTTATAGATGGATATAATTCCAAATTCCTCAAGTAGTAATTTTCATGGGTAAGACCAGGTCCTACATGACCTTAAACTATTCTGTCTTGTATGATGTAAAACTGTTTTGTCATCCCTCATGACAATAAAAAAGCGAGCAAAAGATATACCATATACGGACCATGCACTATGACCATAAACTAAGAACTATACATGTCCTACAAAACCTTAAATCGTTCCATATTTTCCACATGAAATTAAAATGTTTGATCCATCAAGGATAAAGGATGTAAAACTACATAGCACTAGTCCTACATGATAGTAAACTGCAAAATTGTTCGACCTCTACAACCTTAAACTAATATCTCCCAACATTCTCATCCCTCATGACACTAAACTACCCAAAATATTCAAAATCTACATGTCTCTTGATTCCCATCCACATGGGATATGTAATAACTCTCATACTATTCGTCTTATATTGTATCCACTAAATTATTCACTTGGACTACCCCATGTGTATAGTTATTTTGGAGGATTGCATATAGTTTACTGTATATATACTTCATTGTCCCCCATTTATGCCAAGATTAGGGTGTCACATCATGTGCCCCTCTTGTTCACTTATCCTACCACATCCCCACCACACATCGTTAAACTTCATTTCCATTTCCAAAATGCATACACCTAGACTACCATCCACATAGGATACATATGAATGAAATTATATTTCATCTCTAGGCCCCTCCCCAATTTTTGAGATCTCTTCTCAGGTCTAGCCCCTTAGACAAGATACTTCTAAAAAAGAATGATTTGGGGATGGATTTGTTTTCCTTCAATCACGTAGGGTTTATCATGGCCGCATCATGTATTACACTAAATGGGTATTACCAATTCTTCTACCCATCCTGAATGATGCTAAACTTCATTGGAATATTCACACTCCGTGCATCCCCTTTATTTTTTTCTAGATCTATTTCACATCTAAAAGGACCCCAGAACATCATGGATTATAGGGATCAAGAAATTATTAGAAGATTGGGCCAATGTCCTAGAGGATTCTAAATGAAAACATGATATAAGTCCCACATTATGAATATGGTCAGTTGAAATCACTCATTTTTGTTCCCATTTCATGTCACATGATGGGGACGACCTGTTTCGAACACATTCAACAAACATCCTCCATCATTATCAACACAACTATATGTACCAAATATTGGGTACATTGATTCATTTTGTCATACTGTTCCTTCAATCATCTGCATGAATGGACTAGGGATGTTGGTTTTGGTGGGATCGACCCCACCTGATCTCTTTACATCATTTTCGTAACCTGATATGCAGAGGGAACATGACCCTATTTATTTTTTCCCACACTGAGCATTTCTCACTTTGGATTAGGAGTGTTGGTAAAGAAATGAACGCATAATGGGTCACCTAATTATGGTCCATGCACTATGTTCTTAAACTAAGATCCCACCACCCTCGTCGCATGATGTTAAATTGAATGATATGCCTGATCGACATGACGTAAAACTTCTCCGCACTCATAATGCATGATGATAAAATATAGAATAGCTGGGATTTTACATATGTGGCCTAGCCTCAGGTCCCTCGACCTGAGGGCACCCTGTCCCAATTTCTCACTTAGGATTGTGCGGAGTGGTGTGAACTCTATGTTCTTTCTCACATCATGATATTTTTCCCACACAGCATACATCCCATTGTGATAACACTCCATCGATTGTCCTTGTTTCAATATGTTATACTGCACATGTACCACAATACTAAACGCATCCCATCAATTGGGGTTTCCATAAGCTTTCAGATACAAAATGATCCCCAAAAGGCATGGATTCTATGCCTCTAGGACCTCCGACATTCTAGCGATAATGTCCCCATGGATTTCGGATGAGAATTTTATACATATCCCACATTGCAAATATGGACAGTGGCCGATGCTCAATTGTTCTCCCCCATCCCTATATAAACAATATAGATACTGTGTTGCGAACATGGTTAGATGTTATCCAAAATCATTATTTATGTTCATTGTTCTCCCACAGATCACGCATGATGATTCTCCATTTTCTCCAATTTATCCCATCCACATGACATTAAACTGGTCATTTACTATCCTAGCTCTATGACTATAAATATAAGATCTGTCTTTCCTTGTCATGTGACATCAAATTGTAAGTCATCTTTCAGAACAATGTTTGTCTTGACACATATCCTCATGGGGTACATTGGAAAAACTATACATTTTGTTTTTGGGTCCATCCCATGTTCATCTATCCATTCTCTCAGTAACATGTCCTGACTTCTCTTCGGGAGTGATGAATAGTGTGTCGCATGTGGGCTTATGTCATCATTCACATTAGGTTATTCCCCACTCCATAGATATTTATGATCGAGGTACTCCTTCTTGTTTTTTTCTTGTCTCATGACTTTAAACTGCAAGAAAACTTCTAGAACAATTCATGGCTAGATTCAAATAATCATGGGATGTGTAGGAACACAAAAACATTTTATCATTGGGTCCATCCCTATTTCATAGAAACTGCCCCATCATTCTAGCCCCTTGGCCTCAGTCCTCTGGTCAGAGATATGTGGTGTGGTATGGGTTTATGTCGTCATTCACATGGGATTGTAATAGCCACACCACATAGCTTGCTCGAGAGAGCCCTTCACCCCATTTCCTCCAATCATCTTTAGGATTCATCTCATTACCAATTGGTCCCCTCAACACTCTTTATATATTCACCAAAATGTTGAGGAGCACTCTAGTTCTAGACCAATAGAGTTGGATTCTATATAGACATGTTCTCACCGATTTTACATGCTTCACGTTCCCCTTTATATGAGCTTTTATCATATTTCACATCCATGGGGACCCCCGAACGACATGAATGCTAGGTCTCTGGGTTGTCCTGTTGCCTCAAGCCAACATTCTTGAGGATTTTGGATGAGAATTTGATACAAGTCAATTATCATGAATTTTTTCAGCTGTTGATTCCCATTTCTTGATTCCATTTGCAGGTCACACGATATTGATGTAGTGTTTCTAAAAAATTCAACAACCATACTCCATCGTTACACCACCGACATTAATCCATAAATATTGGTTCCATGATTCACATTCTTTTCCACTCCATCATGTCAATGTAGAATTTCGAAACTCTAGGAGTTGTAACTCAGTGGGAACCTGCCTATTAAGAGGATGAATCCCTGGAGTGGTGGAATTAGATGCTCTACTTCATTTCCCATTCCATTGTATTTCAGGTTTTTCGAAGATTCTCTCCACTCTTGAATACCACATCGAGAATGTCTCACATGGGATTAGGGATTTCCTCATGGTTTATACCCGCTTGGAAGAGTCTCACTTGCAGGGTCCGAGATTTACAACCATAAAAAATGATCTCCCCACATCAATTTCATATGACATTAAAATTCATGTCACTTTCATAACTATGTACAACTTGATTCCTATCAATATGGGATACCTACGAATTCCTAGACATTCCATCTTCGTGTCCAAATAACGATACACTAATTATACCTTCTATTTAGTCTTTTTTCCTTGATGCTTATCCGATTTCCTTCTACGGCCAATATGGGATTATGTCCTCATTCACATCAGATTTTCAATAACTGAACCACATACTCCTCTTTTATGAGATAGTCTCTCCTGCCTCTCATCCAAAATGTCATTAAAAAAATATCCTATAACTATATTAGGATTGGTTCCCATTCTTATTAGATTTAGAGGAACACCCATAAATTTTTTTGGGTCCATCCACATAACCTATGATCTTTTCCAACCCCTCGGCCTAATATTTATTCACTCGCGATGTATATGGTGGGTTGTGGACCTTTTCCGAATTCACATTAGTTATGCTTTATCAAACCTTGCTCTTTTTATCAGAAAACTCATTCTTCTATCTACGACCAATTCATATTTCCTTAAACTATGCTTCCTTGTACCACTTGAAATTGAACGATATCATCTTTTCCACGTGATTATAAAATGAATTGGTTGGTCCTATCATACGACCCGAAACTATGACAATATCATCCTGGTTGCATGAAGAAAAATGGAACCACCATGTGGTGTACTCACTTGGTGGGACATCATTTTTGGTATTGGATTACCACCATGATATTTTTCAAGGCCTACATATGGATTGATTCTTGTAACAAAGCCCAGATTCACCATCCGTGGTTTTTCGCTGCAAAAAAACCACACACATCGACCCTAAAGAACAAATAAGTTATATTAAATGGTTTTTATTTTTGTTCAAGGGCCAGACATGCATGACAGTATTGACCATAACATTTGTACCATGAAATTACATCTTCTAAAAATACTTATGGCTTGATTTCCATAAAAATGGGATATATAGGAATTCCCAAGAAAATTTCCTCAGGCCCATCCCAACGTTCATTTTTGGCTCCTTGACCTTCGATCTCTCTTGGGAGGACATACTGTGATACAGACTCTTACTATACTCATTCCCGTTAGGATATATACAACACCGTGCGTATCCTTTTTGGGAAGTCATGTCATTTACCCATGACATTAAACTACTATTCTACCCAACAATGATAAGGATGCCCCCTAACAATTATGGGATATGATAGCTTCCCCACAAAAGAGGATTTCCTCCACAAATATTGGTCTCTAACCACGTTGTTCCATTGTACTACGTATGGATTTATTTAATCCCTTGAAAAATACGTAGTGAAATATAGAATTACAGTTCCTAGATATATCCACGTGCTTTTAAACCTTCTATATGGTCATATTTTTCTCTTACCATTTTTATGGATCATTCATTTCCATTATCTTTACAGTATGAAGTTAAAATAATTGTCTATAGTCCTCATTAGTAAGATGTAAAACTACAAGTCATTCTCGGTCCTCATGAAAGAGGAACTATTTAAATGTAGGTATGATCCCTGGTCAGAATAATCTACTAACCTATTGTGTTTTCATTACCATGGCATAATTTGAAGTGTTTTGGAGTCCATTCAAAAATCCCATTACTCCACCATCCACACATTGTGTGCCCATTATTTGGACCCTTATACTCTTTTATGTCTGAAGGTTCTTTATAATAATATGTTTTCTTGGAATATGAATTGAAAACGTTTTTGGGATAATGTTCTGGAAGATAAATGGATGAAATTTATAGTTAAGTTACATGTTTCATACGTGGTCAATGGTCAGCCCTCATTTGTAATCCCCATTTTAGGCTAATGCAATAGGGATTCTGTGCTTTGAACATGGTCAATTGTTATCCTTCATTGGCATGCCACCCCTAAAGTGTTCTGAATTATGGGTAACATGATTCCAAATTTCCACAACCCTATGTTCAGATTGATTCTCACTCACTCGGTGTTACCCCTCACATTCACTAGCGTGCGTTGGGAAAACGATAATTCGACTTTTCTAAAAACATAATTCTCTAGTCTGGCCTCCCTCTTTAATTCTGGAAATCTAGGATAATTTATTAGACCAATAATTACCAAAGACTGGTCGGTACTCTCATATTTGGATGGAATAATGATAATGTCATCCCTTGTTTCAAATATAGGGCATGACCCACATGATCTTTGGGATCAATCACTTGACATTTTGTGAATGTGATGGAAATGCATCAAAACATAATAAAATAATGGAACTCATGCACATAGTAATCATAAATGAGATGATCAAGAAAAAACATTATGATATTACAAACATTACAACACCCAAGGATTGGCCCCTCCCATGAATGGGTTGACCTCTTCAATGGAGTGTCCCACCTCTACCACTCTATAGATAGTGGTGTCCAGGATCCATGGTCTCCTATTGGGAACCACCTCCTCGAGGATGATAGGACATAGTTCATCATCAGCAATCTTGTCCAACTCTTCATTGTAACAAATGATGGGCATCTCTTCAAGGGATATCTTCATCTATTCTTCATCCTCTTCTATCTTGTCTTTCAAAAACAATATGATCATCAATTGTGCGACGAGGATAGAAGAGTACTAGTTCCCCTGTTCCCTCAACTGCTAGATCACATTCTCCGCATCCTAGAGTCTATTGATGTTCACAGACATCAACAATGGCCTTCCCACACCAATGCCATGGTCATGTTCCTGTATCTTCAATTCCATGAAGTATTATATAAGCAAATGATAACATTAGGAATCCAATCCTACAACACATAATTTGTGCATCCACGAATGAAGCTTCACCAGTTTTTCTATCCATTGTATATGTGGGATTTCCCAAATGATGTGCATAATCAACTTCCATGACCTATGATAGAAAACCTTTCTATATTTTTCATCGTATGTTTTCTCATACCAATACTCGGTTTCGGAGGGTTCATATATAGGGAATGCATCCAGGAACTCATCAGTAGTATCTTTATCTGGTGTTTGGTCAGGCAGGTCGGGAAAATTTTCATATGATTTTTCCCCATCAGTAGATTCTATCTATATGATTTCGGGATCGGCCTTGTTGATGGTCCCACTTATGATCGGGAGGCAACTGTTTAGTCAGTTTGGGCTTCTCCTTCCATGACAACTGACATTCCCTTGAGAAATACAATTACAGAAACTATGACCATCTTCACCAATACAGCCCATTCAATTTGAATAACTGTGCATGTGAAAAACTCAAAGGTGTCAGTTGACATGATTCAATGGACTACAATTACCAATTCTATGAAAGATAATTATAGAGGTCAAATAGTTAGTCTCTCCCCCAATATTTTTTAATCAAGGCCACGAGGAATGGTTGTCCATATATGGTTGGGATGTCCAAAAACTACAGGAGAACCACCCGAGGTGTTTCATTCTGACTAATCTTGGTAATCGCTGTCATTGCAAGTGAAGATCCTAACATTCTCACAGCATAATCTAATATTGTACTAGAGTGGGTCTTGCAAATGAGGACATCCTTTATATGTCAAATATTATAGGAGAAGAACTGAATGACATGATTAAATACCAAATTAAAATGATTTAGGGTTTACCTCAATAGCCTCCACAATGACTTCCAACATAGTGTCTAAATTGGTGACCTCACGCTCTTCGAGAGGTCTCTCCCAATCATCCACTTCCCACAAGAGATCTTTTCAGATTAATTTAATAGGGTAAAATATTCCCTTAAGTCAGTTGTAGATAGTTCTGGAGAGAATGTTCGATCAAGCAGTACTTTCACCTGTTTCTTTATTGGACGTTGAGCACCCTGATGGTGCATAATGTCCTCCATCTTGGTAATGTACTACTCCCCCTCCGTCTATGTTACTGAAAATCTGGCACTACTGTGACCAATCCCCTACAAATCCATCCCAATATGGTCCAGATGGTTCCACATCTAGGAAGGGTTGTGGAATTTTCTATCGATGTCCCAGATGTCCCAAGCCACTTGGTGTAAGGAACCATCCTTATACATTACATGTTCTTGAATTATGTAAATATTTCACATTGAAAATATATTCAGGTTTAGAGAATTAGTGACTTAGGTCATAATATATACATAACAATTTTAATATTATCTGTAGACACTTCTACCGATTATCCATTTATTCATAAAATAAAAACTCTTAAAATAAATACAAAATGTTTAGTTCCATGTTTTAATCATCATGAATTTTCCATGATCCCATCCATGACCCTATTCCTCATTAATTCTAGTAAAACAATATCTAAAACATGAGAGGATCATATATATATTTGTCGGGGGTACACAAAGGAAGAAAACTATTATTTGTTCAACACAACCAGTGAACCATGAGTACTTTATCATAATTAATAATTTCACCTTTATGAAGTAGTAAATACTCTTCATAGAATAAAATCTCATTGCTTATCATTTTTTAACCAAATTATTACCATAAAACTCATAGAATGCATACATAACATATAAAGGTACCTTGGTACATAAGCATACTTAAATGAAATAACCATACGATCGACTTCTACACAAATAAATAAATAGAATATCCATACAGATGAATTCTATAACCAATGAGTTGGAGGATATAACATAACCACATGTCATTGGTTTATCGTAGAACCACCCATCATTTTATTTATCATGTAACCACCCTTCAAATGAAAAAGTACCATTTTATAATAGTAATACACAAAATACTTCCAATATCAAAATTTTATGAATATAAACTTATTTTCAATCACAAGAAATCATTTGAAGAACTCAATCTATTTCAAAAATTATTTTTAAATGAAAACACAACAAATGGGAAATAAGGGATCTCTTTTTCTTTTAAAACATAAAGGATTATAGTCGAATTGAATTATCAAATAATGATTACTGCGGTAGAGAGGTTGATGTTTCCACGTACGTTAAAAGCATTCTTTTTGTAGTTTAGTAAAATTAATTATAAAAAAATTATTCAATTTGAATGAAATTAAATGTAAAATAGGTTTATAATACACCATCTAAAAGAAGGAGGTGTATATTATCAAAACATGCCTCAATAAAATGAGATTGAGACGATTTCCCTTACCTTGTGTCCGATTTTCCTCATTCATTCATTAATTACCTAAATAATAAACATAATTTAATTTATACATACATCAAAACATTTTTCATGTTTATTATTCTTTTTATATCACTTATTACTTTTCTATAACAATTTGATATTTATTTGAGTTCATATCGGACATGTTTCCAAGGTTCGGAATGTGATTCAAAAATGAACTTGCATTAATTACAAATTATTCATGTGGTCAAAATTCCATTACCTAAATGATTCCATTTGTTATTAGATATCAAATATATCATATATATATACAGTATATATGTATTTTTATTTAGTATATATGTATTTAAAGTAGTCCATAACATTTGGTTATAAGAAAATGAAATCCAACATTCATGGAGATAGTAATTTGTACATAAGAAAGAACACTACATTCGAATCCTTTTAATATTTAAAAGAATGAAAAATAAATGATTAATGGGTATATTATAATTCCAGTATAATATAATATATATTTTTATCCAAACCATCTTTTATTCATTCAACGTATGGCATGAATGAGTCATATCACATTGAGGGGGTGGTAGTCCACACATCCTCAAATGAAATTATCTTATTTAACCTTTATTAATAACATAATGGAATGTTATAAATGAAAAATACTGAAGCATAAAAAAAATAATATATATCACATATAAATATAGTTCAATCATAATGACAACCGTTAGAGGCAGTAAGAGATAATTGAACAATCATCATTTCATTTGGTAGTAGTTCTCCGTCCATGGAAACATTATGTTTGTATCCATTAGATGGAGTTGGATGATGTATTTTTCGAATACAACTCATAAAAACATCCGAGTATACTAAATATAATGGTTTTGTTAAAAAAATAATTAAATAAAAAGAGTTTAAGGTGTTGGATAATGAAAATAAACGAAAAGAACTTGAGAGAAGACATTACATTTAAATCGGGTAACTCCCTTTGGATTGAACCAGAAGGCTTTATTGAAATGTCTTCTGCCCAAAAAAATGCTTCTTGGTGGAAGAGAGATACATTGTGAGTGTATTTGTTTAAGGGTTGGACGATCAAAGGGAATTGAGAGGTGTGAGTGATTGGTTATATGTTGTTCCCGTTTATAAGAGGGGGGAGGGGATCTTTAAGAATATTTGAATTAATTATTTCTTTATAAAATTCATTTCTAATTCAAAAGGTATTAAACTCATTAAATTAGATTCTATGATGAATATAAGTAGAAATAAAATCATCCAATATGAATTGGACAAGGTTTGGATATTTTTTTAATCCCTATCATTTTTATTTATCCCTTTGATAACTTATTTAACTTTTACCATGTCATATTGTATATTGAAACTTTATGGTTAATATATTTCCAAGAAAATTCCAAGCCTCCCAACAAATATTCATTAATGAAATTTTTAAAATCATATAATTCATTTGGCCGAATATTATATTGTAGGACTATTTTATATTTTACTAAAATATTTATTTATTAAAAAACACAATTATGTCAATTTTTATACTATTCCTATCGTGACAATTTAAAAATTCATAAATACATTATCAATTCGAAAAAAAACATCCTTAATTCATTAATAAAAGTTAAAATCATCCATTTCATTCGTGTATTACATAAACAAGTTTCCATCTAAATTTATTTAAATATTTATTATCTCATCTGTATATAACATTCATTAATGAGGTAATCATTACCTCATCGTTGTGTCATAAATATATTTATTCATTTGATGTCTAAAAATTAAAAATAAAAAACAATGATGTTGGAAATATTTTTATATTTTTTATTAATATTTTTTTCAAAGATATCAGTTATATAACCACACATTAAAATTGTTTTATCATAACAATACATGATTATGATATTTTTATTTCTTACGTTAAATACAATGTCATTAATGTAATTATCTTAACCAAGTGGCTTCCAAAGTCCAAAAATTATACCCAAGGATTTTATTTTATGTTTGTGACTCATAAAACATTGTAACAAATGTATTATGGTAATTTTATATTATTATAATATTATTTTTACCTTAAATTGCCTTATTTACCTTTACCTGCTATAAAAAATAAAACGTTACTATTCATCAAAAATTATTTTTCTTCTATTAAATCATATTTTACGTACTGATAACAGCCGTGTATGTTATACTTTTGAAATCAAGTCATAGAAGTGGAAAATTTTAATTTAAATGAAAAAGACTATTTTTAACTACTATGTGGTGTTTTTCACTATTCATCAAAAATTGAATGTTTCCGAAAAACACCCAAAATTCACCCTAATATAATTTTTATATTCTGAATTCAAAAGCGATTCCAATTTTAACAAATTCAAAACATATTAATTTCATTTTTTTAATTTGAAATTGATTTTGCGTGTCAAAACTAGAAAGCATGTTTTTAAGAAGTAAAATCAACAAATGATTTACATGTGTTTATGTCAAATTTCAAACTGAAATTACATCTAATGACCAACATTGGATTAAATGTTAAAAATATAATCCGTTTAAAAATTATAACAATTTAAAAATATAATATAGTTGTATAAATAAATTAGATGAAAAGGCAGTTTTGACTTATAATTCAGTATTTTTCACTATTCCTTAAAAATTGGACATAATTAGAAAAATACCATAATTTTACCCAATGTCAATTTTGATGTCAATATTATAATGATTAATTTTATTTTGTCAAATTTAATATATAAAAGTGAAAAAAACTAAATTTTAAAGGGTTTCTCCCTCAAAAGGCGGTAAAAAACCTTTTAATGAATATTATAGTATATCATGCTCAAAATTGGATTACTTCTCATTTTAAGCCTTTATATTTTATTGGATAAATATAAATAAATAAACAAACATGTTTAATAATTATATGGTCAGTTTCATTCATTCTCACCAATAAAACAACTAGGCGTTAATTAAAATTTTAAAAAATAATATTATATTATTATTGTTTTTCAGTATGACTCAACATTGTGTGAAACATAAGACTTCAGAGAAACCCATTGTTTCATTTTAGGTACTCAATAGAACATAGAATCCCATTTAAAGAAAAAATAATTTTTAATTCACAAATATTAATAAATATGAAAGTGTAATATTCAATATTTACTTGGAATGTTAAATCCTTCCACTATTTTGAAAATTGCGCCCTCACAACTTTATTCACCTATAAATTAAGTGGGGGTACTTATCACTACTTGTATTTTTATATTCCTATGTTAACACACATACCATAATGTTTTTCCAAAAAACCTTTACCTGATTAATTACATTATTTTGCAACACATTATCTCTTCAGTCAAGAATCTGGATTCGTTATTCCTCATAAGAAATATTATCTTCCAACAGAACTACCCATGGACTCAAACCATGAGATGGATCCAGAATATACATTATCAGTATTGAAACATGAAAGTCATTGTGTACCTTGGATAAACATGGAGGTAAAGCCACTCAATAGAAAACTAATCAAATTTATTTTAGGATTTCATAGGGTCCACTAAACCTTGGACTCAGCTTTCCCTTTTTACCAAAATTCATCACACTTTTCTGTGGAAAATATTTGAGAATGTTATGATCATCTACCTCAAAAATAAAATCCTTCATTCGATTCCCTGCATAACACTTCTACTAGCACTAAGTTGTCCTCATCAGATTCTATATCAACAGATCTTTCTTTTTCATCTCTGCTACCAATTCTGTTCCCATCAGATTCTTATCACATACATCAACCCAAAATCTAGAGTTCAACACCACTTCCCATATAATGCCTTAAATGGATCCATCTATATGTTGGAATAAAAACTATTGTTATAAGAAAACTCAACCAATGAAAGTTGTTGGCCCCGACTTCCGTCATAATCCATTGAAAAAGCATGTATCATTTCCTCTAAAGCCTGAATTTTTCATTCTAATTGACCATCATATGGCCGATAAAATGATGTACTAAAATTTGTTTCAGTACCCAATGACTACGGAACGACATTCAAAAAGTTTGAAGTTATTCTCAGATCATTATTAGAATCAATGTACTAGAGAACTACATGTAACCAGACTATATCATTAATATATAGTTAAAAAAGTTGATCTAGAGAGAGAGTATCTCGAATAGGAATTAAATGAGCTTATTTTGTCAATCGATCAACAATAAACTAGATTACTTTGTTATATCTAGAAGTCTTTTTTAATCTGATAAAGAATTTCATGGACACATTTTCCATTTCCTCTCAGGCACTGGTAAACGCAGAAGAATCCCTTTAAATTACGTTTGTTATGCATTATCCTATTGAAAATTCAAACACATCAACATAAAGTCAGAAATATATCTGTTCATTCCATCCCACCAGTAATACTGTAACAACCCAAACATTCATTAATGGAAATTCCTCTAGATATAATTATATGATTATTATGGTTATATAAAATGTGAACTTCATTGGTTTTATGATTCTGGATTTTAAAATACAGTAATGAATGGTGACCATTTCTAATATAGTTGTTGAACTATGATCACATGATTTGTATAAATACAGGGCTTTATCAAATCCAATTTACTCAAACAAATGAATCAGTGGCCACATCTAGTAGAAATTCCATGTATGAAGCACATTTTTCAATTCTTGGATAAAAGGTGGCATCATTGGGCTTCGCTCTTGACCAGGCCTTAGCCGATCCTGAACAAATTAAGCTTGAGTGGAACCGACTACGAGGGAAGTTGAAGTTAATATAGATTTCCACTCGAGTGTTGTTATCTGAGCCACAATAAGAGTCTATCACCATCACACTTTACCATTCGGTCCTATGCAGTTATTATAAGGGGTTATGTAATAATACCCTAGCTCAATGGCTATGTACATTATTATTTTTATAAAGAATGTGTTTTCATTTTATTATTGTTAATTTGTAAAAATTTTAAATCACAAATAGTATTTTTAGTTATTATTCAACTAAGAAATCTATTTTGATGATTTAATGGATCATTAAATTAAATAATATTTTAATAAAATATTATTATAATTAATTTTCTATTATTAAATATAAATGATTATATAATTTTATTAATGTAGTTGTAATTTTTATTAATATTTGAAAGCAGTTTTAGTCAAAACCAATGAATTTTCAGTAAATGTTGGTTTTTATTTTAAAAGTAAAAATTAACATATTTATTAAATTATTTAGATAAAATGAATATTATATTTGGAATCAGGTTTTCGAAATTATACAATGGTGAGGATTTCATAATTTTTTCACACAGTCGAATTTTTGGCTAAAAATTAAATACCATTTAAATATATATTGTGTTTTATGACATCATAATGTACCAATAGCAATGTAATATAATAATAAAAACTTTATGTATAGGAAATATATGATTTACTATTAAAATAATGTGATTTTGTGTTTGTTTTTATATTTTACAAGGCTTTAGTGGACCCTTCAATGCTTATAAAACATTGTGTGTTTATAAATTTTTTTCTTGAGAGTATGACTCACCTCCACATATGCAACCCTAGTATTTAAAGAATTTAGAAAATTGGAATTATAAAATATTTTTTTCCACTCACCATTGGGTAAAAGCATAGACAAAAACCCTGGTCTGGTTTTTGGTCTTGATTATAATAATGTGAGGTGTCCCAAAAAAAATTCCCTCTCATTTATTATATAGACCCACCCAAGCTCCCACTTCCTCTTCACTCAATTCCTTTTTATTTCGACCAACACCCAACCTAATCTATCTAGGATCCTCCCAAGGTTCCCCATTATCCCAATAATCTTTTCCAAGCCTCCCCCAAACCTTTGGGATCACACTTCCAAGAAAGAGATTTCATTATTTCCCATTTTTGTCCAAACAATGGATCAACTCCATTGAAAAAGATCTTCCCCATCCAAAAATTTTATGAACAAGATAATGTTCTCTTGGATGTTTATAATATAGAGGGTGGAGCAGATAAATGGTGGAAATTTATTAAAAATTCAAATCCCTAGGAGAGATCGAGCCATTGGAATTGAAGTATTTATGGAAGATATTTTTTGATAAATATTTTCCTCACACCCTGCAATATAAGATTCAAAGGTAAATACTTGCCCCCAAGAAAAATGATGATGAATCTTTCAGTGGTTATAAGTAAAAAATCCAAAGGGTTTCATGATATGCCTCTGTCTTTGACGTTTCCACCGAATGCATGGTTGACCACATATTTGGTGGGCAGAAACCTAGCCTACGGAAAGCGCTGGTGATCTGTGACTTTGACAGCTATGATAAAATTTCCTGATGTGCCCTCAAGGTTGAAATAGAGATATGATAATATCAGGGGTATCATGGGGATAAAAATAATAAGATAGAATTCAATAATGGTTGTCTGATGGATAAATCCATCTGTTCTAGGAAGTTCTAGAAAACCACATATAGCGACCCGGACTTTTCTTACATTACTATTACATAATTTCAACGATAAACAGCATAATAGTATTACACATGGAGGATCCATATGTTTAGAGTCTTGGGAAAACTAGGACCACACATAAAAAATACAACATCAACCATAAACATTTATTTAATTTCATCTTCTCTAGCTTCTTATTGGCACTTGTCCTCTCCATAGTACATGTAGCCACCTGAGGATATAAATCAAAAGGGGTGAGCTATAAGCCCATTAAGAGGATAGATAATAACAATATATCATGGGGTGAGCCTAATAATGACATAGGCAAAAGATCATGAACATGAGAGGAGCATAAATAATAGACATCAAATGTGGCAATGCATGAAAATGAAACATCATGTCTTAATGGTTAACTACCACACATACTTGGGAACAAATCTAGAATCTTGTTCACACATCATTTCACATTTACTCCTGAGATTCATCACTATACCCAATGCATTGTAGCTCTATATAATTCCGAGTTCACCCGTCACATTTAAACATTCATATTGTGCTATATAATTCCGGGCGCACACGTCCCATCATAACATTATCATTATCATGTTTGACACATAGAACACATATCAAACAAGTACATAAATAAGCCATGTAAATTAATGGGTTTCATCTCATAATAACACATTCATATTCTTTGGGTTCCCAAAATAAATAGGGAACAACATACTTGATACAAGAACCATCAACCTTGAATGAGAGGTAAAAGGTGAGATCTTGAAAGAAGAGTTATTTTGGAAAACATTTTGATGGACATAATAACCAGGGAAAAACATGTATATCCCAGAAAAGTAAAGGGAATGATGAAAAATGATCTTTGAGGAGAAACCATATCAAAAATGGAGTGAAAGTGGGAGAACCCGAAGGAAGAAAATTGGGTTCGAGATTTCCCCATACCTTGTACCTGATTGCATCCTTCTCTTTAATGTCCTGTATAATGACATTATATTCATTAATTATAAATTAAAGAACCTTTTTTACATTAATAGTGTTCATTATGGTTTCATTATGTCATATTATGTACCTTTGGATGACTTATAGAGTTTAAAAAACGTTGTTCGGGGATGTTCGTTTTCATGGTTTTCTTGAGCGGTCCACTTGTATTCTTAAATTGATATTTCGGTAGATCATGGGTAAACATCCAGAACTGATATTACATTTTATTAATGATATTACAGAAGCTTTAATTATTTTATAATGATTTATATTAGATCCATGTGGACGAATCATTAGATAAGTATTAAATGATGATTATTTGGGTTAATTTGAGCGGTTTTTGGATCACAACGAACTCATTTTAACTTTTCACTTAGTAATATGGCCATAGGTTTTTTTCAGAACTTATAATAGAACATAATACATATAAAATATTATGTTTCATCAAAAAATTGGTTTCATGACCATATCTGAAGGTAGAAATGGAAGAAGAGAGCATGTTGTTTTTTAAGGTGATAAATTATTACCACATGAACAACTTTCTCTTTAATAAAATAAAAGGAAGATGGAAAGAGTGTAGGGTGATATAATATACCATTAGAATCATAAGAATAAATTATATGTATAA
This sequence comes from Viscum album, assembly GCA_963277665.1. Lineage (NCBI taxonomy): Eukaryota > Viridiplantae > Streptophyta > Magnoliopsida > Santalales > Viscaceae > Viscum > Viscum album. Next base: position 410,489,470 of record OY728136.1, read on the forward strand.
TTATGGAGTTAAAAAACAATTGGATGAAGATAGGTGTGGAGATATCAAGAATGGAACTTGAACTTGAAAGGAAATTAAAGGAGAAGAGGGAGGGAAATTACCTTTAGAATCCTCCTCATTAGAACCTCCTTAAGAGCCTAATAATGGCCGTTTCATGAGACAAGGAGCACTTGGAAGTGGGGGAGAGGCTAGAGAAGGTTTTTGGGTAGAGTTTAGATAAGTCATGGAGCTTGAGAGGTGTGAGGAAAATAGGGAGTGAAGGGTGGGTTTTATAGTGGAGGGGAGAGGGGTTTCCTTAATATAAAATTGATTAGTTTATTAATTTCACCTAAGACAAGGAATAATGAGTCATGGATGACCACTAATAGTAAATAAGGCATGTGAGTTCTGGATTTTGGTGCTTACATCACTTGTGATGTCAGGAATAGTGGGCTTTAATTAAAATGTATTTATATGGAAAATTAATGTATTCTACTATTCACCAAAAATTCAAGTATCTCAGAAAAATCCCAAAACATTACCCCAACCATTTTTCGACGTTTAGAATCTAAAAATGAATTCCATTTTTCAAAACTAATTTTCTAAATATTATTAATTTAATATTTAATTAAAATCATAATTTATTTAAAAAAATAGTTTTTAAAATTAAAACTGATTTTGAAGTTCTTTCAAAAATTACATAGGGTCATATAAAATTATCTAAAAACTATTAGGCATTGATTCTATAATTTATGAATACATTTCCGAGAAGTAAATATTCTTTTAATTTAATTATTTAATTATAATTAATTATTTTGACTTATGAAATACCAAAAATGTTTACTAAGGTCAAATTATCACTTTCTATGATGTCTAAATTTTATTTTATTATTCATAGGTAATGTTACTCTTACTTACTCTTCATAAGGGTATGTTACTATTCATAAGGGTAGGTTACTATTCACCAAAAATTATTTTTGTTTCATTAGACTCCAAAAACTATCTTGAACACAACCATGTATGTCGGATTTCTAAAATTCCAAACATAGGGGTGACAAAATTATGTTTAATGGTCACTTATCACTTAGTAGTACATTATTTTGTGTTTTTATGACATTAATATTAGAAGGAAATTTTCCATTAAAATACTTTGGGTCGTTACATTCTTCCCCCCTTAAGAAATTTCGCCCCTGAAATTTCACTTTACACAAACAGGTGAGGGTACGTCTCCTTAATTGCCTCTTTTGGTCACCAAGTTGCTTCATCAAACTTATGGTTCCTCCACAACACTTTGACAAGGCGGGTTGTCGTGTTGCATAGAACCTTATCACTTCAGTCCAAAATTTTTACCGGCTGCTCCTCATAGGAGAGAGCATCTTTCAGCTGTACCAAATCTGAGTTTACTACATGTGAGGGGTATGGTATGTACTTCCTCAGTAGTGATACATTAAACACATCATGAACTTGAGACATATTCGGTGCAAGTACTAGATGATAGGCCATGGATCCTATACGGTCAAGGATCTCAAAGGGGCCATTGTACCTTGGGCTTAGCTTCCCTTTCTTCCCGAATCTCATGACTCTCTTCCATGGAGATATTCGAAGGAAGACTTTATCTCCAATATCGAACTCCAAGTCCCTTCGATGGTTGTCAGCATATCTCTTTTGCTGACTTTGAGCAGCTTTAATGTGTTTCTGGATGACTTGAACCTTCTCTGTAATCTCTTGAACAAGATCGGGACCAAGTAGATTTTGTTCTCCAACTTCATCCCAACAGGTTGGAGTTCTACATTGATTCCCATAAAGAGCTTCATACGGAGCCATCTGAATACTCGAGTAGAAGATATTGTTGTATGATAACTCAACCAATAGGAGATGATGATCCTAACAACCTTTGAATTCAAGAGAGCAGGCTCTCAGCATATCTTCAAGCATATGAATAGTCCTTTCAGACTGGACATCAGTTTGGGGGTGATAGGTCGTGCTGAAATTTAGTTCAGTACTCAAAACATGTTGAAGGCTCCTCCAGAATTTAGATGTGAACCTTGGATCACGGTCAGAGACAATCGAGAGTGGAACATCGTGAAATCTCACTACTTCCTTCACATATATCATTTCAAGTTGTTCAAGTGAGAGGCCTCCCCGAATAGCCATAAAATGGGCAGTCTTGGTGAGTCGATCAACCACAACCCATATCGCATTATTTCCCTTTGACGTCTTCGGGAGTCCCGTGACAAAGTCCATAGTAACATTTTCCCATTTACACAGGGTTATAGGCAATGGCTGCATCATACCTTTGGACTTTTTCCACTTAGCATTAACTTGCTGACATAACATGCCCCTTGATATATATTCCGCAATCTCTTTCTTCATGTTATCCCACCAGAAGTGTTCTCGGAGTTCACGATACATCTTGGTACTTCTAGGATGGATATAGAATGTTGAGCTATGTGCATTATCCAATAGCTCCTTCTTTATCCAGGGTGATGAAGGAACACAAAGCCGCATTCCAAACAGAATGACGCCATCATCATTGATATGGAACTCTTGTATCTTCCCTTCCTTTACTACATTCACCCTCTTTTGTATCTCCACATCATCCCTTTGTGCTTCATTAATCTTCTCTCGGATGGATGGTCGTGCAATCATTTGGGAAAGGTAGGATGTATCCCCTGCCCTTATGATTTCCAAATACATTCATTGCATATCCAAGAAGATATGGTCTTTCTCAATCCTCAACATTGATAGAGTAGCAAGTTCCTTTCTACTTAGAGCATCAGCTACCTTGTTTGCCTTACCCAGATGATAGTGAATAGAGAAATCGTAATCCTTGATTAGCTCTAACCATCTCCTTTGACGCATGTTGAGATCCTTTTGTGTGAATATATACTTTAGGCTCTTGTGGTCGGGGTATATGTCACACTTCTCACCATAAAGGTAGTGCCGCCAGATTTTCAAGGAAAAAATCATGGCTGCCAGCTCTAGATCATGCGTCGGGTAGTTCTACTCATGGATCTTAAACTGTCATGAGGTTTAGGCTATCACATATCATTTTGCATGAGTACACAACCCAAGCCTTTCTTTGATGCATCACTGTATATCACAAAAATTTCTCCACTTTTCAGTAGTGTGAGTACAGGTGCAGTGATCAGCCTTCTCTTTAGCTCCATGAAGCTTCCCTCACATTCTTTCGTCCATACATACTTCACCAGTTTTCTTGTTATCTTAGATAGCGGGCTTGTCAATCGTGAGAAGTTTCTCACAAAATGTCGATTGTACCCAGCTTATCCAAAAAAACTACATATTTCTGTGACACTAGAGGGCTTGGGCCATTCGTCAATCGCCTTTGTCTTTGAAGGGTCCACAGAATTTCCCTTGCTTGTGATCACATGTCCCAAGAACGTGACTTGATTCATCCAAAATTCACACTTTCTGAACTTGGCGTACAACTTATCCTTTATCATTGTCGCCAACACAAGTCTTAGATGTTCTTCATGTTCCTCCTTTCTCTTGGAGTAGATGAGAATATCATCGATAAAAACTACCAAAAATTTGTCGAGTTAATGTATAAAGACTCTATTCATCAAATCCATGAAGATTGCAGTGGAATTAGTAAGTCTGAAGGGCATCACCAAAAACTCATAGTGCCTATACCATGTACAGAAGCAAGTATTCTGAATATCTTCCTTCTTCACCTTTACCTGATGATATCCAGAACGAAGATCCACCTTTGAGAAGTATTGATCTCCTCTTAATTGGTCGAACAAGTCATCAATCCTTGAGAGAGGATACCTTTTCTTTATAGTGATCTTGTTGAGTTCCCGATAATCGATACACAGTCGCATGGTTCCATCCTTCTTCTTTACAAAGAGCACTGGTGCACCCAAAGGTGATGCACTAGGGCATATGAACCCTTTGTCCAGATGTTGTTGCAGCTACTTCTTTAACACCTCCAGTTCAATAGGAGCCATCCTATAGGGGAACATTGAGATAGGAGTAGCTCTGGGTATGAGTTCAATTGAGAAATCTACCTCACGATCTGGGGGAATTCCGGGTAACCCTTCGGAAAATACATCACTGTACTCCGTCACGATGGACATTTCCTCATGGTTGGCACTTTCCTTCGACTCAACCTTTTGGGAGAGGTATGCTTCTTCATATGGAATCAATACCCACAACATTGAAGTATTTTTCAAAGGATATTCATGATCTTCCTTTCATTTTTAGAGGATCATGGGATGGTTCAGAATATGAAAATATATTTCATTTTCTCGAAAGTTGATATGTGCTCTATATAATGAGATCCAATCCATTCCCATTATTGCGTCGAATTCCACCAAGGGACATATTATGAGAATTGCTGGAAGAATATTCCCACATACGTCAACATGAGAAGAATCAAACACATGGGATGCAATGATTGCACAACTTGGTGTTTTTATAGATATCTCTACATCAAGGTTTCAGGGCTTCGATTCTATAGTTCTAGCAATCTTTTAAGATATAAAGGAATGCGTAGAACCAGAATCAAATAATACTTTTTCCATTCTTGAGTTATCAGGAAGTTTACCTTGTACGACTTCATTATCATGTTCCAACTCCGCAGTAGTGATGGAATAATCATTTCCTTGTTCCTTTGGCTTTGGTGGTTGTTGGCTCTGATTACCCTCGAGAGCTCGAGGTTTAGTGCAGTGGTTTAAATAGTACCCTAACTCCCTATAGTTGTAGCATGGAACCACGAGTGGTTCTCTCCTTTCATCAGATACATTATCCTTCCTTTTCATGTATTTTAGACACTCTTGATCTTGGCGTCCTTATTTCCCACACATAATGAATTTCCCCGTACCTTTGAGGCAGTTCCCATGGTGTAACATCTCACATTTTTGGCATGTCGGTCGTTGATTTTTCTTCCCACCATTGTCACTAGATCCACCAGCATGAAACTCCTTATTTCTTTTCTTATCACCAAATCCATGGGACCATTCTCCAAACTCCATCTCCACTTTGAGAGCACACCAAACAACTTCTTCATAACTCCCAAAGTCTCGAATTTCAAGAGCCTTTCGAAGATGTGGTTTTAATCCACTAAAGAATCTATCAATTTTGCTATCAATGTTGATAACAAAACCCGAAGCATACCTTGCAAGCCTTGTGAAATTTGCTTCATAGGTTGTGACAGATTCTCCTTCTTTTTTCTTGATCTCTATGAATTCTCTCTCCATCTTTGAGCGATGAGTTCTTGAGAAGTACTTATTAAGAAACATTATCCTAATGTCTTCCCATTCCATCTCTTCAATTTCTCCCTTGGCTTATTGTTCTTAATCAAATCCCACCATTGATCAGCTTCTCCATCTAGAAGATAAATGGCTAGAGTCACCTTCTCCATCTTGGAGCAGTGAAGAATAGAAAATATCTTCTCCATGGAGTTGACCCACTTTTCCGCAACTAGTGGATCAGAAGATCCACAAAACGTCGGTGGTCATTGCCACAAAAAATATTCGATAGCTAGTTGCTCCCTCTTTGGTGAAGGAGGATGTTCCCCATTATTATGGTTATTATTCATAAACCGAGATAATTGGGTAAGCATCTCCATGAAGTTTTGAACTCCACCTCCAAAATCATTGGGGATGTCATTCGGGCAATTGTTGCATTGGCCCTCGCAAGAGTTGTTGGCCTGATTTCTCCTGGTTCCCACCATTTTCTAAAATAGAAAAGGTTAGAACAAAACATAAGTAAACAAGTTATGAATAACGTATTCATTTAAACAATTATACCAAAAACATACCATATGGGATCCCTAGGTAAATAATGTTGTGTATATATTTGTACTTATTCTCATGCTAGAGGTTTTCTCTAGGGTTTACTAATCCTAATTCCCAAATTAACTAAACCATTCCTCTGATACCAACTATAGCGACCCGACCAATTCTTACATTAATATTACATCATTTCAATGATAAAAAATAGAATAGTATTACACATGGAGGATCCAGAGGGTTAGTGTATTGGCCAAACTAGGACCACACATAACAAATACAACATCAACCATAAACATTTATTTAATTTCATCTTCTATAGATTCTTATTGGCACTTGTCCTCTCCTTAGTACATGTAGCCACCTGAGGATATACATAAAAATGGGTGAGATAGAATCCCAGTAAGAGGATAGATAAGAACAATATATCATGGGGTGAGCATAATCATGACATAGGCAACAGATCATGATCATGAGAGGAGCATAAATAAAAGACTTGAAATGTGGAAATGCATAAAAATGACACATCATGTCTTACTGGTTAACTACAACACATACTTGTGAACAAATCTAGCATCTTGTTCACACATCATTTCACATTTACTCATGAGATTCATCACTTTACCCAATGCATTGGAGTGCTATATAATTCCGGGCGCACCCATCACATTTAAACATTCATATTGCGCTATATAATTCCGAGCGCACTCGTCACATCATAACATTATCATTACCATGCATGACACATAGAAAACATATCAAACATGTACATAAATAACCCATGTAAAGGAATGGGTTTCATCTCATAATAACACATTCAAAAGCTTTGGGTTCCCAAAAGAAAGAGGGAACAACATAATTGATACAAGAACCATCAACCTTGAATGAGAGGTAAAAGGTGAGATCTTGAAAGAAGAGTTCTTTTGGAAAACATTTTGATGGACATAAAAACTTGTGAAAAACATATATATCCTATAAAAGTTAAGGAAATTATGAACTAATGATCTTAGAGGAGTAACCATATAATAAATGGAATGAAAGAGGTAGAACCCGAAGGAAGAAAATTGGGTTCAAGATTTCCCCTTACCTTAAACCCGAATGCCTCCTTCACTTTAATGTCCTGTATAATGACATTATATTCATTATTTAGAAATTACATAAATTTTTATAAATTAATAGTGTTCATTATGGTTTCATTATGTAATATTATGTACCTTTGGATGACTTATAGAGTTTAAAAAACATTGTTCAGGGATGTTCGTTTTCATGGTTTTCTTGAGCGGCCCACTTGTATTCTTAAATTGATGTTTGGGTAGATCATGGGTAAACATCCCGAACTGATATTACATGTTATTAATGATATTATAGAATCTTGAATGATTTTATAATGAGTTATATTATATCCATGTGGACGAATCCTTAGATAATAATTAAATGAAGATTCTTTGGGTTAATTTGAGCGGTTTTTGGATCACAACGAACTTGTTTTAACTTTTCGCATTATAATATGGACATAGGTTATTTTCAGAACATAAAATAGAACATAATACATATAAGCTATTATGGTTCAACCATAAAAATGGTTTCATGACGAGATCTGAAGTTAGAAATGGAAGTAGAGAGAATGTTGTTTTTGAAGGTGATACATTATTACCACATCAACAACGTTCACTTTAATAAAATAAAAGGAAGAGGGAAAAGGTGTGGGGTGATATAATATACCATTATAATCATAATATTATAGTATATGTATAATTATGCAGTTACAAAACCATTTGGATGAAGATAGGGGGGAGAGATCAAGAAAGGAACTTCAACTTGAAAGGAAATTAAAGGAGAAGAGGGAGGGGATTTACCTTTAGAATCCTCCTCTTGAGAACCTCCTTAAGGGCCTAAGAATGGTCTTTTGATGATACCAGGAGCTCTTGGACGTGGGGGAGAGGCTAGGGAAAGTTTCTGGATGGAGTTTAGTGAAGTCTTAAAGCTTGAGAGGTGTGAGGAAAAGAGGGAGTAAAGGGTGGCTTTTATAGTGGAGGGGAGAGGTGTTTCCTTAATATAAAATTGATTATATTATTAATTTCACCTATGAAAATAATGGTGAGTCTTGGATGAACAAGAATAGTAAATAAGGAATGTGAGTTCGGGAATTGGGTTCTTACATCACTTGTGATGTCATGAATAGGTGGTTTTAATTAAAATGTATTTATATGGTAAATTAATGTATTCTGCTATTCACCAAAAATTCAAGTATGTCAGAAAAATCCCAAAACCATACCCCAACCATTTTTCGACCTGTAGAATCCAAAAATGAAGTCTATTTTTCAAAAATAATTTTTAAAATATTATTATTTTGATATTTAATTAAAATCATAATTTACTTTAAAAAACAGTTTTAGAAATTCAAATTGATTTTGCAGTTCTTTCAACAATTACGTAGGGTCTTATAAAATTATCTAAAAACTATTAAGCATTGATTCAATAATTTATGAATAAATTTCAGGGAGATATATATTCTTTTAAATTAATTAATTAATTATTATTAATTATTTTGACTTATAAAATACCGAAAATTTTTTCTAAGGTCAAATTATCACATTCTATGATGTCTAAATTTTATTTTATTATTCATAGGTAATGTTACTCTTCTTTACTATTCATAAGGGTATGTTACTATTCATAAGGGTAGGTTACTATTCACTAAAAATTATTTTTGTTTAATTAGACTCCAAAAACTCTCTTGAACACAACCGTGTATGTCGAATTTTTAAAATTCCAAACATAGGGGAGACAAAATTATGTTTAAAGGTAACTTATCACATAGTAGTTCATTATTTTGTGTTTTTATGACATAAATATAAGAAGTGAATTTTCCATTAAAATACTTTGGTTCGTTACACCACATGCCAATGGTGTAGAAATATTCACACTAAAACTTTCTGTAAGGGGATGAGGAAATTCTTTAGGAGTGGAAGTGAAGAGCACCTAGATGTTGACTGCCAACAAGAAAAACATGTGGCTGAAATAGAGGAGAGGACTGCTCCATTCAAACCTCAACACATTTTTCATTGCATAGAACTATAATGAACTACATAATCTTGAAAATCAGTTCCATAAACCAAATATTTTTGGAGGCATCCAACAACCACCAAGGTAGTAAGGGATAGCTTTTTCCTTCAATAAAGCAAAAGTGGGCCCTGACAATGAAGTGGTGACATGTATGCTAGTTATTCATTCATGGTGGGGGAACATACTTTATGATTCAGGTTCTACACATTCTTTTATATCATATAAGATTAGTATAACAATCCCAACACCACCACACATCATGGAAGTAAAGGTGTTAGTGATTATGGAAAATGGGGATAATCATTACATCACATGAATATAACTCTTCCCTAATCATAATATTTGGATTGAATTTCAAAGATAAATTCATAATACTTCCTCCAGTTGAATTTGGTGCAATTCTTGGCATGAATTGGCTTTCCATATATAGAAACAACATTAATTACTGTGAGAGGGAAATCACTCTCCATGTGGAGAATCGACCCCTGATTCAATAAAAAGGAAATGAAGAAGATGAATCTTCATTTGCTCCATCATTTCAAACATGGATATTATTGTCCTATGAGCATTATTATCTTGATCAGATGGTTGATTCTATGGAGAAAACCATCCATGATGATATGCCTATTGTGAGGGAATTTATTGAATTGTTTCCTAAGAAATTACCTGGTCTTCCTCCTAGAAGAGATGTTGAATTCTCCAATTCTCTTATAACTAGGGAATTTCCATTATCCAAAACACTGTATAGAATGGATGTTTTGGAGAATTAGGAGATAATGAAAAAACTACCGGAGAATCTGGATAATGGGTTTATACAACCATGTGCTTCACCATGGAATGCACCAGTCCTCTTCGTGAAGAAGAAAGAAGGGTATATGCACCTTTTCATCGATTATCATGAGCATAAAAAAATAACGATAACGAACATGTATCCTCTCCCACGAATCAATGACTTGTTTGATCAACTATGTGGAGCACAATACTTCTCTAAGGTGGATTTTCAGTCGCGATATTATCAGGTAAGGGTGAATAAAGAAGATATCTCCAATAATGCTTTTCATTCAAGATACGAGCTCTGTGAAATCATATTAATTCCTTTCAAACTCACAAATTCTCCATAAATTGTTATGGATTTGATGAATAGAGAATTTTGGGTTTACTTGAACAAATTTTTTGTAGTCTTTATAGATGATATTCTGATATATTCCAAAACCAAGGGGGTTGATGAAGAGCATCTATGAACTATACTAGAGACCTTACATAATGAGAAAATATATGCCAAGTATAGAAAGTGTGTGTTTTTGTTAAGGAGGTCCCATTCATGGGATATAAAAACATAAAGAATAGGATATATGTGGATCCCTCTAAAACAGATGCAATTTAGGGATGGTCGAGGGCAACATTAGTAATAGATATCTGTAACTTATTTGGGTTAGTATGATATTATCGACGATTTGTGAGAAATGTTTCATGATTTTCTAACCCTCATACCAAGATAACATGGAATGGAGTACTGTTTTCATAGAGTGATGAGAGCAAAGAAAGCATCAAAAATAGTTAAAAAGTTGTCTTATCACTATGCCCGTGCTCACATAACCCACAAGTGGAGTACATTTTGTGGTATTTTGTGATTCTTTTTAGAAGGTCACGAGCTGTGTTTTGATGCAGAATGACAGTCATTTCCTATGCTTCAAGGCAATTGAATGTTCATGAGAAGAATTATAAAACACAAGATTTGGAGTTATCCATAGTGTTATTCACTTTAAATATTTGGTATCATTATCTCTTTAGGGATAAATGTGAAATATATACGGACCAAAAAATCGTCAATTATATATTCACAAAGAAAGAGGTGAACATATTCTAATGAAGATGGTTAGATCTGATCAAAGATTATGACTAATCAATCCATTACCACATGGAGAATAAAAACATGGTGGGAAATTCTATATGTACAGAGGACCTGGTGATTCTATCACTATTGAGAATTGAGAAGGATCCAATCTTCTTAGATTTGATGAAGATGGTCATGGGAATCATAAAAAAAGGAACATCATCAATCCTTTTTCAATTGATTTCTGAACCATCTATTTTGGAAAGGTAAAAGCATGTTCCAAAGGATGATGTGGGAATTTATAAGTAATTGGAATCAATCAGAAGTGTAAATCCTTGGAGAAATTTTTTAATGAAGATGGAATTGTGAGATTTTGGAAAAGAATATGTGTTCCATCAAGTTTAGAGCAGAAGAAAAAAAATTTAGAAGAGGCACATAGTTTATATTTCTCTATTCACCCAGGAAACACAATGATATATCGACATCTCTGAGATCATTATTGGATGGATAATATGATGAAAGAGATCACTGAGTATACATCAATGTTCCTAGTGTGTCAGAATGTGATAGAAAAGTGGCAGATGTTTAAGGGGATGATGCAACCATTGCCCATAACAGAATGAAAATTGGAGAACCTCACCATGGAATTTGACATCATCAATCCAAAGACATCCAAAGGAAACAATTCAATTTGGGTTGTTTTGAATCATCTTACAATGGTTGGACACTTTATTGCACTTCTGTTGGATTTATCATTGGATCAACTTGCACATATATATATATATCAGGGAAGTGGGTTGGCTGCATGGTGTACCACTATCTATTGTATCTGATCGAGATCCAAGATTCACCTCTATGTTTTAGAATAGTCTTCAACATGATCTGAATACTGAACAGAACATCAGTATGACCTATCTTCCTCAAACTGATGGACAATCCAAGAGAACTATTCAGACACTATAGGATATGTTAAGATCATATCCTATGAATTTAAAGGAGGGTGGGACCAATATCATCCATTAGTTGAATTCTCCTTCAAAAATAGTTTCCACCCATGAATCCGAATGGAAAATTTTGAAGCCCTGTATGGGAAGAGGTGTTGAAAACCGGAATGTTGGGACGAAGATAGTGAACGTAAAAGGATAAGACTAGAAATGGTCGAAGAAATGGTGGTGAATGTGAAGATCATTCAACATCATATCAAGGCAGTCTAGAGTCGACAAAAGAGATATGCAGATTAACATCAATGAGACCGTGAGTTTAAAGTTGTAGAAATGGTATTTCGATGCATATCTCCATGGAATAAGGTCAGGAGGTTTGGAAATAAATGGATGTTAAGTCCTGGGTACATCGGCCCCTTCGAGATTCTTGATTGTGTTGAGGTTATGGCCTATCGACTAGCACTTCCTGCTACCATGGACTAAGTACATGATGTCTTTCATGTATCCCTGTTATGGATGTAAATACGAATCCCTTTACATGTTCGCACTTAATAGTTATTACAACTAGAGGATGATCTTTTTTATGAGTAGAAATGAGTGGAGATCACAGATCGTAGAGAAATAGTTCTACGAAATAAGAAAATGCCCTCGTCAAGGTGTTGTGGAGAAACCAAATGCATGAAGAAGAAACGATTGAATCATAGGATGTGATGATGTAGAGTTACCGACATTTGTTTTATAGTGGTAAATAGAAATTTCGAGGGTGATATTTCTTAAGGGTGAAGACTGTAATGACCCAAACATTCATTAATGGAAACTCTTATTGATCTAATTAAATGTTTATTATGGTTATATAAAATGTGATCATCAATGGTTATATTTTTATATATATTAAAATATATTTATGAGTTTTGACGATTGCTAATATAGTACTTGAAGAGTAATAACATGATTACTTTAAATATAGGGCTTTGAAAAATCCAATTTACTCAGACAAAAGAAGCGATGACATCATCAAAAAGAATTTCCCCATACAAAACCCATTTTTTGGAGCTCAGAAGGGATGTGGCATCATTGGGCATTGATCATGACCAAGCCCAAATAGAGCTTGAACACGTTAATCTTGAGCAGAATAGACTACGGGAGAATTGGATGTCAATAGACATTACCACCCGAGCGATGAAATCCGAGCCACCCCAACAGTCTGTCACCATCGCACACCTCATCCTTCAGTATTATGTGGGTGTTATAATGGTTTATGTAATAATATCCTATAACTATGAATATGTACTTTATTTATTGTATAATCAATTTTCATTAATTTTATTATTGTTACATTGTAAATAGTTGTTAAATCCCAAATAGTATTTCTAGTTAATATTAAACTAAGAAATCTATTTTTATGAATTAATGGATTTTTTAATAAAATAATTTTTTAATAAAATATTATTATAATTATATTTCATTGTATTAAAAATAAATGATCATTTGATTTTATTAATGCAATTGTAATTTTTATTAATGTTTGAATGCAATTTTTTTCAAAACCCATGAATTTTGTGTAAATTTTGGGTTTTATATTAAAAGTAAAAATTTAAATATTTATAATTTTTTTAGATAAAATGAAAATAATTTTTCTAATCTGAATGTCGAAAATATCAAACAATGAATTTTTCTTAATTTTCAGAGATGTTCAAATTTTTTGGTAAAAATTAAATAGAGTTTAAATATAAAATGAGTTTATTGGCATTATATTGACCCAATAGTGATGTAATAAAATAATGTAAACATTATTTTCTGAAATTATATGTTTCACCATTTAAATAATGTAATTTTTTGTTTTTTTTTATTTTACAAATCATTAGTGGACCACTCAATGCTTATAAAACATTTTGACTTTTTAAATTGTTTTCCTTGAGAGTGTGACTCAAATCCACATATGAAACCCTATAATTTTAAGAAGTTCGGACACAAGAAATATAAAATATTTTTTTCCACTCCCATTTTAAAAAAACCATGTGTGAAATCCATGGGCTTTTTTGTGGTATTGATTAGTTTAATTTGAGGTCACCCAAAACTAAGTAATAATGAATTCCATCTCTTTTCTAATATAAATCCACCCATGCTCCCACTTCCTCTACACTCAAAGAATTTGAAGATCGACCAACCCCGGACTACCTCTCTCTAAAATCCTCCCAAGGTGCCCCAAGCTCCCAAGAAGCCTCTTTCAACCCTCTCCCATGCCTTTGGGATCACACTTCCAATTAAGGGATTTCGTCCTTTCTCATTTTATTCCAATTTTAATTAAGATGTTATGCCCTTTTTTTCAATTAAAAATGTTGGGGATTGTTTTCACACCTACCCCATAATTACCTCCTTATGTTTGGATGAGGGGAGACCCCTTTATCTCTCATTAATTACTCCAATATAAATCTGATACCATGCAGAAATTCCATGAGTGGTTTTTCTCTCCTTTTTTACATCCAAGTAATTCTTTTGTATTGTGGATCTAAATTCCAATACATTTTCTAGGACATGTATCTATATGAAATCCATACTATCCATTTCATATACATATTATGAGACAAGATTTTCTCTCTCATCAACATCTTTCTTGATTCCTTATGTTACGTCGTTGTGCTACCGAAATTGCACCGCATTTTCCTTGCCAATGTCATTGTGTAGTGAATACCATTCCCAATTGTCTATCAAGGGTATTCACCTATATGAACATTTAATTATTGACTATAAATATTCATGTATGTATTCCACATCCCTTTGTCATGGAACAAATAGTGTTTACTGATTCCATGTTATTTGATCTATGTGCACAATAATGCCTGAAATGAAATTTTTAAGAAAGGTGTGCCTTGATAGCGCTCTAACGCATTCAGTAAAGTATAGTGTCTTGATACGTCATGTGAAATGGGTGTTGACTCATGATAATTCAAGTAAAATGAGGTTTTAATTTTGATTTATGTTCAATGAGGTTTTACTCATGTCCATGTGCAATGAGTCTTGGATCATACTAATTCCATGTTATGTGTTGTTGCCACATTTCCATGTTATGATTATCAGGATTTATCATGCATTTTTGTTAATGTTTCTATTGTGATCGATATATATGACTATTGGCTAACATTTAATGTATTCCTAATGTTATTCCATGTATATTCACTTATTGGGATTTATATATCCCCCATTTCTTATGCATGTCCTCAGGTTATCCCTTGAAATGCTAAGTACAAGGAAATTTAGTTTTCGTGTAAAATAAGTTTTCAATAAATATATTTTTTGTTTTATGATCTAAGTTATTATGTAATGTTTCTAAGACCTATATACACTAGACCTCTCGATCTTCTATGTTGTAGCCCGTGACGTTTATGTAATAAATCAGGTTTAAATGTGTAATAAAGAGCCAAGTTGTTATAAATAATCACAATGATCTTTGAACATTTTAGTACTATTGGGGTGAACTAAAAAAATGAACTATGAGCTTTACAAAACAACTCTTTCCTCATCTATGAATCACAAGGAACACATAATCTCTTATAAAATCCCAAAAATAAATCATTACCAGTGTTAAGTTTAGGAAACATTCCCTTCTGAACCAACTATACCTTTTCCTAGAACTCATTATCTTCCTTCTATACTTGTCTTATTCTTTCTGAGAGAGATGATTTAAATGACACCTAAATCAAAAAATGGATTTTCCTCTACCAAAAATATTTATTCCAAAGTTCATAAATTCATTAATCAAAGGATATTGTTCCTAATTTAACATTATTAATGTAGCATTACATTTTTAACTCAAAGCATCATCCAATTTATTTGATTTCATGGATGGTAATTGATTATGCAATCATAATCCTCAATTAATTATAACCATCTATTCTGTCCCATTTTTAATTCCTTCCAAGTAATTATATACTTCAATATTTTTTGGTAATTATATATTTGAAATTTTACTCCATACAGATGATGCATCCAATATTTTAAATCAAAAAACAACAGTAGCTAATTCTAAGTCATGTGTAGGGTTATTTAACCAATGATATTTCAAATGACGTGAAACATAATAAATTACTTGATAATTCTATATTTGGACACAACCAATTTTGTTAAACGAATCATAATAGTAGATAACAAACTCACCATTTCTGGATGGTAATAGAAATACAGAAGCATTCATCAATCTTCTTTTCAATTCATGAAAACAATAATCACATTCTTTTTTACAGATAAACATAATACTGTTTCAAAATAACATAGTCAGACGGTAAGATAACCATGACACTTTTTCAACAATCCTTTGGTAAGATCCTGCCAAACCTAGAAAACTATGAATCTCGGTTATAGTTGTAGGTATTTTCCATTATTCATCCAATTTTGTTTTAGAAGGATCAATAATTATGTAATTTTTGGAACACATGTGACTAAAGAATGAATTTTTTTTAAACTAAACTCACACTTGTAGAATTTCTCCTAAAATATTTTTTCAGTAAAGGATTTCAAGAAAATCATTAAATTACTTTGATGTTACTATTTACTTTTGAAATATACAAAAATTTAATCAAT
The DNA here is from genome assembly GCA_963277665.1 of Viscum album. Classification (NCBI taxonomy): domain Eukaryota; kingdom Viridiplantae; phylum Streptophyta; class Magnoliopsida; order Santalales; family Viscaceae; genus Viscum; species Viscum album. The sequence continues at coordinate 410,505,624 of OY728136.1, forward strand.
AAACATAACCAAAAATTTATACATGTACTCATAGAATATTATATTCATATGATCCATGAACCCAGTAGGTGAATAGGTTAAACCAACAGGCCTCACTACATATTCATAATCGGTGTCTCTAGAATGAAATGTGGTCCTGGGAACATCTGATTCCTTTACTTTCAATTGATGGTACCCCAACCTCATGTCAATCATCGAAATACAATGAACTCCCTGAAGCTGAACAAACAAATCATCTAAAATGAGGAAAAGGATACTTGTTTTAAATATTGATAATATTCAAGGCTATATAATAAATTAAAAGTCTTATTGAACAATCATTATTTTCAAAAACAAGGCTGGAGCACCCCATAGTGATGTGCTAGGTTGAATGAAACTATCATATAACAACTCCTAAAACTATTTCTATAACTCTAAATTTTTAATTTGAGCTATTCGATAAGGGGGTTTTGAAATTGGATTAGCATCCGGAACAAATTCAATTGTAAATTCACCATTTAGATCTTGTAAAAATCATAGAAACTCATCAGGAAAAACATCATGATACTCATTTACTACTGGAATATCATTAATATGGAAAATTCCATTTTTTTTAGCAATATGTTCAAGTAACATTAATTTCCATATTTGACTAGTTTCTCAGCTTCCTAATGTGTTATCAGATATTAGGGATCATTCTTGTACACAAACTAAATGTTGTACTAAAAAGAAACCTATTTAGACCAACAATCAATCATAGCAGGGTAAACATAAAGCATGTTCATTCCTAAAATAACATCAAACTCTACTAGAAGAAAAACAACATGGTTTGCTGGTAAATTCATTCCATAAAAAATTATAAGAAGATTCTTATAATTTAATTTGTCCTCAATATTTCCCCTACGTTTACCACAAGTTCAAGATAAATATATTGAGATGGAATTCCCAATTTAGTAGATAATTTCTTTGAAATTAAAAAATGTGTAGTCCCTGAATCAAACAATACATAGGAATAATGTGAAAAAAAAAACTAATAAAGTACCTCCTTCGAGTTCATTTGATGGTCCCACATCAACTGTAATAATATCATATGATTTTACCCCACCCTTAAAATTTTTAAATTTGTTGTTTCCACCCTGGTTAATCATATTTGGAGACACATTGGATTAATTCCCAAACTCATTGCAACTAAAATATCATACCTCTAGCTTTTCATTTATTTCTTGATCATATTCCCTGTATTTTAGCACAATATGACATGTGTTACCACACTAAATGCACATCTCAGACATTGATAAACACTCTCAATAATGCTTTTTACCACACTTCTCAAAAGATAGAAATTTAATTTTCATACCTCTAGGAATATTTGATGAATTATTTCATTTTTTTAATTGGACCTTTTATTTTTCATTATCTTTTAGATCACATGATCATCATAAAACTTTATTTATACTTTCTCAGCACATCATTTATGTTTCTCATTGATTTTGAATTCCCGAGAGGCTAGTGATCCTTGTTATCGAAGCTTGAATCCTGAGTAAAATTGATTTATCTTTCTATCAAGATCTCTTATAAAATTTATAGCATGCCTTTCTAGTCATGTGAAAATTTATTTGTATGTAGCCACTAAGTATTCATCCTGCATCAATTCCAAGAATTGTTTTTCATCATATGGTGATGTGACATAGGAAAATATATCCCATGAATCATACCTTTTAATTATTCTCATTAATGTAAATAAATCTCTCCATTGTTCTGGATATTTTTAACCATTGACAAGCACTGGTCGACCTCCCCTTAAAAACTATAAATAACTAGAATAACCATTTGATTCTATGTACAACCCATGACATCGAAAATCATTTTATATTCATTGATACACCATTTAGTATGAACAGGGTCAGATGATCCTTTGAATTATGGAGGGACATTTTCTCATTAAATGATCCACTATAGACATAATCTTTTAGCTTTGATCTGGTAGATCTGGTTCATTGATACAACCCCCATTTATAACCTAAGAATACTTTTCCATTACTCCAAAAAACTGTTCAGTTCTGATTCCCACCATCTTAAGATGATAATTTGGAAGGTTATTCTCTTTTGTATGACTTCCTAATACTTTTTCCCTGTTTCAAATGAAGAAAACCATTCTTAACATAGAATAGTCTTAGGCGAAGAAACATGGTATCCTTCCAATTATATATAACTTCATTCTTACCATATTGTAAGAATAATTTACAGATGTTAATTTTACAATATCCTAAACCTAAATGTTGTCTAAATCGACCACTGATACCAACTATAAGGTGTCATCCTTAAACAGAACTTAATCATGAATTATGTTAAAAATTCATGTTGATGGTATTTTCCAAATTAGAGATTTATATAATTAGTTCATACCGAATGCATAACAATTTGAATATTACATAAAGAAACTTCTACTTATTATCCATTATTTCTTAAAATAAAAACTATTTAAAGAAAAGAAACATGTTCAATCAAATGTTTTAATCATTATAAATATTCGTTCACCCCATCATTGACCTTATTCCACTTTATGTTCTCTGAAAAAAATTCAAAAATTGGGATGAGCATAATAGGCTTAGTTAGAGATATAAAAAAGGAAAATGGGTAGTTTTTTAATACAACAAGTAAACCATGAATTCTTTATCAAATGTAATACTTTTCACCTTTTTGAAATAGTAAATACACTTTAAAGAATAAAACTTCATTGTTTACAATTTTTTAACTGAAATATTACTATAAAACTCATAGAAAGCACAAATAACATATGAAGGTATCTAGGGTCATCAACATACTGAAATAGAATAACCATAAGGTCGAATTCCACACATATCACTAAATCAAATATCCATTTTTCCAATTACCATACCAAATACATTGGAGGTTATAACGTAACCACCCATTCAAGGTTTATCATGGATCCACCATTCATTTGGTTTATCACGTAACCACCCGTCAAATTTCAACTACCATTATATAATCATAATACATATAATATTACAAAAATAAATATTTTACTAATATAAATTTATTTATAATCAGATGGAATCATTTAATGTACTCAATCTATTTCGAAAACCATTTTCAATATGAAAACACCCAAAATTGGTAATAAGGGATCCCTTTTCCTTTTAAAAACATTAAGGATTATAGATGAAGCCAAATATCAAACAACGATTACGGTGGTGGAGAGGTCATTGTCACCACATATGTTAAAAACATTATTATTTGTTGTTTAGTAAAATGTATCTTAAAAAAATATTCCATTTTAAGGAATTAAAAATTCAAATGGTTTTATTATAAACCATGTAAAATAAGGATGTATATATTATCAAAATATGCCTCAATGAAAGGAGATTGAGATGAAGCCTCATACCTCGGGTCCGACATTCCTTGTTCATTATTTAATTTCCTAATTAATATAATTACGTTAATTTATAAATTCATCAGAAAATTTTTCAACATTTTTATTCTTTTTAAGTAACTTTTTACCTTGCTATAAAATTTATCAAATTATTTGAGTTTATATCAGACATTTTGCCGATGTTCGGAACATGAATGAAAAATGAACTTGTTATAATTATAAAATGTTCATTTGGTCAAAATTCCATTATCTCTAGAATGATATTCGTCATTTATATGTAATATATATCATATACATATGGTATATATGAATTTATAATAGTTTATAACATTTGGATATAAGAAATTGAAATTCCCCGTTCATGGATATGGTAAGTCGTATGTACGAATGAATGCTACATTCAATTATTTTTCACATTTAAAAATAATTGAAATATAATTGTTCAAAGTTATATTATTATTCCACCATAATATCATATATAATTTAATTAACTCCACCATTTATTCATTCCAAAATTGGAATTAATGAGTCATATCACTTTGAGAGGGAGGTAGTCCGCACATCCTCAAATTAAATTATCATATTTTCCCATTTTGGAAACCATTAATGTATGAAATAAATGAAAAATTCTTAAGAAAATATATAACATAAATATAATATATATCACATGTAAATATATTTAAATTATAATGGACACCATGAGAGGTGGTAGGAGATAATTAAATAATCATCATTTCGTGTGGAAGTAGATTGTCATCCATAGAAACAATATGTATGTATCAATTAGATGGTGGTGTGTGGAAGTGTAGTTTGTATGCTTCACATAAAAAAATTATAGTATATTTAAAATATGGGTGTTGTTAAAAAATAATGGAATAAAGAGATTTTATGGGGTTGAAGTAGGAAAACAAAAGAAAATAAGTTGAAAAAATATGTCACCATTAAATCAGTTAACTCTCTTTGGTTTGAAACAAAATGCATAATTGAAATGCCTTAGCCCCAAATAAAGGCTTTTAGGCAGAATATAGAGATGTTGGGAGCTTATTTGGGTATATTTTCGAATATCCAAGTGGCTTGAGATGAGTTATTAATGGGTTAGAGTTGGTTCCCTTTTATAAGAGGGAGGAAAGGCTCTTTAGGAATGTTTAAAAGTATTATTTCATTATAAAATTATTTTCGGTTTAGAAATGTCCACAACTCATTACATTAGAATATTATATGAATATATGTCAAAATAAATTCATAAAATAAAAATTGGAATGATTTATAGCATTTTTTTAACCATTAATTTTTTATTTAAACCTTTGTTAACTTATTTAACTTCTACAATGTCGTCTTGAATATTGAAACTATATGGTTAATATATTTAATATAAAATTAAATGAGACCCAAAATGAATCTCTAATGGAATTTTTAACATTATTTATTTCATTTTTTCGAATCTTATATTTCTATGATAATTTTATCATTTAATAAAAATTTAATTGATTTAAAAACTAATTTATAACAATTTTTATGTTATTTATATCATGAATTTTTAAAAATGCATAATAAATTTTTCAATTAAAAAAACATCATTAAATAAAATATAAATATTCATAATCACCCATAAATTTTTTTATGGAATAAAAAGTTTCAAAATAAATTTATTTTAATATTTATTATCTCATTTATTTAAAACATTAATTAATGAGGTAATCATTAAATCATCATTTTGTCATAAATAAACTTATTTATTTGATGTCTAAAAATTATAAATAAAATAACATGATTCAGGAATTTTTTTTTCTCTCTAATTAAAATATATAGTCTTTGATATCAATTATATAACCCCACTTTAAAATTGGTTTGGGAAAATAATACATATTTATTATATTTTTATTTTTACTTTAATCAAAATCTTAATAATTTAATTATCTTAACCATGTGGCTTAAAATTCTAAAAGATCTGCCAGTGGATTTTATTGGCTGGCCATTACTCATCCAATAACATTAGGACAAGTGTTATGGTAATTTTTTATTATTATAATAATATTTTTACATTGAATCAAATTATTTACATTAAACCGTGGTAAATAAAAATAAAAAGTTAATATTCACCAAAAAATTATTTTCATCCTATTGAACCAAATTTTAAATTTTGATGAATACCATGTATATAGTTTTTTTGAAATTAAATTCACCTAAGTGGTAAATTTTTATTTAAATGAAAAAATTCTACTTTTTAAATAATATGAACTGTTTTTCAATATTCTCAAAAAATAAAATATTTTAAGATAAATATAGAAAATTCACCCAAATAAAATTTTGATATTCAGAATTCAAAAATGATGTCTGTTTTACAAAATTAAAAACATATAAGTTTAATTAATTAATTTAAAATTAATTTCCATTTTTAAAACTATAAAGTATGTTTTTAAGAAGTAAAAACTACATAAAGATTGACCCATGTTAATATCCAATTTCAATGTGAAGTTACATAAAATGAACTAAATTGTATTAAATGGTTATAATATTATCCAATTAAAATTTAAAACCAAATAAAAATATAATCTATCCATATAAATAAAATAGATAAAAAAATTTTTTACATAAAATGTTGTATCATTCACTGTTCATAAAAAAGATCATTATAGGAAAAAAACCAGAAATTTACCCAAAGTAAATTTTTATATCACGATTTTAAAATAGAATTTTATATTGTCAAATTGAAAACATGAAAGTGACAAAAATAGATTTAAATGGGGTTCACCATCAAATGGTGGTTAATATGGACCAACACTCATATTATCATGGAGTCCCATAGCTCGTGTCTGAGCACGAGGGAGAAGGCCAATCTCCTTTCATTGAGGCATGATAAAAGTGCTCAGATGCATGCCCATGCCTTAAAATCCTATCATTAAGGCATGATAAAAGTGCTCAGTCGCATGCCCATGGTAAATATGTAGAAGCACACATTTTGAATGAATGTAAAATTTAATGGGTTTTATTTATTAGCACGAGGCCTCACACCCATGGTAAATATGGAGCAGCCCGCACACCCTATGAAACTTCTTCACCTTGATGATATGCCACTACACTCTGTACAACATATCCAAAAATTAGTTTCCTATATCTACCTTCTCCCTCACAACCAACATGGACTCCATGAAAAATGTTCTCGGCTACACGCTCATGTTCGTATCCCTTACTGGCAGAATCCAACCATAAATGAGTGCTGAAATGAACGCATATAACCGAACCACCAGTTTCTTCTCGGTAATGGTACTAAAATCCCATGTCTTCCACTTACTGTCCTCCATAATTTGCAAGTTGATGTTCTCCTTACACTTCTAGACACCCTTTCCAAAGGTTGGAGGCCTCACAGAAAACATCCTGTCACCTGGGTAATTCAGGAACTTACTGAACCACCGCATAAAGTGGACACTCCTCGACAAATTTATGTCCTCTCATTGAGCTTGGTCCATCAATACCCTTTCCAGTGGTTTCATCTTCTATGGGTCCTCACTGGTACTTGTGGTGGGAAGGAACTCATTATACATCGCCCCTAATATCGGGATCCATGATATTTTGTGTAGGTCCCGGTGGCTGATATCGACCTCTCCACAGTGAAAATGGAAAGGGATGGTCTTTAATGACCACCTGCTAAGAAACTCAAACATCAGTTACATTGGTAGCTAAATGTTGAACTACGAAGCCCATGCCTCCTCATACAGGACCAATCACCTCTTCTCCGCCCCAAACTCCTCACAATAGGCACAAACCCAATAAACCTAGGACTAGTCATCTGTGAAGTTTCTGTCCTGGCATAAATCCCACTCATTGGTCCACCCAGGATCCCCAAATCTTCCTTCAGAATGGTGTCGTACTTTGAGGGAGATACATCTAGTGGAAACAACTTCCCATAAACATTTTTTGTGTGATTATATAAGAAGTCTATATTTATTGGTGTATAATCCACCCATGTTTGATCGTCAGCCACCCTAAACCACTATCTTTGTCATGGTGTACTCTTCCAACAATAGGTCTTCTCATCCCTAATTGCTTTAGGGATGAGAACATCATCTCTCATGTGAATGATATATAAATGAAGTCTCAAGCAGTGGGGGTAGATCTTCTGGCTGTCTAAAAATATCTCCACCAAAGACTCATGGTCTGAGTGGATTCACACATATCTCTCAATGGCTAGGTTATCATCCATATAATCCCCTTGGAAGCATCTTCATGCTCCCTAGGAAACTCCTTAATGAGCTATTCACTCATAAAATTTTGGTTTGTTTTCTAGTTTGCAGATATTGTTCGCATATTTTGTTCGTAGAGCTCAGTTGCAATGGTAGGTCACAGAGCCCTGCCACATATGTCTTAGGAACAAACCTCATAGAGCACAATTGCAAATTCAGATGACTTGTAGAGTGCCTCAGAGAAAAGAAGGCATGATTCTCAATGATCAGTAGTAGTGCACATTAAGTTTCGCGAATCGAGATCCCAAGAATGAATACATAGGGATATGAATAGAACAAAAGATGGGTTAAATACCCCTATATATATGTGAAGACCTTCATACTTCATAGTGTTCCAGGTCATGATAACATTCACTATGTTCTCAACCCACACATCACCTTTCCACATCATGACCCCGCTTCGCTATCTTTCTTCGAGAAAATCCTAAAAAAATTGTGATATACCCTCAGACTTCGACCAACTTTTTTTACGCATTTCCTTGTATGAGGGGGGAATTTTTTGGGGCCAAAATACTGGATAAATTAAATACACAAGGGAGAAACCAATGTAAAATGGGATACATCACGAATCCTTTTAGCACAGCATCTAGAAGAAATTCAAATTTCCATCTACGATTGACACAAATTAAAATAGGTGAGAGGGTTATCAGTTAAAATTAAATTTAAAAAAAGATCCTCATCGGGATGTGTATAATATAAACTCTAGATCCTTAGGAAATTGATAGAAGCCTCCACGAGTTCTATATAGGGAACAAAGGAGGAATCTGTACCGGGTAGGGGATGATAGTCTGGTTTTTGACTATGACGAACATGGCACAATCTGCTTCCGACTGAAAATACTAATGTTGCTCCACAATAAACTTTTAGACCTCGGTTCTTCCTCTTGCCAATAAATAACTAGATCTCCCCAGACCCAATGGACAGATACCCTGAACAATCACCTTATCTACTTTTAAATCATGAAGCAACCTCTTCTCTTTGAATCATTGATTAAAATGAGATCTTCTAGGTAGATGATCAATTTGAAATACCTTTCCATTAGATAAAATACAACCACTCTCCAAGAAAGGATTCCATTCATAGATCCCATGGGCCATCACAATAGAAATAGATATCTAGGAGAACTCTGGTCTTCACGGATCACTCATTCATTGTGATGTACCTTCCATGAACATGTGAACAACATTCTAGGTAGGGTCATTATGATTCACAAAGTACATTTCTAAGTAGTTCTATGTATTTAACGGCACCCATTCTCCATGACGTCCTACTCCAAAAATGATTTTTTACTTATTGAAGCACACATCATATGTATCTATACTCCATGCCTAAGAAAGCTGACTCCACTTCACAAAGCACACCACATTTCATAGTTATTCCTCTCTATGGAGCACCAGAACTACACAAAGTCCCTCAGAGTGATACCTTTTTATTCACAAACCCTTTTCACATTTGAGACTTTAGGTTTTTACAATGTGATTTCAAGTTCTTTATGGTGTTGTTTCACATTTCATTTCTTGCCATCATTCTTCTTTCCATAGGCATGATAATAACTATTTCTTCTTCTAATATAAACACTAATGTAATACATTAATGAATCACTCCATAACACCGCATCCCAATTTCATTAATGATGCCTTCCCTTCCCCGTGGGTGGATGGGTGTTATTTTTGTTTTCACTAGGGCTGTGGAGTGAACCCACCTCGTCTAATCTACATGATGTTAATCTAACAAACACCATCGTCCCCAGCACATGACATTAAAATGTGGCCTCTCCCAATGTAATATAGACAGGGCGGGTGGTCTCAGAAATTCTTCACATCCACTAGTCTCAACGACAGTAAGAACCTCCTCACATGGAATTAGATCCTCTCTGATGTATTCGCATCTATCCACTGGGAAGGAAAACCATCATGTTGAACTCCCCTTTCTTTTCTTGCTGGAAGTAGCATCCTTCCTCCTCCTATCTTCATTCATGTTACAACACTATAGGGGAGAGGGGACCATGGAAATTTGTTTCCTAGTCCTTCCCCCTTTGGAAATTGTCTCCAATGGGCCCCCATACTTGATTTAGTCCCAATCTACCTCTCCCTGGGCCACACACCTTGAAGAAGATTGTTCTATTCCTTGCAGATGAACCTTTCACAATAGGATCGTTAGGACTTTGATGTCTATTTTTTCTCACACCGATCAATACTCACGTGGGCATAGAGTAAGCACCGACCATGACAACCTCTTTGGGCCGCCTTAGAGTGTATTACCCACACCACATACGAACTATGTGTACTTCGATTCTTTCCCCTAGGTGGAAAGGTATGTAGAAATCCTACTTGATGTTCAATCCCAAAACCCATCAGTCCCACCAACTTCACATTAGTTCACCATTGTCCTGCATGAAGTTAAACTATACACCCCATTTTTGTCTTGTATGAGGATAAACTATATGCATGCGAACAATGTGGGTTATTATCCCTTTCTCCTAGATAGGATATGTAGGAATCCTCCACGAGGTTCAACCCCAAGCAATAGTAACCTTTGATGACCCCGTTTTACGGACCCAAATCTATGGTCTTCCCTGAAGGTGTCAGACCAATTCTAGGGCTACTGACCACATGTAATACCCATTGTGACTTCAGGTCACTGTCCACTATGTACACCATGATTTCATTTCTCACATTGATATACGAGGTTTTGATCTCTGTATCCTAAAAAGGGTAAGTAGAAAGCCTCCCTGAGGTTCAACTCTATCCGAAAGAATTCCATTGAAGTCCCCTTTGTGGGGACCCTACTATCTGGTCCGCCCCTCGTGCATCAGACCCACTCTTGGACTCCAAACCACATGTAAGCCCCAGTATGTCATTGGGTCATTTTCCTTTGCATACACCCCATTTACATGCCCTATACTACACCACATGGACATTGATTCCCTGCCATAGGGATATGTAAAAAGACTCACTAAGGTTCAATCCCATTTCCCAGGTATCATCCGGGTCTCTCCCATGAGCCCCTGTGTTTTGAGAAGGTTATTACTCAACACTAATGTTCTACATCCTTCGTGTCTCATCCAAACATCCATCCTCAAAGGCCACCTCATCAGGTGTCCCATAATTCCAATGAACTACTAAACATTTATTCCCTACCATAGGGATACATAGGAAGCCTCTATAAGGTTCATGCTCAGCATCATTATTATCTTCATGTCTGTTCCATCCCGTTCTCCATCTGCATCACTCAACAATCAATATCCATCATAATTTTTACCCGGGCCTCCATATCCGGATGTGATCATGTCACTAACATCCTCATTTCTCCTAATAACAATTATGTAGTTAACCACCCATCAAAACCACACAATTTGTAACCATCCATCCTAGAGCACTCCTCTAGTGATGAATCGCCGTCCATACATAAGACCTGACATGTTTCCAGGTCGATATCCTTTGTGAACACCCTGATGAACCTCCACTATTAACTATATGAGTAAGATATTTATCTCTCGGGATAGGATACACTAGAAACCTCCCTGATATAGAACCCTAGTAAATGGAAAACCCAGGAGACCCCTTTATATGGACCCACGAACCCACAGATCTCTCTTCAATTGGACGTCTTTATCCACTAATTTTGTAGGACTCTTAGGAGCTCCCTCAATGGGATGCTCCCATCTGATCCAATCCCATCATGGTTCTGATCTTTCCAATTTGTCTCTTCTTGATGTTAAACTCCTAGAATACCCTGTATTAATCATGGGAAGAGGATGAAAACCTCAGGGACATGCCTATGGAAAATAACTCTCTGCATTCGGCGTGGGATGCATAGGGTTTCATACCATTGAGAAGACCCATCATAAGTGGATTAAAACTCGAAACATCATTATTTCTCCATACAAAGACACTAGTGATGTCAAACGTGACTAATACCCCGACCGAAGTTTTCTTCCCGTACTTGAACCTGTGGAATATACAGGAAGAAGTAGTGTAATTAACAGACATCCATTAAGTTATGGCATTAGGAAGAGCTTCACAAAACACATCTAAATCCTTACAGAGGACTTGGGCTTGGCAATGAGTTTAGAAGATAAATCCACATAAAGAGAGATTGATGTCCCATCATCCCAATTAAAACAAGGTGAAAACTCCACTGAATCAACGACATGTGTCACCACCTTTAGAAAGCGTGAAAGCAGGGGACCAAATAGCGCATCCTCGATGGACATATACACGCCTCAGTGAAAGAATAAAAAATAGTATGTAAGTGTTCTAGTACATAATTATAATGTTATATAATTGTAAGAGATAAAATTGGATCATGTTTATTAGTATCATATAGTGAAATTTAATGATTATGGTTTTATCATTGGATTTGGGAGTGTAGTTTTTGGGTTGGTAAAGTTAGTGTTAAAGTAATGTTTTGGATGACCTTATATATTATGATGTTTTATTGTATGAAAAACACCAGACATATGGATACCATCAAGGGTTTAAAATATTATTTTTCATCATCTTTTCAATGTGATAAACACAATTTTTTATGTTTTAATTGATGGAATTATGAGGTGATTAAAGATGATTTTGGATATGTTTTATTGTGTTGAGGTAAATGTTACACATAGGTTTTACATAAAGGATTATTTCAGAAGAATACTATAACAGTTTAGGAAATATAATATAAACTAATGAGATAACCTTTGAGATTATTTGAGATTTAGGTTCATTTATTTATTATTTAATCAATGATGAAACTTTGGTGTCCTTTTTGAATTCTATCGATTTATGTATCATTTCTTCTTATCAAGGCTTATTCATTTCTGATAATTATCATTTCTTGTGATACAAAGTTAAATTGGGGTTAATAAATAAATAAGGGAATATCAATTTTCCTTTATTAGGATTATGAAAATTGTTTTGTTTGAATACTAATTATATATTGATAAATATGATATTGTTGTTGAAATTTATATATAGAAGATATTGAACTTGTAAAATAATAAATATTTTATTGGTATATATGGGAATTACATTGCATAATTCTATGAAACTGATCTTCAAAAAATATTATTATCCTATTACATTCTTTTATGATTAATTGATGGTCATCTTCACACATCATTGATAACTAGTGATGTGGTCATTAACATCTTCTCAATATATTAAATTATTGTGACCATTGTTCATTGTCACTCTCGATCTTTTATTGGATGTTAATTTTCCTCCATGTCAATCTATTAAATTATAAATAATGATATTTTATTTTGAAACCTAGATATGTAATATTCTAGATAGCCTTTTTATTTCCCTTTCCCAGTTTTCATAATGATGTTTTATTAACTATTTTTATGATGTGGGATTTGAAAAATGTTATTTTCTAATGTCACTCCCTTGATTATCGACTTCAAGTTCAAATTAAGAGAATGAAAGGTATTGAAGTGTTGAAAATATAACAACCCAAGATTATATTTCATATATTTATTATATATTATATTTAATATCTTATGATACACATGATATAAAACTAGTATGAACTATGATAATTTTATTGATGTGAATTACTAAACCACATTATTTGGTTACAATATTAAACAATATGATGAAAATTAGAAGTAGATTGAATTAAAAAATTAATAAAATTACCAAAAACATAATATATTTATCCACATAGTTCTCCATGACAACTATGATCCCAAATTCAACAATGGAAATAATTTATAGAATTTAGAATACAATAGGCATATTTGGGGCAAGTAAATGAATAAATTTTATTGAAGAATTTAATGATTCATATTTGAATGTAATTGGATTATAATATACATTTTTTATATGTAGAACTTGTATATATAAATCCATTAGATATATATTTATTTGTTATATTTTATTTTACATTTTTTTTGAAATGGCTATAAAACTGTTTTAAGATAAACGATGTTTTTTTGATAAATAATTTTTTATTTTCATAATGGCTATTTATATTGACCAATAAAATTAGTAACAATAGAGAAATTAACTTATCAAAAGATCATATTATATAATAAATTTAATTATTTAACATTTATTTAATTTCTTATTATTAATGTAATTATAATAAATTCATTTTATTCATTAATAATAAGATTTCATAAAAAAATAATTTTAATTGGTTTTTTTAGTGAAAATTATAAATAATTTCTATAACTTTGTGACATATTAATTGATAAAAATTATATAATTTTTAAATTCATAATTTCAATATTAAATTAGTTTTAATTTTGGATAATTATCTAAAAACACTTCGTTTTCAATTAATGGTGAAAGTACTGATTTTTTGTCAAATTGTTTTTTTCTTTGATGTAACAAAAATATGAGATTTTATTTTTTTATAGTTATAAAATTTAATTAGGTAATTTTTTCAAAATAATAAATTTGCGTACATTTAAAAAATTTTATTATTGAATTTGGAGTAAAAATAGTCTTATACTAAAAAAATTTCTCAAAAATAGTTTTCCATTTTGTTTTGCAAAAGGAATTTTATATTAAAATATTTCACATAAATTAATGGAATCGTGAAATATAGATCCATTTTTTTAAAAGTCGGTATAATTATTTTAAATATCTATCTTTTATTTTTGGTTAATATTAACTGTAACCATTGTAAATTTTTTATACCAATATAAAGGTAAAATGAGTTTATTTGGGTTATAACTAATCTAATATAACATGAATTTCATTAAAACTCATGAATTTATTTGAATGGGTCATTTTATTTCATTCAAAATTATCCCAAATTATAATATATATCCATTTATCATTTTTATTGATCATAACAATTATAATATTTTAAGAAAATTTAATGTCATTATTTAACATTTTTCATTTTAATATTTTTTATATTTTGTGAAATGGATGGAAAAATTATTTCATCTTATAAATGGTTATTTTAAATATAATTAATTTTTTATAATGGTAAATTTTAAAAAATTTATATTAAATAATTTCTTTAATGACTTGCATAGTACTGTCATATTGATTTAAAAAATAAACAGAAAAATTAAGTAAATGTTTCTAAAAACTATAAAATAATTATTTTTTTGGATGAGTTATATTATGCCATTTATTTTATAGATAAATAAAAAATATGTTTTATGTTTTAATGTTTTACATTACAATAAAATTTTTCTCTTTTTATTTTCAACGTCAAATTAATAGATTAGGTCAAAAAATGACAATAACGATATTTTAAAATAAATAATATTTTATTAAATGATTTAAAATTAAAAATATTTTATATTCAGCTGATTTTATGTTATATAGTTGAAAATATCTACCATTATACATTTATGGTTCACATTCCCTATAATCGAGACTTTATTGATACCTAAAAAGTTAAGCATTGATATGATTTTAATTGTCAAAGTTGTTAAATGAGGTCTAGGAAATGATATATGGTTTAAATCATCACGAAAACATGTATAAATCTTATTTTATGACAGTTTTTTAACCAATACTCAAATTATATTCCAATTATATCAACATGGATCCATTTGAGCAATAATATAATTTATATAAATCTC
Source organism: Viscum album (assembly GCA_963277665.1). NCBI lineage: Eukaryota > Viridiplantae > Streptophyta > Magnoliopsida > Santalales > Viscaceae > Viscum > Viscum album. The sequence continues at coordinate 410,520,781 of OY728136.1, forward strand.
ACACTTTTATGTTATTCCTATAATGCCCCTCCATTTACTTAAAAATGGATCCCACTCTCCTCTCTTATTCACCCATCAAAAGACATTTGGATTAGATATTACCTACCCAAATAAATTAATGAAAGCCCTACAAATTATCTATTGGTATTTTTTAGTCTAATACAAACCATATGGGATATAACATGTAAATTAAAACTGATTCTGGAAGAAAATGTATAGCTTAAAACATTGTGATTTCGATTTATTAATTATTATAAATCATTAAAATACTATTAAAATAAAATTAAATAAAATTTTTAATCATATATTTAATTATATGTCATTATTTCATAGGAATAATATATATCCAACCCTAGGGTTCTTAAGAGGAGATCGATATGTGGTTTCTCTAAGAAAAGTTAATTTTATTCACTAAACTCGGTCTTTTTATTTTTTTCATTTAAAAAATTCAATTACATATCAACAAATAAAATATAATAAAACCATTATCTACCTAATATGTTGATTTTATTGTGTTTATTTCATAAAATTTATCCATAACCATTTTCATAAAATGGGAAAAAATTTATCAATCGTGTGTATGACAGACTACATCCTCATGAACTAGGGTAAATTGTTTTCCATTAGTACCTCTCACTATTGGATATAATGATGGATATAATTTATATAAGTAATATTTAATATTTAATTATTCCTGTTTATTTTAAATATCACATATAACTTCAAACAAACCATTCTATTTAAAGTAACATTATATCACTCATGTGTACGGTAGACTACACCCCACGAACCGATGTGATTCATTTTTCACCTATACCTAACATGGAAATTAATAAGGATAAATTAAATAATTTATTTGATATATATTATATTATATAAATTATATAAATTAATATATAATAAATTTTCTTTACAGTTTCACTCTTTAAGGTAATGATATCGTCACTCGTGCATATGTATTATCTTCCTTCTCCACAATGTGATGCGATTCAATTTCAATGTCCAATTTTAATGAATTATTATAAGGATATATACAATGGAAAAAAATATAAAATTAATATAATTATTTATATTATAGAAAAATATCAAATGTTCAATAACTATAACATTACTAAAAAATGAAACCTTAAAAAACAACGCAATTAACTCCAAAAACAATGAAAATATTGAAATATTATTTACTAATGAATCATAAGATGTTAATAGAATATCATATATTGCATATTATATTTGATTATGACAATTTAATAGATTTTAATAATAATTTATTAGTTGTAAATTAATTTCATACACATATGAAGGAATTCATATTTGAATTAACTTTTTCTTGTCTCACTTTTACTTCAGTAGGACAAATACCACATTCAACACATAATCCTTTTTATGGTGTATATGATGACCCATTTATATTTTATATTTCTCATAATTGTATTTAATTTTTCATTTTCTTTTATTTATTTCATGGTTCTTATGATTCAAACCGAATTTCTAAGTGTGTATTTTATAATCTCATCATTATTCGTGATTGTAAATGTTTATGTCTTTACTGGGGAAATTATTTTAAATTTCACATATATACCCAATATATTTTCATATCCTCTAGTAATTATTGATATTTTTAAGTAATATTATCATTTTCTTCTCTATGGAACATAAAATTGTTGGAAAATGTCTTTTTATGGAAATCGAACATCATTTCTCTATTCGGTTGAAAATATTATATAATCCAAAACTAAATTTTCTAAAAATGTATTACATTTTTATAACATTATAAAAATTGATTATTATTGAACAATTTAACAATTTCATAATCTTTTTAAAAAAAATATTTGAATGTTAACATCATTTCATTTTATAGCATGTCCTATTTGGATTTTACCAAAAAATTTAAATGAATAATTATTTTCACATGAATGACATCAATGTAATTTTCCATTATCAGGGACATTAAAATTTCATACTATTTACTTATAATTATAAAATTATACATTCATGGAAAATTAATCACAAAATATTTTTTATCTTTTATATTTGGAAATATTTTCAATTTGAGAAGCTTATTTTCCTCAGGAATGTTTCAATGAAATTTTTCTCGTATTTATCTTCATTAATTTCAAAAATACATTATTATACTTATGAACCTGTGGGGTTATTTTTTATGTGAATCATATTTGAATATTTTATGAAAATGTTTATCAGTGATGAACTATTTTATTAACATTCCATATTTTAATCAAGATCATTTATGATTATATTTATTTATTGGGGTAAGTATTAAAATTCCATTTAATAGTTTTTCTATAGAGGCTTTACTTCTTATTACATTTCTATTACACAATTTTAATGATATAAAAGATATAAAAAAACATAATGAGGTTTCCATGGTTTATTTTCCTCTTACCATACATATATTTTACAATAAAAACATAAAATTTTATTTAATTACTTTTTATCTAGATTTTTGTTGTCCAATGTGTTCTCCTTAGTACATATAGTCTATGGAGGTTATACATAAATAAGGGGTAAGTTAAAATCACACTAAGATTATAGGTATGTACAAGAATGAACATAAAATTAGGTAAGAATAATCATTATCAACATAACATGTGAATATGATCATAATCATGAGAGGAAGAATTTGGAGAATACTTGGAATATGGTTATGCAGAAAAATGAAAAATCATGTCTTAGTGGTCAACAAACTCAAATAGTGGGGAACAAATATCGCATCACATTCAAGAATATTTTACATTATTTATTAGTTTATTCACATTACACTATGAATATGTGTTCTATATAATTTTGGGCACATCCTTCACATCATATCATGTACATTACGCTATATAATTTTGGGCATACACATCATATCACAACATTTATATTACGATGCATCACACATAGAAAAAATATAAATCATAAAGATATAATATCAGATATAATGTAATGGGTTTAATTTAATGATAATAAATTCATTAATATTAAGATCCCATATTAATGACGGAATAATATAATTGATATAAGAATCAACAAATTATTTTTTTATGGAAACAATCTTGTAAAGTAAAAGGGTTGATTTTTTAAAAGAAGAGTTATTTTGGAAAACAATGATTTTTCATAAAATTATGTAGAGAAATATATATCCCATAAATGTTAATATAATTCAATGGTAATAATGTTTATATAATGAAAACATTGAAAATGGGGTGAAAGAGGGAAAACACAAAGATTGAGTGTTTGGTTCAAGAATTCCCCTACCTTTTGTAAAAATTAATTATTAACATTAATGTATTATATAATCATGTTAGATTCATTAATTTATAATTAAAGAACTTTTTATTCATAAATATAATCCTTTATGGTCTTATTATATTCATTTATTGTTCTTTGGATGAGTTATAGAGTTTCATTACATTGTTCGGGAGTGATTGTTTTCATGATCGATTCTTTTGTATACATGAATGTAAGATCATTTAAAATTTGTATAAACTTATAGAATTTTCATAATTATATTTTGATGATCCTAAAGAATCATAAATGATCTTAAAATATATTTTTTATATAAATTTGGATGATTCATTAGATAAATGATTATGATGGTTATTTTAAGTATATTTTTGGCGGTTTTTCGAACACAGAGAACATGCTTTGTTTTATCATTTAGTATTATGAGTATAATTAATTTCTAGAACATAAAAAGGGTTATAAAATAAAATTTTAAATCTATTTTCAATAATTTGATACCCTTATTATAAACCTTGATGGAATTTAGGGAAAACAAATGTTCATCACCCATGACGTCAGTAAATTGACACATCATAGGAGATGATTTAATTTTTAAGATACAAGTGAAAGAGGGAATAGTCTATTTTAGGATATTAAATAAACATGATATAATTATAATATATTTATTTTAGTGGAATTATCATGTCAATTTGATGAAATGATTTTAGTAGAAAATAATAAATGTAATTGATATTGAATTGAAATTAAAAGAAAATATAGACGATTTACATCATGAATTCTCCTCTGGATATCCATCTCAAGGAACCTAGGATTTGTCTTTTAATGAGACTAAGAGATACTGAACATGGGGTATAGACTAGGTAATTTTATTGGGTAGAATATACGTAATGTTCATATCCTGAGAGGTTTGAGGAGATAAGGGTGTGAGGGCTGGTATTTATGGTGGATGGGAAGTGTGTTTTCTTCTTATTTTAACAATTATTTAATTAATTTTTTCAATAAAAGAAACAATGATGATTATTGTGAATTTATACTGTAAATAGTTCTTGTATGTTCAAACCAATGTTATCATACATCATCCATGACTCATGCATGACTCAAAATTTCAGGTCTTTAGAATTTATAATAAATTGTCGTATTTTACTATTCACCAAAAATTCCAGTATTTCAGAAAGATCCCAAATATTCACCCTAACCATTTTTTATTGTGTAGAAATCAAAAATTAACACCATTTTATTAATATAATATTCTAAATATTATTAATTTAATTTTAAATAAATATTTTATTTTATATGGAAAATAAAAATTTTAAAATTATAAGTGATTTTATAAAACATTGAAAACATACATATGGTTTCACAAAATTATCATAAAATAACAAGACATCCAAAAATTAAATTTTTAATAAATTTTAAAAAATTATTTCAAAATAATTAATTGATCATAAAATTTTAGTTTAATATTTATTAAATATAATAATTCCAAAAAATAAATAATAATTTTTAAAATATTTATTTATAAATACTATGATGTAGTTATATCATATTGTCACTTGTATGATGGATTAATTTTAGTTATACATTCATTAGTAAGGTTACTATTCACTTTCTTAATTTACTATTCATAAGTCTAACATTATATTTTTATATGGGGTTTTACCTTTCACAAAATATTATATTTTTTCTATCAGACTCCAAATATCATACTGATAGAAACTGTGTATGTTATATTTCCAAAATTCAAAAAACAGATTTGGAAAGATTATGTTTAGTGTGTAGGTTACCTAGTATTTATTAGTTCATTTAATAATGATGTGGCATTGGTTTTTCAAAAATATAAGAATGGAATTTCCATTCATAATACTTTGAGTCATTACATTCTTCCCTCGTTGATTAAAATTCACCCTAATTTTTTTAAAAAAAACAAGTGAGGATACATACCCTTCATTGCTTCCTTTTGTTCCCAAGTTATTTCTTAATTCATATGGTTCCTCTAAAACACTTTGAAATGATGTGTTGTCTTATTGCATAGAACCTTATCTCTCCCTTCCAAAGTCATTACTAGATACTCCACATATATGATATCATCCTCTAGTTATACCACATCTGAGTTCAATACGTGTGAGGGATATTGTATGTACCTCTTTAGGAGTGATAATTGGAAGAAATCATGAACTCTAGGAATATTTGTTAGAAGTTCAACCTGATAGTCAACAACTCATATGTGATAATGGATCTCAAAGGGGCCAATGTACCTTGGACTTAGATTCCCATTCTTTCAAAAACAAACGAATCTCTTCCATTGTGATTTTTATATGAAGGCATTATCTCCAATGTAGAACTCCACGTCCCTTCAATGGTTGTCATCATTGATCTTTTTTAGACTCTGAGCACCTTCAATATAAGTATGGATGGCTTGAACCTTTTATGTCATCACTTTCACAAGATCACGTCCATGCAGATTTCTTTCACCAACATCATCCTAAAATGTGGGAGTCTTATGTCACATTCCATAAATAACATCATATGGAGCCATCTTAATAATATAGTAGAAGCTATATTTGTACGATTACTCAACCAACGGAAGATTTTTATCCCATAATCCATTGAATTGTAATGAGTATTATTTTATCATATATTCAATAATCTGAGTATTCAGTTCATATTGATTAATAGTTCTTTGGTGATAGGTCATGCAAAATTAATTTCAGTACTCAAGGAACATTGTTAACATTTCTAGTATTTAGATGTGAACTTAGGATTACGTTCATAAAATATCGACAGTGGAACCCTATGCAGTCTCACACCTTCCTTCAAATATATCTTTTCATGTTTTTAAAAGTGAGATATCTTCCAAAATATTGAATAGTTGGGCAGTCTTGGTGAGTTGATCCACCAAAACCCATATCACATTATTTCATTTTGTTATCCTTAGGAGACCCATGACAAAGTCTATAGTGATATTTTCATATTTCTATATGGGTATAGGCAATGATTTACTTATCCCGTTTGTCTTTTTTTGGTTTCATTTAAATTTCTGACATATCTTTCCCCTTGAGATATATTACTAAATCTCTTCTATCATGTTATCTAACCATGAGGGTTCTAGTATATCACAGTATATTTACGTACTCCTAGGATGGATAGAGAATGCTGATCTATGTGCATTCATAATTTTCTCCATCTTTATCCCAGGTGTTGAAGGCACACTAATACTTGTTCAAAATAAAATTTCACAATCATCATTGATATAGAACTCATGCAACATCAAATGCTTAACTGCATTCACCCTCTTTTCCATCTTTAGATCCACTATTTGGGATTCCTTAATATTATCCAAGATAAATGGTTGGGAAATAATTTTGGAATGTAATGATGTATTCCTAGTAGTTATGATTTTGAAATATATCCATTTCATGTTCATGAATAATGATCCATACTCAATTCGCCACATGGATATAGCAGCATGTTCTTTTTAGCTAAGAGAATCTGGTAGCAAATTTTCCATTCCAAGATGATACTGAATATATTAATCCTTGGAATTGATTAGATATGTCGATCTCCTTTGATGCATTTTGTGAACATTCTTATTAATTTCTTCTTTAGGTTCTTTTGATCTTTATATATATCACCCTTCTCAATATAAAGGTAGTGCCTCTAAATTATTGAGGAAACAATCATAGGTGTGAGCTGCAGATCTTGTGTCTCATAGTTTTTATCATGGAACTTCAACTTCTGTAAGGTGTAGGCTCTCACATTATTATTTTTAATTATTACGCAACCCAATAAATTGTAGTATGTATCATTGTATGTCACAAAACATTCTCCACATTTTTATAATATTAGTATATGTGAAGTGATATACCTTTTCTATAGCTCTTTTATTCTTTCCTCACATTGGTCCATCAATACATACATTACCCATTTCATTGTTATCTTAGTTTTTGTGCTTGAAAATTGTAAGAATGTTTTAAAAAAAAGTATATAATGACATACTCGTCCAAGAAAAATACATATTTCTATAACACTAGAGGGTTTAGTTCATTAATCAATTACCATGGATTCTACAGGGTCTATAGAATCTCTCTCACTTCTGATCACATGTCCCACGAACAGGACTACTGCATCCAAAATTCACACTTTCTAAACTGTTCATACAACTTCTCCTTTATCAATGCCTCCAACCCAAGCCATATATATTCTTAATGTTCCTCATTTTTCATAGAGTACATGATATTTTCATCTATAAAAACTACCCAAAATTTGTCAATGTAATGTTTAAATACTATATTCATCAAATCCATGATGATTGTAGGGGTATTAATAAGTCTAATGGGCATCACCAATAACTCATAGTTCACATAACAAGTACTGAAGGTAGTCATATGCAAGTAATTTTTCTTCACCTATAACTAAGGATATCATGAACCGAGATCCACCTTTGAGATGTACTATGATTCACTCAAATTATTGAATATTTAATCAATCCTTGGAATATGATACATATTATTTATGGTGATCTTGTTGAGTTCCAAAATCATGATACACATTATCATAGTGCCATTTTTCTTCTTGAAAAAGAGTAATTTTTCACCCCAAGGTGATGCACTAGGTAGTATGACCCTTTATTCCAATGGATCTTGTAGTTACATCTTTAACTCCTCCAATTAATCAGGATTTATCCAATAAAGACACATTGAAATAAGTCTAGCTTCAATTATGAGTTTTTCTATAAATCTACCTCACGATTACGGGTAGTCCAGGTAACTCTTCCTAAAATAATACATTATATTCCTTCATGAAGTGAATTTTCCCTAGGTGTATACCTTTTTTTAAATCAACCATTTGAGATATGTATGATTGTTCATAGGGAACCAACACCCACATCGTTGAAGTATTTTTTTAAAGAAGATTCATGATCTTCCATTCCATTGTAGAGGAGAATGGGAAAGATAAGAATTATAAAATATATTTCAATTTCCCTATAGTTGTTGTGTGATCTATATAATCATGGGAAATACATCCCCATTATAGCGCCAAATGTCACCAATGGAAGTATTAAAAGAATCAATGGAAGAATATTCCCTCAAACGCCAATATGAGAAGATCCCAACACATGGGTTTCAATTATTCCACAACTAGGTGTTCTTAAATATATTTCTACAACAAGGTTTTATATCATTAATTTAGTACTTCTAGAAAACCCATAAGATATAAATGAATGCATAGAAACATAATCAAATAAGTATTTTTTTCATTCTTGAGTGAATAAGATGTGTATCTTGTGAAACTTCATTCTATTTCACCACATCCACAGTAGTAATGGCATAAAACTTCCTTTACTCATTTGGTTTTTGTGTCTAATGATGCTGATTACCCCAGAGAACTCAAGATTCAATAAATTGGATTTCATTTTCCCTTGGTCTATACAATTGTAGCATTGGACCATGGGTGGTGTTATCCTATCCTCAACAATATTGTCCTTCGTTTTTATTTATTTTCGACATTTATGGGTTTGGTGGCCTTCTCACCCACACAAGAATCATTTACATGTCCATTGAGTCGGTCCCTATGATGATTAATTCCACATTTTTATATACTGGTGGTTGATTTTTCCTCCATCGTTTCTAATAAGATCCTCTAGTTTGAAACTCCATTTTTAATTCTTTCCACCATAGCGATGAGACCATTCTCCAAACTCTATTTGTACTTTTATATAACATCAAATAAATTCTTCAAAACTCTTAATGTCTTGAATCAAATGATCTTTTTGAAAGTGTGGTTAAAAATTCCTAAAGAATATATCAATTTTTCTATTGTTGATGATATCAAAACCCAAAGCGTACCTTGCAAGACTCGTGAAATTTTCATCATAGAACATGACATATTCTCCATCCTTTTGATTAACTTATATGAATTATATATCCTTCTTAGTTCTAAGAGTCTAAAATAAATACATTTTTTAAAACTGTATCTTAAAGTCTTTCCACTCCATAACATCGATTTCATCCCTCGTATTCGTTTTCTTAATCAACACACACCATTGGTTGGACTCTCTATCTAGATGATAAAAATACAAGTTCACATTTTCCATATCAGAACTGTGAATCAATGAAAATATATTCTTTATTGATGTGATGCACTATTCTACAACAAGTGGATCAGATAGCCTACTAAACATCAGTGTTCATTGTCACAAAAAACACTTCATATCTGGTTTCTCCCTATTTGGTGAAAAAGTACATTCCACATTATTCAGGTTATTGTTCATAACCTGATTATGATGGGTAGGAATCTCCATGAAATTTTTAACTCCACATCCTAAATCATTCGGGATTTTGTTCAAGAAATAATTGCTTTGTACCGATAATGTCATATTGTCCTGGTTTCACCAGGTTCCCATGATTTTCTAAAATAAAAAATGTAACAAAAAACATAATTCAACAAGTGATGAATATATACTTTATTTCATTGTGAGGTGATGTCTAATGGAACGTCATGTGGGATCACTATTTTTATCATTTTATATAAAAAAATTGATTCATGGGATCTCACTTATACTTAGTTTTATAATAAGGGTTTTCATTGAGATGTTATAATACTAATTCTTAAATAAACTAATCTTTAATCAGATACCAACTACAGAGAACCTAAATTTTCTTACATATATATTACATCATTTTAATAATAACCAACATAAAAAAATTACCCAATGAGGATACACTGTTTAATTATCTTGGAAAAACTGGGACAATACATAAAATTTACAATATAATACATAATCATTTATTTAATTTCATTCTCACTATATTCTGATTGTCCCTTGTGGTCTCCATAGTACATGTTTTCTCATGAGGATATAATTCCAAAAGGGTTGAGATAAAACCCCTGTAAGAGAATAAATAAGTAAATGAAAGAATATAAAATGTTTTGGGAATAATCATTATCAGAAATTACATAGCCGTAGAATAATAATCCGGAGAGGAAGAATTAACAAAAGACTTTGAACATGGTAATTAATAAAAAAGAAACATCAGGACTTAGTGGTCTAATACCAAACATAGTTGTGAAAAATGCTAACATAAGTTTCACTCATTTTTCACTTCACTCATGATGTTCTTATTATATACTAAATAATTTTAGTTATATATAATTCTGGGTGTACAGGTCACATCCAAACATTTACATAGCATTATATAATTCTGAGTATAATCATCACATAACATCATTTACATTATCACACATGCCACATAGAACATATATCATTCTTGAACATATAATATCCCATGTAATGTAATATATTTAATTTGATGATCATACATTCAAAAACACTAGGTTCTTCAATCAATGTGGGGATAACATATTTTATATAAGAATCCTAAACCATGAGTGAATGAAACAATCATCAGATATAAATGTTGTGTTTTTTGAAAGAAGAGTTTTTTTGGAAAACATTATGTTTGTTATAAACTGGATTATAAAAATTTTATATCCCATAAATGGTAAGTTAATGATAATATATTTTTTTAAGGAATAACAATATAAAAAATGTGGTAATAGAGGTAGAACCCAAAGGAAGAGATATGGGTTTAAGAATTCCACTTTCCATTTTTTTGAATGCTTTCTTCACATTAATGATTTATATAATATCATTATATTCAATAACTAAAAATTATATATGCTTTTATATGAACTGTAATTCATTAGGGTCTTTTATGAACTTTATTTTTCCATTAGATGAGTTATAGAGTTTAATTTCAATGTTGGGGTTCATCATTTTTATAGTTTTCATGATCGGTTCTTTTGTGTACATGAATGAATGTTCATTTAAAATGAGAATGAACATAAAAATTTTTAATTATATGTTATTAATGATCCAAAATAATCATAAATTATCTTAAATTGTATTTGGTTTTATAGTTAGTGTATTATTCATAAGCTAAAAGTTAATGATTATCATTTCAGTTTATGTTTGGCAGTTTTTTAACACAATGAACACATTTTGTTTTTTCATTTAGTATTATGAGTAAATATTATTTAAAAAAATTAAAATGTATTAGAACATAAAAATTAAATTCTATTTTAAACCATTAAATGTTCTTATTAATCTCAAGCAATTTGTTTATGGAAAATGAAATTTTATCACTCATGATGCCAGTAAATTGGCATATCATGGGCGACATGTTTATTGTTATGATAAAAGAGAAAGATTGGAAGGATTTAAATATTGGATATGACAATAATAATATTTATTTCTATTATATGAGTGGTAACATATTTATCAGGTAATTTGGATGAATTAGGTTAGGATAGAATAAGAAATGAAATTGAAATTTAATTGAAATTAAAAGAAAATAGAGATGATTTGACTATTGAATTTTCATATTGAGAACATCCTCAAAAAACCTACAATTTATCGTTTGATGTAACCAAGAAATCCTTGACATGGGGGACAAACTAGGGAATATTGTTTGGTAGAATAAAGGTATGTCTCAAATATTTAGTGGTGTGAGGAGAAGAGGGTGTATGTTGAGTTATTTATAGTGGATTTGAGTGGTGTTTTTTATTATTTTAATCATTATTTTGTTATTTTTATCAAGAAAAAAATAGAGAGGATTAATTTGAATAATTAAATTAATTTCATCATTTGAGTTTGAACCAATGGTAACTTTAATCATCCATGACACAAGCATGATTAAAAAACTCAGGTTTCTAGCATTTATTGTAAATTATATTATTTTACTATTCTCCTAAAATTCTAGTATTTCAAAAAAATCCCAAATATTCACCTTAACCATTTTCGATGTTTATAATTAAATTATGAATTTAATTTTATGAAATTAATTTCCCAAATATAATTAATAATTTTTTTAATTGAAATCATTATTTACATGGAAAATAAAAATTTTAAAATTATAACTAATTTTATAATGCATTGAAAAATTACATAAAGTCTTATAAAATTATCATAAAACTATATGAAATAAAAATATGAATTTATTTTCACATTTTATGAAAATAAATTTTATTTTATAATATTAATTTCATAAAACTAGTTTAATTAAATAATTATGACTTACAAAAATTGCAGCATTTAATTATTAATTTTTTATATATTTATTAACCTATACTATGATATAATTATACCGTATTGTAATTAATAATATGGTTAAGTATTATTTTTACTTTCATTGGTAGTTTTACTATTCTCTTGGCAGATTAACTATTCATAATGGTCGCACTTCTATTCATAAGTGTGAGTTACTATTCACCAATATTTAAGGTTTTCTTATTAGACACAAAATATCTTATTGATCATAACCAGGCATTTCAAAATTTAAATATTCAAAATAAAAATCATGAAATATTACATTCAATATCTTCGATACATAGTATTTATTTGTTTATTTATGCATGATGTGGCAATCTGTTTTAGAAAATAATTGAAGGGAATTTCCATTACTAAATTGTTGAGACGTTACATTTTCAATATAAATGCTTATGTATATTAAGTATCATCCATTTAATATGATTAATGAATTATAATAATTATGCAATAGTTTGGGCAGAAAATTAAGAATCCTCGGGAAATTTTGGTAGGTCTCACAAGGAAATTTAGTTTTACAATTTAAAGAGGTTTTTTACACATAGTTTAAAACATTATTTTGAAATGTCTTGACATCATGATTCTAATTTCCACCATTATGTATTCCATCATTATGTTATTAGATATTATTTCCAATTTTATTATTTTATTAGTTAGAATATACATGTGTACGATTCATGATAATTTGATTATTTATATATCTTTATTTAATCATCCATTATTCCTGTAATATTATGCTCATGTTATTTTTTAAATGTGATGTGTTTCAGTTATTATACTATTCCATATTGATTATTAATATTTATACATGATATCTTTATCTGACTTCATACTCTTACTGATCATATGCTATCACCCCATTAATATTCTTTATTTTCCCCACGATACTAGAATGTTTTGAGAGATTGATATGTAAGGATATTATAATTGTAACAATGGTGATCTCAATGATAAAACAATGTGTATTTTATTTTATTGAAAATTAATATTAATTTAATTTCTTTAGGTGGGATAACAATACTAAATAACTATTTTCTCCCTTAGGATGTTATTTATTGTATCTAGTGACAATGTAATAAATTAACCTATAACTCTATACTATTGTGGATGGGGTAATTATAGATGGCATCGAATTTTGTTTAGTAGAATCATTGGGTTCTATATTTATGAAAAAATAAATTATAGATAATAAAATATAATATTTTTTAATAATTATTCTATGTATAGGAAAATATGTAGATGATTTTTTTAGGTTGTGATTATTTGGATTTCTCATTAATACATGTCAATATACATACTAAAATTTACAATATCATAGAACAGATGTACCTTGGGGTAATACCTCTAATGAATGAATATCGGTCTTGACTTGAGCATTTCCTAGTATATAAGAATGGTCCTTACTACGTACCTGGTCTATCACCCCCAGTGTTATATTATTTGATTAATTTACATTTTCCTTATAATTAACTATTATAAATTTTTAAATATTTTATTAATTTGAAAACATAGAAATTTTTTCAAGGATCATGATTAAGATATTATCTATGAAAATATTTTTTTAATTGATGTTATTTTTTTCACTATATTTGGGATTATATAATATATTTCATAATATAATGATCTAATATTGTGTTATATGTTTTTTTCAAATACCAACTAGAAGAAGAAATGAAAAAAAAATATAATTTCATATAACCCATTTAGGTATTTTGTAACTGGTTAGGATAATGAAAGTGGGGCTAGATATAAAACAGGAATAGAAGATTTTATAACCACAAAAGGGAAACTAAATCAATTTGTGAGAAATAAAAATTTCCTTATAGAATAACCTCTTAATCCACCACATTGTGTAATACTATTATAATTCATTATGTGTCAGATACCTCTATTATTTAATGGGACACAAAATCCATTTTTATATAAAAATGATTATGTTCTTGGGAGAATATATTTCATTTATAGGTATTCAATGAAATGTAAAATGTTATCATGGAAATTTATCATCACTTAGGAGATACAGATCAATAATCACCATTGATTCAAAACGCTATGGATAACGATGAAATATAAAACATTAAATGAATGGATTTAACAGTACTATTTTGGGGAAAGTATTTTCATCATGATCAATGTAACGCCCTGACCCTGGAAGCCCAGAGTCAGTGCATTGTTACGTATCATTGGCATGATATTAAAAGATAATGCCTCGAAAGATCAGTATGTTTAGTAGCCTTGTAAATACTAGATACCTTCATAAGGTGTATATTACATCATAAAATGGAAAACTACAACAACATTACTTCAATAGACAACAATAATATCCCATAGACTTTCTATGTAGGTTACTCATAATATACTTCTTCGCATCTTGGAAAAAATGGAACATATAAAGCAGTGATCTCAGATGCTCAAAAAGGATAACATTATAGAGGAAGCTTTCACAAATAAGCATAAACATATAAGGAAATGTATAAAATTAAAACAAAATCCATTAAAACCTAAATTTATTCGTAACTCGGAGAATATAAATCAATATAATTCCATTTAAATACTCAGATGGATATTATACTAGTCAAATAATCACATGCAATATCAATAGCCACTTTCATAATATTGGAATGTGTAATTCAAGACTTTCATAACAACGTAGTCATGGTCTTCTTACAAGACTACAAATATGATTTTATCAAGGCCTTATGCTAGACACTAGTTTTTCTAATGAGTCAAACCAATGCCACGTGGTGCTATAGCTGGATCCACCCGTCACATACTAAGTGAAATGCATTATCTATATGAAAAGGTATAAACATAACATGAACATTCATATTAAAACTGGAATACGAAATGTCAATACATTATCCATAAATAAAGAATGGTAATAAATAACATATCCATAGAAAAACAGATCAGAAATCCTTCAATGAAATATATATGTTTTGTATCATAATAAATCAACCTCAAATAAACATAAAATCCATCTAAGGATAATAATAAAGATGATATCAAAACCTTTTTAGATAAAAATATCTTTCTATTTTAAAACAATTTAAATGTAACATAGTTATAAAAGAATAAATTTATATTTGAAAATATTCTTATAATATTGTAAGGGAAGCATCGATACTGTAATAATGGCAGAAACTAGCCGCAACCGCTGAATAAGTTAAAAAAGGACAGTCATACCTTAATTTGTTCGATAAGGTTATAAAGTACCTTGTTTGAAAAACCATTGAAATATTCCTTTATAAACATCTTATAAAATTCAAACAAGGGTATAAATGACTTTAACCTGTATTCTAATAAATAGTAATAATATTTTGAAATACATTTTTAGGAAACATGGATGTGGATGATAATAAGGTCCCAGTAGATAATTACATTAAACAATATCTGATAATGAAGATATTGTAGAAATAACCCTTAACATGTAATTTTACATGGTCGAGTGTAGGTTAACCTCATGTATAATTGTGAAAAAAAATTTATTAAACTTTTGAAGAATCATATACATTAATATGATATCATATATGATATTTTAACATTGTTTTGTCAATTATATCTTTGTATTATCGTCATTTCATGTATTAACAGATTTGTTTTCATTTATATTATTTGTTATGTGAGTCATATTTTTTATGGATGGGATGTATCTTATTCATATCATGTATTATTTGAAATATTTAAACATTATTTTTAATCATCAAATAAAAATTAGTCTTGAATGGACATGATGGGGACTGAATCTCATCGCATTCGTGGAGACAGTATTCCGTATGTATGCAAAAGCGACAATGTAATAATAATGATATTAAAATAATATATAATTAGATTTTATTTCATATATTTATAATCATTATCCTGTTACATCTATTATTTAAATCAATTATACATCATTATTATATCCAACCAAATACTAATGTATTTAATAACAATTACACCACGACGTGGAGACGGTAAGCCGTACATACGCATGTATGGTGACATGTTAGTCAAAGGATTGATAGAATAATGAATATGTGTGTACCATACTTATAAAAACATCACATTATATAGAAGATAAAGGAGTTATTATTCTATAATGGATACAACAAAGAAAGATGAAGTGGAAGAAGAAAGAAACTTGAAAGAGGTGATGGAATATTTACCTCTTCTTAGGGTTCTTCATTTGGATTTGAACAAAAGGGCTCCTTAAGTTGGATTTCTGACTAAATGAATTCCTTAGGATTAATTTAGGACAGTTTTTAGGATATTTTGGAAGGGTTATGCTGATCCAAATGGCTTTTAATGTGTGTATTAGAGATAAGGGGGAGTTCCCTTTTATAAGAGGGTTGAGGGGAACCTTAAAAAAATCTAGAATTATTATTTTATAATAAAATCATTTCCTATTTATAATGGCTTAGAAATGGATTACTTTTAAGATAAGGTGGGGATGAGTCTATTACCTCTCAGCCAATAGGATTTAGATAGGTTTGGGTAACTATATCAACTTTATCTTTTAGATTTAACTCTTAGTTTAATAGTTTGACATTTAACATGTCTCTTTGAATATTTATATTCTATAGGTAATAAACATACAATATACATCCAAGTAAACCACAAGTGGTTCATTAATTATACACCTATCATTGAATAAGTCTTCTGGCTGATCCATATATTTAATGAAATAGAATATTAATTAATAATATAATATTTGTTTTATAAACTCTTTTTTGTCAATTTTGACATTATTTGGTATTTTGATTTTGATAAATTCAAAACAACATTATAACTTAGAAAAAAATTCATCCAAGTATCCATAATATGTCATATTAACCTATAAATTTAGCGTAATTCATAAATATTCTAAAATTACAGTTATTTGGATATTTATCATATCAATTATTTTAATATTTCATTAATTATGTAATTAATGTATCATCATTGTGTAACAAATAAATTTAATTATTTAATGTCTAAAAAATATAAATAAAATACAATTAGGTAGCATATAGTTTTATCTTACTAATTAATATTTATAGTCTAATTTATCTTATGTGTAACAATATATTAAAAATAATTTAGTTATTAAACATGGATTTTAACTCTTATAACTCTTCTTTGAATTAAATAATAATAAATGTCCTAATCTAATCCATGTGGACATAAAGGATCATATTTTATTAATAAGGTTGTTTTTGGTCGAATTACAGTTGTCCAATAGAATTAGGACTTGTTTTAGTGTAATAATAATATCATTTTACCCTTAATTACCCTATTTTCTTTTAACCATGGTAAATAAAAGTAAAAAGTTACTGTTTAACAAAAAATTATTTTCATCTTATTGAAAAACATTTTACTTACTAAAATCAACCATTTTTAACATATTTTCAAAATTCAACTCACAGAAGTGGTAATATTATGTTTTATGTAAATTTGAAAATGCTCCCAGGAGGTGGGTAAAAGACGGTAAAAAGTTCAATAAAATTTCTATATATCAAAAGTCATTATGAACTTACTCTAATTAATTACAATGAAATTATATAGGTATTATTTATCTATTTTGACCTAATATAAATTTGAATAAAATAACTAATTATTTAACTAAAAATTCGGTTTTAAACTATAACTCAGTGTTTTTTCACTATTCAACAAGAATTGAATGTTTTAAGAAAAATACCAAAAATTCACCTTGTGCTAATTTTCATATTCAGAATTCAAAAATGAAGTCTATTTTACAAAATTCAAAACATATAAGTTGAATTTATTAATTTAAAATTAATTCTTGTTTTCAAAACAAAATGCCTTATTTATAAGAAATAATAAATATCAAAATATTAACACTTGTTTAAGTACAATATCAAAGTTAAATTACATACAATGACCATCAATGGAATAAATTGTAAAAATATAATCTATTTATACTTCCAATCAATTAAAAAATATAATTTAACTCTATAAATTTTTTTGAATAAAGAAAATTTTTCAGTTAAAATATATTATTTGTCACTATTCAAACAAATATGAATGTTAACAGAAAAAACAAAAAATTATTCAAACTAAATTATTATGAAACTATTCTAAAGAATATGATTATTTTGTCAAATTGAATATATAAAAGCTAATTTGGGTGGCGCCTGTGGGATGGGGATCATGCGTGGCGGATGTATTGTTAGGGATCAAAATGGGACCCCAATTCTTTCTTTCTCAGCCTATTATGGGAGCTACAACCCCCTTCAGGTGGAAGTGAATGAAATGCTCACTAGGCTTATTCTCTACCGTGATAGGAACATCACCCTCTCTATCATTGAGACCGATTCCACTACTATTCAAGGTGCTCTCCAAAGCGGTGGCATTAGGCCATGGTGCATCTTATATATTATCTGTATGTGTCATTATTTCATTTCCTCCGAGATGGAGATTCTTCACACATGGAGGGAGGTAAATAGAGTCGCAGATTGCCTATATTATATAGCGAGACCCATTAATGAGATTAAAAGTTACTGTAACCCAGGTTCACTTCCGCCTGAGAGCATGTCCCTTGTCATTGGGGATTCCCTCGGTCTCCATTATTTTAGACCCCCCATGACATCTCCCCCGAGTGTGTCTTCTTTCTCATGAATTATTCCTTTCCTACAATAAATAATCATTGGTTGGTTGGTTAATATATAAAAGTTTCAAATATTGGATATAAAAATGGTTCACCATTAAAAGGCGGTAAAAGTTCATTTTTTGAACAATACTCCTTTTATCAAAAAAATTAATTTTTTTCATACATTGTGTCTAAGAAACTCATAATATGGATTCTAAAATTATAATGATTATATAAAGTTCAAAATTCAATTATTAGTATTCATAAACCCTTTTGAACATCTAGTTTGGTAAGTCGTGGTGTGCTTGAACTCAGTGTTGTGTGTGGTGACAATTATTTAATTACATTAAAGAAATAATATACTATGAAATATTGGGGTGTTACATTCTTCCCACCTTCAATAAATTACATCCTCTCCATTGGAAATTTTTCTTTGAAAATAAAAGGTTGATAATAGAAAATACCATTATTGGAAAACCGACATTGGAAATTGGGTTAATACAATTTTGTCTTTAAAATAGGAAAAAGGGAATGAAAAAGTCACCACAAAATTATGATCTCAATTATAAGAATATTGGTGGAAATTAGAGACACATAATTCTAGGAAAAAAGAAAATATTTATAAGTAGTGATTGAGGTCATCAATCAAAAAAAATTGTAGAATTGAGGGCCTCAAAGCCATGAATCTATGATGATTTAAAATATAATCGGTTAAACAAAAATAGGTATTATGATAACAAAATTTTTTAGTTTTAAGATCCCATACCTAAAGATTAAGAAATAATTTCTTCATAGAATAAGAGATGAATATATATATATATATATATATATACCTGACAAGTAGAGTAGCATCATTTAACTCATTTCTACCACAAACTAATCTTTCACTCAAATATATAATAGTACATAAAAAATTATTCTATTTATCCTATTCAAATAGAGTTCCAAAAAATTAATTTGTAATTCACCTATTAGACTCATAAAAAATGAAACTAAATTATACAATCCAGGGACTTCATTTAGTCCAGTGGTAGGCGATAAATTCCGATAACACTATGGTTGTGGGTTCGATTCCCACAACTTTGTCCGATGCGACGGGTTGTCACATAGTCTACGTGTCATCCTTTTTATTAAGAACCAAAAATAACCTTAAAAATAGTATCCAATTTCAAACTTAATCCATTCTAACCTTTAGACTTATCCAAAATACTTCTATCTAAACTCGAAGTCCAAAATTTATAATGATGGTAAACACAATGATGATCCTTTCTTCCATGTAATAACATGTGAACACCTTCATCGTGTATTATTTTAAAACACTAAAACATCCTGAATTACCATTAAACCTTATTGATTACATTCATTCTCCCTTATTTTATATAGAATACTGAATATACTCCATCAATCCAAAATTGTTGTAAAGTCCAACAATGATGGAATATACAAATCAATAATCAGTTTCAAGGATGTCAAGAATATCCAATATAATTTATCTCAATCAACCATCTCTTATTCTAAAACCACTACCTCGTTATCATGACCTTATTAAGGATTGCCTTTCCTTCAACCATGAATTTTCCAAAAAAGTGTATCTTACTATTAAGTAACTTTTCTTAGAACCATATAATCTCAAATATTTAAAAAAATAGTATTTCAATACAATCCATATATACTCTGTAATTATTCTATCATGTACGTTATTAATATAATATTCAAATGACATAATACTTTAATAACAACTAAATAAATCTAATCATACCACTTCATCATTTGTAGTATGATAAATTTATAATTATCCAATAGCATCATTTGGGGTATACTCAGATGATTTGGACATTGATTCGTATAGTTTTCCAACTCCATGAAGATGAAGAATTTTACTTTTGAGTCTTTTTTCCTACCATCACAATCACGTACATTGTGTCCTTTTTCTCCACACATAAAACAAAATCCCATTCCATTCAGGAATTTACCATGGTGATTCGTTCCATTGTTATCACATATGCGAAAGTCCTTCTTATCCATCTTCCTTTTATACATCATTCTTTATTCTATCATTTTATTTTATTGCTTTTCATCAAATCCATAGGACTCAGATAATTCTTTACTTATATTATTAAATTATGATACAATTTCTTAATATACTGAGAATACATGGGAGATTATTTTCCTTCTAAATGTTGGCTTAATATCATGAAAGATATGAACCTTCTTACTCTTTGGATCATACATATTGTTGGAGTTCACATTCCATCTACTGGGAACCATTTCAATAGAATGGCATAAACTATATTAGTTTATGAATCAAAATAAATAATTCCAAACTTATAAAACACATAACATAAACTGAATAGTTTATGGATATAATCCATAATCACAAAAAATGTTTTATTTGATGAAATATATACTCATAAACCCTTCATAATGATTTTTAATGAAAATGAGAACTATACTAATAATATCCACTATGAGTGTCGCAACCAAGAGTGCCGAAAGGCCCATTTTCAGGCACCAGTTCTTGTTCGAGTCTAGATCAAAGCAGTGTCTTCAGGTTTTACCCCTAGGTACATCTGTTCCAGATCCTACTCTACCTGCTCGTATACATGCATGGATGTATTGTTTTTAAAACTCACAAAATCTATACAATACCAAGATTATAGAAATTTATTCTTTACTAATACTCAAATTCTATCTTAGGGTAATTTGATTTAATCGGAGTTTATCTAAATATAGATACCAAGGTTTGTAGTAAACTTCTTATGATACCACCTGTAACACCCCAACCACAGAAGCCCAGAGTTGGTGCATTATTGTGTATACTTGGCAGGATAGAAAAATATCACGTCTCGAAAAATCAATTAGTTTAGTAGCCAAGGAAGTAACAAATAAATTCATAAGGATTACATTACATCATAAAATAGAAAACTATAGCAACATAGTTTCCCTAGATAACCTTGAGATCCCATAGACTATCCCAGCAGGTCAGTCATAATATACTTCTTCGCATCCTGGGAAATAGAGAATATAGAAATGGGTGAGCTCAGATACTTAGTTAGGATAACAATATAGTGGAAGATTTCATAAATATACATAAAAACATAAGGAAATGTAAAAAACTAAAACAAAATCCATTTAAACATAAACTTCATCAAAATATGGGAAATATAAACCAATATAATGCCATTTACTTACTCACATAGATATTCAACTAGTTGAATAATCGCATGCAATATCAATAGCCACATTTATAATAATGGTATGCATAATGCAAGACTTTCATAACCACATATTCAAGGTCTCGTGCCAAGATTACAAATATGATTATGTCGAGGCGTGTTCCAAGAAACTAAATTGTCTAATGAGACCTACTGATGCATCGAGCATCTATATCAGGCTCAACCCATCACTTACTATATCCAATGCATTCCTCATATGAAAAGGTTTAAACATAACATAATCATTTTGTATTAAAAATGGCATACAAAATGTAAATACTTTATCCATAAACAATGAATGGTATGAAATAACAAATCCACAGTCAAATATATCACAAAACGTTCAATACAATATGGGAGTTTTGTATCATAATAAATCAACTTCAAACAAACATAAAATCCTTCGAAGGATGTTGACATAAATGAAATCAAAACCATTTTAGAGAAAGATCTCTTTATATTATGAAATCATTTAAAAGTAACGTAATTATAAAAATAATAATTTATATTTGAAAATAATCTTATAATATTGTATGTGATGATTTGACGATGTTTAAACAGAATAAAATAGTGGCACCCTCAATATAAGTTACAAAAAGACATTCTTACCTTAATTTTGTCGAAAAGGTTATAAAGGACGTTGTTTGGAAAATGACAGAAAGAATCCTTTATAAACATCTTATAAAATTAAAAAAGGGTATAAATGAATTTAACCTATATTATAGTAAACATTAAGAATGCTTTGAAATACATTTTTAGGAAACATGGATGTGGATGATAAAGACGTACCAATAGTTAATTATGTATAAACATCCTCGGATAATGAAGAGATTGTATAATTAACCCTTACATTGTAATTTTCCTTGGTATAGGTTAGGTTAACCTCCTTTATAAGGGTTAAATAATTGTTATTAAATTATACATCATTCATATAAATTAATATTATTTCATATATGGTTTTTAACATTTCTTTGTCAATAAAATCTTAGTATTATCATCATTTCGGTTATTAACAGATTCGTTTTCTTTTATATTATTTGTTATGTGAGTCATATTTTTTATGGATGGGATGTATATTATTCATATCAAGAATTATTTAAAGTTTTTAAATATTATTTTTAATAATAAAATTATAATTAGTCTTGAATGGATACGATGGGGAATGAATCTCATCGCATTCATTGAGACGGTAATCTGTACGTACGCACGAGCGACAATATCATTCTTTTTATATTAAAATAATATATAACTGGATGTTATATCATATATATATAATCTTTATAATGTTATATTTATTGTTTACCTCAATTACACATCATTATTATACCCATCCACATAATAATGCATTGAATAACAATTATACCATGACGTGGAGATGGTAAGTCGTACGTACGCACGTATGGTGGCATGTAATTCAAAGGATGGATAGAATAATGAATATTGTTGTTAAATATTTATAATAACATCACAGTATATAGAAGATAATGGATTTATTATTTTAGATTGGATACAACAAAAAAGAGGTAGTTGAAGAAGAAAGGAACTTGAAAGTGGGGATGAAATATATAGAAGAGGGAGTTCCCTTTTATTATAGGGGTGAGGGGCAACTTAGGAAAAGATAGACATATTATTTTATAATAAAATAATTTTCTGTTTATAATGAAAAAAAGGGATTATTTATAGGATAAGGTGGGGATATGTCAAAATCCACTCATCTAATAGGTTTTAGAATGGTTTGGGTCACTATATTAACTTTATATTTTAGATTTAACTCTTAGTTAAATAGCTTGACATTTACCATGTCTCTTTGTATTTTTATATTATATGGTTAATAGACTTACTATATACATTCAAGTGAACTCCAAGTGGTTCATTAATGATGCAACTATCATTATATATATCTTTTTTCTGATCCATATATTTTTAAGAATGGAATATAAATTAATAATTTAATATTTGTTTTAAAAACACTTTTATGTCAATTTTTTCACTATTTGGGTTTTTTCAAAATTCATAAAAGCATTATTACTTAGAAAAAAAATGAATCTAACCAACAAAAATATGTCATATTAACCTAAAAATTTAGTGTAATTCATATGATGTCTCAAATTACATTTTTTTGGATATTTATAATATCAATTATTTTAATATTTCATTAATTATGTAATTAATTCATCATCATTTTGTCATAAATAAATTAAATTATTTAATGTCTAAAATTTTTACATAAAATACGATTATGTAGAAAATCTTTTTACCTTTCTAATAAATATTTATATTTTAATTTATCTTATGTGTAACCCTATATTAAAAACATTTTAGTTATTAAACATTGATTTTAACTCTTTTAACTCTTCTTTGAATTAAATAATAATCAATGTTCTAATCTAATCCAAATAGACCAAAATGATCATATTTTATTCCTAAGGTTGTTTCTGGTCGAATTGAACTTATCCAGTAGTATTATTACATGTTTTATAGTAATAATAATATCATTTTCACACTTAATTACCTTATTTACATTTAATTGTGGTAAATAAAAGTAAAAATTTACTATTCACCAAAATTATTTTCATCTTATTGAACCACATTATACTTAATTATATCAATATTTTCTCTTAAATTTTAGAAATACAACTCACAGAAGTGGTAAAATTATGTTTTTTGTTAATTTGCAAATGATCCTAGAAGGTGGGTAGAAGAGGGTAAAAAGATCGAATTTTATATATATATATATAAAATTATTATAAACTAAATCCAATAAAGTACATTGAACATGTATAGGTATTATTTTTATATTATTACCTAAAATTAATTTAAATAAAATAAATACTTTTCTAAATAAAAATTGGGTTTTAATCAATAACTTAGTGTTTTTTACTATTCATCATGAATTGAAAGTATACAGAAAAATACGAAAAATTCACCCTAGGATAATATTTTATTCAATATAATCAAATTAATTCTATTTTTCCAAAATTAAAATATATAAGTTAAATTTATTAATATAAAATTAGTTCCCGTTGTCCAAACCAAAAGGCGCATATTTAAGAAATAATAACCATCAAAATATTGACACTTGTTTATATCCAGTTTCAAAGTAAAATTACTTATAATGACCAGAATTGGATTAAATGGTAAAAATATAATCTATTTATACTTCAAGCCATTAAAATATATATTTTAACCCTATATTTTATTTTTATTAAAAAATATGTTTTCAGTTAAAATATAGTATTGTTAACTATTCACCAAATAAGAAAGTTATCAGAAACAAAACAAAAGTTTATTGAAACCAAATTCTTATGTCCCGATTCTGAAGGGGAATTTATTTTATTAATTTAATATACAAAAGTTTCAAATATTAGATTAAAAAATGGTTCACCATTAAATGGGGTAAAAGTGCATTTTTTTTAAAAACTTTTTTTTCACAAAAAAAATGAATTTGATCTTACATTATGTCTAAGAAAATAATAATATGGATTCAAATTTTATAAGGATTATATAAAGTTAAAAATTCAGTTTAGAATAATCAAAACCGCTTTTGAATGGCTAGTTTGGTAGTTGTTGGTGTGATTGAACTCAGTGTTACGTGTAGTGCATGTTATTGAATTACGTTGAAGAAATAACGTACTATGAATTCTAGGGGTGTTATAATAAATGGGAGGAAATAGAAAGACAATTCCTAATTATAAAACATAAGAAAAATTAAAAAAATTAGAAGCATGAATCAACATTTATAAGAAAATAGTGAATCTTATAGATGGTTTAAATAATCTGAAGTGTAATATTGACTTTTTCATTGATGGGTTAAATCCAATCCATTGAACAGAACTAATCTCTCCAAACATTCTCATCATATATGGAGATAGTATCATGTGCTATCATGATTTAGAATAAATTGACAAAGTCATAAGGCTTTATTGGGTAGAAAGATAAGAACGGGATGTCATAGAAAAATTGGTTTAAATGGAATATAGAAAATAATTATTTTACCTCATGTGATTGTTTTCAAAAGATCCACCCTAGTACATTCTTGAAAAAAATATGAGTTTACTAAAAGTGTGGGGAGAAATTACACCATTTATGTAATTTAAAGACAATGAAATAATTTTTTAATGTCTAATTATTCATGTATAATGAAATAGGACACTAATTATTTAATTCCCGATGTTTAGTGGGAATATACCTCAAAAGAAGACTAGAGATCAAGGAAAATAATATAAAATTATTATAGATGATTACGAATTATTATTTTTCTGGTGTATTATGATTCAACAATTATAATAACCTAAGATTTTTATACATAAATATTTGACCTTGTTTGATATATGTTAAATAAAAAACAATATGTTTCATTCCATAACTAAAAAAGTTTAATATCATTGTAGATTAGATATAAAATATTCTAATATTATGAATCATCTTTGACACCCCCATACATATCTTACTACATAGTACCATTCACATGCTTACCCTACTAATAAAATTTATCTTAACCAATAGAACCAAAACATAAGAAAATTGATTTATCAAATGCATGGTAAGTGAAAATTAAGGATACATCAATTTATAGTATTAAGAAATACTATGATAATAATAGGGTAATAAGATCATGACTATAAATTAAAATGTTCATAACAATTCAGAAAAATATCATAAACATGGGTTATGGTATAAAAGATTAACATTTTAAAATACATGTATCATAATACTGATAATTAAAAATAACTCAACTGGACCATGAGTTTAATTCATATGTTTATGTGGAACCATTATAATTAAAGACATGATTTTATAATTCAGGACTATCAACCATGTCTAAAAGATCTAGAATCAATGCATTTTTCTCATAGTGGATCAAGCACATCATCTTTTATCCCATAATAGATCTATCACAATGACTCTTTTATAATAATTGATAATGAAAATTGGAATTTTTCATTTAATATCTATTGAGATATTATATTTTATGCCATTAATTTGTTGGAGACAAAGGTATAACCAATCAAAAAACGAAATCCATATATAAGAGTTCCACATGATCATAAATAAATGATCATTTTAGAAGGAGTGAAAAGAGTTTGGTTTCGTAAACATTTCATCATGTCATAACCTATGGAAAGTAAATGGGAATAATTAAATTTTCATACTACCACCAGAAAAATAAACCATACATTGAAATAATAAGTAATGTATCTTTATATAATATCCCAAGAAAATAAATTATAACATAAATTAATCCCATATTATGTGGAAAATGTTTTTGAAAAATCAAACAGAATAATAATTGAAGAAAATAACGAATCTATTTTGAAATGACATTATTTTATTTAAGGAAATTATAATGGGAAACATTTTATTTTAAAATTTACATGAAACCATATAAAGGAATCATCAATAAAATGGGGCATCCTGATGGTAGTAAAATCATCACTTGCGTTTAAAGTTAAAAATTCATTTCTACTATATTTTTGTTGGAAAAGTCACAAATTACCTCATTTTGAAAATGAAAATAAAAACTAATCCAAATAGTTTGTAAATATGTCATTCATGCATAATTTTTTTTTTCCAAATAATTTCTTATTAATATAAAATCATTCCATTTTGAAACTTTTTAAAGGAAATCATTTTCATAGAAGAGAAATGTAATCTAGTAGAGACATAAACACAATAAATCGTGAATAATGATGCGATTTTTAAATAATCCCTTAACCCTATGAAAATTTATGAATCATAATCCCCATGAAAAAAAGTAATTTATATTTTTATGTTAATATAATAATATTATTTATAAGAATAATAAATTAACTTCAAGGGATGTATACAGACCACATAAAATAATCAATTATTGAATAAGGCATATATCCCATAGAAATAAAAGTTAAACAAAAATTTATTACCTCATGTCTCGCCTTTACAAATTCACATTGAAACCTCATGTGTAATAATTATCAATTTAGTATAAATGTATTAAATAAAAATATTCACATATATTAAAAGATTTATTATTAAATTATAAATTCTTATCTTCCACCAATTAATAATGTATTATTTAAATCAATGTTATGGGTGATATCTTTTCAGTTTTCCCAACTTGTTTTGGTTTTTAAATTATAGTCTTATGTGCTGATCATGGTCCTATAACATATAGAATGATAAAAATGGTAAAAAATAATATATATTCATCATATAAATGTTTCTAATCATTCATAAAAAAATATTGAAAAATTAATTACATTTCTCGTGGAGATGGATGGTCGTACATTCACATGAATATTGTTTCCATTTTTCAACACATGGAATTAATGAAATATAAGTGATAATTATAATTTTATTATCATTGTTATATCATGAAATTATATATATAATTCTTCTTTATTATCATGTGTGCAATATATTAATGAAAAATGGAATGCATCGCATCTTTGGGATGGTAGTCCATACGTACGCATGAGCAACGTTTCTGTTTCCTAAAAGATAGGATTGTAAGAAGTTGGATGTAAAATTGTCATTAAAAAAATAACTTATTTCATATATATCATATATAAACATTAAAATATTCAAAATTACGATATATAATCTATTTTTATGGAAAATTAATTGCATCCCGATGTGGAGACAATAAGTTATATGTACACATCAGCAATAAATTCACGACATGTTTGATGGGAAAAATGGGGTTTAAAGGTATATTAATAACCATAAAAAATTTATGGATATATAGGATACATAATTTAATAGTTTATTTTAAATATAATATATTTATAAGAGTTAATGAATAGTATAAAAGGAAATAGAATTTGTTATGGTAATTACCACTTATTCAAAATGACACATTTAGAGCTCCACTAATAGGATCAAAGGATTCACTTATGGTTAGATAATAAACACAAGAATGTGTGTTGGGAACATTAAAATAGATTTTGGTATATTATTTTCCACCTAGAAGTATCAATGTGGTGTAATGAAGTGAGTGGGGATCATTCCTTTTATAATTGAAGTGAGGGTCACTTTTAGAATTTCTCAAAAGATTAAAATAGAAAAATTCATTCTAAATCCAAATTCTGAAAAATGGAAATGAATTCAGAGATATAGTGGAAGAGAGACATAATAAAATGTTAAAATATAATTTATACATGTTTTGTTATAATTTTAATCATTATCATAGTTAATAACCTGTAGTTAACATGTTTTATTATTTTCTACAGTAACAAAAATTTTAATATAAAATGTTTTAGTTTTTACATATAAGTAGAATATTAGGAAATAAATTAAAAAATTATTATAATTTTAACAATATCATAATAAATTATTAATATTTACAAATATTAAAAATTTTACTATAATTTAATAAATTATTATATTGAGAAAATATTAATAATTTTTTATTTTGATAGTTTTAATATTATTTGACGTTAAATACATTAATAAAAAAAGCAAAATTATAATATAAATATTTTAAAACTTCTTTAATATGATATATAGATCATGTATATTCATTTTAAACATTATCCCAAACTAATTATATAGTTTTCCGTATTTTAAAATCATTTGATATAATATTTATTAAATGTAAAAACATTGAATCATAGTTTCTTAAGAAACTATGACCATTATATAGTTAATAAAAATTAAAAATAAACTTTTTACATGATAATATTTTTATTAATATCATATTAGTCACTTATATTCACTCATAACATACTTTTGTCCAAATGTGGACACATAAGATATATTAAATGGAAATAAAATGAAATTATGTATCATTAATTGATTTTAATAATATATGTCAAATTCATGGAAAATTTTCAATTAAATAGATCAATTTTGATCATTAGGTGTTAAAGGGTAAAAATAAATTCATCCAATAATAATTAAGATGAAAAATTATGACCATGACACTTATTTGTAATTCTCATAAACCTGATTTACCCATTAACGAGGTGATAAGGTTCACAGTACTTTCTATTCATATAGTCCAAAATGTAAAAGGGGTATAACTATTTAATTTCAACTTCATATTTATAAATATTTCAGTCATTTTGTATAATTCAGTCATTATAAATACATTAAATTAGTTTTAATGTATATATGAAATACAGGACCACAACTGATTTTGGAAAAAATACATTATTATGCACAAAACCAGACTTATTATTATATTATGACTATAAAATTATCTATTGAATATTTAAATAACTTTATCATTTAAATAATAAATAGATTTCATTAAAATAATTAACCAAATGTTTTTAATTTAATATATTGATATATGATACAATTAACATATAAAAAATTAAGAAAACAATAGTAATTTTATTTTTCAAGTAATTTTTCTTTTATGGATACTCATTGGATATGTAATGAATTAATATAAAAAATTCATATATAGTTAGTTCATAATAATAAAAAGTATCATAATAGAGAGGTGTATTTTTCTTTTTAAAAAATATTCAACAATTATGGTTTTGACACCCACGGTGACTTATGTTGATAATAAGTTGTTTCTTCTATATGAAAATGTGTAGTTTATAAAACAAAAAAAAATTAACATGTCTTTTTATAGTAGATTAGGGAACACCAATCCCCTAATCCACTCCATCAATCACAATCTCTGGGAGCCGTGTGATTTCAATATAATGGTTTTCTTATCACAAGAACATGAATAAACATCTAAGTGCAAGATGTTGACACATTTATTAACAAGACATATAATAAATCCGACATGTTTTATAATAGAGAACCAATAATATAAAACACATATCTAGTAGATGATACTCCCTCACATATGATTCTAAGAAGTTGAAACACCAAATAATCAAAATAGTTTGATCTGTGAATTCCTATTTTTCTTCATAGTAGCAACAACAAATAATAGTAGATGGATCTTCTTAATTAGAAATTAATGTCTTCAAGAAGGTATAGTTCTGATGAGATCCTAGTGATAAAATGATCTTCAAAATTAAATGAAACAAATAGCAGTAGTAATCGCACAACATTACAAGATATAACATGTTGGTCCTTAATGTGCATTATATTCTACAAAATATATCATTCATCTCAAAAACACTAATGAGTTGATATTCACCAAAAAGTAATCGAGTAAAAACAGTAAATTGAATGTCCTTCATTTTAAAGTTATACAATTGAAAAATATATAGAGTTTAATGTTTACATTGATATTTTATATCCAAGAAAAAATAATTATTGATCATAGAGATTCAAGTTCAAATTGAACAAGGTTTTTTTGGAATCCCCTATGAAATTGAGTCACATTATTTGATAAACATAGTTCTTCTATAATATCAGTATTATCCTCGAATTATTCCATAATTAAGACTCGAACATTTCAGAAATCATGGATTAAAATCGTGATTTAAAAATATCATTGTTGAAAACAGAACAAATGGTCAAACTATGTACCGTATGGTACTATTATGTATCATAGGGTTCTTTTTTCATTTATAAGGGTTCCATTACGTATAGGAGGGTTCCATTTCTTATATTAGGGTTCCTACGAACATATGTCTCCACGACCATACTCTAATATTCACATACTGTAGAGAAAAAGGCAGCGTAGTGATTAAAATATTTATGTTCACCTTTTGAGCATAAAATCCCTAATATTTCATTAATTGACCACACATTCATTTTTCTTGAATATAGGGTATGAACAGTAATTTCTTGCTCCAATGAAGGGTTTCTTATCCTTAAATTTTTTTATTCTCCTGATGTAATGATGTCGGTCCAAATTCAAACTTTTTTGTGTATCATAGGATTGAAAACATAATAATGTGTTAACATTCAAGTGTGGTGTAGGGAATACAACCAAATGCTCATTTACTAAGCATTGGGTTTGAAAAAGTGTTTTTAGAATATTTATAGTAACACTAAATTCATTTAAACCGAATATAATTTGGTAAAAACTAACTCAACAAAAAATTATTCGAAAGAAGTGTATTTGCAAGAATGAAAATCAAAATTAATTAATGATATTTTTTTAGACAGTATATTCCCAGAAATATCCCCCTTTTTGATGATCACAATTCTTATAACATAATTCATAATAAAATTTAATGAAAATGATGGATTTTTAAACACATAATAATGGTTATAGAAAATATTTCTATTTGAAAAAATTATATTGATAAATTAATATATAATGTTGTAAATTTAAAAATATTGTATCAATGATATGTTGTGGTTTTTTATTATTCTATCCAAAAAGAATTCTCCCCTTTTTCATAAAATTATTCTCCCCTTCTTTTGATATCAAAATTATAGTTTGAAAGAATAAATAATTTAAAACCGAATTAATATAGTACTAAACATAAAATTTATATTTAGTAACACTGTTATAAAGGAAATAAATTTAGGATTGGAAGTTAAATATTGAAATAAAATAAAATAAATGTATATCTCAATGAAAAATTAAATATAAATTAAAAAATATCAATTTTTTATGAAAATGTAGTAAATCCACAACTGACAGAGGGTTTTATCAATATAAGGGGATATCATCAAAATCACTAATGGTAGAGGGTGCCAAGGGGTGATGAATGGTTTTGAAAAACCCATTAATATCAATGAGAATTTGTTAAATTCTTTGAAAATGGATTTTGAAGAATTTTAATCACCATTAAAGAATAATTTTCAAATCTTTATCAATGTGTAGATTCACATCCAAATTATCATTTTTAAAATCATTCAAAGCTTCCTCTGATATAATTAATGATGCTAACCTATCCATAATTTTATTAAGAACTAATCCCATCAGGGATTCATTATATTCTAGTTGACTAACCATATGGCTTTAATTTTCTAACAGAACATCTTAAGGAAGAATATCACAGAGAAGAGTGATTAGTCTATCATTGAAATCATCTAGTAGTAATTTAATAACTTCAAACCTTATGATGAGTTTTGGAAATGTTTAATGAGAGGATATTGATGCATGATTTAATTCCATCCGAGAAAAAAATTATCCCCCAATCATTGGCATCATCTCATCAAAATATAACTTCCAAAAAGATTCATTATTCATTAAATATAACCCTGATAATATTTTTCTAAAAAACTATTGATGGTCTCCAAAAAAAATAATATTTTCTTTGAATTGACATAGATAGAGATTATGAGACTCATACTCTTATCTTGGCACAAATTAAATTTGATGACCTTCAATCATCTATTTTTTTATTCCACTTCTTGATGTAGAAACAATTTATAAGCATATAACATATTCATATTTCTTACCAAATATTCATAATTATGGTTGGATGATTCTGTGTGTTGATCCATTACTTTATCGATTTCAATTAAAGAAAAATGTGGTTCTACATTTCCTTCTAATCATTCTCCTATGGTATATCCTACCATATCATCATAATCACGAATAATGAGAGATTGAATTTTAGAATCCGGACATCTTCCCTGTGATGTTATTGATTATGAACCTCTTTACCAATATGCTTAACTACTAGGCTATCACATTCATCAATGAAAATTATTTTATCCATACATTCTATATTGTTTAGTGAATGTCTTCTTCTTTGAACATGAGTTTCTCCTGTACTTAGTTCACTTACATCATCTTGCATCATTCTGATAGAACCAACCGAAGTAATCATCTTCTACTCCCCCTGAGAATATTTCAAAAACCTACGTACTTCCATTCATAATGAAAAATAATGACTCTTGAATTTCTAAAAATAAAAACCACAACATTTGAATAGTCCCAGTTTTTAAATTTTTTGGTGATCACGTGTTTTATAAAATCACCTATTGAGAATTATTCTTTTTTTATAAAAAAGATGAATCTATAATTCCATATGAATAATATCCCATATTTTCATAATTTAATCATTAATGATTTAAAAAATTTATCATAACCAATAATATTAAAATTAATATTTTTAAATAACAAAAAAGGATATAAATTTCTAGATAAATATCATTTTCTTACTCAACAATCCTTTGAAAAATTACATATTATTTAATTTTCATCATATCATGGTAATATGGGGTATGATATTTGGTTATTAAATTCTTTATCCTTCGCATTCCAAACAATTAAAACATAATCTCCTATAAATAATGTTTTCCATTACCTATATTTCACAAGTAAAACTGAAAATCCTGCTCATGTGGATCATGCAACATCTTATCCATTTCCACATAAGGAATATAAAATTTAGCATAATTAATCATAGAGATAATAATTTATTCATAAAATCCAACACATAGTGAAGAATTCTAATAGAATTACATTACATAAATTTCAAATACAAAAGTCATTTTTCCATCTCCAAAAACATAACCAAGACCTTTAAATCAGAAGAATTCCTTGAGAAAAATATTTTTTGAATCAAAATAATTGAGACTGATTACCTTACCTTGGATCACTATGTGATGTAAATCTGCTGAATAAGTAGTAACATCCTACTAAACATCTTCTAATCATATAAATGTTTCAATCTCTAATGTTTTTGAGTTTTAACTGATTGAAGGTTTATGTTTTCGGAAAATGAATATTGAGAGATATGTATATATTCTAAGTAAATTAAAGAGAGATGAAGGTAAAGAGAAAGAGAATATATATGGTTTTCTCATGTCTATTGAGGATGCACTCATTATGTTTTTAATTTGAAAAGACAAATGACATAAAATTATTTTAAAATATTATTAACATGTATCAAAATAAAATAAATAATGATTAATGATTGTATAGAAAATATAAAACACTAAAAATAAAATTAGAGAGATTAAAATAAAATAAATAAAATAAAACATTTATTAAATATTAAATAATCATAACTCCCCTGTAATAAAATAAAAAACATCTACTAGCAAATGATTTAGTAAATAATATCATCTAATTAATATTTTTATCAACAAATAATATAAATATATCTTTTTAAGGGAATTTTCTCTTAGAAAATGTTGTCTTCTGTAAATATTCAATGTGTTATAATGACTTATAAATTTTCTTTATATTAACAGAAGAAGTATTATAAAATAAAATAGGTATACTATTATAATTTATTCCAATGTCTAGTAGGGTGTTTTCATCTGTAAAACTTGTGCACAACAACTTCTAGTACACAAATATTATTCTTTAGTGATTAATATTGAAAATGAATGTTGCTTCCCACTAGTCCATGATACTAATGAATTTACTAAAAATTTAAAGGTTCTAATGATATGTTTTATATCTAATCTATATTCCCCAAAATAAGCTGCTAAATATGAAATAATATAAAAATATAATGTTTGGTGTAATGAAGAAATTGAAAAAAAAAACATCCTTCTAAATATCAGAAAATTTTGTTAACAATAATAAGATGTGATTTTTTGGATTTTAATAAAATCTATCAAATAAAAATACAAAAAATATAATTTTTGGTCTTCTTTTAGTATGATATAATAAACCACCAATCTAACCACTCTACAACTTGTTGTATTCTAGTTTTCCATCTTTATCCAAATAATGTTTTTTATTGGTACACATGTGAGTTATATATGTCTTAATGCATTCATGTCTAAATGTTTTTAGTAAATCAATGACATATTTACTTTGATATAATACATTTACACAGTCTTTTTAAAAAATATGAAATCTTACAAAGAAATATTGTTCTCCAAATATTCTGATTTTAAATTATTTTTTCATTAATTTTTGAAAATCATTACAAAGAATTTTATTAGCTGAACCAAAAAACATAAGAAAAATATATTTGAACAAATAAAATATTAGAACAAAACGTTTTCATAAAAAGTGTTAGATTTTCTAATTAGATTGTACATCAATTTTTCAAATGAAATGAAATTTATATTCCATGCGAATCTCTACATGCTTGTTTAAAGCTGTAAATTTCATTAGTATGTTTGGAAATAGTGTTTAGATTTTTAGAATTTTGAAATACCTAGAAGTTGTTCGAAATAAAATTTCCCCATTAAATAACCATATAAAAATAATGATTTAAAATCTCTATGTTATAATTTTGATTCACATACAATTCATATTATAATAGTATTATAATGACTTCTAAAATAGGAATAGGGGAAAAGGACTCATAAAAATATATACCCTCTTTCTAATTAAATAATGTTATGGGAATCCCCTTCTTTGAAAATAGTGGAAGATAAAACATAGGCAACCATGACCGTACATCAAACTGTAGAGTTTATATGATCATTATCCTTCTGGGTCTGCTCCAATGCAATATTATGGCCAACACCATGACCCCATGACCATGCCTAACCACTCTGTGCTGATCC
Source organism: Viscum album (assembly GCA_963277665.1). NCBI lineage: Eukaryota > Viridiplantae > Streptophyta > Magnoliopsida > Santalales > Viscaceae > Viscum > Viscum album. Next base: position 410,557,199 of record OY728136.1, read on the forward strand.
ACACTCTTTTTGCGGAAAACCGAGCGACTGTCTACCACGACCACGACCTCCACCGCAACCTGAATGGCCATAAGAACTCCAGTTCCCAGACTGAGGAGTAACTGGTAGTGCTGCTACTAAACATGGAGTCATATAAAATAACCTTTCACTAGATTCTAGTGAGGGGATCCGACAAAAATGATGAATATTACCCATCTTGCCGCATGATCGGAACTCCACTAGGACCCTCGGGCAATGTGACCTCATATTACTGATCCACTGGCACTTGTAGCATACCACCTGAGTAAATGAAGATGCATCCCTTCTACTTTGATCTCCTCATGTAGTCTCTCTATAGAACTTACTGATATCGGCTGGTGGAGTACTAACACTGGCTGCAAAACTGCCCTGGCTTACAGCTTCAAAATCCCATATATTGTGCTCAGTGGTCTGTGCCAAATTGATTATTGAAGATATCAATGTCAACTTGAATATGATCACCTAAGATCAAATATCATGATTGACACCATATGTCGACTTCTGTGAAAGGAACAAATCATCTACCCCTATAAAGGGTATACAACACTTAAGATTGGTGAAGTGAGAGGAATATTCCAGAACAGAATGAGTGACCTTCTACAAACTCATAAACACTCGGTCTCTATCAGGCCTCAAAGACTCTGGGTAGAATTATTTCTAGAAGATGTTCTGAAAATCATCCAAAACTATATTTTTCTATCATCACACATGCGAGATCACATCCCACAACCTCTTAGAGGATTGTCGAAGCATGTACAGAGTGAGCTTCACCCTCCTCTCTGGAGGAATCTCCAGATGATTGATGATTGTAAGCATGGATTCTAGAAATGACTCTGCAGCCTGAGGTCCTCCGTCACCTAGGAAGGTGGGTGAATTATGCTACTGAAAAAAACACTTCAGCTCTACCATCGATGTGGTATGAAGCGGTTATCACTGGAAGGTCCCCATCATCCTCATAAAGCCCTCCCAGAACATTGCATCGACACCTGTGTCATGTATAACCACAGGTGCCATGATTGAGACAACTAGAGGATCTTCCTTCATCCCCTAATCATCCATATCTGGTGTCTGATCACTGACTTATAACAGGCAGACAACCGAAGGGCATCTTGGTCGCATGATTCTTCAAGGTCAAGCATACACATTAGATCAAGATAAATAGGGACTGAAAACATAGAAGTAAAAGAATGGGACATGAGGAAGAAAGCATTGAAGATTTCCAAAACATGTATATACAACATGTATCAATCCTACATGGAATTTTCCACTAATACATTCCCATGGGCATGTACTTATGCCATCCCAGGTCATGTATCACCCCATACACACGGTGTGTTGTCCTAACACATGGCGTGTACTTGACTTCTCTTCCCCTACCCAATTCATTCTACATGACTAAGCTAAAAATTTACCCTAGAAAAATAATACACTGCGTGTTCATTCCATAAACGGTGTGTACTATATGAGCATCACCGACCTGTATTTTTAATGACACGACCGGATACACGGCTCACACTACACGGCATCTTCCAGTTTGACATAGTATATACTAGAAATGATAACACAAAACGGGGTTGTTAGTTACATGACCAGATTCAAATATTACACTACACGCCGTTTTTATAACTAACACGATGTGTATAACCTAATATCTCTCTATCCGTGTTGTTAGTCACATGGGTAGACACATGTTCAAGACAACACGATGTGTACAACTGGTACGTGGTGTGTTCCCCCAAGAATTTCCCTATCCCATGTCTCTTCCCACACAGCCTGTGAAATATTTAGAGTCTACATGGAATGTACATAAGGTACATGGTGTGTACATATGAAAAATAGTGTCTTCCAGAAACGAAGAACAGATGGCTTGTAGTCAAAACATCACGGAAGGTATTTTAGGGTTTTCTGGACAGTATTTCTCAGAAAGTACTCTAGGGCCTAAAAAAACACTAAAATGAACATCAATGTGCCAAATTACTGTCTTTGAGGGCCCATACTCACCACAATTCTAATCTTGGTATCTTATACATGTTATAGCAAGGAAAACAATGAAATAATCCCCCAATTTCTGATCCAAAAGGGCCCACAACACCTCATGAACCAATGTTTGGAGTTCATTCAAAAAAACATTACAAAAACAATACCATATTAAACAACTGATATTCATATCAAGGCATCTATCGCAATATCATTCATATCATGCACAACATCTATAAAAAACATGAAATCACTAATTCACATTAAATAGAATGGAAAAAATACATGACATGTGATTTCTGGAAAGTGCCTATATGTTGAATTATATGGTATACCCTCATATCATAGTGTTGCAATAGAAATATAACCTCAATATCATCAACAATAAAAGTAAAATACATGGGAGTCACCAAATGGTGATGATAAAATCAACTCTAATAATTTCAAAATCCTAAAAATTTCAATAAATGAAGTATATTTGATTTTCCCTATACCCGAGATAGCTACTCTCAATCACAGTTTATTACGAAGTATCTATTCCTTCTTATCTCTGACTATAGGCTCCAAATTGTAAGTCAATGGAAAGGCACTCATCTGATACCACTTTGAAACTTCCCGGTTCTGTAAGCCACCTAGAGGCGCCTAGTACCTGGTCGGTCAAAAGGCCTCAATCACATTCCACATAACATCAGTGGCTGCCGAGTAGAAGTGAGGGCCTTGGGTGTGATAGTGGGGAAACTATACCCTCATTGGCAGAGTAACACAACAGAAGTAAAAAAATGGGAAAGGCAGAAGCAGTAATATTCCATAAAAAATTAAACATCGGATGTCTGAAAATAAAAAACTAGAGAACACATATATATAAATTATGCATTATACATATGTCTAGGAAAGAGAACAAACAAATCACAATGCTGGAATACCAAACAGTGCTTAGTAAAAGTACAAAAGAAAACAGATAAACATCTCCTCAGCACTGTTAGCCTTATCTTGGTCCCATGCCCACCAGCTCTACAACAAATCAAGTACCTGAAGAAGAAGGGATTTTTCCATTATCTATATCAGTAGCAATATAATCTTTTTGAGCCCAAAATCATAGCACAAATAAGGTGTGAGACTAAATCCCAGTAGTTAATCAGCATATGTTCTGTTCCCAATAGTTAGTGAATATATGTTAGGGAATAAACAAAATTAATTAGTAAACAAAGAAGTACATTAAAGTAACCAATCTTACTGTTTCAATACAATTAGTTCCATATATCAAAAATAGCAAAACAAGAAGGTAACCCTCTAGGTAGTTCTCTCATCATATCCCCTATGCTTTAACTAAAACAAGGATACTACAAATACTCTCTGAGGATGCTCTCTCAGTCAATTCCCCTTATTGACCCAAGCATTAATGACTCTCTAAGGAATATCACACGTTGTATTCCCCTTATTGTCAAATGTGATAAAGACTCTTTAAATTTGCTCTCCTGATTAATTCCTCATATAGTCAAAAGTGATAAAGAATCTCTGAGGATACTCACATGGTCAATTCCCCATATAGTAAAATGTGATAAAGACACTCTAAAGAATCTCACACAGTCAATTCCCCATATAGTCAAAAGTTATAAAGACTCTTCAAGGAAGATCACACGGTCAATTCCCTATATAGTAAAAAGTGATACAGACTCCCTGAGGAAGCTCACACGGTCAATTCCCGTTATAGTATACTATTCTAGTTTCTCACAAGCCTGTGTATGTCAAATGAGCATTGAAATTAAATATGGCCAAAGTAAACTTCATTAAATACTTGGATAAACAGTCTAAAACATCTCAATCATGTTAGATAAAATAATCACTCCATCCTACAGTACTAGGAATGGGAAACATCAAAGAAGGCTAACAGCTAAACAGGACCAAACTGTCATAAATTGAACATGCATGAGAAAACACATCCAATGAATAGAAAACAACCCTATTCACACCCAATTTTCCTCTACTCACGCATTCCAGCATAGTAGGAAACTAATAGGGTTAAAATGGTAAACCCAAAATACCTCATTCGAGGGTATTAGACAAAATGGCACATATAACTCAAAGACATTAAACAGAAATAAACGAACCACCTACCTCGATGTTGGGAGATCACTATATGTGAACCTATATCCTTGAATATCCCAAGAACACCATAGATCGAGGTGATTCAAACGAAATTGAAGGAAGTCGAATGAGAGATCAGATTCTTGTTCATGTGCTCAGAAAAGATTCACACCCATACAATTCTTTCTTGGATTAACTAGGTAGAGAAGTTCGGAATTTTTTCTAGTAGACGCGCCCTAGTTGCGTTTAATGGAAAAAACATACATGAAATTAACTTTATAAGATCATGGTGTGTACTTACCTTCACTGGACCCCATATTAACTGGTCTCTAGTTCACTACACAAGACCGTGTGCATGGCCGCTACACGACCATAACTAGGATTCTCGTGGTAACTGAGTACACGGTGTGTACTCATAATATACAGGGCATGTACATCAAAAAAATTCCAAAAACTCCTCTTTTTCTCAAAAACACTAGAAAAAGAAAAACATAACTGAAAAAAAGATTTGAGTTTTTACAAATTATAACCTAGAATTGCATTATTGGTTATTAATAGGGAATAATATTATTTAAAACATAAATGGTTTAAAAACTAGAAAAATGAATTCAATGGATATCTATTTATTAGAATAATATAAGAAATATTAAGATGAAAATTAAATGTTTTTAAATCAAATGAATTTTTCTAAAAGTTGGTTTCATTTCCCTTGGAGAACATAAATTAATAATAATATTTTTCCAATTATATAAAATTGATTATAAATAATGACATTTTTAAAAAATCAAATCAATTTTATCTCATAGTGAATTTGGGGTAATTTGTTAAAACGTTTAATTTATCCATGAATAGTGAAAATAATAATTTTAATTGAAAACTTAATTTTTGTTAAATTCATTTAAATATTATGTTTTTTAAAATAATGTTAAATTTAAAATATTATAAATACTATTATATATATTCTTAGACCTCGTTTGTCCACAAATCTGTTAGAATACAATGTTTGGGGTGTTTTGGGAGGCACAAGGGGCTCATTCCCAGAGTTTGTCAAACATCAAATTTTTTAATCTTTTAGTCGGGAGTTAATAAGTAACATCGGTGGATAATCATTTTTAGGTTGGAATTTAGTGAATTTAGTCATCATTAGGTCATTAAATCAGTGTTTAAGGTTATTTTTGATTCATGGAGTCTGTGAGTGAGGACGTCAGTGAGTGATGGCATCGGTAGGTTGAGGATTCGGTAGGTCAGACATCAATGAGCTATGTGTCTGTGAGTCACAATGGTGACTCATTATCAGTGTTTCACATTGGTGGCTCATATTTTGTGGCTCATCATTCATTGGCTCAGCCTTGGTGGCTCATCAGCTAGTGACTCACGTCAGTGAATCAACCATCAGTGATTCATTACCCACTTTTTCCAATTTCACAACTCTTATGAATTATTAAAGGTTAAATGACATATATTCCATATATAATGAGTTTTGGGGACCATTCAAATAGTATTTATCTTCTTAAAACCTGAATCATATTTCGAATCATAAATTGAATTGTCTTTATTTGGTTCTACATATAATGTCGCTTAACATTATTTCAACATAAATTTATGATCTGGACTATTAATGCCGAAATAATCTCTTCCTTCGAACCCTTCCATTTTTTATTAGTGTGCTGAGAACGTTTCATCCCCATTGAGTCACATTCTTTTGTTTTATCTTCCTATTAAGTTTTCCCTTTGAGTCTCCTACTTCTTGTGTGAACCCCTATTTTTTGTGAAAGGAGGAATTATTGATCATCTATTGTTCCAGGTAGGGATTCCGTCATCTCTCTTTCTTTTAGGCATCATATGGGGTGGGTCTACCTATGTCATCTTTTGATTATGGATGAAACAATTTTAAATATGGTAAAAATAAGTAATAAATAAGTTGCTGGGGGAATAATGGTGATGATCACTTTGTTTTCTAGGGTATACTTGATCCATTTCGTGAATCATATGTGTTGTATTCTTCTGAAAATCAGAGTTGTTGGTGTTCTCTGTTTGCATGCCTATTTGTTATGAGAATCACTACATTGTAAGAACTCAATTCTGGATGATCAAATATATTTAGTTATATAAATGGATTCCCCAGTATCAAATTAGTTATGTGGTAACCCCTGTAATGTTATGTGGAATTAAAGAATGGGTGTTGCTAAATCAGAATAGAACTTTCCTGGTTGGTGTGGTTTGTGGTGTGTGTGGATCTATTCAGACTTGTGTGTATGTTGTTCAATTGGTGATGTGTATGTAAGTGTATTTGTGAGTATGTGCTGGTATGGGTGGTGTAATGGTGTCTCAAGCTGAGAGTTTAGGTTATTATTGAATAGATAAATTTTTATGCAATGGGACTGCATCAGGGAAGTGGTTGGGCAGTGGGGTTGGAGGACTGGGTTGTGTCATTTTCATGTTTATCGGGGTGATGGAATAGTTTTATTGTATAGTTATGATACCGAGGGTTGTAGTAATGAGTTTTGATGGTGGTTTTACGTGTTGATATATAGGACATGGCAGTATGGCTTTGAATAATGATGGTATGGATTTCTAGGAAAGGGGAGTGTGCAGTAGTACTACATGCTGGTTTATTTTTGTTGTTTTTCTAAATGTGGAGTTTTTCATGTAGTGAGGATATCACATATGGTATAGGAATGTTTATTTTGAAAAAGAATTTTTTTACATTTACTAGTTCCTTAAACTAGAATTTTCATAGGCTACTACTTTTTTATAAATGGTTGTTATAATGGATTCTTTTACCTTGGACCTTCATTCCTTGTTTGCCTTTACCGGTGGTGGTATGGTTTCATTTCCTTATTAATTTTTTCAGTGATTGGTAGTTTCCTAGGTAGGGATGCATATAAATAAATGAATTACTTAATAATTCGGAATGAAAATTGGATAAAATAATTTTCTTGTGGTTTGTTTCACGTTTTGGCTTGATGTAAAGTGGCATTCACTATCAAATAGGTAAGTGACTATCATTCATCATGGTGTGTGAATATAAAGGTATAAACATGGGTAGTTTTTTTGGGATGTAAGTTTTTTTAATCCCATAGGAATGGATGAGTGTTTGGAAACTATATATATATGTTTAGTTCATTATTATTTCAATATACACCACACTCATGTTAGGAACCACGTGCCAAACACCCCTATTTTTATTGGGAGGGTGTCCATTCCCAACATCATGGTGGGAGGATGGATGAATGGTTATTGGCTCTTCTCATCTCCCTTTTCAAGTCATTGGTATCCCTAAACTCTTCACTAAAGTAGTGGTGTGTCTATGATACCAATGTGTTTTCAGGAGTGATGTGCTTCCCATGTGTCTTCAGGATAGGATACGTCATACTTTCCCTAGTGTATTTGGGATAAGGGTGTTGTTTTTTTGTCCCGGGGTGTACGGGCATGATATGATGTATTTATGCTCTAGTTTTTTACTAGAGGATATGGTATGTGTGTTAGGTGTGTCTTGGATGTTTATAAAAGTGGGTATTTTGGGATAGCATTATTGCATGAGGACATTCTCTATTATGGAAGAGTAGTTAAACAGCGAGAAGTGGTGTAGGGTAACCAAATAATGATGTTCTTACAACATTACCATACATTACATGTATTATTTGGTGAGTTTTCCATAGTGAGGATCAGGTGGATTGTATACCTTATTAGGTTCTTTTGAGTTTTTATTGTTTTCTCATTGGGGAATTTGTATTCTTCTCCCGCAAGTGCATGGGTGAATTTGGTTTTCCCCATTGAGTATACTTTTAAGCTCACTCTACATATATAAATTTTTTCCACATTTCCTAGGAGATTATATGGACCATGTTGGACCATACTTGCTCAGATGATGGGGAATGATGTTGTGTCACACCATAGTTCAATCATGGAAGTTACATTTTATTTTCTTGTATTTATAGAAGTTTTTTTAAAAAATTCATTTCGTATCTATTATGGTTTATATATATATATATATATATATATATATTTGTGTGTCTGTGTTTTGTAGTTTTTTGTGGTAGATACATCTTATCTACCTATATTTTTTACTAAAAAGGTTTAATTCCTACCATTTTGTGATATTTCTATACCCTTGGTGAAGGTTACCACCTTAGGGCCCGCTGGAGACAGGTGCCAGAAGTCGTTATCTCTCCTTAATCATAAGGAAGGAATGGATCATCAACTTTTTTTATCCCCTCCCTCATCTTGAAGATGGTGTGTCAGGACTGAGTGGTATCAGAGGATGATGGTTGATAGATATGATAGAGTATGGAGTTAGTCACAAGGATGATTTCATTTGATGGTAGTTAATTAGTGTTAGACAATCTTGGTACATGACATAGGTTTAGGGAGACTAGCTATGAAAAAAAATATTTTAGGTCCCCCAACCACATGAGATGATTTAAAGACTCTGAACTTACCGAATGACCAAGTGTGGCTACACTGATAGCAGTGATGAGACCCTATGAAATGTAGATTCATCATATTGACTTTTTTCTTGTTTTTCATGCGCATTTTTTGGAAAATAAATTAAAAAATTAGTTTAAATGAATCCTAAATGTGTTACATACTACACAGGATTAGGAATTCCTTGTTTACCATTCATTATGTAACTCATTCATCTTCCAGGAATATCTTAGGATGTGAAGACTCTTTAGGCCTATCTGGATGATCAATAGATGGTTGATCTAGTGGTGGAGGAAAATCCTTGAAAGAAGATGGTTTGTGCCTCTCCACTATAGACTCTGGTAAAGTACGAGGTTAATGTCTTGTAAATATTAATAGAGGGTTGGATTGGAGAGATGATGATCACATTCAGCTTGATCCTATAATTGATAGAGTACTGGGTTCCCCAAATAGTGTGCTAGGTGAAGGGTAGCAGTGCATTATTGGTGGATACATTACCTCAAGGAGAGGAAGGAGGCCGATGTTCAGTGGTTTAACTTTGAGAAGTGGTCATGGGTGCAATTTTTTTCATTTATGATTAATGCTTGGAAGAGGTAAGAGATGCTCTCTCTATCTCTATCTATTATGGTATTTTAGTTGTTACGTGTATTGTGGATCATGTTTATGAATCTCATTCTCTTTTCCCTTGACTGCATTCCAGATCAGAAGTCTCGGGCAAGACGCTTAGAGTAGGCCCTCTATTCATCACTCTGGTATTCAGTTACCCCCTTCACCCAAAAAAATACAAATAGGTCCTTTAGAAGGATGAGTAAGTGTAATGGATTTAATCATGAGGATGAATACCGCGAGAGGGAATATAATATAGTTATTCAAAGGGGAATTTTGTCAGCAGTAGGTCTCTGGTGTTAGGGCCTTCCACATTTCGACCAACAATGAGTCACCTTCAATAATAATATTTCTGAACATCAGGTCCTCATCCTTTTCACGTGTTCTTGGGACTGAGGTGATTCTGTTGTGGTGGATTCATGTACCTTCAATGTCAGTGCCCATTTTTGGCATAGTACAATAGAAGTGGGAATGTCCTACACCATATTTAGCATCAATTTCCATCCCTGTTGTTTCAGCTGCATTCATAATAAGATCCTAATCCACTGAGGGGAAAAAAAGAAGGATGTGGCATAACTCAGGGTGTTCCATAGGGACATAGATTAAGGAATGTATGAGTATGTATCCAATATAATTATGGAAATGGATCTGGGATGATTCTGTTGCATGCTATAGTGGTATCAGTTCCAGTAGGACTGGGGATCACTCTTATTATGATTAACTTGTTCTGAACTCATTCTTGTATGTTGTATGATTCATGAGCTTAAAACTACTTTGTTACACCTGGTATATCAGATTATTCTCAACTATACATAGATATACATTATTTTCCCATGATGTTGAGTACATTAGTTGTAGTTCAGAACAGCTTGTTTGATATTTTATGGGGTTGTAGACTGATGTTGGGGCCACATTAGTCTTGTGGGAATCTCTTGTTTCTATAGATGTATTCATAAGGTGTTATACATTTCATCGACTATTTTACTATATTCTTGTTATTATAACTAGTTTTAGAGAATATTCATGTTTTCATATGTGGGCGACCAACTTGTAGCTTTCGTTGGAAGGTGGGGTTATCTAATGGGCAGTCATTGTATAGAGCCTTTCTTTCCATTATTAGCTGAGATGTATATAGTACTAGTGGATGATGAGATGGTGCATGTTTTGAGAGTTTTTAGTGAAATCATTTATTTTTTCAACAATAATTTTGTGACTCTACCCCTTCGATGTGACGTTGATTTTTTGATAGACATACAACCAAGTGCTATTAGGATTTTGATTTCTCTTTATTAGATGGTTCCACTTGAGCTACGAGATATGTAGATCTATATTAATGATCTTATGTAGAAGGGATTTATTCGGCCCATTCTGACATTTTGGGGTAATTGGGTCTTGTTTTTTAAAGAATGAAGACAGTTTGAGGCTGTTTATAGACAATCAGAGGCTAAATCATGTAATGGTCAAGAACTGTTACCCTCTCCCGATGATAGATGATCTATTCAACCAGGTGTGGGGGAATTTTGGTTTTCTATGATCAATATATATTGAGGGTATCACTGGTAGAGTGGGGTGGATGGATACATCCTAAAGACAACCTTGAGGTGTAGGTATCAGAACATCGAGTTCGTGGTTTTGTCATTTGGTGTTTCAAATGCACCAACCATTTCATAAGGATTATAAACTCTACATTTCATGAGTTCTATGAGTATTCTTACACTGTATTCAACAATGAAATCTTCAAATTCCATCTATGATAATACCAAGCATCATAAGACTATCCTAGAGGTCCTTTAACACAAAAAAGAATAAAAAAATATGTCAAAGTTCGAGGTTTTGACTTGGGTAGTTCAGTTAATTGGACATTTAGTGTCTTAGAAAAGTGTTAATGTGGACCTATAAAAGGATGAGTTAATAATATTTTGGGGAGAACCAAATAATTTTACAAAGGGTCACAATTTTCTCAGTCTGGACGGAATTTACTATATATTCATACCATATTTACTTTGTATATAATATCTATTTATGGCTCTAACCAAAGAAATCCAGGATTTTGAGTGGAGAGAATAGTGCAATAAATTTTTTGGCAATGTAAAGGGAAATTATTTAGTACCCCAGTGATCAGGATGCCAGAGGAAGGGGTTATGGTCAAGGTGTGTTGTGATTCTTTTAGTCTGGACATGGGTTGTAGGATGATGAAGCAATGAGAAGTGATCTCTTATTGGTTTAGGTAGTTGTGTTTGTATAAACATAACTATGCCACCCATGATCTGAAGCATGCAGCAGTCCTGTATGCACTATTGTTGTGGAGGAATTGCGTCATTGGGGAGTGCTTTATGGAATTCCCAGATCACATGAACTTGAGTAAAATCATTTCCTAGTTAGATCAGAACATGCGTTAGTGCGGTGGATGAATTTTTTCATGGATTACAATTTTGTGATCCCCAATACATTAAGAAAGTGGTAGTTCTTTGTTGATGCTTTGAGAAGGATGTCCCATAAGGAGGTGGTTCAGAAATCTGTTTATAACAGGATAGAAATGGAGGAATAATATTCTGTGCACATAGATGCACGATCAGATGGATGTAGGATAAATTTATTTTATATGATGGTGTAGTAAAATCTTAGACCGTTTATGGATGAGTCTTAGTGGGGAGACTCATATGCAGAGTTAATTCATGATCATTTTTTCTAGGGTGATGCTCTAGAGGGATGGTTGGAGGATGGTCAGAATCAGATGTTTTTCAATGGGATGAAGTTTTTTTTGACGATGATACATAAGGTAGTTCTCTATGAGATAGATAGGTTCCCCATAGCAGTACACCTTGGAATTTTCATGATGTACACTGTCTTGAGGGAAATTTTTCGGTGGTTTAGGATAAAGCACGTAGTGGTAGAGTTTGTGGCAATGTGATAGGTGTTACAATACGTGAAGGAAGTGAACCGCATTCTCTGTGGTTATTTTAATCCCATAGATTTCCCCATGTGGATTTTGGATGACATATCAATGGATTTCATCAAATGATTACCGATTTCATAGTGATTATGTGATGCAATCTAGGTGGTAGTGGACATGTTGATGAAATCGGCTCACTTCTTAGAAATCAAGGGGTCAAGCGCAGTAGATTACTTAGTGCATAGGTATGTTGATGAGTTGGGGATACTACATGGAGATCCAAAATCCATGGTATCATATCGGGATACTCCATTTATATTGTGAGTCTAGAGGGGATTATAGAATTCTTTTGGCACTCAGTTATGTCTCATCACTGAGTTCCAACAACAGATGGATGGAAACTAGAGAGGACTATCCAGACATTGGAGGACATGATGCGAACATGAATCAAATACTTCTATGGGTATTGGGTATGACATTTCCCCTTGGTATAGTTTGATTACAGTAATAGATATCACTCTACTATTTTTATGGCTATTTTCGAGGACTTGGATAGGAGATAGTGTCATTCTCCATTATGGTGGATAAAAATTTGGAAGAAAACTATTCTTAGTATCTAGTTTGTGCAGATCACAATAGAGAAGGTGCAACTTGTCTATGAGAGGATGGAAGTAGCACATGTCTGGAAGAAGTCATATGTCGGTCACATGAAGAGGCACATAGAGTTCAAGGTTGGGTACCATTTTTTCTTCAAGGATTTCTCTCAATGTGGGCAGTGGAGGTTTGGAAGAGAGAGTAAGATATCTCCTAGGTTAATCAAACACTTCGAGGTGCTAGGATGTGTTGGAAAAGTGGAATACTAGTTGGAATTTCCACCATAGTTGAGGAGGATACATGACTTCTTTCATGTCTCCCAACATCGTCGATATCTTTATGATGGCTCCCATGTCAATGATTGGGGAGAGTTGAATATTGATGTTGAAAAAAATTTCATGGATAAACCATTATAGATGTAATATCATCTTTAGAAAGTGTTTTTTGGATGGACCATTTGTAACACCCAAGGTAAATAAAGAATATTAAATTTTCACATTTATCCATATTTGTGAATATAATATTAATATAACTTTAAAGGGGATGCAATGCTCGATGGCCTACCCAACACGCAACAACGAGTTTCTTGGAAATATTATGTTGCACTCTAGTAATAAAATATTATTATTTTAAATGGTAGTTAATGCCTAGTCGTTGTAATGGTGGGAATGAACAGAACTAAATACAAAATGATTATATATGTTTGTCAAATATTTTTACTCTTTACAATAAATGTTAGAGTATTAAAAATGTGAATGAATCCAATTTTAAGCGTAAACATTCTAATATTCATTAAAAGGTCGATTAACAGCCTTTTGAGGGAGAACCTCTTTTAAATCCACTTTTTGACAATTTTATGTGTTATATTTGACAAAATAAAATTCTTCTTTAGAATCGGGACATCAAAATTTACTTTGTGTAAATTTTTGGTATTTTTTTGAAAAAGTTCAATTTTTATTGAATAGTGAAAAATGATGTATTTTAATTCAAAAACACTTTTTAATCTAATTTATTTATATGAGTATATTATCTTTTTATTTTTTTAAAGTTAAATTAGAATATATTTTTACCATTTAATCAAATAGTGGTGATTGAAATTAATTTCACTTTGACATTTGACTTAAACTAGTGTCAATCTTTTGATATATATTATTTCATAAAAACACGCTATTTGTTCTGAAAATGGGAATTAATTACTATATTAATTAATGTAACTTATATGTTATGAATTTTTTAAAATATAAATCATTTTTGAGTTCATAATATCAAATATAGATTAGGGTGAATTTTTTGTATTTTTCTGAAAAACATCAATTTTTGATGAATAGTGAAACCACTAAGTGGTAGTTAAAGAAACTGGTTTTTTCGTTTAAATTAAACATTTCCAACTCTATGTTTTGAATTAAAAAAATACGACATACATGGTAGTCATTAAGAAGTAAAATGTGGTTCAATGGAATTAAAATAATTTTTTGGTGAATAGTAACTTTTAAGTAATTAATCGCGATTAGAGATAATTAGTGTAGTTTAAGGTAAAAATAATGTTTTAATATTATGAGATGAGATTTAAACATGTCCTATCCTTATTGTATATGTCATGTCCGACCAACACAATACATGGGTCAACTTGGGGACCCCATGGAGCCACTTTGGTTGGGAAATGACAAAAATAACTTTTTATTTAATGTAAAAGTAAAAATGACACAAACATGAGTTGTTTTACTAAAAGAATTTTTACATGGGGTTATACAAGTCAGATTTTTTACTATAAATAGAAATTGGAAAGATAAAAATATTTCCTACATCATGATAGTTTTTTTATAATTTTTAAACATTAGATAAATAAAATTATTTATGACATCATAATGATGCAGCGATTACCTCATTAATAAAGAATTTAAAGAGAATGAAAAGATAATGTAAGATCTATGAACTACACATGTCCAAAACCTATTGGATTGTGGATTTAGAAACCTTATCACTATATCCTAGAATTAGATCAATGTGGGACCTTTTAAATCCAAAAATCATTTTCAAATAAAGTAACATTTCTTTACTTTCCAAGAGTGCCCCTCCTCTCCTCTTATAAAAGGCCCCCAACTCTACCTCCTTACCCACACTGAAAAAGCCTTTGGCTCGGCCAACCCCTGCTCATTTGGCCTCTCCATATCCCTCTATTACTCCTAGAAGCCCCACTTTGGTCAGAAGTCTTCCCAAGGAATCCTTTGAGCTCAAACCAAAGGGAGTTACCCGAGTTTAAGGTAATGTCTTCACTTGAGTCCTTTTGTTTTATTTTGCTTCTCCACCCCCCAAAACTCTTTTTATTTATTTATTTTGTAACAACTCCAGTACCTTAAATATACTAGGATGTTATTATATGTAGGATTCAAGATAAACATACACACACCTATATCTAATGGTTAAAGAACATACTGTTTCCGTGGATGGCGAATTTTTGCCTCCTGAAACGATGATTGTTCAACATTCTTTTAACACCTTCAAAAGTGGCCATTAAGATGTCACTATATTTATATATGATATATAATATGTTTATGTTTTACTTATGATTCTTTATTTTTCATTTATGGCATACCTTTATGGCTTCCATTATGGGTATACGCGATATCTTTATTTTAGGAAGTGCGGACTACCGCCCCCTCAAAGTGATTTGATTCATTAATACCATATATGGTACGTATAAAGGATATATTTAATGATATTATCTATTATACCATACTAGAATTAAAATACTCTTATTTATCATTATGTTTTAATTCCATTAAATATGAAATAGAAATGGAAGTAGTGTTCATGCGTACGTACGACTTACCGTCTCCATGAACGGAGCATTTCATTTCATACCTCTAAATGTTATGTAATATTATAAATGAATTAATCTACTGGATATATATGATATATATGATATCCAAATAATGAATACAATTCTGGATATTATGTATATTTTACCACATGAACAACCTGTAATTATAAAAAGATTATTTTTGACTCAAGTACCAATGATCGTTAAAGCCACCGTTATTAACTTAAATAATAACATAGTGTTCATGACATGGTAATAAGTGATATAAAAGGAATAATGAACTTTAAAAAGTTTCTTAAGGAAGTATAAATTAACTCAAGTTTATTATTCAGGAGATTAAAGAACGATCGAGTCATGTCGGACCCGAGGTAAGGGATCCTACTCCTCTCTTTCTTTTTAAGTACACTCTTTTATGTCATTCCTTCTAAGCTCATCTTTATTGTGATTGGGATGTTGTTTTATATAACTCATACTGTAATTTTTATGTTCATATGATTAGAGACCATGTTCTCTCTCATCAATTCATTTTGGAAGTTTTGATTGGCGCCGTTAGGCTGCCAAATTTACGTAAGAGATCCAACCTCTCTCTTTCTTTTTAAGTACTCTCCTTTATGTCACTTCTTTTAAGCTCCTCTTTGTTATGTTGGGGGATGTTATTTTATATTACTATTGCTGTAAAAATTATTTTAATATGATTAGAGACCCTATTTTATCTTATCAATCCATTTTTTTATGTTTTAAGTGGCGTCGTTAGGCTGCCAAGTTTTCGTAAGAGATTTTTCATCTCAATTATATTCCCGTGAGATTTATGCTACATTTTCCACAATTTCCTTTGAGTGGTGTATGAAATGTCCATTATTCTACTCATTGTGTAATATAATTTCATTTATGAGTATTTACATCAATTTTTTACTGTACTTATTTCATGGGGTGTATGTTTCGAAAGATACCCATGTCGGTAAGGGAACCTTTCACCCTCCTCTTTTTAAAAGACGTCTTTTGTTATGTCTATTAATTCACATACTATTATATTGGGATATGTTATTCTATATCCTTATTGATGTAAATTTTATGTCAAAGTGATGAGATACCCTTTTTATCTCTCATCAACTCATTTTATGAATTTTGAACTGACGCCGTTAGGCTGCCGAATTTTACCAAGGGAACTTTTTAACCCAATTTCGATTTCTTTGGGTTTAACATGTAGTTATTGAATATGTCATCCTTTTAATATGTGTGAATGTAATTTTATTGTTTTACACTTAATATCCACTTATATTCATTGTATTTATATTTTTCACAAATAATTTTGAGATTGATTTATCCTTAATTTAAGGATACATTCTTTATAAGGGATTTCATCACATTTTACATTTTTATTGAGACATCATTGTTGTTATGCACCAATTCACTCTTATATGGTGTATATACTATACTTTGGAATATTATATCATTAAACCATTTATTTTCATGAAATTATAAAGTTATGACTAAATTTTATTCCTCAATTATTGTATTCAAGTGTCTCTAATTTTGGTAAAAACCCTTTAACCAAAATATCGGTTTAAATGTTTTGATGATTTGTTCTTATTAATATCCATGTTTTCAAAATGGTTTTAAGGATTTATTTATATGGATATGAATGGTTAAAATGTTAAAATTTTCAAGGTGGTATGGGACTTCATCTCAATCTCCTTTCATTGTGGCATGTTTTGTTTTATACACAACCTTCTTTTATACGGTGTATAAACCCATTTGACTTTTACGTTTATTGAAGAGGAATCATTTTTATACGAATAATTTACTAAACGACAAAAGGGAATGTTTTTTTCATATGTATGTGGAGACAATGAATTCTCCACCGCCGTGACCATAATTTGAGTTTCGGCATCCTCTACAATCCATTACTTTTTTTAAAGAAAAGTGAATACCATGTTTTACATTTCTTTTTTTTGGTATTGAAAATGGTTTTCATAATGGTTTTATATCAATGTGTTGTATTGATATCTTGTGATTGAAAGGTGGAAATGTTATGTTCCTTTATATATGTTTTATGTGATACGATTATGTTGAGGTTCTAGGAAATTATTATGAAGACAAGTGGTTCTGTGAAAAACTAAGGACGGGTGAGCCCGATATAGCTCTCCAATGCATTGGGTAACGTGAAGGAGTAAAACGTTAAGGTTTCTCTGATGAGATTTAGGGAATATACTGTGATGGGTATTCTAAACGTAACCAAGAGGGTTACTCCCTACGTAAAAATGTTATGTATGCTTTAAGTTACCTTTATGTCTTATGATTTCTATGATTTATTCATGATTTGATGAGGTATGTTAAAGTTAATATGTATTATGGGTAAAGTATGATTTCCTTTTTATGTATATATGAACTCATATTTCCTTTCCATATTATTATAACCCTTACTGTGATTTTTATGCTCATCCCATGTTTTTTTTTGAAATGTATTTTCATAGGTCAAGGGAAAGGTACATGTTATGATGATAGTGTCAAAGAAGTGTCATGAAAGAATACATGTTTTATTTTAAAAATGTTTCTGTTGATTGGAAAAATGAATACTATCTTTTATGTAACCACTTTGTTTAAATGTGGAATGTAATCCAATCATTATGATATAATTCTCAAAAACCCTAAACCTGAATATATCCTTAATGTGTAATCTTGTAATATCTCATGATTAAGTAATGTTTAAGGCTGGGGCCTTATAGTTGGTATCAGAGGTCGGTTTAGATATCTTTATAGGTTAGGGTATTCTCTAAGCACAAGTGACATTACCATAATGGTTAGGATTTCATAAAGAGTCCTAGTTTTGGATAAAGTGAATGAGTAAGTATATATTAGTGTTTACCTTCCTGATTCGTACATGATGGTTTTGTTGATATACTCACACTGACATTTCTATTTTTAGTGAATGGATGGATCTAGCAGGCACCAAAGAGACAACATGTTTGAAGGAAACTGTGGTGGTTCTCTGATTTAGATACTAGATAAAATGGGGGATTCAATGAGGAAACTCATGGTTGTTCTAAACCAACTATCAATGAGTCATGATCAACCGATTTAACTTTGGTATGATCTGTAATGCATCATGTACGAGATGACCAATCGATATGGAAGTTCAGGTAATAATTATAAAGGTAACCATTAGAGTTTATATGATCCTTACATTTGGGGTAATTATGGGTTATTATATGTTATGATGGAAAATGAAAGGCCTGAGATAAACGTGAGGTTAAAATATGTTATGATAATCATTGAAGATTTTATCTCGTTTTGTGGAATGTTTTAAGAATTATATAGTTTTGGAAAAAAGACGACACGCATACCATGTGACAACCTATTGCGTCGGACAAATCTGCGGGAATTGAACCCCCAACCAAAATGCGACTCGTATTTATCACCTCCCACTGGACTATGTGAAGTCCCTTGTTAGTTTTACTAATTCTTTTTAGTTAGATGATTTTAGGAATCAAGATTAAGTTTATTTTTTGTTATCTATGGAAATGATTAACCTATCATCGAGGATATGTGATTAGGTTAATTACTTTTCAATACGAGACTTTAGGACCAACTGATGTTTTTTGGAGATAAATGTTACGATTTAACTTGGAAGACTATGTGACTAAATCCGTCAAATATTTGGGTTTAAATCATAGTTTTGTTTACTTTGATGAATTTTATGGACAAATTGTTTATCGAATGGTCCTCGTTGAACTCTATATTTTATTGGACATATTTTAGAGATTAAGAATAGATTTTCTTTTTATAAAGGGTTATCCTTTTCTGGATTATCCGATCTTGTAATAAGCTATTTTGTTTTGGTTTTGGTTAGAGTCTAAAGAGATGGTAAGTATATAGTTCTCTTTTGTGGATTATGTGATTCTCTAGAAGTTGATTATAGTAATCTTAATGTGAACAAGTCTTCCTAAATACTCGTCTTTTGGGGAAAGTATGAGTTTGTGTAAGAAATCTAGTAAAAGTTGAAAGTCAACATGACAAGTAAGTATGTTTCCTTAAGATCAAAAATAAATTCCTCAATGAAGAGTAACTCAAAACAAAAGTGTTTTCTGTTAACTATTCCTACTGGGGAATCTAATACTGTTTAACCCATCACATGTTTGTGATTTTCTTATGGTTAACTTTTTCCTAGACATGTTTACTAACAATCTCCATCAGAACATGACCCTTTGTTTTCTCCTCCATATCCATATTTTATTACATGGAATATTAGTATGGGTTAACTCAGGTGACCTTTGTACTTCTCTTTCTTTATTTTAAGGCGATTGTTTTACTGACTATTGTTCCGATGTGGGATTTTCAATGAAGCTTCCAAGCCCAATTTTAAAATTGCGAGGACGCAATTCCCAAAAGGGGGGAAGGATGTAACACTCTAGGTAAATAAAGAATGTGAAATTTTCACATTTATCCATAATTGTGAATAAAATATTAATATAACTTTAAAGGAGACGCTATTCTCGATGGCGTACCCAACACGCAACAATGAGTTTCTTGAGAATCTTACGTTGCACTATAATAATAAAATAATATTATTTTAAATGGTAGTTAACGCTTAGCATTTGTAATGGCGGGAATGAACAGAACTAACTACAAAATGATTATATATGTTTGTCAAATATTTTTACTCTTTACAAAAAATGTTAGAGGATTAAAAATGGGAATGAATCCAATTTTAAGTGTAAACATTCTAATATTATTTAAAAGGTCGACTAACCGCCTTTTGATGGAGAACCTCTTTTAAATCCACTTTTTGACAATTTCATGTGTTATATTTGACAAAATAAAATTCTTTTTTAAAATCAGGTCATCAAAATTTACTTTCTGTAAATTTTTGGTATTTTTTAGAAAAAGTTCAAATTTTATTGAAAAGTGAAAAATGTTGTATTTTAATGCAAAACTGATTTTTAATATAATTTATTAATATGATTAGATTATCTTTTGAATTGTTTTTAAAGTGAAATTAGAATATATTTTTACCATTTAATCAAATTTTTGTCATTGGAATTAATTTCACTTTTAAATTTGACTTAAACTAGTGTCAATCTTTTGATATATATTGTTTCATAAAAACACGATATTTGTTCTGACAGCGGGAATTAATTATTAAATTAATTAATGTAACTTATATGTTATGAATTTAGTAAAACAGAAATCATTTTTGAGTTCTGATTAACAAATATAGCTTAGGGTTAATTTTTGGTATTTTTCCTGAAAAACATCAATTTTTTATGAATAGTGAAACCATTAAGTGGTAGTTAAAGAAACTGATTTTTCGTTTAAATGAAACTATTCCACCTCTGTGTTTTGAATTTCAAAAATCCAACATACATGGTTTTCATTAAGATGTAAAATGTGGTTCAATGTAATTAAAATAATTTTTCGATGAATAGCAACTTTTATGTTTTTAATCGCGATTAGAGGTTATTAGTCTAGTTTAAGGTAAAAATAATGTTTTAATAATATGAGATGAGCATGAAACATGTCCTACCCTTATTGGATGTGTCATGGCCGACCAAGACAATCCATGGGTCAACTTGGGGACCCCATGGAGCCACTTTGGTTGGGAAATGACATAAATAACCATTTATTTAACGTAAAAGTAAAAATGACAGAAACATGAGTTGTTTTACTAAAACAATTTTTACATGGGGTTATACAAGTCATATTTTTTACTATAAATAGTCATTGGAAAGATTAAACTATTAACTACATCATGATAGTTTTTTATAATTTTTAGACATTAAATAAATAAAATTATTTATGACATCATAATGATGCAGCGATTATCTCATTAATTAAAGATTTAAATAAAAAGAAAAAATAATGTAAAATCTATGACCTACACATGTACAAAACCTATTGGATTGGTGGATTTAGAAACCTTATCACCTTATCCTAGAATTATGTCAATGTTGGACCTTTTAAATCCTAAAACTCATTTTCAAATAAAGTAACATTTCTTTACTTTCCAAGAGTGCCCCTCCTCTCCTCTTATAAAAGGACCCCACCTCTACAACCGTACCCACACATACAAAGCCTTTGGCTCGGCCAAACCCTGCTCATTTTTCCTCTCCACATCCCTCTATTAATCCTAGATGCCTCACTTTGGTCAGAAGTCTTCCCAAGGATGTCTTTGAGCTCAAACCAATGGGAGTTACCCGATTTTAAGGTAATGTCTTTACTTGAGTCCTTTTGTTTTATTTTGCTTCTCCAACCCCCCTAAACTATTTTTATTCATTTATTTTGTAACAAATCCAGTATATTCAATATACTAGTATGTTTTTATAAGATGTATTTGAGAAAAAATTACACACACCTACATCTAATGGTTAAATAACATACTGTTTCCGTGGATGGCGAATTTCTGCCTCCCGAAACGATGATTGTTCAACATTCTTTGAACACCTTCAAAGGTGGCCATTAAGATGTCAGTATATTTATATATTATATATAATATGTTAATGGTTTCCTTATGCTTCTGTATTTTTCATTTATGTCATACCTTTGTGGATTCTATTATGGGTATACGTGATATCTGAATTTTAGGAAGTGCGGACTACCGCCCCCTCAAAGTGATTTGATTCGTTAATACCATATGTGGTACATATAAAGGATATATTTAATGATATTATATATGATACCATACTGGAATTAAAATACTATTATGTATTATTATGTTTTAATTCCATTAACTATGAAATAGAAATGGAAGTAGCATTCATGCGTACGTACGGCTTACCGTCTCCTTGAACGGTGCATTTCATTTCTTACCTCTAAATGTTATGTAATATTATAAATGCATGAATCTACTGGATATATATGATATATATGATATCCACATCATGAATAAAATTCTGGATATAATGGATATTTTACCACATGAACAACCTGTAATTATAAAAAGTTTATTTTTGACTCAAGTACCAACGATCGTTAAAACGACCGTTATTAACATAAATAATAACATAATGTTCATGACATGGTAATAAGTGATATAAAATAAATAATGAACATGAAAAAGGTTCTTAAGGATGTAGAAATTAACTAAAGTTTATTATTTAGGATATTAAAGAACGATCGAGTCAAGTCGGACCCGAGGTAAGGGATCCTACTCCTCTCTTTCTTTTTAAGTACACTTTTTATGTCATTCTTTATAAGCTCATCTTTCTTGTGATTGGTATGTTATTTTATATTACTCTTACTGTAATCTTTTTTCGTATGATGATTTACCCTATTCTCTCTCATCAATCCATTTTGGAAGTTTTGACTGGCGCCGTTAGGCTGCCAAATTTACGTAAGAGATCCAACATCTCTCTTTCTTTTTAAGTACTCTCCTTTATGTCACTTCTTTTAAGCTCCTATTTGTTATGATGGGGGATGTTATTTTATATTCATCTTGCCGTAAACATTATTTTAATATTATGAGAGACCCTATTTGATCTTATCAATCCATTTTTGTGTGTTTTATGTGGCGTTGTTAGGCTGCCGAGATTTCGTAAGATATTTTTCATCTCACTTTTATTCCCGTGAGATTTATGCTAAATTTTCCACAATTTCATTTGAGTTGTGTATGTACTGCCCATTATTTTAATAATTGTGTAATATAATTTTATTTATAAGTATTTAAATAAATTTTGTATTGTCCTTCTTTCATGGGGTGTATGTTTCGAAAGATACCCATGTCGGTAAGGGAACCTTTCACCCTCCTCTTTTTAAAAGACGTCTTTTGTTATGTCTTTTAATTCACATACAATTATGTTGGGATATATTATTATATATCCTTATTGATGTAAATTTAATTTCCAAGTGATGAGATACCCTTTTTATCTCTCATCAACTCATTTTCTAAATTTTGAAGTGACGCCGTTAGGCTATCGAATTTTACCAAGGGAACTTTTTAACCCAATTTCGCTTTCATTGGGTTCAACATGTAGTTATTGATTATGTCATCCTTTGAATATTTCTGAATGACCTTTTATTTTTTTAAACTTAATATCCACTTATATTGGGTGTATTTATATTTGTCACACATAATTTTGAGATTGATTTATCCTTAATTTAAGGATACCTTCTTTATAAGTGATTTTATCACATTTTACATTTCTATTGAGTATTAATTGTTTTTATTCACAAATTCACTCTTATATGGTGTATATACTGTCCTTTGGAATATTATATCATGAAACCATTTATTCTGAAGATATTATAAAGTTCTGACTAAATGTTATTTATCAATTGTTGTATTCAAGTGTCTCTAATTTTGGTAAAAACCCTTTAACCAAAATATCTCTTTAAATGTTTTGATGATTTGTTCTTATTAATATCCATGTTTTCAAAATGGTTTTAAGGATTTATTTATATGGATATTAATGGTTTAAAATGTTAAAATCTTCAAGGTGGTATGGGATTTCGTCTTAATCTCCTTTCATTGAGGCATATTCTGTTTTATACACAACCTTCTTTTATACGGTGTATAAAACCCTTTTACATTTACGTTTATTTAAAATGGATATTTTTTATACGAAGCATTTACTAAACGACAAAAGGGAATGTTTTTTTCGTACGTATGTGGTGATAATGACTTCTCTACTACAGTGACCATTATTTGAGTTTCGGCTTCCTCTACAAGCCATACCTTTTTTTAAAGAAAAATAAATACGATGTTTTACTTTTCTTTTATTTTGGTATTGAAAATGGTTTTCATAATTTTTTTATATCAATGTGTTGTATTGATATCTTGTGATTGAAAGGTGGAAATGTTATGTTTCCTTTATGTATGTTTTATGTGATATGATTATGTTGAGGTTCTTGGGCATTATTTGAAGACGGGTGGTTCCGTGATAAAATAACGGCGGGTGAGCCCGATATAGCTCTCCAATGCATTGGGTAACACGAAGGAGTGAAACGTTAAGGTTTCTCCGAAGAGATTTAGGGAATATACTATGATGGGTATTCCAAACGTAACCAAGAGGGTTACTCCCTATGTAAAAATGTTATGAATGCCTCAAGTTACCATTATGTCTTATGATTTATATGATTTATTCATGATTTGATGTGGT
Organism: Viscum album; assembly: GCA_963277665.1. NCBI lineage: Eukaryota > Viridiplantae > Streptophyta > Magnoliopsida > Santalales > Viscaceae > Viscum > Viscum album. Next base: position 410,581,716 of record OY728136.1, read on the forward strand.
ATGTTAAAGTTCCTCTGTTTTATGGGTAAAGTATGATTTCATTCTTATGTATATATGAACTCATGTTTCCATTCCATATTTTTATAACCCTTTATGAGCTTTTTATGCTCATCCTATGTTTTTTTGAAATGTTTTTTCACAGGTCAAGGGAATGGTACATGTTATGATGATAGTTTCAAGTAATTGTCAAGAAATAATCCATGTTTTATTTTTAAAATGTTTCCATTGATGGGAAAAATGAATACTATCATTTATGTAACCAATTTGTTTAAATGTGGAATGTAATGCATGTTTTATGATCTAATTCTCTAAAACTCTAAACCTGAAAATATCCTCAATGTGTAATCTTGTAATAACTCAAGATTAAGTAAGGTTAATGGATGGGTACTTATACAATTTCCTGGGATATTGTGTTATGGAGCCATGTTGTATTGGAAGAGAGTACTTGAGTGCTGGAAACGTATATGCTTTCTCAATTCCCATAGTTGTTTTTGAGTTTTTATCGGTGTTTTTCATTGGGTTATTGTGATTGACCATTGTTTTCATGATATGAGATGTTAAATTGTTCTATAATGTACAATAATGTCCTAGCATTTTAAAAAGGGGATATTAGACTCAAAATCTAGATAAATTAGTTGTGATGCGATTAAATCCATGTGGCCGAGTTAGTGCCTCCTAGTGTGGATAATATCTTGACATGGAGGAAGTAATACCCTTATTCACGTGTCTATAGGGTTCGTGATTGTGTGGGTGTTTCTTTTGGATTTTTGGGTTAGTATATTTGATAGGAGGTGTTCAAGGATGTTGAGGTTTCACTCTATATTTTGAACATCACAAGTTATATTATCCATGAGTGGTATCTTACCCAGTGGTTGTTCAAAACCCTCTATCTCCCGAGTTTGGTTTTGAATAATTTAGGGAGAGAATAGTTTAATAAGTATCTGAAGTAATGAACTATACCTTTATGGTCAATTATTTTTTTCAAATTACATATTTTTTGGGTGTTCTAGGGGGCAATGGTGTCTCATTTTAAGAGTTTGTCAAATTTCTAGTTTTTTCATTTATGAGTCAGGAAATGGTGAGTCACGTCAGTGGATCATCATATTTAGGTTTGAATCAGTGACTTGAGACAGTGGGAGGTCATGGAAACAGTGAGTTAGAGTGTATTTGAGTCACATAATCAGTGAGGTAGGGTATCAGAAGGTCAAGTCTTCGGTAGTTCGGGCGTTGGGGAGTCATGCGTCGGTGAGTCACATTAGTGACCTTTTGTCTGCGAGTCACATCGGTGGCTCATCCCTTGATGGTTTAGTGTTGGTGGCTCATCTTTCAGTGACACAATTCGATGGATCTTTTTGGTGACTCACCCATTGATGTGTCATTATATAGGTTTCCCCTATTTTATTACTTTCACCCCTTGACACATTTTTTGACGTTAAATGAGTTAAATTGATTAGTTAATAATTTTTGGGGTGGGTTCCATTGGTATTTACCATCAAAATACCTGGAAATTATATTGAATCCAAAAATTGATGGTCTTGATTGTGATATGGATTTAATTGCCTTTAAAATTGTTTCCTCGTTGATTTAGGATCTATCCATTCTAAAGCCAAAATCCCCTCTTCCTTCAAACCCTTCTATTTAATCGTGGTGTGCTGAGAACGATTCCTCCCCAATGATTCACATTCTTATGTTGTATCCACCAATTCAATTTTACCTTATAGTGTCACGCTGCTTGTGTGACCCCCTGTTCTTGGCACAAGGAGGAAATTTTTATATTTTGTTGTTGTAGGAAGGTATTCCATCTTCTCTCTTTCCTTTGTGAATCATGTGGGATGGCTATCGTAATGTTCTATTGTGAATATGGTAGTACCCAATTTGAAAAAGATAATAAGAAGTAATAAATAAATTTCTAGGAGTATGATGGTGATGATTTAATTGTTTAATATGTTATCCTTGATCCTTGTTGTGAATCATATGGGTTATATTCATCTAAAAAATTATTCCTGATGGTTGTCTATGTTTCAAAACCATAATGTTTTATGAATCACGAATATAAGGATTGGAATTTGGTTAATCAGCTATATCCGGTTAAATAAATGGATTCCCTATGAATGAACTTTTTTTGTGATACACCTTGTTATATTAAGTGTAATAATAAAACGAGTACTGCTAAATCTAAATAAACCATTCTGTATTAGTGTGGTTGTGTGTTGTGTGTGGTTCTGTCCATCCATGTGTCTATGATATTTTTGTATTAATCTGGAAGAGAGTTTGGTAGTGAGTATGTGGTTATATGGGTGGTGTAATGGTAACTCATGAAGAGGGATTACATGATTTTGTAATGGATGAACATGTTTAGTAGTGGGAATGCATCAGGGTAGTGGTGGGGTAGAGGGGATACATGATATGGTTTTGTCAAGTTCATTTTTATGGGTGTGATGTGCATGGTGTTGTTTCACTGTAGGGCTTCCGAGTGTGGTATGTAATGATATTTTTTCATTGTATTACATATCTAGATGAAGGTCAAAGAGACATGAATTTGACGAATTATGGTAAGGGTGTCCAGAAAATGTGAGTGTGTAGTGGGACTATAGGCTAGATAGATTCTATTATTTTGCTCGATGTGGTGTCTTATGGAAGTGGGGTTTCCTAGGATAGTTTTGGAAGGATGATATTGAATAAGTATAGTGTTACCTTTATTGGTACTTTCACGCAGAGTTTTAGAGGTTACTACTTTTTTATGAATGGGTGTTATAATAGTTTTTTTACATTGTCCCTTCTAACCTATTTTAGCTTTGGGGGTGGTTTTTATGGTTTCTTCATCTTATTAACATTAACATTTTTTTGTTTTTTCCATGGTAGGAATGGCAATAAATAATTGATTTAATAATTACGTATTACAATTGGTTAAAATAAATTGGGGGGGGGGGGTATGTTTTGAAGTGTTTCTTTTAGTGAAGTGGTGTTTATTATCGAATTAGTATATAACCATCATTTGTGGTCATATGTGCTTATAGATTTGTTATCATGGGTGTTTTTTTTGGATGATAGTTTGTTTTGAATACCCATAGGTTAGGATGTGTGTTTGTTACCAATATATATACATGTAGTTCCTTGGGATTTCTATACGCATCCCATCTATGTTGAGCAATACTTTCCAAACACCCCCATCTTATGGGTTAGGGTGTCCTTTCATAATATCCTAGTGGGATGATGGATGTTTTGTTATTTTATATCCTCTTATTCCTCTTGTAGGAATTTTTAGCTGATGAATATTTAGGCAAGATGGGGTGTGTTTGTGAGGCCCCAGTGTTTTTTGCTGTGGTGTGCTTCATATGTGTCTTAAGATGATATATGTTGTACATTTCCATGTGCCTTAGAGATGGGGTTTTGGTTTTGTGTCCCAGCTGTCTTCTGGTAGTATGTGAGGTGGTTTTGGCCCCGGTGATTTTATGTAGGATGTGGAATGTGTACTAGGTCTCTGTGGGATGGTTGTGACTATGTGGCTCATGGAAGAATGTGGTAGTGTTAGGGCGTTCACCATTACGAATGATTAATTAACTAGTTGGAAGTGTATTGGGGCGGCAAAATATCAATGTGCTTACTAAATTACTTTACTTGGCATGAGTTATTTGGTGATAGTGCCTTAGTATGTTTGGGGATGATATTATTCCTTGTTAGGTGCTTTTGAGTTTCTGATATTTTCGAAAAGGGGCATTAGTATTCTTCTCCAACTTATTCATTAGTGACATTGGTTTTTTCCTACATAGTATACTTGTATTACCCACTACATATATACACTAATTTTTATGTTTCCTTGGAGATTATTTATACCATGATGGCCTTTACTAGCTCAGACATTGGGGGCGTTTGTTGTGTTATTAATAAGTTTCAATTTGATAATTAATTTTTATTTTAATAGAATTTTTAGAGGTTTAAATTTATTCATGCATGTGCGATGAATTTGGGTTTCTATATATATATACATCTCTCTCTGTGTGTGAATTACAGTTTTTTTGTTGATATATCTTATCTCCCGATCTTGGTTACTAGAAAAGGTGGTAATTCCTACCATGTTGTGATATTTATACACCCTTTCTGCTGGTTTCCGCCCTAAGGCCAATGGGAGGTCGTACTCAGGGGTCATTATATCACCTTCATCATGAGGTATGAAGGTCTCAACATCTTTTTATCCCTTACCTAATACTGTAGAAGGTGGGTCTTGACAAGTTATAATAAAAATTATTTATTCTAAATTAATAAAATTAATATGAAATTTATATATTAAAACATTTATAAATTTGAGAATTTTCTCATTCGAAACCCATTTTTTGTTTTCTATAGTTTTAATTTTAAAAAACATTTTGAATATTCTCTAAGATAAATTTAATGAAATGGATTCAATAATTGAAATAAGAATAATTCATATTATGTTTTTATTTAGAAATAATATTTTTCAAATTTATTATTAAAATCAATAATTACTTAATTAATGTGGTAAAGGCTAAAATAAGAATCTCTACATTACATAGACAAATAATAAGATTATTTTAACACAATGATATTTTTTATTTGATAAATTGGATTTATTTAGTACAATAAGTTTGTACAAATTATCTAATATATATAATTTATGTTTAAGATTAATGGATAAATTTCTCAGGTTAAAAAAATCATCATAGATAAAATTGAAATGGAAAATTTGAGTAAAATAAGAAAAAGGAATAAAATGATTAAATAATATGTTATTTAATGTGGGGGAGGTGTTTATCGAACCTAAACTGCCTAAAATACATTATTTATCAATTTATGGGGCACATGGGGTGATATTGACTTCCTATTATTAAATCGATTGGTGTATTTTGAAAAACGCCACCACTCGACAATTAATAATGGAAACTCACTCCCCTCAATTCTTCAAACCATTCACTCCATTTTTCTCAAACTTCCACTTAATAAATACCTCTAAAAAATCCTTAAACAAATTATACTAAAAATTTTATTCCCAATCTACTATCTCTATGGTTTTTTAGAAGAGATCCTAAGGTAGTTTCTATAAGGGAATGAAATATTCATTACAATGATATTTATTTTTTATTTATTATTTTACAACATTATATAAAGAATAAAAATATAATATATAATAAAAAAATTTATCTTATATATCGAGATGTGATTGGGTTAATAGAATAATATTTATTCATCTCTAGTACCATCGAATAGGCAAAGAAGTCATTAATCGCGTGTATGATGTACTACCATATTGCGAGTGGATGTAAGATATCTTGAATCAACATTTTTCACAGATGAATATAATTATGGACTTATATTTAAGTATAATATGATATAATTATACTGCTATAGTTATAATACCACATATACCTTCATAATTCGATTTTCTTTTAAAATTTCTCAATGTCTCGTGTGTGTTTGGGAGAATACGCCTCACTATGTTTTATGACTTATTTTTCACTTAAAAATTTCATGGATAATAATAAGGATAAATCTAATGAATATATGTGAAATATTTGAAATGATATAAATTTTATAAAATTAAAATATCAAACACTTCATTAATATTTCACCATTTAAGGAAATGATATCGTCGTTCACGTATACATAAATCCTACCTTCTCAATTAAGTGATGTGATTCATTAATGATGTAAAATATTCAAAAAAATATATAAGGATGTATTAAATTAATAAAAAATTATAACATTAATATCAATTTTTATACTATGGAACAATATCCTATTTATAATAACCATAACATTCATGTCAAAACATCTATGGGAAAACAATGAAATTAGTAGTCAAAAAATGAACAAAACGAAATATTATTAAAAAACGTGTTATAAAATATTATAAGAGGATAAAATATAGTATGAGATATATGATAATGTTTATTTTATAAAAATATAATAAATAAATATTTATTATATAGATTTTTTTAACATATATAGAGGAAGTCCTACCTGAGATGATAGTTTTTTTTCTCACTTTTATATTTGTGATACATATTTCATATTCAATATTTTTCATTTTTTGTAGTCTATATAATACAATTTTTAATAATATATATCATGAATATATTTCAGATCATTTTATTTCAAGTTTTATTTAATGTTATTTCCTTAATTTTAATGATTATATAAACATTACTAAAGTGTGAAGGGTGTATTTCATATTCTCAACATTTTTCAGGATTGTTTATGTTTAAGTCTTCTTGAGGGAAATTATTTTATATTTCTATATTAAAATCAATAAAATTTCATATTCTATAGTTATAAGTGATATTTTCAAGTAACAACATTATCTATTCTATCATTCATACTAAAAATTAATTACAAATTTTTTTTTGGAAAACCTATCTTTTTTTATATCTTCAGTCGAAAATCCTTTTTCTCCAAAACCATGTTTTCAAAAAAATTCCAAAATTTTTTTAACACTATAAAAATTATTTATTACAAACTATTTAACCATGTTTTTATTTTAAATATTTTATGAATTGAATAATCTTATGTTCTTCTAGACAATGCTCGTTTAAATTTTAATAAAAATGTGAATGTATTCTTTATTTTAATATGTTTGTCCTGAAGGGAATTTACCCCCTCATGACCACACAATGTTTTAAATATTAATTAATAAGTTTATAATTTTATATTCAAACAAAATCATTCAGTGAATAATTTTTTGATCATTTTGTTGGAAAAAATATTTTCAAAATAGCAAACAATATTTTCCATATAAATGTTTAAAGGACATTTTTATTGTATTAATATTTATAATGGACTTCTAACCATTATTATAAATAAGTTCTACTATAGATATATTGTAATGGTCCCATACATTTTTTTATCAATATGGTTTATGATCATTTTTATTAGGGGACTTATATATTGTTTACCATTCACTATATTTCTTAGGATGGTCTATGTTAATATTTATTGATCGAGGAACGTTTTAGAATTTTTTACGTACCATTTTCAATAAAAATGTATATATTTTATATGTTTCACCTAATTTATATAAGTAATCCATTATATTGATTATGTGATAGGTGGGGCCCAAAATTACATATCCCCTCGATACATCAATAGTTATCGAGAGACAAATCAGTTCTCTAATGTAAATGGGTTTTAACACATTGATTTAAACTACCTTGTAAATAGTATTTAAACTATGTTTATGATGTATAGAATAATGAATTACATAATTATGAAACTATTTATTTATATAGATATGATTATTCTCTTATTTAGAATATCCATGGATATTTTTAATGCTCATGTCATTATTTATATGCATTTATTTTTTCATCCTTTATTCATAAAAAAATTATTATCAATTTTATTTATAAATATAATATAATTCTACTATTTACCATCCATATTGGTTATGATTATTTATTATTTATAGCTATAATTTAAATAAGACACTTAGCATCTACAGTCACCAATTTATAGTGTTTTATTTTCCTCAATTTACCATGAAGTTTTTCATGATGGATATGCATGGATATATTAAAAGAAATAATGGAATTCCCAATGAAATAACAAATTTTATTTTATTTTTTCATAATATAATATTAATTTAAATTATGTGACTATATTAACAAGACTAGTAAACTATTAGTTAATTTGGTGTGATACTACTTTTTTGGAGTGAAAATGTTATAATGTAACCATTAGCTTTTGGATACTATTGTCAAGGTCTGTAGACTCTATATAAGAATGTAAAATGATCATTATATCTATAGTCATTGGATAATAAAATATTGTGTGTGTGAGTATATATATCCATTATATATATCTCCATTAGTACTATTTTAAAATCTTATTTTTCAAAAATTAATATATAACCATTTGAAGGTAAAAGAGATATTTTCAATAGAACTTTTTCTATTCAAATGACGTATTATTTTCATAATAGAATAAATTTGTCAATAATTATAATTACATTTAATTATATAATTTTATAATATGTCCAATTAAATTAACTAATGAAAATTTAATTTTTATTAGGAACAGACTGAGAATAATGACATTAAATGATATTTTTTCTTTAAAAATGGGATTCATTCCCTTTTGGGAGCGAATATAAAATATAATTTTGTTACTTTTAGAATTTATATTTGGGAAAACGTATATTTTTTTTAATTGATCACATAAAAATTCTCTTAGGATGATTTTTTTCTGGATATTTTCTAAAGATTTATTTTTTAATAAATTTTGAAAAATATAGATTTTTAATTAAAAAAACAATTAGATGTACATAAAATGTAATGTTATATTTTATATTAGATTGAAAATTTAATTAGTTATTTTTAAAACTCATTTTTAAAATATTTTATTTGGTATGAATTTTATTTATTAGTTAATTATAATTTTTTTTAATTAAAAATGCATTTATCTGAATAATAGTTGTCATTACATTTTGCAGGTTCAATTTTAAAAAAAATTCTAAAACATATATGAAATTAATAATTTAAAATGAATTGATTATTATTAATTACTAGATAAATTATTTTATAAATTGACTCCTTTTATTTTTTTCACTATGAATAGTAACCATAATAAATTTTATATTTCCACGATAAAGTAAAAATGACCTAATTTGTGTAATAATTAATGTGTTGAGGCCTAAAATTCTATAAAACACTTGACATAATTTCATTATATGAGTTTATTTCATCCATAATCAAACGAACATTGAAATTAGTGCCTTTTACAATTTACATTTTATTTTGAACACTATTATATTTTATGTAATGATGTAGTAAAAAATAATACTTTGTTTCTCTTTATTTCATAAATGTTTTTTATATCGATAAAAAATATCATTTTCTGTTTAAAAAGAAATTTAAAATATATATTGTAACATCCCAATTAATTAATGAATAATAGATATTTTTATCTTTGTCTATTAATGAATTAGATAGTGTTTTAGAGGCTTAAAATGAAAATAAATACAATCTTATGCATGGAATACACTAATATTCTTAAAAGATTGATTTACTGCCTTTTGATGAAAAACCCTTTTTAATCAAACTTTTGACAATTTTATAATCTATATTTGTCAAAATAAACATATTCATTATGATTGGGACATTGAAATTTACATTGGATAAATTTTTGTTATTTTCTGACAATGTTCATTTTTTAATGAATAATGAAAAATACTGCATTTTATATCAAAACAGCTTTTTCATTTAATTTAATTTTATGGTTAGATTATCCTATTAAGTGATCTTAAAAAGTAATATGAATATATTTTTACCATTTAATCCAATGGTGGATATTAGGATTAATTTCAATTTGGAATTGGTTATAAACTAATGCCAAACTTTTCATAGATATTGTTTCAAAAAAACCCGCTATTTGTTTTGACAACGGGAATTATTTTTAAATAAATTATTGCAATTCATGTGTTTGTAATTTGGTAAAATGGATTACATATTTGGAATCAGAAGGTCCAAATTATGTAATCAAGACTCTTTTGTTTTTGGACATTATAAATAGTAACGATGGTAATTATCTTTAATTATCTTGATTAATGAGTAATCAGGTAGTTAAAGATAATAAAATGATATCATAATAATAATAAAAGACCAAAAAATGTGTCCTAAGGCTACTGGTTGTCTCATGGCCGACCATGGGATGCCTTGTCCCAAAATTGGGGTCCCCATGGAGGAACTTGTTTTAAAAAGTGACTTTTTATCTTTTTATTTTTAAAGAATGTTAAATGTGACAAAGAATGTATCACCTAAGTAAAGTATTTTTAATTTTGTCTACATAAATGATATTTTGGACTATAAATATTCATTAGAAATATAAAACTATATCCTACATCATTATATTTTTTTAACAATTTTTATACATTAAATTTATTAAATTATTTATGACATCATGATGATGCAACGATTACCTCATTCATAATGGATTTAAATAAAATGGAAAGAAAATGTAAAATATAAGAACTAAACATGTCCAAAACCTATTGTATGGGTGGATTTTGAACCCTTATCACATTACCCTAGAATTATATCAATGTGGGACATTTTGAATCTGAAAATAATTTTCAAATAATGTAACATTTCTTTACTTTCCAAGAGTGCCCCTCCTCTCCTCTTATAAAAGGCCCCCACCTCTACCTCCTTACCCACACTCCCAAAGAATTTGGCTCGGCCAACCCCTACCCATTTTGTCTCTCCACATACCTCTATTACTCCTTGAAGCCTCACATTGGGAATAAGTCTTCCCAAGTAATCCTTTGAGCTCAAACCAAAGGGAGTTACATGATTTTAAGGTAATGTCTTCACTTGAGTCCTTTTGTTTTATTTCACTTCTCCAACCCCCTATACTCTTTTTATTCATTTATTTTGTAACAACTCCAGTATATTAAACATACTATGATTTCTTTATAAGAATTATTCTTGCTACACTTACACACAACTATATCTAATTGTTAAAGGACATACTGTTTCCGTGGATGGTGAATTTATGCCTCCCAAAACGATGATTGTTAAACATTTTTTTAACTATTTAAAAGGTGGCCATTAATATGTCAATATATTTATATATGATATATAATATTTTTATGTTTTCCTTAATCTTCTGTATTTTTCATTTTGGGCATACCTTTATGGTTTCCATTATGGGTAAACGTGATATCTTCATTTAAGGAAATGCGGACAACCGCCCCCTCAAAGTGATTTGATTCGTTAAATACCATATGTGGGACGTATAAAGGATGGAACTATTATATTATATATAATATTATACCTTAATTATAATATACCTTTATATCATTATGATTCCATTCTATAAAATACGATGTAGAAATGAAAGAAGTGTTCATGTGTACGTACGGCTTACCGTCTCCATGAACGGTGAATTTTAATTTTTTACCTCTAAATGATTATGTAATATTATAAATGCATGTATATACTGGATATATATGATATATACATCATTATTATAATTCTGGATATAATGGATACATGAGCAACTTGTAATTGTAAAGGGTTTATTTTTTGACTCGTGTACCAATGATCGTTAAAACGACCGTTATTATCTTAAATAATTACATAGAGTTCATGACATGGAAATAAGTGATATAAAAGGAATAATGAACATGAAAAAGGTTCTTAATCAAGTAGAAATTAACTCAATTTTTTTATTCAGGACATTAATGAACGGTCGAGTCAAGTCGGACCCGAGGTATGGGACTTCGTCTCAATGTCCTTTCATTGAGGCATATTTTGTTTTATACACAACCTTCTATTATACAGTGTATAAACCCCTTTGACTTTTACGTTTATTCAAAAGGAAAATTTTTTATACGAAGCATTTACTAAACGACAAAAGGGAATGTTTTTGTCGTATGTATGCAGCGATAATGACTTCTCCGCCGCCGTGACCATTATTTGAGTTTCGGCTTCCTCTGCAAGCCATACCTTTTTTTTAAAGAAAAATAAATACCATGTTTTACTTTTCTTTTATTTTGGTATTGAAAATGGTTTTCATAATGTCTTTATATCAATGTGTTGTATTGATATCTTGTGATTGAAAGGTGGAAATGTTATGTTTCCTTTATTCATGTTTTATGTGAAACGATTATGTTGAGGTTCTTGGGCATTATTATGAAGATGGGTGGTTCCGTGATAAACTAAGGGCAGGTGAGCCTGATATAGGTCTCCAATGCATTGGGTACCGCAAAGGAGTGAAACGTTAAGGTTTCTCTGAAGAGATTTAGGGAATATACTGTGATGGGTATTCCAAACGTAACCAAGAGGGTTACTCGCTACGTAAGAATGTTATTAATGCCACATGTTACCTTTATGTCTTATGATTTCTATGATTTATTCATGATTTGATGAGGTATGTTAAAGTGCTTATGTTTTATGGGTAATGTATGATTTCATTCTTATGTATATATGTACCCATATTTCCTTTCCATATTTTTATATCCCTTACTGAGCTTTTTATGCTCATCCAATGTTTTTTTGAAATGTTTTTCACAGGTCAAGGGAAAGGTACATGATATGATGATAGTATCAAGGAAGTGTCAAGAAAGAATCCATTTTTTATTTTAAATATGTTTCCATTAATGGGAAAGAAGAATACTATCTTTATGTAACCACTTTGTTTATATGTGGAATGTAATTCAAGTTTTATGATCTAATTCACTAAAACTCTAAACCCGAAAAGATCCCCAATGTGTAATCTTGTAATAACTCAAGATTAAGTAAGGTTTAAGGCTGGGGCCTTATAGTTGGTATCAACGGTCGGTTTAGATAACATTAGGAGTTAGAATTCTATTAAATAATTATCCAAAAATATTTTTTTAATGGTCAAATTGAAGTGATATAGTATTTGAAGATTACAATGTTGCTTCATCTAAGACATGTTTGTTCAGAATGGTTTTCCACAGAGGAAATAGGGAAGCAGTGCTAGGAAGGAATGCAGAAGGAAATAACCTTCCGAATCAGCATCCTGAGATGGTCGGAATTGGAACTGAACAGTTTGTTGCAGTAATGGCGTAGTTGACTCAAGCGATAAATGGGGGTGGTATCCATGCATGAGATTAGCCAGATCAACCGCAGAGGAACATGTTAGTGGTGGAACATTTCATGAGTCATCATCCACCATCATTCAGAGGATCATCTGACCCTGTGCTAGCTAAAGGGTGGATTAAATCCCTGGAGAATATTTTCTATGTCATCTAGTGTTCAGACAATCAAGAGGTTAGTCTTGATATTTACCGTTTGGAGGGTGAAGCATATCAGTGGTGGTCGATGGTTAAAAATATCAGGGATGCCGATGAAATTGATGCTCTTGACTAGGATGAATTCAAAGGTATGTTTCTTGAAAAATATTTTCCTAATGATGTTCGACTTAGGGTGGAAAAGAATTTCTTGGAATTGAGGCAAGAGTAAAACTCAGTGGCTACCTATGAAGAAAGGTTCACTCGATTGGCAAGGTATGCTCCAAATTTTATCCGAGACCTTGATAGTAAAATCAATCATTTTTACTCAGGATTAAAGCCAAAGTATCGAAGGGAATTAGCTTCTCGTGAGTTTAAAAGATATGAAAAGCTTGTTCGATGTGCTGAGAAGGTGGAAGTGGAGTTTTTCGATGATCAAGTGTTCTATAACAACCAACAGAAGAATAGACCGAGGTGGCAGGAGAAAGGTAAGATTTCATCAAAAAAGTCTGACGATAAGAAAACTAAGTTTCCAGTTTGTGATAAATGTAGAAAAAGGCATACTGGGGAAGGTCTTCTGAAATTTGGAAAGTGCAACTGATGTGTTAAGATGAGACATAAGGCTCGTGATTGCACTAAAAAATATCAAGTTGAAGGCAAGACCAAATTTTATTTACAGTTAGTGAAATGTTTTAAGTGCAATGAGATGGGTCACTATGCAAACGAGTGTCCGAAAAAGAGCTTGAGTGATGGGAAGCAGTTAGACTACAAGCAGAAAGGGGTGGTGAGATCCTTTGCAACTACTTCAGCAGATGTCAGGCCATCAAATGAAGTTGTATCAGGTACTTTGTTTGTTTTTTCAGATTATACCAGTGTGTTGTTTGATTCGGGGTCCACACATTCTTTTATCTCTGAAAACATTTCTAGTAAAATGGGAATACCTTCTCAAGAAATGACTCCTGAACTTGTGGTAAAAACACCTGGGAGAAATGTTGAGGAAAAAATAATTTATAAGAATCTTCCTATCCGTATATGTGGAAAGAACCTACTTGCAAACCTTATTTTTCTACCTCTAGTAGAGTTTGATGTTATCCTGGGAATGGATTGGCTCTCTGTTTACTATGCTAAGATTGACTGTAAAGCTAAAGAAGTTTCTTTTCAGAAAGACTTTTCCGTTTGTGTACAAGAATGAACCCTTACTGTTGATAAATTATCAAGAGGCCGAGAAACTTGTAAAAGATGGAAATGAATGTTACATTGCACACATCGTTGAAAAGAAAGGAACTGTTGAGATTAATGATGTGCCAGTGGTAAATGAGTTTCCTGATGTTTTTCTTGATGAGTTGCCTAGAATAATACCAAATCGGGAAGTTGAATTTATTGTTTACTTAGTTCTTAATGCTAAGCCAATTTCAAAACCCCCTTATCGAATGGATGAAATTGAACTTTTAAAGTGGAATGAGCAATTGCAAGATTTATTAGAGAAAGGTTTCATTCAACCTAGTACATCACCATGAGGTGCTCCTGTTTTATTTGTTAAAAAGAAAGATGGTTCTATGAGTCTTTGCATTGATTATAGAGCATTGAATAATATCACTGTTAAGAACAAATATCCTTTGCCTCATATCGATGATTTTTTTATCAGCTCCAGAGAGCTCAATATTTTTCAAAGATTGACCTGAGATCGGGGTAGCATCAGCTGAAGGTAGAGGAAGCAGATGTTCTGAAGACTGCATTTCGTACAAGATATGGCCATTATGAATTTTTAGTAATGCCTTTTGGGATAACCAATGCACCTACTGAATTCATGGACTTAATGAATATAATTTTCCCTGAGTTCTTGGATAAGTTTTTCGTGGTTTTCATTGATGATATTTTGGTGTTTTCTAAAAGTAAAGAGGAGAATGGAAGATATTTAAGGGTTATCTTGCAAACCTTAAATGAAAAGAAACTGTATGGAAAATTCAGCAAGTGTGAGTTTTGGATGCAACAAATTTATTTCCTTGGTCACATTGTTTATAAAGATGGGATAACTTTTGATCCTGCAAAAACAAAAGGTGTGGAAGACTGGCCAAGACCCACAAATGTAACTATGATTCTTAGCTTCTTTGGTTTGGCAGGCTATTACCGAAGGTCTGTTAGAAATTTTTCATGGTTATCTAGTCCAATGACTAAGCTAACTCGGAAGAGTTTTAAGTTTATCTGGACAAAAGAATGTGATGATTGTTTTCAGGAATTGAAAAGAAGATTGGTGAATGCTTCAGTTTTGGCACTACCTTCCAGGAATGGTGAGTTTGTTATATACAGTGATGCTTCATTGAAAGGACTTGGTTGCGTCCTAATGCAGAATGATCAGGTAATTGCTTATGCTTCACGATAGTTGAAAACTCATGAGGTAAATTACCCTACACATGATTTGGAATTAGCTGCTGTTGTTTTCTCTTTAAAAAATTTGAGGCACATTTGTATGGAGTAAAGTGTGAAATATATACAGATCACAGAAGTTTAAAGTATATATTCACTCAGAAAGAGTTGAACATGAGACAGAGGAGATGTCAAGAATTAATAAAGGATTATGATTGTACAATTCATTACCATCCGAGAAAAGAAAATAAAGTGGATGATTCTTTGAGTCAAAAAAGTAATGTTTCATTAGAAATGTTGCGACTGTAACGTGATCATTTGGTTAAGGATTTGATGAACTTTGGCATAGAATATTTTAGTTCAGGATGTTCTTATACTTTGTTTCAGGTATCAGTGAGATCATCTCTATCAGATAGAATCAAGAAAGCACAGAAGCAAGACAATGAGTTGCAGAAAAACGTAGAGCTAGTTCAGAAAGGTAAGTTGCCTAAAATCAACTTTGATAGTGATTGCGTTTTGAGATTTGGGAAGAGATTGTGTGTGCCCTGTGATTCACAGTTGAAGAGAGAGTTGTTATGTGAAGCTCATAGTTCTCCATTTTTAGTTCATCCTGGCAGTACTGTGATGTACAGAGATCTGCGGGAGTATTACTGGTGGGATGGAATGAAAAGAGATATTGCTGATTTATTATGAAGTGTTTGACATGTCAACAGGTTAAAGCAGAGCGGCAGTTACCGAAAGGGATGCTTCATCCTTTACCAATTACAGAGTGGAAATGGGAGAATATATCCATGGACTTTGTTGTGGGATTACCAAAGACATCTCGAGGTAATAATGTAGTATGGGTTATTGTTGATCGCTTGACTAAATCTGCTCATTTCATTGCTATACGCGATACTTTTTCCATAGATCAAATTTCCCGTTTGTATCTTAAAGATATAGTCAGGGTACATAGTGGTCCCCTCTCCATTGTATCTGATCGTGATCCCAGGTTCATATCTATCTTTTGGAAAGGCCTTAAGAAGTCATTGGGTACTAAATTAAATTTTTTTACAGCATTTCAGCCTCAATCAGATGGGCACTCAGAACGAACAATTCAGACCTTAGAGGATATGCTACGAGCTTGTTCGATGGATTATCAGGGAAGTTGGGACCAACATCATTCTTTGGTTGAATTTTCATATAATAACAGTTTTCATTCTAGTATACAGATGACACCATTTGTGGCGTTATATGGGAAGTAGTGTTGAACTCCAGCTTTCTGGGATGAAATGGGGGAATGGAAGTTGGTGGGACTAGAATTGGTAAAAGAGATGGCAGAAAAAAGTTCAGTTGATTCAGAAGCACTTGAGAACAGCTTAGAGCAGACAGAAGAGTTATGCGGATAACCGGAGGAAGGATCTATCTTTTGAGGTAGGTGACCATGTTTTTCTCAAGATTTCTCCTTGGAAAAGTGTGATGAGATTTGGAATGAAAGCAATGATGAGTCCAAGGTTTATTTGACCATATGAAATTTTGGAGAATGTTGGATCAGTTGCTTACCGAGTGGATTTACCTCTAAGTTTATCTCAGGTACACAATGTTTATCACGTTTCGATGTTGAGAATGTATATGCCAGATCCATCTCATGTTTTGAGTCCACAGGTAGTTCAGCTGGAAGAGAACCTATCCTATGAGGAACAACCGGTCCAGATTCTTGACCACATGGAGCAAGTGTTATGAAATAAAGTTATTAATCAGGTAAAGGTTTTGTGGAAAACCCACATGATGTAAGAGGCAACATGGGAATCTGAAAATGCAATGAGGGATAAGTACCTCCATTTATTCGATAAGTAAATAAATTGCGCAGACGCAATTTTCTAAAGGGGGGAAGGATTTAACATCCCAAGTAAGTAATTAATAATAGATATTTTTTAACTATTACTATTAATGAATTAGATAGTGTTTTAGAGGCTTAAAATGAAAATAAATAAAATCTTATTGATGGAATACACTAATATTCTTAAAAGATTGTTTTACTGTATTTTTATGGAAAACCCTTTTTAAATCTAACTTTGGACAATTTTATAATCTATATCTGTCAAAATAAAAATATTCATTATGATTGGGACATTGAAATTTACATTGGATAAAATTTTGGTATTTTTCTGACAATGTTCATTTTTTAATGAATAGTGAAAAATACTACATTTTACATCAAAACCGATTTTTCATTTAATTTAATTATATGGATATATTATCCTTTTAGGTGATCTTAAAGTGTATAATGAATATATTTTTACCATTTAATCCAATGGTGGTCATTAGGATTAATTTCACTTTGGAATTGGTCATAAACTAATGCCAAACTTTTCATAGATATTGTTTCAAAAAACCCGCTATTTGTTTTGACAACGGGAATTATTTTTAAATCAATTATTTAAATTTCTGTGTTTGGAATTTGGTAAAATGGATTACATATTTGGAATCATAAGGTTCAAATTATTTAATCAAGACTCTTTTGTTTTTGGACATTATAAATAGTAACGATGGTAATTATCATTAATTATCTTGATTAATGAGTAATCAGGTAGTTAAAGATAATAAAATGGTATCATAATAATACAAAAAGACCACAACATGTGTCCTAAGGCTACTGGTTTTCTCATGTCCGACCATGGGATGCCTTGTGCCAAACTTGGGGGCCCCATGGAATCACTTTTGTTAAAAAGTGACTTTTTATCTTTTTATTTTTAAAGAATGTTAAATGTGACAAAGAATGTATCACCTAAGTAAAGTATTTTTAATTTTGTCTACATAAATTATCTTTTGGACTATAAATTTTAATTAGAAATATAAAAATATTTCCTACATCATGATATTTTTTTATAATTTTTAGACATTAAATTTATTAAATTATTTATGACATCATGATGATGCAGCGATTACCTCATTAATAAAGGATTTAAATAAAATGGAATGATAATGTAAAATATAAGACCTACACATGTCCAAAACCTATTGGATGGGTGGATTTCGAACCCTTATCAGATTAAACTCGAATTATATCAATGTGGGACCTTTTGAATCCGAAAATAATTTTCAAATAAAGTAATATTTCTTTACTTTCCAAGAGTGCCCCTCCTCTCCTCTTATAAAAGGCCCCCAACTCTACCTCCTTACCCACACTCCCAAAGCCTTTGCCTTGGCCAACCCCTGCTCATTTTGTCTCTCCACATCCCTCTATTACTCCTTGAAGCCTCACATTGGGCAGAAGTCTTCCCAAGGAAGCCTTTGAGCTCAAACCAAAGGGAGTTTTCCAATTTTAAGGTAATGTCTTCATTTGAGTCCTTTTGTTTTGTTTCACTTCTCCAACCCCCTATAATCTTTTTATTCATTTATTTTGTAACAACTCCAGTATATTCAATATACTAGGATGTTGTTATAAGAAGTATTCGAGCTACACTTACACACACCTACATCTAATGGTTAAAGTTCATACTGTTTCCGTGGATGGTGATTTTTTGCCTCCCGAAACGATGATTGTTCATCATTAATTTAACACCTTAAAAGGTGGACATTAAGATGTAAATATATTTATATATGATATAAAATATGTTTATGTTTTCCTTAAGCTTCTGTATTTTTCATTTTGGGCATACCTTAATGGTTTCCATTATGGGTAAACGCGATATCTTCATTTAAGGAAGTGCGGACTACCGCCCCCTCAATGTGAATTGATTCGTTGAATACCATATGTGGGACGTATAAAGGATGGAACTATGATGTTATATATAATATTAAAATTTAATTATATTATACCTTTATATCATTAATATTCCATTCTATAAAATATGAAATAGAAATGAAAGTAGCGTTCATGCGTACGTACGGCTTACCGTCTTCATGAACGGTGCATATCTTTTCTTACCTCTAAATTATTATGTAATATTATAAATGAATGTATATACTGGATATATTTGATATATACATCATGATTATAATTATGGATATAATGGATAAATGAACAACTTGTAATTATAAATGGTTTATTTTTTGACTCAAGTACCAATGATCGTTAAAACGACCGTTATTAACTTAACTAATTACATAGTGTTCATGACATGGAAATAAGTGATATAAAAGGAATAATGAACATGAAAAAGGTTCTTAAGCAAGTAGAAATTAACTCAAGTTTATTATTCAGGACATTAAAGAACGTTCGAGTCAAGTCGTACTCAAGGTATGGTACTTCGTCTCAATATCCTTTCATTGAGGCAAATTTTTTTATACACAACCTTCTTTTATATGGTGTATAAAACCCTTTGAATTTTACATTTATTAAAAAAGAATATTTTTTACACGATGCGTTTAATAAACGACAAAAGGGAATGTTTTTGTCGTACGTTTGCGGCGACAACGACTTTTCCGCCGCCGTGACCATTATTTGAGTTTTGGATTCCTCTACAAGCCATACCTTTTTTTTAAAAGAAAAATAAATACCATGTTTTACTTTTCTTTTTATTTTGGTATTGAAAATGGTTTTCATAATGTTTTTATATCAATGGGTTGTATTTATATCTTGTGATTGAAAGGTGGAAATGTTATGTTTCCTTGATGCATGTTTTATGTGATACAATTATGTTGAGGTTCTTGGGCATTATTATGAAGATGGGTGGTTCTGTGATAAACTAAGGGCGGGTGAGCCCGATATAGCTGTCCAATGCATTGGGTAACATGAAGGAGTGAAACTTTAAGGTTTCTCTGAAGAGATTTAGGGAATATACTGTGATGGGTATTCCAAACGTAACCAAGAGGGTTACACCCTACGTAAGAATGTTATGAATGCCTCAAGTTACCTTTATGTCTTATGATTTCTATGATTTATTCATGATTTGATGAGGTATATTAAAGTGCTTATGTTTTATGGGTAAATTATGATTTCATTCTTATGTATATATGTACCCATGTTTCCTTTCCATATTTTTATATCCCTTACTGAGCTTTTTATGATCATCCCATGTTTTTTTGAAATGTTTTTCATAGGTCAAGGGAAAGGTACATGATATGATGATAGTGTCAAGGAAGTGTCAAGAAATAATCCATGTTTTATTTTAAATATGGTTCCATTAATGGAAAATAAGAATATTATCTTTATGTAACCACTTTGTTTATATGTGGAATGTAACGCAAGTTATATGATCTAATTCTCTAAAACTCTAAACCTAAAAAGATCCTCAATGTGTAATCTTGTAATAACTCACGATTAAGTAAGGTTTAAGGTTGGGGCCTTATATATATTACTATATTTTATCATAGATTTTTTTTTTAATTTTTACCAAGGAAATAATAACATTAAATTTTTAAAAAATGATGATATAGTGTTTGTGAACGAAGTAGAAAAATAATGTAATTGTTTTGTTAA
The DNA here is from genome assembly GCA_963277665.1 of Viscum album. Taxonomy (NCBI): domain Eukaryota; kingdom Viridiplantae; phylum Streptophyta; class Magnoliopsida; order Santalales; family Viscaceae; genus Viscum; species Viscum album. The sequence goes on from OY728136.1 coordinate 410,602,193, forward strand.
AACACTAAAAATTATTTTTTTTTATTAATTATGTCTAACAAAATAATTATATATATATATATCTAATAATGATGTTTTAAAATTTTATATAACAATTTCATTAATTTTAATTTTTTTAAAATTAAAATTATGTGAATACTTCCATAAATAATATTAATGATGTTTTTTAATAAATAATATATTATTACATGTTTAAAAATATAATGAATTCTAGATTCAAAAAATTTATATTTATATTGTTTTAAATATCAACCATTGTCCTTTTATAGATACCTTTTACTCTTATTTTCACATCCAAGGACCATAATGGGTTAAAGAAAATGATGTCTTGAAAATTTTCTAATTGATTATTTCGGGTTAAGACATAGGGAAAAAGGTGAAAAAATTACCTAAAATTATGAAAATTTTATTTTTTGAGATTTTTTAATCTCATACAAATCATATCCTTTAATTATATAAATGTGGAGCCACTTATACATGAAAAATAATTTATAATGATTTAATTCATTAAGTAATTATAATAGTCCCTTCCCCACTTATAAAAGATAACCATGTCTCCGCATTACTCCACACATAATGAGTCAATTGGTTCATCCAATACCTACCAAAATCCCTTACTAACATATGTACCCATTTTTTATTGGTCTTATTATTTTCATAATACTCTCCTTATGGGTCATACGATGTTATGTAATGGAGGATGTAGAAAGAATATGTTTTTCTTCAAAAAAAATATTTTTGTTTTATTTATTCTTAAACAACATTCACACATTCTTGAACCATGATGAAATAATAATAAAATTCATAAAAATATATTTTATTGCATTCATGTAATATCCTATATTCATATTATTCTTAGGTCTAAGGATTAATGAATTCACTGTTCATTTTTATGGTGGAATACTGCCTCACTAACCGATGTAATTAATTTCCCATAAAATCCTATTATAGATATTTATTATGATATATTAAATATATATATATATATGTATATATGAAATTAATGAAATAATTTTAACAATCAAATTATATTGTATCATATATATAACAAACCATACAAACCATACATTTAAATTACTTCAATGTTGAATAATAGTAATTGAAAAACATAACAAAGCCACGACAAGACCATATAGGTATGGTGTCTTTAGAAAATAATAAACACAACCAACTTGTTCATATGAATTTTTCATTGTAAACCACTAATTTCTTCATAACTATACACCTTATAGACATATCATACCTACTACCCTTTTTCATGACATAGGGAAAATAAACATGTGAAAGGGAGAGCTGAGATGCTCAGTAAGGGTATACTACGGAGATATCGATAATATCAAAATAATATGAAATGAAAACATACTATTTTAAAATATTATCCTACATGTGAAATATTGTGATATCATGCAATGGGATAAATCATAAAAGTTCATAAGATTTAAAGAATATAATAAAAAATTTCAAAACATAAGACATGATGTTTTGTGGAATATACAAAAGCATTGAAAATCATTTTATCTTATTAAATGCTATTTAATAAAACCATCATAGCAGCAAAAGTTCATTACTTAACTGAGTTCATTCCTCATTCCTTATATGTATTACTAAACCAAGATCATTTCCCATTCCATCCATGTATATCTCTTGGGATATAAATCGTTCCCCGTTTCATTGGAGGAAGATATAGGCCCTACCGATCTATTAATTAAATCAAACTTAAGTGTTACACTAAAAAATAAATCATTCCTCATATCATAATCACAGTGGTAAAAGGGGTTTTTTATACAAAATTACGTTATAACATAGCCCATATGAAACAAATAGATTTCATGAATATAAATCATCATAAACAAAATAAAACCATAGGAATAATAGGGATAGTATATAGAAAAAAATACATATTAATGAATTTCATCTTATATGGATAATAATTTTGATAAAACACCTGAAAACATTTTTATATGAAAATATCCATTATTCTAAAAATAATAATCTATTCTCAAAATGTCATTAATTTTTAAAATTAAATTATTTAGTGAAAAATAAACCTGAAATCTAATAAATGAATCTCGGTTGAAATATGGTATTATGAAAATGTAAAAATATAATCATGCCTAATATTTTAAAAAAACATTCTTCTCAAACTTTTCATGTAAATTCAAAATGTACCTCATACCAAAGGTGACAAAAGAATAATTTCATACCATTTAAGAAAAAGTCACTATTTTGTAAAAATATACTTAAAAATTGTAGAAGGATTAAAAGAATATTATGGAATATATATTTATGAAACATGTACATGGATGATAAATATACCCCAATAAATACTTATTCATAAACAATATACAATAATAATGAGATCGAAAAATTACCCATTACCTTATGTACTATTTCCTTTGTATGAATCTGAACATATTGTATGTGGATTTAAATATATTCATAGACTTATTTCGGAATTAGATTCATTTTTATGAAATCTTATATGATCATATTATAATTCATTTGTTAATAACATTTCATTATAGCTTATTATTTTCATATTGAATTCTCCATTCACTTATGCATGTTTTGTCGAATAAGGTCTATTTATCGTTATTAGTTTATAGTTATTTCATCAAAAAATTATATGAACATAATATATATCATATTTATTCATTATGTGCATTTATATATTCAGGAATTAATGAATTTCATATAGAAATAATCGCATCGCATCATAGATACAGTAGGTCGTATGTAAACATGAGTGATGATATCAATACCATCATTATTTAATGGTATTGAAGTGAATGTTGATAAATATTTCAGAATAAATATCATGTTATTATAATATTTTATACTTATTATTTCTATCTTTACACCCATCCATGTAAGGTGTTGTTGAAAACAGATAACACCACAATGTGGAGGGGTTAGACGTAAGTACATAGGTGTGGTGATTTCATTTTTCATAGGATGGATATAAAGTGGAATAATATTTTCCATAATCATAATAACATATCTGTACATAAGTGATACTAGATTTTTTACTTTACAATGAAACAAAGAATTAAGATAACATAGAGGAAAAAATGATTGAAATAATCAGTAGAGGAGATTACCTCTTCTGTGACATGATTCCTTTAAATAAGCTCTTAGAGCACTAGAGATGGACATTGTAGAAGACTAAATACTAATTAACATTACTAGGGATGTTAATAATATAACTTTTTTTTGGTAATGATTCATATTAAAGGCTCAATGTGATGTTAATAGGTGATGGAGGAGGTTCCCTCTTATACGTGAGGTAAGTATCACTTTTGGTATCACAAAAAATATTAACTTATACTAAACTAATCTGCATCCAAAACATTAAAAAACAACCCAAAGTAGAATATTTGATGAGATGGTGTTGTAATATCATCGTCCAATATATTTAAGATGAATATTTTAGTAGACCTAAACCTTATCATTTTAAATTAACATGGAGTTATTCTATTTAATTTTTAACAAGGGAAAAAAATATTTCAATATTTAAAGCGAGGTAGGTTTAATTAATTGACTTCAATTAGACCATAAATAAATACATGTGAACGTTTTAGACCATAGAATACTTATTCACTATTTATGAAAAAGGTTTTAGTGTTTTAAATAATTTAATAAAACATTATTTTGATAATCAATCAATACTTTATATTTTAAATGTCTTTAATTCATGGATTTTTTAAATAATAATATTAGAAGTTATATTTGAAAATTAAATTATATTATATTTTGAAGAGGATAAAGTCATCTAGAAAATTCATTAGACGTAATAATATTCATCGGTTGTATAGTTTATAATATTTTTAATAACATTTATTTTTTATCTCTATTAATAAAATAAATACTACATCAATTTTAAGTAATTATTAAATTTACATATTTTAGAATATAAATTTTAAATAAAAAAAAATGATGAAGTTAACTCTACTATATTTCTGATGAATATTTTTAGTTTAGTTTATAATTTGGGCAAAGACATATTTATCTTTTCATTAAATAAATATAAATTCAATGTCCTTATCTTCTTAAAGTGGCTTCCAATAGAAACCATTTCAACCCAATTATGATTTATGTAAAAACACAATCATCCAATGATATTATGACAAGTGTTATGTTAATTTGTTAATGGTATTCTTACTCTTAATTACCTAATTTACTCTTTTACCATATTAATCAAATTACCGAAGTCACTTTTCATAATGAAAAATATAAAATAAATCTATTGCTATAATTTTTAACAAATGATTAAAAATATGGAATCAATTTTTAAAATTTCAAAACATAGAATTAGAAGTAATATAAACTTATTTTTATTTTCAGAAAGAGGGAACAAGTTTTAAATGTTGTTACATTACGAAATATTGAAATCGTTTTACTTCTTAATTGTATGTAAAATTAATGATAATGTCATAAATTATATTGATTCTTAAAAAATTATTTTACTCATAATTTAAAACAATTAAGAATTTTATTTTTTCCCTATAAAATAATTTTAAAAATTATTTTATAATTAATATTTAGTGAATTTTTTTAATTCATTATGTTTTGAAGGTTATTAAAAAAATAATAGAATTTGATCAAAAGTAAATTTTTATGTCTCTAAAATAAAGATAATATTTATTAGTCATATATAATATGTATAAATGTGTCAATGTCTTAATTTAAAAGTTTTTCTCTATTATAATACAGAAAATTACCCTTTTGAAAAATATATGTTTTTATGAATCAAATAAGGTTTCTTCATAACCTATGAAAAAAATATATATTGCATGAATATTAGAAATATTTTATTAATTATATAACATATTAATTTCATTGATTTATTGTACTAATATTCATTCAAACAATCTATTTATAAAAAAATTACAAATCTGTAATTGACTTATATTTATCATAAATAATTGATAGAGAATGACTTCACCATAAATTTTCATAAATTATTTATATTTATTACTTCTAACATAAATTATATGATTAAATGGTCATTTTATACTAAATTAATCTTGTTTATCATTTTATCTAATGATTTTGTGCATTTTAATCAATTGAAGAATTAAAAATATTTGAAGAAAATATTTCATTAAACATCTAGGTGTCACATTTCAGCCTCCTTAAACTGATTATTTCAATAAAAATTTTACACTTGGATACAAAAAGATGATGATATATCTCTATTGTAATATCCTAATGTTCCCACATATATCCCTCAAATTTGCAGTTCTAGCACAAAACATTAACCAATCGAGTGTCCTTGTTTCACATAAATTTTTTTCTATGATCGAGAATCTGTATCGGTTGTCCTTCATATGAAAGATGTTTTTCTAATGGTAAAATTTCCGAGTTTCGTACTTGTGAAAGATAATGTGTGTACTTTATTAGGAGAGTTAAATTGTACACATCATGAACTAGAGATATATTTTCAGGAATATCAAATTGGTAATCTACCTTCCCATCATTATCCAGAATTTCAACAGGGATAATAAACCTAGGGCTCATCTTATCTGTACTTCCAAATTCCACTAGTATATTACATGGAGTTATTTGTAGAAAAATCATACCACCCACTTCAAAATCTAGGCCTTTTATTTGGTTTTCATCACAACCATATCCTTTTCTACCATTTCATCAAAAAGATAATATCCTGATATATTTCATTCCCCAACTTCATCCCACCAAGTTGATGTTCTAAAGATAATTCCATAGAGGGATTCATAATGATCCATCTGAATAATAGTGTGAGAAATAATGATATATGAAAATTCCCCCAAATTTATGAGTTAATCTCAAAAACCTTTGAAAAATATAGAGAAATCTCCCAACATGTCTACTAGATTTTTAATTTTCCTCTCGGAGTAACCATTTGTCTGAGGAACATAAGCTGTTTATAAGCATAAATATGTATACGGGGCCTAATTTAGACTTCACTAGAACTTTTTGGTAAACATTGGAAACCGATCAGATATAGTGGAAAGTGGTACTCCATGAAATCATATCAATTCTATTACATATATCTTGTAAATATGATAAAGTGAAAAATTGTCACTAGTAGGAATGAAGTGTGTCAACTCTATATGGTGATCAAATATAACCCATATAGAATTATTGAATATATATGTTTTGGGAATTAAGAATAAAAATTTCATAGAGATGTTTTCCCATTGGTTAATGGATGAAACACCCCCCCAGACTTTTTCCTTTAATCTGTAACATACTATCAAACCACGCACAGACAGCCATATTCGACAACTTCTATTTTCATTCCAACCAACCCAAAATAATTTTTAGTTCCATGTACATCTATTTTCATCCTAGATTAATAGATAATGAATCACTATGATCCTCTTCCAATAGATCCATCATTAAATATAGAATTGGATGAATACAAACCCAGTTCATGAACCTTATTATTCACTCATAATAACGGTTGAATTCCTGAACATTTATCACTTATTTTAAGCTCTACATATTCCATTCAGTCCTCATTAATATTCACTTCTACATATGAATGAAAATTTAATTGTCACAGATAATATTTCTCACCTTCCATTAATATTTCAATATACATCCTCCACAAATCCATAAATATTGGATCTTTTTTGTCCTCATCAAGGATCGGATAACATGTTCCTTTCGACTCAAAGGAGCATCCACATTGTTCTCATTCGCATGGTGGTAATGTATTGAGATACTCTAATATTTTGTCAATAATTATTTTTTTATTGATTTGTATTAGGATTATATGGGGGGAAATATATATTAAACTTTTATGATCAGTATAAATATCACTCATTTTACTATAAATATAATGCCTCTATATCTTTACTACATATATTATAATATCTTACTACAAATTATGAGTTGGTAATTTTTATCATGGATTTTAACTTCTCATGAGTCATAAGCTATCACCATATTATTTTTCATGTGAACAAAACCCATATTCTTCTTATATGATTAACTATAGTTCTCAAACATTTCATCACTATTTGGAAGTGTGAGAACTGATGCACTGAGTAACATTATTTCTAGATTTTTGAAATTTTATTATCATTCCTTCATCCACACGAACATAAATCTTTTTTTTCTTCTTGGATAGTGGATTAGATATTAATGAAAAAATATTTCTTAATAGTCGATATTTTAATGACCCGAATTAGAACATCCATCAAAATATTGATAAATGGGTCTATGTTACTTCCTTAGGCACACCTCCTTGAATTTAAAAGGTTGTCAACTTGAAGAGAGGGTCTGATATGTATATTGGGGAAGTTATACCCTCTGAGAGGAGGAAAAATAATGGTATTGGTCAGAGTAAAATTATTTGACATGAAGCCGAAATAAACGATTCTATAGACTTGATCCAGAACCGCATAGTGGAAGAACAATCAACAGAAATAATATCAGAATCAATATATAATCGAAAGTATACATAAAATTTCGATGACCACTTGTTACAAATACTAGTACAAACAATTAATGCATCCCTATCATGTAAATATATAAAAAGGGGAGCCAATGTCTAACTAATAGTAGCAACAATAAAAATGAAGCATGCTGATATAGAATGGAAACTAAACAAAATAAACTCCATCTAGGCATGACCAGAAGGTCCATACCATCTCATTGCAATTGTTAATATAGTCTAGCTCATGAATCTGACCTCTTTCCAGCACATAAATCCATAAAGTTTACACACTTCCCGAAGGACCTGTGTAGGGTCTGAGACTAATCTTTGTAGGATAAAACCCAATGGTGCATACATAATTTACGTTCTTACATAGGAATACATTTATAAGAAATGATTTAAATAGTAAGAATCAAAAATAAACATAATGTCTACTAGTGCTCAGCAGCCACCATGAAGTGTCACCTACTTCGGCCAATGTGGGAATCTCAGTCATGTAACCTGGCACCTTTTCCCTTCAGACACTTCATGTCTCAAGGTACTGACATCTAGAAGGAATGCCAAAACACTAGTAGCCTGAAAGAAAACCGATTCCTGTCCTAAAATAAGTAACCAAAGGGACAAGGATGTCTTCTATAAAATAATGTAACTGTTGGGACATTGATTTCTTCCATCGAATCAGTAACGAGAGGGGAAACAATAAATACCCTCAAACCACGGTGAACCACTAACCCCAACCTGATATCATTAACGTTATCCCCTAAAGGATTCTAACGATCCAAGTGGATTTATATGGAGAGAACCACTAAACCATTTTACCTAAATCAAAAATAATGGAGTCCTCCACCCACATGAGTGGTCAAAACGACCTCATCATGGAGTCCATCTATAAACACACAACTCAAAGATTCTAGGTGAGTGGTAATCACCAAAATAGTACCCAAGACACAACATCTCTAACACCTCGTGTCCCGCCAACCATGTAGCTCAAGTCTGATAGCCAGACCATCCATATAACCCTAGACATACCCAACCTGACAGTCAAACTGCCTCAATCCAATGTCCCTGACACCAAATCTCATGGTCAGAACCACCCAATGTAAAACAAGCCATGCCCAACCTCTGATCACCATCACTCAAGAATATTCGGGCCACACCCAACACATCCCAAAGATTCTAGCATATAGAATATCACACATCACATATATATATTATCAAATGAAATAATTAAAACATGAAACAAACGAATCATTTAAATTACAATAAATATGTGTTGTTATCTACCAAAAATGTGGTCTATAAGACTTTTAACAATTCATATCATAATATAACAAGTTAAACATCAAAGCTTAATCGAAATAGTACATTTTAAAACATTTTTTCATAGCCGACCAAAATTCCCTAGTCGACCAATGACCCCTCACCCAGCCCTGCCCAAGAAAAACAAGTGTCTCCCATGCCCAAAGGCATCCCATGGGTATCCCAATCAATTTAATATGAAACAAAATCTATAACAGGTAATGATTAAAATACCTGAAGATGCACCAAAGGTCTCGGTACCAAAATGTACAATAAAACATAAAAAATGTATGGACCACTTTCTTGAGATTCGTAGATGTAGCTACACCTGATATCAAGCTCCAATTCAAAGTTGATATTTGTCGATCTACATTTCTATCAAATCTCAACAATTCCACTTGGATATAATATACGGTGTGTGAGGGAAGGAGACTATACCAAAATAGGGTTTCTGAGTTTTTCCTTGATAATGTCATCCCATAGTCACAAATGGATTGATGAACATACATTGAATGATAAATCTAGGGAAAATTATTTAATTCGGGATTTCAGAATGAGAATGTTATGATGTTGGGGAAGAAAAACATGTTTTCCTAAATAAGACATGATGTTATTTCATTAAAGTGATTAAAAATTGAAATACATGTCATGTATATTAGACTACATTCCGTGTAGTATCCTTGTCCATACTCCAACTTAAGAGAAGGTATCCCCCAAGATTGGATGTGCCACATCTGTCGACAGGCGGCTAGGTCGTAGCTGATACGTGGAAGAAAAAATACACTGCCTGATAAGAAACTCAACATGCCATGTATTATGAAATTATTACATGATAAACACACAGAATGTACCTAGTTATCATGTATTTGGTACACACCTAACCCATACACGGTGTGTACTTTAGAGTACATGGCGTTTAGTCTGGAAATTACTAGAATTTACCTGAATTTCCCAGTAATCTTAGAAACAAGTCAAAAAATCAAAATGTGTTGGTATTTGGATCCATTATAAAAACTTGGGTTCATACAATCTACCCACCTTAACATTGCTTGTCCCCGAGCTGTCAAACGAAACCTATGGATTTCACCGAACATACCACCACGATTAATGTAACCCAATCTACACCAGTCTTAATGGTTCTTACTAATTTCTTAATAGGGATCCCTACCTTAAGGTATGCCTAACTGAGTCTCATACTAAAAAAAGTCAAATCAAGAAATAGTGGACTAACATGCTTCCAGACCCATGGTTCTCTCATGAAGTATCATCACGCCTACACCTCATTGGTTATCTAGTTTCGTTTCTGACACCCAAATGTATCCTGCACTGCATCGGTGTCCATATCCATGAGGTCCTACATTCCGTGGATGCTCAAAACAAACCTGGTTCTTAGTAACTCATCTAACCCACATCATCAATACTCATGATTATATGCATATATATATATATATATATATATTACACAACAGATATGGTGCCAATCCCACTAACCATCATCTAGTCAGTCCATATAAATCATGTGCACCTCATGAACTCAAAGAAGAAATCCCCCAACATGACATACGAAAACAAGTAAACTAAAAACTGATCATGACCACACCCTCGATGTACCACAAAATTTCACTATCTAACAAGCCTTCTCATCCACTGGTAGCTCCATGGAATGAACCTGGCCTAATGTATGACTGCATGATGCTTGACCTCCATGCGTTGCTTATCGAGTTACCGGCTTCTGACCGCTCTACTGGGTGACACTATCTCTGTCGTGATCCCCCTATGAAATTGAAACATGGATACCCTCTCATTAAACTAAACCTGAACCCACTCACGATCCCACCATCTGTCCTGGTCACTGCCTACGAGCAGTCTATGAAGGCTGCATGAAGAATCTCTCAAGATGGTTGACCTTTCCACATGACCTACACTGCATGGGAGGTCTATCACACTGAGTCTGAACATTCATGGTCTACCCACACTGAAAGAAAGCCACCTAATAAATGATATGTAGTGTTCTAGCTAATTCCTTGGCCTGACTGCCATGATAGAACTCATTACATCCTCCCTTCATGCTATTCAAACCATCACTTGAGGTTTTCTCCTTGCCAACATGGGGCTTATCCCTCTGCTTTGAGTGCTTGACTCAACACCTATGAGAATGATCCTAGGATGAGTATATTAAATATGATATGAATGGGGTGTCACAAACTATCCTCGATGAACCTCACCCTTACCGATTCATCGCTTACCATACCATGCGGAAAACAATATTGCTCAGTCAATGTACCTGCATAGTCCATGATGGAAATGTCTCTCTACTGAAGGCTCTAGAACTCCAGATCTCACTCCTCCCTCAGTGTCTCTAGGAAAACATGCTCGAAGAATTTTTCCTTGATATCCTTCCAAGACAATCCTTTGTGCCTGTGAGAAATAACATGCACATCCCACCAATGCTTCGACGGTACTCTAAGCATGTATATCTCCAGCTTGATCCTCCACCCTAGAGGAGTATCTAACATCTCAAAGATCATATGCCCAATATTTATCCAGTTATCATCCATCTATGGACCACCCTCACCCTAAAAAAGCTGCAGGTGCTATGACTAGAACTCCTAAATCAGATATGCCATATATGGATCTCTACCCATCATGCCTAAATCAATCCATTGAAAGACACATACCAAACTAGTATGAAGTTGCTCGTCGATCCACAGTCCAAATGCTGACAAGCATAGCTATTGTCTTGCCTACACTAGATCATGAACCTCATCATGTCCTTGAGAATCTACCTACAGGTCATGCCCTGCCTATCCCTCAAGATTATGAACCTGATCATGCTCCTACTACATCAAACCATCACCCACCTGACATTCTACCAAAACACCCTTGGAGGAACCCTCTGAATACCACAAAAGGTTAGAAAACCCACATATAAATATATATATATATATAATGGAGATAATGAATGTAGTAAAAGGAAGAGCATAACAACTACCCTTACTCTCCCCCACTGCAACCCATGCACACGACATCCCGACCTCATGGTCGCTTTACCCACACTCATTAGGGCCATGTATCAAAAGTACGTTGGGAAATGCCCCATCCTGACAAACAACATTTCCTCAAACCAACGACCGAGTCACCCAATCCTGATGATCAAAATCACCTCATCCATAGTACCTACCTTCTCTTATAAGAGCTAGAACAGCAAACTCTTCCACATGATATTCTAAAAATTTATAAACCAAGGTATAACATGTTGCAATAAACAAGAAATTTAATCAGTAAATCCCCCTTTTCACATTTAAAATCATACAAATCATGGAAATTGATATTATTCTCAATGAATTATAACTTCACAAAGAATACATTGAGTTATGAAATTGAAATACCCTAAAAATGTTTCTATCAATATCCAGGAAAATAAGCCTTACCATTCTAGGACAATGTACAATTCTTCCCATCCATCACCAGTTCAAGGGTCACATATCACAATCAATAGAATCACACACCATGTGAGCCACTGAGGTGTAAATCATAAAAAATATAACCTGAGAAAATGGAAAAATATCAATTACCACCATAGGAAACATGGTCCATCCCTCTTATATGGGGCTGCAGGAACCCCAGTACAATATAGAAAACAAATTCAAGTAACAACCATTCTCCAATCTACAATAACCCAAATAATGTAACCAGCTAAAATAAAAAAGAAAACTTTCAATGTCATTAGTAGCAAGCAAAACACTGCTACTAAATCCCAGTCAAAAACCACTTTGAAAAAACATTCTAATGACCCAGACCCGAACAACCACCCGAACAGTGCTAAACAGGTCGACGTTACTACCATATGTGCATCTCCTGAAACATCAATGGCATAAAACTAGTAGCTATGGTCTGATTGGTATAGTGGGGATGTTGTACGCTCTCGGAAGTGTAAAAAATAATGGTACTGATCCATTTAATAATATATAACATGCATCCGAAATAATCACCTCATCAGATTTGAACCAGTCCTGAAAAGAGAAAGCACGATCAATAGCAATAAACATTGAATGAAATGCATAAGAAAGTTCATTAGAATATAAACATAATAGCATGATGAATACTTGTAACAACTAATAGAATAGAAAAGTAATGAATCCATAGAAAGTGAAAATATAAAAATGGGAGCCAATGGCTAACCAATAGTAGTTATAATAAAAAGTAATCAACTTGATACATAATAGAAACTATATAATGTAAACTCTATCTCAGAATAACCTCAAGGTCCATAACATCTCTATTCAATATCTAATACAGTTCAGCTCCTGAAGTTGACTTCTTTCCTACACATAAATCATTAATGTCTACAATCGTCCTGAAGGACCCGTGCAGGATGGGAGATGAATCATAGTAGGATACCACCCAAATGTGCATACCTAATATAAGTACTTAATCATGCATGTATTTATATGGAAAGCAGTAATCAATACGATTCACAAATAAACATAATCCTTATTGGTGCTCAGTAGCCACTATGGAGTGTCTCTAGCTTCAGCCACCGTTGAAATCTCAGTCATTGAACCCAACATTATGTACCTCCTAACACCTCATGTCTCAAGGTACGAACATCCCAATGTCACACCCAAATAGTAGTATCCCGAAGGAATAATGAGGTTTATCCTCATATAAGTAACTGGATGGATATAGATGTCTACCTGCAAATAATGTAACCCAAGTGACAACGATGTCTTCCCCCAAATCAGTAACTGTAGGGACAACGATGTCTTCCCTCAATCCACGGCGAATCCTCTTCCCCAAACCTGATAGCCTCAACGTTATCCCCTAAAGGATCCTCACCTTCTAGATGGCATCCTGTAGCAAGAACCCCCAATCAAATAGTACCTAAATAGCTACTAATAGGTTCCTCTACCAACATGAGTAGTAAAACCCCATCATCATGATGTCTCTCTATGTAAACACAACTCAAATATATTAGATGAGTGGTAATCATCAAAATAATAACCAAGACACAACATCTTGGACACCTCATGTCCCTACGACCATGTTTCTCAATTTTGATGGCCTTGCCATCCATATAACCCACATCGTTCACAACCTGACAGTAACACTTCCCCAAGACGACATCCATGAAACCCAATCTCATTGTCATATCCACCCAATGTAACTAGTGGGAGGCCCAACTTGTGATCAACATCACTCAAGAGTATCCAGGCCATGCCCAATCCACCCGAAGTGTCCAGCATACGCCATATCACACATCAAATATATATATAATCAAAAAAATACAAAAAATATCCAAAAAAATAATCAGTTGAATTTCACTAACTTTGTGTTGTCCCATACCATCACTGAGGACTATATGCCCTATAACAATTCATATAATTACATAAGAAGTTAAGCGTGGTTTTTTATTAATAATATTTCATTTTAACACTTTTTTGCATGCCCAAACAAAATTATCTTATTGAGAAATGGCCCGTCACCTAGCCATGCTCTAGACAATTTGGTGTGGAAGTTCCTAAAGGTATCCCATGGGATTCAAAATCATTTTAATATGCAGAAACAAACAGTAATGGGTTTTTTCTCAAAATAACTGAGGAAAAACCATTGGTCGCACGACCCAAATGTCCACAAAAAAAACAAGGTTTTCACCACCTAAAAGAGACTCATTGACATAGGTATGTATGATATCGAGAACCAATTAGATTCTGATCATCTATGATCTGTGTTTTCATCCAATCCTGAAAATTCCACTGTATTGGAATCTGTGGTGTGTGAGTCAAGGATTGAAGAAATAAATTGGGTGTGTGGGTTTAGCCATGATGAAGTGATCCCGCAACCACTGACATATTGATTAACTGACTACGGATGAAGAATATAGGGCAATGTATGTTGTTTGGGATTTTGGAATATGACGGTTCTGATGTTGGGGAAGAAGAAGATGTTTTCTGAAATTAGATGTGATGGACTTTCATTATAGAAAATAAAAAATGCGAATAAAATGTGTGTATAAAAAACTACACACCATTTTTAGCCTTGTCTATACTCTGATGTAAGAAGAGGTAGCTACACTACTAGGACTTTCCACAAGGGTCAACCCATGGCTAGGACTGAACTGGTACACAGAAGGAATAATACTTGGTGTGTCATGAAACGTGACTCACTGTGTAGTGGGAAATACTTACACGGTCATCATGTGGAATTTACATAGAATGCACTTAGTTGGTACACATCTAATCTATACATAGAATATACGTTAGATTACATGTTGTGTAGTCTGGAAATATAATGAATTTCCAATAATTTCCCAGTTTTCTCATAAACAAGTCAAAAATTCAAAAAGGGATGGGATTTTCACCAGTTCTAAAAACATGGTCTCTTATATATAATATCCATCCTAAACAATAGAAAATTTAATTAAAGTTACTATTGATGGTCTCAAAAAACCTACCAATACCATCCATTCAACCATGATCCATAGATATCCCCTCTCATGAGATTATGTGACCCAAAAATGAAACTATCTAAATCTGAAATTCACACTTCATAACTTTTTTATAATGCATATCCATTATCAAGGTCATCGCTACAATTCTCAAGTGATCATCCTGATCTTATTTTATCATTGAATAGACAAGAATAAAATTTATAATGACTTCTAAAAACCAATAATGATAATCTATAAAGACTATATTAATTAGAACCATCAAGATAACGGTGGAATTATGAGGACCAAAATGTATCATTATATATTTATATTGTCCATACCATGT
This sequence comes from Viscum album, assembly GCA_963277665.1. Taxonomy (NCBI): domain Eukaryota; kingdom Viridiplantae; phylum Streptophyta; class Magnoliopsida; order Santalales; family Viscaceae; genus Viscum; species Viscum album. The sequence continues at coordinate 410,617,697 of OY728136.1, forward strand.
ATAAAATTTCTTCTCTGGTATATCCCCTTTGTTGACCCATAATTGATGATATCTGGGGCGATGATCAATCATTGAAAAGTATGGAGCTCCTTGTAGTTTTCCAAATAAGACATCAATGTGGGGAAGAAGATATTAGTTTTTTATAATGATCTTGTTATGTTCTCAATAATCAACGCATAGTCTCATTGATATAGCATTATTCATAACAAATATAATAGGTGCTTCCAATGGTGATGCACTAGGGAGTTTGAATCCCTTTTCATGATTCTCTATGAGTTAAATGATAAATTATAACAACTAAATTAGGTCCATTATATTGGGTGTCCTTAGAATATGAATAGCACCTAATATGCATTCAATTAAAAATCATCTTCACAATTTGGTGAAGGACCTGGTAATGCTTTTAGAAATTCATTATCAAACTGTCGTACAATGGTTGTATTCTTAGTTTTGAGATTCTCCCCAAAAATCCACGAAAGATATACTTTATATATAGGGATAATGGCCTATAAGATTTAATAAATTTCAACTAGACGTTTTTATTTATCCTTACATTGATAGATGATCATATATTGATATGTAATAAGAAATGTGATGTCCCATCCTTGTAAATTGATATGAGGTCCATATATAGAAATCCAATGCATGCTAGGAATCACATAAAATTATATTATAGGAAGGATCAAAAGATTCAGAGGATGCACATTCCCAAAAACATCATCTAGAGAAGAATTATAAACTTTTGATTGGACTATTGTGACATTAAGAGTTGTCCCAGGTAACACAATATCTAATTGTTGACATAATACGATGATAACCATATAAAATTCTTAAAAAATTAATGAGTTGGTGGATCTAAAATAAAATAAATCAATTTCTACATAAGATTCGATTGTAAGTGTCCCATTCACAACATCAATATCATACTCCACATCACTGATAATGATCACAAGTGACGTGACTTTGTATGTGGCCTTAAATGATCCTTTTTTCCAATAATCATCAATAACCAATAGATTGTGTAATTGATAGTAATTATTCCCCTTTTCCTTTCAGTCATATTGTTGACGTGTAGGAGGTGAATTCTGTGTAGCCTCTTCACTATTCACATCATTAGTAATATTTTCCCCATTATATCAGTAATCAAACACTGGATAACCATATTTTACACAACTAAAACATTCAATAGTCCACTTAAAACTATTAAATACTTATTTATTTCCAAAAATTATGAATATGGCAAATATCCTCTCCTTTTCAGTGTGGTCATTATATTTTACCATTAATTGAATTTGTATTTTATTATCAAAACCTTTGGATATGTGGGTTACTCCAATCCCCATTCAAACCTTGAGAGTACATCGAACAATTATTCATAGCTATTGATGTTCTCCATTGATAATTCTCTTTAGAGACATGGTTTTTTCAGTAATTAATCAACCAATTTTACTCTTAGGTAGGATTACAATTAGTGAAGTGTACATTTTTATTCATGTAAAATATGTTTCGCGGGAACAAAAAAATACATCATTATATTTCTTAAGTTCATATAACCTTTTCTCCATCATTTTTCTAATATTATTTGGAATTAAATTATTAAAAAATATGTTCTTAAACTCAATCCAATCCATGAATGATATTTTATTTATTTTCATGGTATTCATGGTAAAGTTCCACCATTGATCATCTTCACCATCCAAATGATATTCTGCTAAGATGAATTTATAATGTTATAAACATTGGGGAACTGAAAATATATTCTGAGTGGTAGTAATCCAAAATTCAATGCCTAATGAATTAGAATACCCATTGAATTATGGTGGAACCTTCCTCATGAAGGACTCAACAAAATTTTGTTCCCACCATTGCTCCTTTGTAAGTCCAATATGACTCATATATTTAGAATTTTATGTGATCATAGTAACAATATTTTTCAGTCTAGATCCCATTAAATTTGGTTTCTCAAGAGGACAATCATTAAATTTCTCATTTCATTAAACATTAAAAAGGATCCTTCGGCTTCCATCCAGTGATTAAAACCAATAAGCATAGTGTTCATAACACTAATCATAATGGGAAACCCAAAATATCATGAATTAAATTTCAATTTAGGATACATTTTGTTTTATCCCTGGTTATTCATGATAATTTCTAAAACATTAGCATTGTAGTATATACTTTGAAATTTCCATTGGGTTCTTACCAAGGTATTCTAATACTAGTTTATAATGGTTAACTATATCTTTCCTCTAATTCTGACTATAAAAACCTATAATGAACGTACATTGATATTAATTCAATAGTGAGGAATATTCATTACAATACATAATGATCCAAAAAAGGACTGTATAGGTATAGTTTCATTAGAAACTAGGAAATATAAAAAAATGTTTCATCATACATCTTTTCTGTTTCCCACTTATTTTTTCACAAATATGACCTTTTTGACAAATCATACTTAATACCCTTCTTTATGACCTAGGAAAATTAAACAATTGAAATGTTGATCTAGGAGTATAAATATAGGAAAATGAGGGAGATATAAATCATATCATAATGATAAGAAATAATAACATAAAATATGATAATCATATACTCCATAGGGAAGATTGTGATATCAAGACTTTTGAAAAGTAATAAAGGGTTTTAAGATTCAATGAATGTATTACCAAAACTCATAATATAAGACATGATGTTTGGTGGAATAATCTTATTCATTAAAAATCATTTTATATTTTTCAAGGCACATTTTAAAGTCAATTATAGCAGATAATTTCCATTACTAAATAGAGTTCACACCTTGTTCCTACCTTATACTACTAAAATTATATCATTAAACATTATATCCATGTTTATCTCAAGTGATATAAATCATTAACCAATGAAGTGGAGGGATATATATGTCCCACCCATCTGATTATGAGTTCATTATTTCATATCCCAAAAAAACAAACCATTCATTATAGCATATCCCAAGGGATAAAATGGGTTTCTTAAACAATATTCCAACATAACATAATCCAAATGAAACAAACGTATTTCATGAATTCACATTGATAATAAATAAAATAAAAAAATAGGTATAATAGGGAAAGTATAATTGAAATAGAACCCTATTCATGAATGTCATCTTATATGGAAAATAATTTTGATAAAAACCCGAAAATTATTTCCTACAGGAAATATCCATTATTCTTCAAAAAATAATTTATTTTCTCAAAATGTTGTGAAATTTTTTATGAAATCAATTTAATTGAATGTAAGGTTGAAGAATTATAAATAATGCTTTATTAGAATATGGAAATTTGAATTTGTAAAAATATTTTCATGTAGTTAATGTTAAAATAAAACATTCTTATCAAACATTTGTCTGAATGTCAAAAAGTATCACTTACCAAAGGTGAAAAAATATTTTTTTCATACAATTTATGAAATTTCATGAATGGGTAAAATTGAATTTAAAAAAATTTATATGGATAGAATGAATATTTTGGAATTCATATTTAGGAAACGTGGTTGTGAATAAAAAATATAAGCCAATAAAAAATTACGAATAAACTATCTCAAATAATAATTGGACTGAAAAATTATCCATTGCCTTAGGTCTGAATTTTTTTTATGTACCCAATCCTATATTTTAATAATTTAAATAATTTCCATGATTTAATGAAGAGTATTAGTATTTTTTAAAATATCATATATGATCATATCAATTTGATAACATCATTTTATTTTTACTTATTATTCGGGTATTAACTGAATGATTTTATTTTTCAGGTTTTGACAAATAAGTTCTGGTTACACATCATAGTTTATAGTAACGTACATATGAAATTATATAAACATAATATAAATTATATTTATTCATTTTGTACACTTATATAATCATTCTTTGATGATGATTGTGTATAATGATCACATCACATCGTGGAGATGGTAAGTTTTATGTAAAAATGAGCGACATTATAATTCCCAACATTATTTAATTATATTGAATCAAATGAATTATTTTATATAAGAATATAATTCATTTCATAATTATCTTATATAGTTATTAATTAATTAATTATACCTATCAATGTATGGTGGTTGTGAAAAACAGATTACACCATGATGTGGAGACGCTAACTTGTACATATGCACGTGTAGTGATTTCAATTATCATTGGATGGATAAAAAGTAGAATAATATTTGTTTAATAATCATAATAATATATCATTATATAAGTGATTCTATATTTATTACTTTATAATGAAAAAAATCATGAATAAGAAGTAGAATAAGAATGTAATTTGAATGAATCAGTAGAAGAGATTACCTCCTATTTGGTGTCCATCCTCAAAATCTCATTTTAGAGCACTGGAGTTAGAATTTGAAAAATACCTAAACCAGTAAAATTTAAATAAGTAAGAATAAAATTATAAATGGGAAGGGTATGTATGATCAATAAGGTGTAATGTGAAGGTAATAGTTGAGGGAGGAGTTTCCCTTTTATAATCAAGGTGTGGGGATCTTTTGGGATCTAAAAAATTATTAGTTTATAATAAAATAAAACCGTATATAAAAACGCAAAAAAATATCCAATTTTAGATGATGAGATGATACAAGTAATTAATCACCTAATACAATATATTTTATATGTGTTCTTCATTATTTTAATCCATATTATTTTAAATTGACACATAGTTATTCTATAAAATTTTTAACTTGGGTAACACATATTTCAACATTAAAAGGGTGAAATATTTACATAATTGATATCAATTAGACAATAAATAAATTAAATAGAACAATTTTTACATTATAGAAATTATTTTAAATTTTTATAATAATATATTATTATTTTAAAAATATTTAATAAAACATTAGTTTGATAAACAAACAAAATTGACAATATTTAAATAATCATTTTTAAAAAAAATTATGATAACATGTAAACTTCAATATAACTATTTTATTAGTTACCCAAGAGTTCAAGATCATCTATAAAACTCATTTTACATATTAAATAGCCCAAGTGTTTTTATTTTAAAACTTTTAATAAAATTTATCTGTTATTTCTATTAATAAAATAATTACTAAATCAATATTATGTTATAATTTAACATACATATTTGTTAAATAAAAAAATTAAAAAAATATGATGAATATGGATCTTCCAAATTTAATATTAATATTTTTATTCCAATTTACGTCCAATAAATTCCAAATTAAAAATGTTTTACTTATTAAATTATGAATCAGACAACTTAAACATAATTTTAAATTTAATAATGTAAGTGTCACAACCTCGTATATATGACTCCAAATGGTCACTAACTCTACCCTTGGTTTTATATGAGCTATATATACTCAAAAAATAATATTTGATCTGGTTTTTTGGACTTTTAAAGGTTGATAGTAATTTTATATAATTTTTTTAATTTATCATCATTTAAATAATTTTTACATCCATAATGTATAAGTTCTTAGGGAAATTATTTATTTAGTAACAATTAAAAACAATTCATGAGAAAGAAAAACAATTTAGTTTTTAAGATAATATTTAAAATTTAATTTATCTTCTCTAGAACAATATATAAAAAATTATTTTTTTTATTAAAAGTTTATTGAGACATATTTATCATTTATTTATGTAAAGTTAAACTAAATGTCGAAGTCTCATCCATGTGGCATCAAATAGACAAAATTTCAACCCAAGGATGATATAAGATAAAAACCCAAATCCAATGATATTATGACTAGTGTTAGAGTAATTGTTTAATATTATTCAAACACTTAATTACCAAATTTACCATTTAACCATATTTAAAAAAGTTACCAAACTTACTATTCATATTGTCAAAAAATAAAATAATCATATTTAAATAATTTGGACATACTAATTAAAAATGTAGAATAAATTTTAAAAATTCAAAAAAAAATTGAATTAATAAATTCCAAATTAATTTCCTTTTCAAACTAGTGAATGAGTTTAAAAACATAAAACATTACAAATGATTCAAATGTTTTTACTTATGAATTCAATGTAATATTAATGCTGATAAGAAACATTGTAATAAATGACTAAACTATATTATATTGTTACATCAAAAATATATATTATAATTTAGAAATATTTTTTATGACATCATTGTTTTCAATTAAAATATATCTAATTTTATACGATTCATCAAAATGTGAATGCCATGAGAAAAATATTAACATCTAATAAAAAGTAATTTATTATATCCTGTTTCCAAATAATATGTTAATGTTGTCATATATAAGAATTATTAATTTTCCAAAATCCTTATTTTAAAGGGGTTCTAAATTAATTGGATGAGAATTACCCATTTGAAGAATACAGATTTTTGTACATCAAAGAGTATTTTTTCATACACTAAGAAAAAATATCTATTCGATGAATATCAAAAATATTTTATTATGTATAGAAAATATATATTTCATTAATTTAGTTTACTGATATTAATTATCCAAATTAATTAATTAAAAAATAAAAAAAAATATTGATTTATATATTCCACAATTAATTGGTAGAGAAGGGAGTCACTATACATTTTCATGACTTTGTTATATTAATTCTATCTAACCTAACAACAAGGTTAATACAGTAATATTATACTAAGAGAATAGTGTGGTTCATTTAAAATAATGATTGGATAAAATGAAATAAATTTAAAAATTAAAATCATTTAAATAAAATATTTCATAAAAACAACTAGGTGATACAATATATATAATTATATTTTAGTTCATTGATAAAATTGAAATTTCATTCTTGGGTACGTATAGATTACATCATCCACAAAGTGATGCGATTCATTCATTATCACTATATCCCATGGATTGTATATATAAATAATATAAGTATATAAAATGATATTTATGAATTAATAATAATTTTTAATGAAACTTTAATACAAACATTCATTTATTCATGATCATTTAAAAATGGAAATGCTACAAATGCGTATATATGGTCTATACTCTCCATGATTTTAATGTAGTCCATGATCATACCCTTATTTAATGGTTGGATTTAAAAGTATACATGATATTTTAAAATGTAAATTTTTTAATGACTATTATTTTATATATTATGAAATAATGGCCCCTTTGACAACTATTAACATGGTGAAACCATTTTGAAATTATGATCTGAACGTCCTAATAACACATGATGTGTACATAATAGATTAAGTAATAAAATATGTTATTATGATAAATAAAATATTTTTTATGTATAATTGATTAAAAATTAATTTTTTTTAAATAACATATAATAGGTATTATATTATTATATTTGAGTGAAAGGACATACCTGGAATGTGTGGACTCAAGGTAAGGTATTTCACCTCAATTTAACTTTATTAAAGAATGTTTTGATGTTATATACTTAATTTATTCTATATGGTGTGTATAGTCTTATTTTTGCATGTAATATAACAAATAATTAATATTTCATGGTATTTTAATATTCAGTTGAATTTGTTTCATTAGTTTTGATTTGACATGAAATTTACTATGTGGTAAAGGGTTGTATAACTGAATTTACTTTCATTATGTTTTGAATCTTCTACATAGACATTATTTACATGATAATGTGTGAATTTATATATAAATTTGTTTAAATTTAAAATTTTATTTATGTATAATTTTCATGTTCACATAATCATTTCATGGATTTAGTTATTTCATTAAAAGTTAGGATCTTTGTAAGGGTTATCTTCTAATGAATATTATTTTCTTAATAAATGTATCATATTGTACATAATGTATTACATAAATGATATACTAACTACCCCAAGAATTAATTGTAATATATTTATTCATGTAATTAATGATATTAATGTATCTATTTTTCATTATTTGGATTTCAAAAGATAAAATAATGGTAAAGTATTTTAGTTACAATATCATTTTCTTTTGAAATTTTTTTTAATCATTGTTCCTTTAGGGAAATCTTATTGTGGTATTTTATTTAACCATGTCACTATTATTACCAACTATTTATGAATTTGGAATACATATTTACTTTCCTTGTTTTCCCTTATTGATTAAAGAATAATCATGAAATTGTTTTTATGTGACAATGATCTTGTACCTTATTTGAGATCAAGAATCCTTATCTTCCATGTCCATGTTTTCTAAAAAACATCTATTATACTATTAATATTATTTATTTTAATGTTAATTTAAATGTTCTTATTCCTTCTTTTAAATGGTTATAAAATGAAATTTCATAATGTTTTCTACATGGGGCACATTTTACTATATTTACTAAAATATTGAAAGGAATGATTATTTTTATAATTTATATCTTTGATGTACTTTCCAAATATAATTGACATTATATTAATTTAATATTACCTTATGATTATTCATTATTATTTTCAAAAAAACATATTTTAATGATTTTAAGTAGTTTATATTTTTTAATGTGATTTTCAAAGTGAAAATTTATTTCCCTCAATAATGTTTTTAATAATACTTATGTGGCATTTATATACACCAACAAGAAACACCATTAATATAACTAAAGATACTATGTGGATATATAATAATTATACCATCCATATTCGTCTACTTTAGGGATTATGATCGTTTAAAAGATATTTTTATGGAATCCAATTATTTTCCCTTGGTTAATTGAGTTATCAATATAGTAATGTTTTTTCTAATGATTTCTATAATGAAATGAAATATTTATGTACTTTATTCATGTTATTATTCTTTGATATTATTTATAATTAATGGTTGTTCTATTATAAATAATTTATGGGTGACTTTATTGTCAACTATGAATGATTGATTCTTTTATAGATCAAGGATAGGTGGATATGGTGTAAACCAAAGAGGGGTGGGCAAATATATTTCTATGATGCATTGGGTTAATAGACTAATTTATGCAGCTAATGGTTTATCCTAATATAATATTAGAATTTAGTATTTTGGTTATTCCATTTTTAATAACGACTGTATGATTTATATGATAATAACGTTCCAAGATGTAAACATGGTTTATTTATACTTTATATCGGTTTTAAAAATTTCCATTGATCTAGATAAACATTTCATAGATCCTGATAATTAATTTTTATGACTCATTCCTTTTTAATTTTTTATTTTGTGTCTCATGTTTTATGACCCTAGTTTTAAATGGGCATGAGTTATTTTATATTATTCTCATGTACTATTAATTTTTCATAATACCATTAATCTCCTATTATGATCCCTTTTAAAATTAAATTCTAAATCCTTATGTTTATCCTTATAAGGAATTCTAGATCACCCTTATTATGTATTCAATTTCCCCATGTTATGAAGTATAACTTTAATGAAATTATATATATAAATGTTTCATGATTGAATTATTTGGTTGGAGTTTTTTACGACATAATATGGAATGTGAAATTAGTTGTATAGTTGGAAAAATACTCTTATTATGAAATGAGTATTTTTGTGTTTGATTTTTTCTTAAATTTCTATACCACTAATACAAAAATGTATTTGTGTATGTAAGCGATCCGATAAATATGTTCTATATTATATATATTAATGGTATTAAATTATGTTGCATTTATCTATATAATATCCCAAAAAATATTATATTGATCATCTAATCAAAGAGTGTGAGATTTAGGTTTTCATATGAACTTTTTTAGTTATTAGTTGACCATAACTACATTTGTATTATTGTTTATTAATTTAATTAAAAGTTACTCCAACACCCATCAATGAAATTAGGTTACCTGAAGTACTTGAAATGTCACAAAATGGATATTTTTTATTTTATTCCAATTTTTATCGATTTCAATATTCACAGGTAGTTTTATCCCCTCTTCAGTGTTGTATTGAGTTATATTTATCAAACTCATCTACATCCTCTCTCAATCTTTTCTTAATGCATAAGTGAACCAATTAATTATCAAAATTACCTAACCACTTTTGTTATCTATTGAATCCAAAATTATTTTTTTTATTATATTATATGATCATGAAAGTGATTTAATTAGAGATCCGTAGTTTAGAGAAGGATATTAATTGAAAAATGAAGAAGGGAAACTATCTCAAATACATAAATAATCGACACAGAATGTATTCAATGTGAGTGATAATAATAATAAAATAGATGAAAGTATTATTATCAAAAATAAAGAAATAAAATTCGGATCTCTATAAAAAATAGTTTGATGGAATTCCATGGTACTGCATGTGATAAATAGTGTGAAGAGAATTAAAAAAGAATGAAAATACACAATATTAAGGGAATATAATTTTATCAGATCAATCCCATAGGTGGGAACCCCTAATTCCTAAGTGTTTTATGTAATTTATAGTTGTACAAAATAAATTTAATTTATATAATAAAAAAATCATGTGATTTGAATCATTAAAAGGAATCTTTCACATTGACAACAATGAATTCATCGAAACAAATAAAAAATTGTTAATTATTTTCCACAATATTATTTTCCTTATTTCAATAATTTTCTACTATGTAGCTAGCTTTGTTCAGTAATTCCTTATATAGTAAGTCAACTGGTATGGGGAATTATTAATGTACCCCCAATACATACATGTTATCCACACTTTTTTTCATTCATTTTCAGTATCCAAGGATCAATATTCTTGAATTTATTAGCATTATTCTATCGATGTACCGAAAAATATTGTACATTGGCAGTTGAGAGTGTGTAGTTGAGTAAATATAATATTGTAATGAATTCTTTGGATCTCTTATCAAACAATCATTATGTCATAGTGCATCTTAATCCATGGATAGAACTACATGAGATTATTCCCCAAATGTATTTTGAATTCCCCTAACATAGAAAATCTCCATTGAAAGAGCATTGGAGGGACTTAAAATATGAACAGGGGATCAAGATGTCTCTTTCAATGGAATTATATCTTAGGTATTCAATTAGTAAACTATTGAATTAATTTTAACATATTTACTCATGAAATTAATGATATTTATATATCTATATCATGATATTTTTATTTCAAAATTCAATACAGTGATAAAGGATTTCTGTTACAATATCATGTCCATTGGAGATTCTTTATTTTCATGGTTTCTATGGGGAAATAATATATTATTATTTAACTTAACCACATATCTCTTATTACCCCTTATTTTTGAATTTTATTTTCTTATTTAGTTTCCATAACCACTATTTTTTTATATAATAGAAACTAAATGAATTTTTTAAGAGATACTGATCATGTATCTTCTTTTATATATAGAATAATTTACTTCCATATAAATTTTATATAATATCATTAAAGTTTGTTATTATATAAATATAAATTATATTATAAATTTATATTTAAATGATCTTGGAACTTCATTAAAAAATGTTTTAAAATGAAATTTCATAATGTTTTCTACATGGGAAACATTTAAATATCATTACTAAAAGATTGAAAAGAATTATTATTTTTAACATTAACAACAGTGATACAAATTATTTATTTAATGTCCATTATTTTATTTTAATATTCCATTATAATTTTCCATTACTATTTTCAATGAAAAATATCCTAAAAAATATTATTGATTTTTTAGCTTTAAAGTGATTTTCAAATAGAAAATTGATTTCTCCAAATAATGTTTTTAATAATAAATTTATTGCATTTATATTCCCCAACAAAAAAACATTTGTGTTTCTCATGATAGTATTAGGATATATAATAATTATACCATCCAAATTATTCCACTATATGGATTTTGATAGTTTAAAAGATATTTTTACAGAACCCATTTATCTTCCATGGGTTAACCGAGTTATAAAAGTAATAATGATTGTTTGTATGATTTTTAGGATTAATAGAAATATATATGTACATTATTCATGTTTTTTCTCTTAGATGTTATTTATAATTAGTGGTATTTCAATTATAAATCAAAGACATGAGGCCTCATTTTCAACTAAGAATGAATTATTTGGTAATAAAACGAGGATGGGTGGGTCCATTATATATGTAACATCCCAGATCCAAAAGCCACCCAGAGGCACCCCATTCCCAGTTGGTCACATGGCCTTTAGAGTATTTCCCCGAATGCCAGAGGTTGCCGACTAGAAGTGAGGGCCTTGGTTGTGATAGTGGGGAAACTATTCCCTCATTGGAAGAGTGCACAATGGAATTAAAAAATACATACAATAGAAAAAGAAGTAATAATGACCTACAAAAGTAACAACAAAAGACTGAAAGTATAAACTAGAGAATATATATATATAATGTTTCATGATAAATATTTCTAGGAAAAAATCCAAACAAGTCACAATGCTAAAATACAATAGTGCTAAACCAAAGTTCAAAATAAATAAGATAACATCATCAACATCACAAGCCATATCTTGGTCCCATGCTGTACAAGTCCACATCAAGACAATTACCTAAAGAAGAAGGGTTCTTTCCCTTATCTATACCTACAAAATATAATCTGTTTTGGCCGAAAAGCATTACCCAAATAGGGTGTGAGACTAAATCCCAGTAGGCCACCTCCCAGTGATTTTTGAATAACATTCAATGAGTATATGGAAGGTATAAAGTACAAAAAGAAGTAATCAAGAAATCACTAATCATTAAAAAATCCACAGTTTAAAGCCTTATAATCACCATACAACATGAAATACCTAACAATGCATATAAGAACAACATGTAACCCTATAAGAAGTTCCCATAGCCTATCCCCTCTGGTCCTACCATGAAACACCTGCATGAAGCTAAACACAAGATAACCCTCTAGGAAGTACTCACAGCCTATCCCCAATGGTTCTACCTAACAAGTACAACAAACCCTCTAGGTAGTACACTGAGTCTATCCCCTCTGGTTCATCATAAGCATAGACTTTCTAAGGAATCACTCACCGTCAATTCCACATATAGTCTCGTATCAATACTAAAAGAACTATGGGGAAGCACTCAATGTCTCATTCCCCCCCTTGTGGCCCGCTTTGAGGATCTACAGAAACTCTGGGGAAGCACTCAATGTCAATTCCCTAGGTGGTCTCACATCGTAAATTTTAAAGACACTACAGAGAAGCCCTCAACATCCTTTCTCTATATAGACTATACACTTGGTTCTCATGTCCCACTGTAAGCTTAGAAAGTGTAGCAGCATGTAAAGGAAATGATAATCCTCATTAACTACTTAGATAGAATTCTACTGCACAACATCATAACAAAACAATAGTCACACCATTCTATAATACAAGGAATGGGAAAGTAAACAACATCCTAGAAAGCAACAAGACTCAAAGGTCAAAATAGGAAACACATGCATGGAAAATATTCATAAAGCACAAAAATTCACCTTATTCACAATCAATAATCATCTACATAATCATACCATCATAACAGAGAAACAATATGGCTTAAATGGTAAATGTGCAATACCCCTTTCATTTGTATTGGGAAAATTTGCACCTAAAACTCAAAGACATTCAACAGAAAGGCACAAAACACCTTCCTCAAGTTTAGGAGATCCCTATATGTGAACCTTGAATTTTGAATCTCCTTATAATTCCTTATATCTAAGAAAAAGTCTAAAACATTCAACTGAAGATAACTTGGAAAAGAAGAGAAATTATTAAATGAGGTTCTAGTAGATGAGAGAACTCACCGATGCAATTATCACCCAACCAATGGTGTTCTATTCAGAGAAAGGATGGAGGATCAGGGGCTCATCGATGATTCATGGTTGTAAAGACTCTCTTGGATGAATGATAACTAGAAGATGGGTGTTCTGTCCATCAGACGCGACCCCAGTGTGTTTAATGAAAAACAAAACAAAATACATGGTGTGTATATTTGGAGTAAACAATGTGTACTTTCTTTTTCCATTTTCCACATTAGGTGGCCTCAATGATACTCCCATAGGACCATGTCTGGGGCTATTACACGGCCAGCACACAGCCTGCTGGAGCAAGGAAGTACAAGGCGTGTACTTGTAAAGAACATGACGTGTACTTAGATAATTTCTAGAATATATTATTTTATTATAAAACAACCCAAAAATGAAAAACATAACTGAAAAAAAGGACTGAGGTCTTAAAAATATCTCCCATTAAAAAAACATCTCCTGAAATTTCTCTATCATGGCGTAGAAGTAGAATCCTCGAACAGTTATGGCCACTATGCTCATACATCATCCTACCTCTCCCCACTCTCGTCCTGCACCCGCCTGTGCTGCCATAGCACTCATACTGAAAGAACAGGCCGTCCACATAGAACCTTTGTACTGCGATCCAAAATAAGGATAGGATTCTCTTAAAATGATGAATCCACTTCTAGCATAACCTTCTCAGTTTGAAATACATGATATGGGTCAAAAAAGTAACGTCAAAGATGAGAAATGTGGAAGACGTCGTGCATAGCTCGGTACTTGTGAGGTAACTGAAACTGATAGGAAACCAGACCTGCTCTCTCAATCACCTAAAATGAACTGATGTACCTTGGTGAAAGCTAAACCTATCTCATAATCTTATTGTGTCCCAACCTCAGTGTGACATGCGGGAAAACATGATCCCTGACCTTGAACTCTAGTTGTAGTTTCAACTAATCAACATAAGCCTTCTGTCGAGACTACGTAGTATACATCCTCTTCTTAATCAACTCTATCTTCATTGAGAACTCCAAAACAAGACGAGGTCCCAACAAAGCTACCTCTCCTACCTCTAGCCAACATAAAGGTGAGCGGGATGGCCTACCCTACAAAGCCTCATAAGGTGACCTCTAAATAGTTGATTGGAAAATATTGTTGTAGGCAAACTCCACAAGTTGTATATGTTTCTCCCAAGAACCTACAAAATCCAGAATGCATAATTGGGTAATTTCCTCAAGCACTAAAATCATATGCTCAGACAGGCCATCTGTCTGGGGTTGGTAAGCTCTACTCAAAAGTACATGTGTTCTCAATGATTTCTCAAGCCCCTACTAGACCCGAGAGGTAAAACGTGCATCCCTTTATAAAACAATGGGGGTGGAAATCATTGTAGATATACAATCTCACAAATGTATAACCATCCCAACACATCAATAATGAAGGTCTCCTTTATCAGAAAGAAGTGGGAAACATTCGTGATTCTACCAAGGACAGCCCAAACAACATCATTACCTTAGGGAAAGCTTGGAAAACTGGCCACGAAGTCCATCACAACGTCATTACACTTCAACTCAGGAATGGGTACCTATTGTAAAATCCCTACTGGTCACTGATTCGTCACCTTCACTTTCTGACAAGTGGAACACCTCATGATGAAACCAGCAATGTCCCTCTTAATACATTACCACCAATACTGACGGTGTAGATCACGATACATCATGATGACACCGGGATGAACTGCCCAAACTGAGGAATGAGAATCTGACATCAACTCCTCGCCTATAACTACAGGAAACCATAAACATCCCTTGAATCCCATGATCTCATCCTTGCCTACGGTCTATCCACGAATAGGGTTTTCTCCTGACATGCTTTCCCTTAGGACTAGGACTTCAGAATATGATAGTTGCCTCATTCAAACTTGATCATGAATAGTATACGTAACAAAAACAGAAGAAATAAATGTCTGCCCCTGACTGTCATGCACCTCCCAATGCATCTTAGAGAATAGAGAATTAAGATTCCACACACTATTGGACTCCTAAAATGCAAGTATCTACGTCCTCCTACTCAACTAATCAGTCATTGCATTTCCCTTCCGCAATGTATAGGCAATGTCAATGTCAAAGTACTATTGGTACACATCCCACCCATGTTGTCTCATGTTCAGATCACGCTAAGTAAACATGTACTTGAGACTCTTGTGGTTGGTGGAAACCACAAAGTTCTCTACCAAAAGATAATGTCTCCAATAGAGTAAGGCATGAACAATTGCTGCCAACTCAATATCGTGTGTCGGGTAATTCCTCTCATGTGGCCTCAATTACCGAGACCCGTACACAATGACTCCATCACCCTGAATAAACACCGCTCCCAGCCCGATACTTGACGCATCATAGTAAACATTATGGCTCTTTCCTGAATCTGGCAGGACTAGTATAAGTGCTGAAGTAAACCCCAATTTTCATCACCAGAAAGGCTGACTCACAAGGAACTGACCATAAAAACATTTCCCCCTTCTTAGTCAGACCTGTCAGCGGTGCTGGTAAGCATAAAAGTCATGTATGAAATGTATATAGTATCCATCTAGCCGTAGAGAACTCTACAACTCAAAGACGTTCTTCAGATGATCCCATTAATCTACACCTCTCACTTCTCTTGGTCTACTATTACTCCTTCCTCTAGGATAACATGACCCAAGAATTGAATCTGATCCATAAACAAGTGGAACATTGAGATCTTAGCATAAAATTGATGCTCCCTCAGTGAACTCAAAACGATCTCAATATTGGTAGCAGGTTTGTGTCAAGTGTGAGAGGACACCAAAATATCATCCACGAAAACAACCACGAAGGAAACCAAGTATGGAAGAAACAATAGGTTCATTGGTGCCCTGAAAACTGAAAGAGTGTTTGGGAGACCCAACGACATAACCATATACTCGTATAGATCATACCTGCTCCTAAAGGCTGAAATAGGTATATCTGATGGTCTAACGTGAAAATGATGATAACCATGTATCAAGTAAATCATCGAGAACACACCGTCTCCTTGAATATGATAAATAGATCATCAATCCTAGGCAAGGGAGATTTTTTTTAACCATCAACTGGTTTAACTACCGATAGTCAACAAAAATATGGAGGGTACCATCTGCCTTCTTCGCAAATAAGACAGGCGAACCCTAAGGAGAAGTACTAGATCAGATGAAACCATTTTCTTGCAACACCTCCAATTGCTTCTGGAGCTCCTGCAACTAAGGTGTAGCCATCCTATAAGGAGGAATTGACACTGATGCTGCTCCTGGCACAAGCTCAATAGAAAATTCTACCTCACACTCTGGAGGAAAACCTAAAAAGTCCTCTGGAAAGACATATCTGAAATGATCCACCACTAGGGAAAAATCTAACTGTGATGTCCCTTGGTCATCTAGATATAGACTAGAAATACGGGTTATAACCCCTCCCAACCCTTGATGCACAGGACCCTCTCTGATCGCATGTACATCCAATTCAACCCAATGAAGAAAATATTCACCTTCTTGTGATGTGAAACTCACCCTGTGACTATTAAAGTTGAAGACTTACTAGAAGGGAACTAACCAGTCCATTCCTAGAATTAAATCTTAGTTTTTCATCTCTAAGAAATAGGGTTCCCAAAAAAATTAAAATCCACCAACCTGTAGATGTCACTCTCTACACTGACGGACACTAACCGTTATAGTCCCCAAAATAGTGTCCAGCGTCAAGATATCAACAGGAGAAAAGATGTAGAGCCATAGTCTCTCCACGACAATTAAAAATATAAATAAATGGGAATCCCCTATTTGAAAAATAGAAGAATCTAAGACTGAGTCTACTCAGATCATACCTGGAATGGTAGAAGGTCCGAGATCTTGCTACTACTAGGTCTCCTCTTCTGAAAAAGTCATGCCTATATAGTAGCCATGTGACCCTACCTGACCACTCTGAGCTAATCCACCCTTATGACTAAAAAAGGTGACTCTATACCATGAACATGACCTATACCTCAGCCTGATTGGTCAGAAGATCTCTAGTTCCCAGACTGGTGAGAAACTTGTGGTCCTGCTCCTGAACGAGGAGTCATAGAAGAACCCCTATCACCAGCTGCTGGAGCTAAGATCTGATAGAAGAGCTAAAGAGGACCCATCTTGACACAATATCGGCACTCTACAGGGTCTTTTGGGAAATGTGGCCTCGTATGCCCACTCTTTCTACACTGGTAACACACCACCTCGCTACCAGGAGAAGTGTCCCACCTCCTCGGATCACCGTGCGAAGAATCCCTACGGCGCATCCTGCTATCAGTAAGAGGAATACTATTCCTATATTTCTAGCCACCCTGGACCACAACTCTAGAATCCCAAATATTGCGCTCTATGATTAGCACCTGGTTGACTATAGAAGTGATAGAAGTCAACCAGAAGATGTTCACCTGTGATCAGATGTCGTGCCTCAGTCCATCCTCGAACATCCTTGCCATGAAGAATTGATCAACCCCCAAAATAGGCTTGAAGTGATGCAGCTCGGTGAACCAGGAGGAATACTCCATAAGAGTAAGAGTACCCAATTACAGACTCATAAACAATCTGGATCGATTGTCCCTCATGGTATCAGTATAGAACTAATCAAAGAATATGAACTGAATCTCATCCCACATCATAACCTACTGGTGTCCCACCTACTAGATCACATCCCACCACCTCTTGGAGGAGTCCCGAATCATATAGGCAGTATTCTTGACCCTCCTCTCTGGAGGCGTCTCCAGATGCTAAAAGATCATCAACATGGATTCTATCCATTACTCTACATCATATGGTCCTCTTTCCCCTGAGAATTTGGGAGGATTTTTCTGCTGGAAGACTACATCAAGTCAGCCATCAATAGGGTAGGAGGACTTGCTCCCTGAATGGTCTGTATCATCATCGGGAAGCCTTCCGTGAACTGTGCATCAGCACTATTAAAAGGTATAACTGCTAGTTCCAAGACAGGAATAACTGGAGGATCTTCTGGATGTACCTGATCAACCATATCTTGCGTTTGATCACTGCCCTATAATTAGAGGCCAATTAGTGAACATCTCAGTGGCATGAATCTGCAAGGTCAAGCACAGTCCATAGATATTAATTATCAAGGACTAAAAACAAGGAGTGTAAGAAAGGAACAGGTGAAATAAAACATTCATGTTTTTAAAAACATGACCACACAACGTGTACATTTTCTACACGGTGTGTTCTCTGAATTCATTTACGTGGTCGTGTACTCCTGCCTAAACTGGTCGTGTAAAACACTAGACACACAACGTGTTTTCATAAATATGGTGTATACTTGAATCCTATTTATATTCCCATTTTCTGCCACACGGCTAAGCAACACGGCTCTCCTAATACAAAACTACAAGACGTGTCCAAGGTAGGCATGAAGTGTAGTAAAAAAGCTTCGTCTGGCACGTATTGTAAGAGACACAACCTAACATATGGCTCAAACTACATGGAATGTTGCAGAGGGATGCAGTGGGTGTTAGAAGGGATAACATCGACCCGTGTTGTTCATGACATGGCTGGGTACCTGGGTCAGACTACAAAGAGCGTTCAAGGAAGACATGACTTGTACAAGAAAGGGTGACACCAACCCGTGTGGTTCATGACACGACCTGGTGCCTAGGTCAGACTACATGCTATTTTTATATGGCACATGGTGTGTATTTGACACGGCTCGGCCAACGTATGATGTTAGTAACACAGGTGGGAACAGGGTCGACACTATACACTGTGTTCGACGTGTACATGGCGTGTTCCCACCAGACTTTCCCCATCTCGTGCCTCTGTCGACACGACCTACGATATAATTAGAGCATACACATCATGTTAATAAAGTACACATCATGTACATAAGAAAAACAGTTTCTTCCCGAACAGAAGAGCACATGGTTTGTACTTAACATTACACGGTGGGTATTCTGAGTTTTTCTAGACAGTAATCCTCAGAAACTACTCCAAACCCAAAAAACACATAAATGAGCATTGAAGGTGCCAAATTCAGATCTGTGAGGGACCATAATCCCCACGGATGAATGTTTGGAATCTTTTACACATTATATCATTTAAAACTAGGTAATGATCCACCAAATTCTGGTCCATGAGGGCCTATAACACTTCTAGAACCAATGTTTGGAATTCATTCATGCAAATCTCAACACAAAACAATATTTTATAAAATAGTAGGTATTTTTATCAAGGAATCAATAATAACAACATGCATATTTTATACACCACCTATCGGAAAAACATGCAATCACTAATGCATGGTATTGAAAAAATTCATGCCATGTGATTTCTAGAAAGTGCCTATATAATGAATGAGATGGAATAACCTCATATCTTCGGGTTTCTAAAGAAATAGAACCCAAATATCATCTACAATAACTACACAAATCATGTGTATCACTAAAGGTGAAATAAAATCAACTGTAATAATTGAAATAACAAAAAAATTGTAATTAAACGAGGTAGATCGGCTTTTCCCTGTACACGGGTTAACTAATACCGAGAACATTTTATTACCATGTAACTATTCCATAAAATCCCTAACTAATGTCTTGAAATAATAAATCAAGTAAAACAATTCACCTGATAACACTTTTTAATGTCCCGGTTCTGGAATTCACCCAGAGGTGCCCCGTACACAGTTGGTCACTTGGCCTCATGCACATTTCCCCAAATTCCGGAGGCTCCCAACTAGCAATGAGGTCCTTGGGTGTGATAGTGGGGAAACTATGCCCTTATTGGAAGAGTACACAATGAAAGTAAACATATACATACAATAGAAGAAGCATTAATAATGACATACAATAGTAACAACAGAAGACTAAAAGTATAAACTGAAAAACAGATTTATATAATGATGCATGATACATATGTCTAGGAAAACAACCAAACATTTCACAATGCTGGAATACAATAGTGATAAACTAATGTGAAAAATAAAGTAGATAAACTCCTTAGCATCGCAAGCCATAGCG
The DNA here is from genome assembly GCA_963277665.1 of Viscum album. NCBI lineage: Eukaryota > Viridiplantae > Streptophyta > Magnoliopsida > Santalales > Viscaceae > Viscum > Viscum album. The sequence goes on from OY728136.1 coordinate 410,638,359, forward strand.
TGGTCTCATTCTCTCCCGCTTCATAGCAATTAATGTAACTGATGTATAAGGGAGCTTGCCCATAACTATACCTGCCACAATATAATCTGTGTGGGCCCAAAAGAATGACCCAAATAGGGTATAAGACTAAATTCCAATAGGAAACCACCAAATGATCTATTCCTAATAGTCAGTGAGTATATAGCAGGTATAAAGTACAGATAGAAGTAAATATTAATTCAATAAGAAGTAAACAAACCGCAGTTTAAAGCATTCAAATCACCACACAACATGAAACAACAAAAAAAGAAGATAAAAACAATAGGTAACCCTCTAGGATGTACCCACATCCTATCCCCTCTGGTCCTACCTAGTAACCCAAGAAATCATCTAAACACAAGGTAATCCTATGGGATGTACTCATTGCCTATCCCCTATAGTCCGACCTAACAAGTACTAGAAACCATCTTGGATGTACTCTTACTATAACATCTCTAGTTTATCATAATCATAGGCACTCTGAGGGAGTACTCACCTTCAATTTCCCCAGTAGTCTCATATCGGTTCTAAAGGCGCTCTGGGTAAGCACTAAACATTTCACTCCTGATGTGTCCCTCGTCGAAGAAATACATACAGTATGGGGAATCAATCAACGTCAATTCCCCTTGTGGTATCACATCATAAATTATAAAGACACTCTAGAGAAGCCCCCAATGTCCATTTTCCATATGGTATATACACCAGGTTCTCACGAACATGTGTAATTCATGAAAGTGTATCAGTTCATAACAGCCAAGGTAAACCTCATGAACTACTTGGAGAGCATTCTACAACACAACAACATAACAGAACAATAGTCACACCATCCTATAATACTAGGCATGGGAAAGCAAACATCGGTCTAACAGGTAACAAGACCCAAAGGTCAAAATAGGCAAGACATGCATGGCCAATACGACCAAAGAACAACATTTAACCCTATCCAAAATCAATAATCATCAACTTAGGCATACCAATATAGCAGAGAAACTATAGGGCTGAAACAGTGAATGTGAAATACCTCATTCATGGGTATTTGGAAAATTTGCACATAAAACTCCACGACATTCAACAAAAAGGCACAAACCACCTACATAGGGGTTAGGAGATTGCTATATGTGAAATCTGAAGCTTAAATCTCCCTAAAATGCCGTAGATCTAAGAAAAAATATAAAAAGTAATACCCATGATAAATTTGAAAAGAAGAGAAATCATGAAACGACGTTCCAGCAGTAGAGAGAAATCATCGATGTAAATCCAACGCATCTGACAGTGATCGATTCGGAGGACAGAATGAGGCTAGGGAGCTCTTTGATGATTTGCAGTTGTACAGATTCTCTCGAATGAATAAGACCTCGACAATGGATGTTATGTCTGTCTGATGTGTCCCCGGAGCAATTAATGAAAATGAAATATAGGGCATGTACATTTGGAGTACACATCATGTACATGCTATTTTTATACTCTGCATTAAGTAGCCTCCAAGTCACTCTCACACACTTGTGTGTGTGGCTACTGCACGGCCAACACACGACCTGCTACGGTATGGATGTACATGGTGTGTACTCATAATGTACACACCATGTACATAAAAAATTTCCAAAATTTCATCTTTTTCTCAAAAATGACTAGAAAAGGAGAAACATACCTTAATATAAGGTCCAAGTTCATACAATATATATATGATGCATTGTTCTAGAAGAATAATCTAATAATTCAATGGTTTATCCTAAGATATTATTGCAATTTACCATTTTGGTTATTCAATTTGTAATAATGATTTTAAGATTGATTTGATAATAACATTCCATGATACAAACATATTTTATTTATACTCATTATAGGTTTTAAAAATATACTTTGATAAAGATTAACATCTCATGGAACCTAATAATTTATTCTTGTGACTACTTTCTTCATTAAAGCTTTATTTTGTGTCAACGGTTTTATGATCCATGATTTTGATGGGTATGAGTTATATTATGTTATGCTCATGAACATTGAACTTTTCATGATACCCTTGTTCTCCTCTTGTGACCCATGTTTACATGGAATTGTTAATGCTTATGTTTGTCCTTACAGAAAATTTTAGATCACCATTATTATTTATTCCTTTTCTTTATGTTATGAATTATAATTTTAATAAAATTATATCAATAAAGGTTTCATGAGTGAATAATTTTGTGGGTGTTATTGAATACATAATTTGGAATGTGAAAATAAGGGTATAGTTGAAATAATAATTTATTTATGACATGATTAATTTTATTATTTATTTTTTCATAATTATATAAAATAGAAATATAGAAATTCATTTGTTTATGAATGTTATCCAATTAATATGTTTGATAATATATATATTGAAGGTATAAAATTGTGTTTCATTTAACTATATTAAATCCAAAAAATAAAAGATTATTTTTAAGAACATAATAATGTTGTGTGAGTTTGAGGTAATCATAATTATTATTTATTATATTATATTTTCATTTAACTTAAAAATTTATACTACCGTAGTTTATTGAAGGATATTAAGTAAAAAATAATGAAGGTTATATATTTTTATAAGATAAATTCCTTTTGGTGGGAACCTTAGATACCGAAGACATTATTTGTGATTTATAGTTTTACATAAAAAAATAATGTTATAGGATTTCTAAAACATGTGATTGAAATCATTAGAAGGAATCATTCACATTGGCAGTGTAAAATTCATTGGAACAAATCAAAAATTGGAAATTTTTTTCCATAATTTTTTTTCCTTTTATGATTGTTCTTTATTTATCTATTTTGTTTGATTCATTCATAATATAGTAAGTCTATTTGTATGTGGAATTATTTATAGAACCCTCAATCTATGCATGTTATCCATTTTATTCTAATTAATTATCAATATCCAAGGATAAATATTCTTAAATTTTCTTGTTTAATTATATGTTTTTACTACAATATTTTTCACATAGATAGTTGAGATTTTGTAATTGAGTGTGAATAATATCATAATGAATTCTGATGATCTTTTATCAAACCAACATAGTGTATAGGTTCTTCTTAAACCAATAATGGAAATCCTTGAGGTTACATCCTTAAAGTAATTTGTAATCAGGAATCCTTGAGTTTCTCAATTTAGTGATCATCATAGGGCCTCTATAATGTGAACAGGGGTTTAAGAGGTAATTGGTAGGAGAATTCCATCTCAGATAGTCAATAAGGAATCCACTGGGTAGGTACCAATGTAATGACATTCACTGAAAAAATCTATTATCATTCTACTATATTATAATTTATAATGTGTGAGGTTCCTTTGGAATTTAATTGAGTAGTTTATAAAAAAATTGTTTCATTTTTTTCTAAGGAGACTCTATGAGTAAATTTTGAGTCACCGATTCCTTTTTAGATGCTTATGATTGAATTCATAGGCTCCGGATGTACAATCCAAGGGTAAAACAATAACCATTGGGATAAGAATTCTATCACAAGATGTTAGTGTTGGAATACTTTTGCATAGTGTTGTATCTATATCGACCAATCGAGATTCATAAGGCTCCTCATATAAATTAATGTCCTCGATTTTAAAATTGAAAAAAAAAATTCTTTTCTATATCCATCTCCATTATATTGTTAAACAAAAAACACAGATAATAATCATGGTCATTAATCTTGTTTCATTAAAAAATCAAAAAATTTAAAAAAATTCCAACATTTTTTGTTGATATGGAATAATTATTTCTCTAAAATAAAAAATTATTAATTCTTATAATGAAACTATATATTTACACAGGAAACAAAAAAACATCTGAAAAAAATGAAAGATTTTTATTTATTTTTGGAAATGTGTATATAATACTAGAAACCATTTTGTGGTTTCTTCTTAGATATGTCCATCTATAAGCCCATATCAGCCTCTAAATATTTCTCAAAGCACGGTATAAAAATATGGAATAAAAAATTTCATTTTAATATAAATATAAGAAATATTTTTATTGATATCATTTAATAAAAATCATTGCATCCTCCAAAATTTCTTCTTGCATGATGATTTATCAACGTCTAGATTGATTCATGTATGGACAATGAGTTCTAAATTCTGTGTTGAACTAAAAACGTAAGGCCCATACTTATTAAATTTAATCACCTTATAGAATAAAAATAGTGTTATAAATATATATTATGTTGTGATATTAAACAATGTAAAAAATCAATCACTATTAGAAAGGTGTGTCATAATGAATACACCATTACAAAATGGTTTTCTAAACTAATCCAAATTTACTTCATTAGATCATTCACAAATATAATAAAGGAAGTATTTCTAAATAATCCTATTGATAATATAACATAACATGAAAATAAATTCAAATAGTTTGAATTTACAACTCAAAAAAATTATTCAAGGAATGTTCTCAATCGGAGAGTAAAAAATTCACATCATTACCAGATAGACTATTGTATAAAACCTCTATGTAACTCAAAGAGTAATGATAAATTTTATGTGAAATTCTCATATATTGATGTATTAATAAATACCAATTTTTTATATATCTCTTAATGATTACTCTTCAATATCCCGTTTTTATTTATTGATTCATGATTTGAACTCCAAATAATAAATCCAAAAACTATCATACTCTCAGGTATTCCCCTAAAAATAATATCCCCATGAATATTTTCCCCCATTTTTCAACCCCACAATATTATAGTTATTCTTTGATTTTAATATAATACCATTGAAAATATTCTCTCCAATTAAAAAATAATGAAATACTATAAAAAATCCATCAACTGAAAGGGGTTTTTGAGAGAAAGCACTTCCAATGACACTTTTATATGTTGTTAAGAAACCATTGTCTTGGAATTTTCCAATATATATATAACTTTAACACTTTTTAAAAAATATACCAAGATTATATCTCTAAATTTGATATTATCTTTGTTAATGTTGTATTCGATATAATTTTTTTTAAATCTATAATTGCACTAGATTGTTTTGAAAATTTCATTAAACATTTGATACCATATAGAAAAAAACAAAGTATATATTATTTAAACTATTATCAATTCATGTTAGGAATTCATCCAAATCATTTTATTTGTGTATTTCAATTCTTCAACAAACAAAAAAATTATTTTGTTTAATGTGATAAAATAAAACATCCTAGAGTGCAAAAAAATCATGTTTTCATCAGATGAAAAATTCACCCAGTGAAGTGAACATTATATCTCCAAAATCACATTCCCAATTTACATAAAGAAATAATTACACAATTATTTATCTTTTTCATGAAATATTACAAAATCAAGATTAAAATGGAAATAGTATAAGATTAACTTATCTTCTATATGTTAAATTTATTTTAGGGTTATTTACAATCATCATTTAATCAATAAAATATATAAAATATTCATTCGTGACACAATTAATTTTGATAAGCTTCTAATAAACCTGAAATTCACTTTCTAAACTACACTCATTCCTTCTTCATCATTAGTAATATTAGTCATAATATTAGTGGAGGACAAAGTGGAAAAGCAAGAGTAGTTGATGCATAAGAAGGGGAGTGTTCGAAATGCATCCTCCATTCCAAGGAAGGAATGATAGAAAAAGATATCCGGGTCAACGTTTCAAAAGAGGAGATCGATAGAATATATGAAAGAAGGATACAAGTTGATTCCAAGGAGGAGCAAGAGGCATGTCTAGACAAACAAGACTTAATCCTAGCTAGAGGTTTCAACCACTAGAAAATTAACAATGAGGAATTCAAACAGACAATGGTTTGAATGACTTTCCACCTTGAGGAGCTAATCAGTGAGGATCCAGACATCCAAGTTAGTACTATTCACTGGGAATTATATATAGTTTCTGATTCTAATCATCTTAGTCTTGTGTTTAATCAATTTGTGAGTTCCTTCAGTACGTAGTGGTATCAATGGTGTGTGAACTATCGTTTCCATCTTTTTCTTAAAGTGTCTTAATAATAAAAATTTATATTTGCTGGTGGTAAAACTATTAGTAGTATTTGAAACATTACATGATTCATTGATTAAAAATGTATTCAATAACTAATGATTACATTTTCCTTCTAATATATATATATATATATAATATGTTTTATTTTAAACCTAAAACCTTTAAAAAATAATATTTCACCATTCATATATATTTCAATTTTTTTCATTATATGGGTTGATAATCCTTGGAATTTTTACAATTAATTTATAGAAAAATGATTTTATAATTATAAAGAATCTATTTCATGAACGTACCCAGGTCAACCCTAAACCAGTCACTTCAGTCAGCCCATGACATGGCCCGGAGGGTAATCGAAATCCCCAGAGGTTAGAAACTACTGTTTGGCATCAATAGAGTACATGAAGGAAATGATTTATACCAATAAAAAATAGGGAAACTCAATAGAAGAAAGTTGAATGAAGAATCCTAGTAAAAATAAATCTTCAATTTATATATTTTAAACAAAAAAAGAAATTAAAAAAAGGAAGCACAACAAGACCACTCAAACCATAAGACCATACGATCTCCATGTGAGCCCGCAGATAACTCTCTCATTAAATAATCACTAATCTCCCAAGGATATCAAACTCAATATGAACCTGTAAAAAGGTTAAAAATATAAATGAACTATTTTTGTGAGAATTAAAACACAATATCTATTTATTCTATTTTCTAATCCACATTCATTAATTTGTAAGAAACAACAATTGCAAGTTTTGAAATATAATGTATAAAGATAATATTTTATTCACATTTTAATTAAAAATAAACTATGACACATTTCACTAATATATTTCAAAACGTTGAGAATTACCAATAGAGAATCATAATCCTTTTCAAGGAGAAAGTAATGCTTACATTTTTATCTTGAAAAAAAGATGACAACACACTTTATTTAAAAAAATCATAAGCTTTTCAAAAAAAAACATCACGTTCCATGAAAAATACTACACAATAAAAAACCATAATAATCATCAAACAGGGGAAATAGAAATAATAATACATGTATCTCAATCATTAAAATAAGCAACTAATAGATAATAGACATGGGTGAACATAGAATATTGTGAATAGTCTAGAACAAACTAATACATGATGCCAATCCCCAATAGCATACAAAACATGATGAAATAAAAAAATCTAAACACACTACCACCCTAACTCTATACAGTCTATAAGGCTCAATCCAAAATCAATAAACTCAAATAAATCCAATGACTACATGCCACCAGCTATTATATAATCTATCTAGTGCAACAATGTATCCCAGAAATTTTTCTCACTATACAAGGTTCTCATGTATCACTTATAATCGGGGTATGAAAACCAACTCCAAATGAGTATCCATTTACATGATAATATTAATAATAATATTCCTATAATAGTCCCCACCCCAAGTAAACCCAAGGACCAGTATCATTCTATAGAATAAATAGAACACAATTTGTCCCAATCAATTATATATGATAATGTATGATGAGGACTCCACAATGAGGACAACCCATTTATTATATATATAAAATGAATGAGAATCATCCAACAAAGGTTTTCATAATAAACACATTCATTATTTTTATAATGCATCCAGACAAGCCATTAATCATTTCACAAAAAACCATTATCAATGTTATAAAATCTACTTTTTATAAATTGAAGTTAACAAACCTATTTAAATTTAAAAAACCATTTATAGTATCCACTTAACACATTAACACTACACTTTAATGGAAAAACATTAATTATAAAAGTGCATAATAGGCCATCCATCAACAACACATACCAAAACACTGTAAAAGTCATTCCTTATTTTATTATAATACCAAAACACATAAAAATATCATTTAAGTCACTCAATATATCACTTAACATAAAACTACTATATTCAAAAATCAACAACATGTTTCTAGCAACAAAAATTACTCATATAAGCTAATCAGGCATTTAATCACGCACTTGGTGGGCGTTATTTAACTAAACAATTCAATTTATCACAAGCTGATGCATCAAAAACAACTTTTCATACCAAATAATTAATCCAAGGATCATAGATCAATATTTATAATTCAAATAAGCTTATAAAATCCTGAAACTAATTATTCTTCAATTAAAATTGAATGTGAAATTTAAAACCTACCTATGATCCACTGCGCAAAGACAACTATTCACCAAAAACACTCCACGAGTGTTAAAAACCACTAGATCAATGAAGGGAATCCCTTAATGAAAAAAACCCAAAAAAATAATGGGAAATCAAAACCGTAGGTCAAAATGCCCATAAGAGAAGAGAAAAATATTAATTGATGAGAGGATGAGGTGTTTACCTTGAGAGATCCAACCATACCCTATAAATGATTAACTTGTAATCAACCAAGAAATTCATGGGATGATTGATGAAAAGGGGAGAGCCCTATTAGGGTTGAAAGAGATTCATAGGGGGGAGGTGAGTGGTTTTGGTTAATAACCCGAAAGGTGTATACTTGGAAAACACTAAAGGTTTATGTCTAGGAAATTTCAATTATTAGGTTGTACGGTTAACCAAACCATTGGCCTACTGTATTATAGCCACTGCTCGCGGATGGATCAAACTCATGGACACCTGGGATTGACCACATGAACATGCACTAATTTGAGGTAGATTATATACCTTATTCATAGTTAATTAGTATTTCTTTAATATTTATCAAACTGTGTGCCAACTATGAACATGGTACAACCAAGGAACATTTTTTAACAGATTTCTCCCTCAAATACCAAATAATACAATTTGTAAATGTCGTAAAAAAGTAGAATTGGGAACACTTAAAACCCCAATGCTTTTCTTGCTAGGAACAAGAGAAAAACACCTGGATTACAAGAAAACTAGATCACAATCAATGAATTAAAAAACCAAGTGTGCTATTTCTCCCCACCATTAACTCTTTCTGCCTTCAAAAATCCACAAAAATTTCTTGTTAATTGATCAATGCCTAAGGATTTTGCATCAACATGATCCCACCCCTTAAGAGAAGAACATTTCACCAACCATTTATGGAGTTCAATCACATTGTCAAAAATGAAACCAAAGAACACTTCTTCTTTCTGAGAATAAATGAATGATTAATCCACGACATCCACAACCAATCCAAAAATGAACCCATAGAGCCATGTCCCATAAATCCCAATGCTCATCAAAATGGAGGAGGAAATATGAAAAATCATTATCTTTAATGAAATCCACATTATCATAATCGAACTAAAACCAAAAAATATATTGATCACCAAAATAGTGGAGGCTTGAACGGACTCCCCACCATTATAAATCAAATAGTACCTGATTTCTTTTTAAGATAATACACAATGAGACACAACAAAAGGTCAACTTTAACCAGAAGCAGCCTTTCCCAAAGAGGCCAACCAAAACACTTCCACCATGACCAAACCAAGATAATAACGACACATTTTATTAAGAATAGATCATGAAAATTTAAATTATCCCTTCCCAAATAGAGGAGATAATAACTTAGCCAAAACTCCTCGCATGGACCAAAAACCGCTACAACCCAACATTGGGAGGGTAGGGGCCCAATGATTGGACAAATAAAACCACAGCTAGAAAACACAAAACACTCTTCACTTATGGATGGACACAAGACAATAAGGAAACCAGGATCTCTACCAAAGCTAGATATTTCACCCAAAACATCATATAGAAAAAAACCCAATCATAGGGGATCTAGCCCAGAGATAGCCTAAAAACATTTCTAAAAGCATGATAAGACACTGGTTCAACATCGAGATACCAAAATAATTTCACCATGGGATTAAAAAAAGTATCACTTCTAGATTATAAAGATGAGAACAGTATATAATAGAATACATCTAAGACACATAAAAACATACTGTATTACCACTATCTTACAAAAACACCATAATTTCTAGCATAAAACACTTTTGGAATATAAAATAACATGGTTGATTTTTTACCCTCATCAATGGTGTTTATTCAAGTCTTAATCACATAAATATTTTCATTCCACCACAACCAACCATTCTTCCTACAATCCCAGGAATCATCTACATTACCATGAACAACCACACAGGTGAGAATCCATGAGAACATGAAAGGCTAAAAGAAAACAACATCACCTTCCATACCAATTCATTAACCCATTTTAGAAATCATTAACATTATAGAGGCTCACTCACCATCATGTTATAATTATTTTTTTCAAATTCCAAACATCAAATCATTTTATCTTAATTGAAAACAAATGCCTCAAATTTTGATAAAATATAATTTTTGTTTCTCTCAAAACATTTTCCAAAATATAAAAATTCCCATCTAATCAATAACATATATCAATTTTCAATAAATTTTCATTAAAATAAAATTTGAAATCAAGCATAACCTTTAAAAAAACTATTATACATTTTAAAAATTCAATTCAGCCACTTTTTTAATCCTCTTTACCGAAATATTTTTTTTCTCAAAAACAATAATTTATAAAAACATTCTTAATGTAAATTATGAAAATACATATTTCACTTTTCCAAATCCATCCATTACATTATATCCCTTTTTCACAATTCTCACATGATGATTTAAAAAAAATTGTTTCAAAACCCAAGAAGAATCAAGAAGACCTAAAAGATAGAACTAGTGTCGGTGGGGGACATGACCATATGGTTGGAGGTCATATGCCAATCACACCACCAACATAGAGATACTTCTTGGACCACTCTACTAGGTCCACATGGATTTCTAGTCCATGAAAGATCATAGATACCTCTATCCCAACTCCCTTGTCATATCCCCAACATCAATCAATCCCTAAAGACGTAAAAGAAAAAAACCATACATCTCATGGAAACACAAGGATCAGAATGAGAAATAGTTTTTAATTATCTTCCAACACATACCCCTCAAGCATTGACAATAATACTCCATCTACAATGATATCCACACTTAATAAATGGTTCTCTATAAAGAAAGGTCCTCTAAGAGCTGAACTACTATGATAACAATTTTTCATGAATCAACCCAGGTCAACCCAGATCTGGTCACCCTATTCGACCTGTGATATGTCCCCAAAGGGCATTCTAGATGCCCACATGCTCGAAACTAGTGTTTCACATTTATAGAAAACACGAAGGGAACAATTTCTCCCAAAAAATACAGAAACTTGATAGAGAAAAGATGAATGAAACATGCCAATACAAATAAAACAAAACTAAAGATATTTTATAATAAAAGTAAATATTCAACCAATCTACTCAATAATAACAATTAAACCTGACGACCACACAATCTGCATATAACCATACAGGTCACTCTCCTATGCGACGATCACTCAAACCCCAAGGGTATCGAACTCAAACTAAACCAGCAAAAGGCATAAAAAATAAATGAACTATAGTTGTGAGCATTGAAACCCAATAGTCTAGATCAATAATCTAGTTACCATTTGAATTCCTTTAAGATGAAAAAAATATCAATATATTGTTCTAACTACATTATATATTAATAATATTTCCGGCACATTTTACATAAAAATAAAATACACCACTTTTCCAATCATTATTTCAAAACCATGTTCATTACCAGTAGAAAATCATTAACATTTTCATATAGAATGTGATTCATACATTTTCAACATTCACAAACGATAATAAAAATATTTTCATTAATATAATTGTTTATAATCTCTTTTTAAATCAACACATCACATTCCATCTGAAACAGAAAACAAAAAGACATCATAATGAACATCTAACACGAGAAATGAAAATAAGCATACAATTATCTCAATCATCACTACATGTAGGGATGTTCTAATAGACATGGGTGGACATAAGATATTTTTCATAGTCTATAACATAATAATACATGAGACCCATCCTCTATAGCATGCCACAAATAATGAGATTAAAAACAACCTAATATCCCTACCACCATAACTCAATACAGACAAAGGGGCCCTATTCAAAAGCAATAAACCCAATTATATCGACCTACGATGTGCCACCATCTAGTGTTTAACATAGACATTTCATCAATCGTTCATAGAAAATTATGCCACTATTCCATGTTCACATGTATCACATACAAAGGGGTGATCCAACCTATTCCAACTTAGCATCCAATTACATTCATATATTAATAATAATAATCCAACAACATGCCTAAACCCGAGTCAACCTGAGGACTGGTTTCATGCCATATTATAAATAGAAAACATAGAGTCCCACTTGCGGAACTATGATAATGGATTTCAAATATTCCACAGTGATGAAATCCCATCCATTGTATAAAGAAAATAAAATATATTCATCCAATAATGGTTTTTATAAGAATCACTTTCAACATTTTCACAAAATTTCCAATCATGCCACTACTAATTTCACCAAACTAGCATTTATCAATGATATAAAATTAAATTTTCATATAGGGGTAAAAAAAACCAATTTGAATTTAAGAATCATTTAAAAAATCCTCTAAAAACATTAAATCTACACTTTTATGGAAAACCATTTCTTATAAATGTTCCAAGAAGGACATCAATTGGAAACACATGCGAAACAACCGTAAATGACATTCCTTTTTTAATTGAAAAATAATAAACAATGTAGGAATACACTATAAGTCACCAAATACAACATCTTTTATAATACCAATATACTCACAAGTCAAAACAGTCTTCTTACATTACAAATTACTCATAAAATCAAACTAGGCATTTACGAAAACACTTGGTGTGCATTATTTATCACAAAAATTACATTTATCGTAATCTGAGGCACATAACACCACTTTGTAGGCCAAGGATTTAAAACAAGGAACATACATAAATATTAATAAATTAAATAAAATGTGAAAATCATGAACCTAATGATTCAAAAATTAAAATGGAAGGTTTAATGGAAAACCTACCATGTATCCCTGGTGCAACATCAACTCACCGCCAAAAACACTCCACAAGGGTTCAAAACCCTACATATATGAATATAAATCCTTATTGTGAAAAACCCCAAACATAATTGAAGGGAAATGAAAACTCTAGGTCAACATGACCATGGGAGAAGATTAAACATAGAATTAAGGATTGGAGGATGGGTTTACCTTGAATGATCCAACATATTCTTGAACAGTTCCACATTAAATCACCCTAGAAGGAGAATGGAGGATTCAGTAAGAGGGGATCTCCATCCTAGCGTCAAGCAAGCTATGTAGGGTAGCTTTATACTGAATTGGGTTAATAACTTGAATGGGGTAATTAGGGAAACCCCTAAAATTTTATGTCTTGGAAAGGCGCATGGTTTGGTCATACAATTTACTAAACTGAGGGCCAATCATGAGGTAGCAACTACCCATGGATGGATTGACTACATGGTCACCTGGTATTAACCACATAGTCATTCACTAATAGTGGTGAACCTTTTGTACCTTCCACATAATAACTTTGATTTGACCACACAATTTATTAAATAGTGCGCCAATCGTGCACTAGGTACTGTCAGGACACAACTTTTACCATATTTCACTAAAACAACAAAACAAACAAAGGACCATACATGGCATAAAAACTAGACAAGGGAACACTACAAAACACAACACTCTTCATTCCCTAAACCCAAGAAAAGGACTTTGATTCTAATCAAACTAGATTTTAATAAAAAAAATTGAAAACCCAGTTGTGATAATTATCTCCTCCATTAATTCTTTCCACCCCTATAAATCCACAACACATTCTAGTTAATTGATAAAAACCATAGGATTCCACATCAACACGATCCCACATCTTTATATATGAATATTTCACCCACCGTTAACGAAACTAAATCCTTTTCCACAAACAAAACAAAAACTGACAACTACATTCTGAGAACCGAGGAACGATTCAGATACCACATCCAAAACCAATCTCTAAATGAGACTATTTGGCATGAACCCATGATTCTCAATTCTCACTCAACCTGAGGAGAAAATTGAAAATTCATCAGCTTTAAAAGAAACAACCTCAACTGGATCGAACCGAAACCAAAATAAAATAGATCACCATTATATTGGAGGACAAAATGGAATCTCCACCACAATAAATCACCTATTTCCCAATGAATTATTATGAGATATCTCAATGATACCCAAAAAATTTTCTTGAACAACAAATGGTTCTTTTCCCGACATACCCAAGCTAAGAAGGATAGAAGTTATGAAGATTGGATCAAGAGTATTTAAACAATCCATTCCTATATAAAGGGTACAAGAACTGAGATGAAACATACTACATTGTCCAACCCCTCCCCCACCCCACACCTGGGGAGGGGCGGGTTGGGGTCCATTTATTAGAGAATTGAAACCACAACAGAAAACCACCAACGACATTTGATAAATAGACGGATGAAATCAATTACCACACCATATTAAAATGAGAGTTCCACCTAAGAACACCAGGTAGTATCTTGAATCTAATAAGTCATGAACCACAACACTACTTGTGGGGTACTTCCAAAGTGATATTTGAGAGAAGAGAGAAATCATAGTGATAAAAAAACACAATAAAAACACTAGAACTACATCACCACAATGGTAATGAAATGAACTTATCTGAACTCCGTAAACCCAGCGAATACAAACTTTACACCTCCTTCACCACATAACATATAGATGGATCTCTGATGTATGAAGCATATACTACCTCATAGTCAGGCATTTCTAAACCCAAACTGTAACCCCTTGTTTGTGTGTAACATTAAGCAACATAAAACTACAATGAATAAACAACAGATTATGACACAACAAGAAACTCACTTCATCAAAAAGAACACTTTTTATTAAATAGATATGTATGGTTTCACATCACAATTCTATCTCACAAAAAATGTGGAGTTAAATGAATATGGAACATTAAGAAACACACAAAAACTCAGTGAGTACCACAACTATAACAAAGAGAATTATGAAAACAAGAATGAATTTTAGATTGATCACGAAAATATCTCTATTACGACAAACATGATTTAAATTTTTGGAACCTGAAAAAAAATCAATATGATGAAAAACTAGAAGATTTCCATTGGAGAACCTTCCAATGTTGAACAAAAACATTTATCACATATCTAGAAGATCAATCAATAATAAATAAGGAAACAACAAGCTCTATCAAAACAGCTTCATGATCCCAAAACATGACATAGAAAAAACTCCAAATTAGAAGGAAAATGTCGCATATAATTTACAAAAACATTTCTAAAAGCCCGCTAAGAAACTATGTTAGTTCCAAGCTACAAATTGAATCACAAAGTAGGATACAAAAAGTGTATCAAATCTAGATACTGAGGATGATTATACCAAATAACCAAAACAACTACGACCAAGAAAAACATGCCACATAACCACTTTCTTATAAAAACACAATTTCAATCTTAAGACACATTTGAAAAATAAAAAAACAAGGTGGATTTTTCACACTCACAGATGGTGTTCTATTGAGTCTCTCCCACATGAATATTTTCATTCCACCATGGGAATCCATCTACTCTACCATACCAAGCATCATCTACATTTCCATAAACGACCACACATGTGAGAACACATGAGATTGTAAAAGGCTAAAACAAAACAACCACATATTCCAAACCAATTCATTAACCCATTTCCAAAATCAGGAACTGTCATAAATATCACAAACCACCATGTTATAATTAATTTTTTTCATATTTCAATCAAATAACCATTTTATAATAAATTAAAATAAAATACAACAAATTTCAAGAAAATATTATTGTTATTTATTTCAATACAATTTCTAAAAATTAATCAAATCCCATTTAATCAACATCAATTGATCAAATACCAATTATTTTTCATTCCATAAAAATATTATATCAATAATTCCCTTTTAAATAACTATTTTCAATTTTAAAAAATTCACTGAAGCCTATTATCATTTCCCTCTTTAAAAATATATTAGTTTTACAAATACCCAAATTTATAAAATATTTTTTAATTTAGTGTATGATAAACTATTTTTTACCTTTAAATTCCATAAATTCAATTGAACACCATTTTCACACTTCCCACACAAGGATTATCAAAACAATTTTTCATTTATAAGTCAATATGATTGATGGAGACCCAAAATAGGGAACTAGTGTCAGTGGGTGATTTGAACATATCGTTGGAGGCCTTATGCCAAACACACCAGCAACACAGAGAGAGTTCTAAGACTATGAAACTGACTCCACATGGATTACTAGGACCTACGAGCACATGGAGGACATTGTACCAACACCATGGTCATTTATAAGTCACCTAACAATACCGAAGGGAAAAAACTATCAAAACTGTACATCCCATTGAAACATAGGAATCAAAATAAGAAATATATCAAGAATCTCTTTCCACACCTACCCCTTGTGACCCATAATTCCTACTATATCTACCTTGAAAACCCCATCAAACAAAGGTTTATCTACAATTCAATGTCCTTTATGATTTTAACTACTATGATACCATTTTATCACGATCCTACTATGGTCATCCCAGAACCCGTAACCTGGCCCATCCTAGGGGAAGGCCCGAATGGCATTCCAATTACCCACTAGATTGAAGCTAGTTTTGGGCATCAACTAAGTACATGAAGGGAATGATTTATCCAAATATATAATATGGAATGTAGACAAATGAAAGTTTAATGAAGTAGTGTAATACAAATAAAACAAAAAAGAAGAAATTTTATACAAAATCTGAAATTAAAACCAAGAAACTCAATAAGACTAACCGAAAAATATGACCACAAAATCTCCATGTGACCCCATTAGTCACTCTCCAACACAACGATCCCTCGTCACCCAAGGTAATCAAATTCAAACTGAACCTACACATGGGATAAAAAATAACTATCTGAGTGAGTATTAAAATAGATATTGATATCCCAATAATCTATTTATCAATGCACATCCATTAATATGAAAGAGACACAAATTTATTGTTTAAACCACAACGTATAAAGATAAATTTTTATACAAAATTTACTACATGAAAAACTATGTACCATTTTAATTATTCATTTAAAAACCATGTTCGATACCAATAGTGAACCATAATCATTTTGAAGGGGGAAGTGGTTTTTACGTTTTCAAATTTTACAAAAGATGATAAAAAACTTTTCTTCAAAAACATATTTTATAAACTCTTTTTAATACAACAAATCTGTTTCCATAAAAAACACAACACAAGAATGCATCATAAAGATCATATAACAAGGGAAATGGAAATAAACATACAAGTATCCCAATCATCACTACAAGAAGCAATGTGAATGTATACATTGGTGAAAATAGTAGATCATGAATTGTATAGAACATACTAATTTATGAAACCATCTCTAGTATACTTCCACCCATTATAAAATCATAAATTCCCTAATGGATCATCCTCCCTAACATAGGATAGACCAAGGGGCCCAATCCCATAGAGATAAACACAAATATATCCTCCTAATATTGGTCTCCATCATATGCGTAATCTAGCTAGTGTATAAATCGTTCACAGATAATTCACTCTCTAAGCCTGGTTTTGATGTCTCATTTATAAATTTGGTGATCCAATGGATGACAACCATGAATCCAATTACATTAATATAATAATAGTATTCAAATAACATGCCTCACCCGGATTCAACCGAAGGACCAATCTCAGGACCTAGACTAAATAGAAAACAAATAGTCTGAATATAGGAACACTTCTAATGGATCATGGGGATTCCAAAAAAACCAAATCTCATCCATTATAATTAGAAATTTCATGAGAATCATCCATCATATTTTATTGTAATAAATTCTTTGATCATTTCACAAATTTTTCAATTGGGAAATTAAGCATTTCACAAAACAAACATTTTTCAATGTCATAAAATCCACATTTCAAAAATGGGTGTAAAAATAATTTCTATTTAAAAAAATTTATTAAATCCTATTAAAAAGTCACAGTACACTTTTAAGGAAGACAATTTCTTATAAAACTGACAAAATGTCATCCATCACCAACACACACCAAAACACAATGAAATTAATTCCTCATTTAATTATAAAACCAAAAACACACATGGAAAATCCATATAAGGAACCCAAGACATCATTTCTCATAATACCAATATTTCAAAAAAACCAAAACATTCTTCTCAGATCATGAATTACTCATAAAAGACATCTGATTATTTAATTGAGCACATGGTGTACATTATTTAACACAACAATTCCATTTATCATAAACAGAGGCTCAAAACACAACTTCTCCGATGAAATAATTAAACCAATGGTCATAAATCAACATTTATAAATCAATTATGGTGTAAAAATCATGAAACCAATGATTATAAAATTTAAAGGCATGTGCATCGGAAAACCAACCATGGATCCATGGCGCAATGACAATGAACCACCGAAAACACTCCATGAGTGTTCGAACACCCTAGATCTATGAATAGATACCCTTTATATCCAAAAAATCTAAATTAATAGAAGTTAAATTAAAATACTACGTAAATCGGACAATGGGACAAGATAAAACCTAGAAGGAATGAGAGGATAAGGGGTTTACCTTGAGGGATCCAACCAAAACCTTGAATAGATCCACAGGAAGTCATCCTAGAAAAAGGTGGTAGGCTTTAGAAGGATGGTAGAGTCCTAATAATGTCTAAAGTGACATAGGGGAGAGGATCAGAGTGATTTGGGATAAATCCAGAATGTGATAAACTTGGAAATCCATGAATTTTTTTTTGTATGGGAAATGTTCATGATTAGGCCGTACAATTTACCAAATCATGTGCCAACCATGTGGTAGATTCAATATGTATATAAATTGGCTACACAATCTCTATGGATCGATCACATGACCGTTAAATAACCATATGATAGGATCATTACCTTCCTCATGGTTATTAGGGTTCGACAACATGGTTTATCAAACCATGCACAAACAGTGCATAGGGTACTACAATGTAACATTTTAGATAGATTTCTCCAAAACCTCTCAAACGAACAAATTGAAAAATATGGGACAAAAAAAATACAAAGAAAAACATCAAAACTCAACACCATCCATGCCTGACATCTAATAAAGAGATAAGTATTACCTTCGAACTAGATCATAATCCAAAACATGAAAAACTAGGTGTGACAATACCAATAAGCTATTTTGTGTTGATTTCATAAAAATATATTCTTATCTACATTTATAATATAGAACTCCATACTAAATAATTTGATTAATAAATTAAAATACATTTCTTGTTGTTTTTATTTTAATACATAATGAATCTTTATTTCACATACATGCATGATAAACATAACCAAGAAGAATAAATCCTTCTGTATATTAAATGTACTCCGACACTAGATGATCTGCATTATGGAAGGCCACCACAACTTCCATTTTAAAACTGTATAATTATTTAAAAAATATATATATATGGTTTTCTAAATTGATCCATTTTGACAAAATAAAATTTAACAATGAAGTTAATAACCTCAATTTGACTGTAATCTTTTCTAATTGCAGGATATTTTTTACTTGAGACTAATCATTTATATCATGTTTACTCTTGAAAACATATTTTTTTCTACATCAATTTATATTCTATTAGACATTAATACAAATTATGTGTTTCTTAATATTCTATTTTATTTAGTCAATAACATATAAAATTGATCTAATCCACATATTTCATATAAAATTTAACACCTATTTGTTTATCCATTGACAGTTGGATCGAGTGATAGGAATTTCTCAACGAAATGCATGTTTAAACTCCCGTAAATTTGTATCCAATGATGTATTTGGGATACAAATATTTTATATGTCTTACTGAACTATATCCACCTTAATTCAGGAGATTATCATTGCTAAATATATTTTAATAATTTTATACATCATAAGAACATGTTTTAACAATGTAAACATTTTAATTTTTTTATCATAATATCCTCTTGATATTCCTCTATATCATCATTAAATAAATATAATTTTTTTACATACATGTATCATATATGAAAATAATATCAAAGATTCAAAATATATTATTCATATTTTTTTATAAATATGGAATCTTCCACCTCTGAGGGTATAACTGGGAAATATTCATTCAACGGATCATTCATTGAATACTCCTGAATATATTTCTTTGATCTTGATGTAATACAATATTTATAAGACATTAAATAACTTTAAATTTTTTTTATTTTATACCACATTTCATAATGTGTATTAAAATAATTTATTCAAAGAAAATGTCGATTTAGAATGCAATTTTATTTTAATATGTATATAAATTTTGTTTAGGATTCATGTACAAATAATATTGTTCATACCATGTCAAAAAAACTATAGTCATTCATGTCTTATACTATATAAAAGTGGTTAAAGTATAAATCATTATATTAAAACCATATTAAAATGTTGTTAATATATTCTTCAATCTCTTCATTTGTACACTAGAATCCATTATATAATAAAAATTAGATAGCATACACCATTTTATTTTAAATAAAATGATGATATTTTAGAAACAAATCAATGAACATTGATTAAATATCCATTAAATAATCACAATTAATGTTGGTAAAATTATCAATAAATTTAATTAATTACTTATCCGTGATTGTTTATTTTAGACTCATGAACCCAAACACATATTTATAGACATGGTTAAGTGGAATCCACAGTTTGATCTCTCATAATTTATAAATTTTATTCACCTTATTTTTTTTAAAAAAAACATCATAATTTTTTATTACTTATCTGTTTATCTATGGAATATTTTTCACTGTGTCACAATTGACTGGTTTATTCATGTTCTGTTAGTAATATTTAGTAATTATTTTGTTTTAATATTTTTTATTTGTCATGATTAATAAAAAAGAATCTTTATAATTAAAAATATGAAATATATTTACAATATTCCACAATTATTAAAATATTATTGCTTTATCCTTAAATTTTCTAATGAACCATTATTTATGAATAAATTATAACCTCATTCCCAATTTTATTGTTTTATAAAAAATCATGATATTATGTATCAAGCCATTAATAATAAAAAAAACATGTGATGTAACCTTCTTCCCATCTATTTCGGTGCTCCAAATTCATTTGAATATCAATATAACATCATTACCAAAAAATTTATAATATTCAAATAATTAAATTTTTCTTTCAAAATATGTTTTCATTAAATCATTTATAATAATTGATACCTATAAAAAATAAATGGGTTTTCAACATTTAATGCTTTCTGTGAAACATCATCTACTATTGTATTATATTTATCACTGTAATTAGTGTTATATGTAGAGTTATATATATATCTATACTAAATTATTATATATTTAATTAATATTATTGTTGTGAATCCTTGTTCGTATGATATGATATAATTGATATCATGAAAATCAAATTTATTTTAAATTTTTTACTTATCTGTAGAATTATATATTTATTTTAATATTTTATTTTTAGATTGTATCATCGTAAAATAATGGCCTATATTTGGATAAGAGAAAATAATATTTTATAAAAAAATTATGGATATATACACTAAAACACTAATATCACCATATCTATCCAAATATCCACAATGGTATAGAAAACATAATCAATATATAGATATTTATTATTCCTATTTTAATGTTCTTATTGATGTTAATGAAACTTATTTAGTGATTTATTTCATAGTGAAATCTCCATTATACAATCCCCAACCTCATTTAGAAAACATTTTTTATTATGATTTTTAATACTAATATTTGACACAAAAAATGATCTACTACAAATTATCAATGATTTTAAAAATTTATTTGTAATTTATGTCATCAATAGTTTTGTTTTCATTATATCCAAGGGTTTACAAAGTTATCATGCTTGGATTCTTAAGACTATCATCAAGAATCTTAGTAACAATGATAACATTATATGAATATTTAATGGATTCAATTAAATATATAATATAATTTCAATTATATAATTTTTAAGTCAAAATGAATCATATTTTACTACATTACCATATTCATGTATAATTTCTTGGAATTAATTTAACAACCAATTTCAAGGAAATAAAATTCAATATTATGATAACAAACATCATTTTAATTTCAATAAAAATGGAATATATTACATTAATCAATCTCATTTACTATGATTCATTTTCATAATCTATAATCATAGTATATTTATTAATTAACTTCTTCGATATTGATGCTTATCATTCATGTTTTCTATTAACCTTGAGGAATTCCTAGATCTCCATTATAAGTTGGAACTCCTAAAGATTATCATCTTTTCTGATAGCCGCTTCACAATTTTCATCTTCTTTGGAAACATATTTTGATTAATTTTATTTATTTATGAAATATTTAACATGATCATCCTTGATATCTTCCTCTTACTAAAAAACTTATAACAAGATAACATGTCATTATTTGATATAAAAGTTTCATTTTTACTACATTGTTCGCACCTTAACCATTGGAGAATTTTTTTCTTCTGTAAACACTTGAAACCATGTTTCCTCCATTTGATATAATTTTATATAGATAATCATTATCTTCATAATTAATATTTCTAGGTATATTCAATAATAATTATCCATATATACATAATTAAAACATATAAATGGTAATCATTATTTATAGTTATTCAGGGGGGGGATTACTAGAGTGGGGAGGACTACTCGGAATACAACACCATTCCCAATGTCAAATTCATGGGGATAAAATTTTCATAGTTATTTTAGCAGCTACTATTTCAGTATTTTATTAATACACTTGTGTGTGATCTATTATCAATATTGTACTAGTGTACTATATAAGTAGTTTTTTTCATCTTGAATTTCATTTTAGGCCTCATGAATGGGCCTTTAGGCCATAAGTCATTATTTTTATAAAAGGCCTTCAGGAAACAGATCATTTATCGCATGAGGTATGAAATGAATACTTGATTGATCAGTACCTTATTAATGGAGAGTAGAAGATGAAAAGGCAGGACCCAATGATCATGTGGAAATATATGTTTAGTTATAGAGAGTATATTGAACACCAGTTATGGACCATTGGTAGGTAATGCAATAAAGTATATCCATATATGTGAATTAAAGACCGCAATACATAGTTATGAAAGCATTAGACCTGGATAAGGCTATTTCAATATATAGTCATGAGATTTGGGCATATGGGATATGTTTTGGCCTATGTTTAATAGAACGTAGGAACTATTTATTTTCCTATTCCACTAGTCCTTTGATCAATATAAGAATACACAACTACCAAATTTAAAAGTTTATTTCAAAGAAATAAAAAACTAGAAAATTTAAAATACCTCACTCCATTACATTCTTTTATAGTAATAATTTGATCATTGGAAAACATTTTTCGAGCCTTTAGAAAACAATAATGAGAATTAATTAAAGATCATGCCATCATATTTTCTTCTAATTCCTCTTAATAAATATTCATGGAATCATTTATTCCCATGCCTTTTTGTTATTTAGATATTTTATCCATCTTAAATGTTCAAATACCATTAACCAAAGTCATCTTCTCATATCATTGTTTATATTTGTTTTTTCAGATTTTCATTTTTAAAATCACCGAAACCATGATTCTCAAGGATTGAAATTTTTGCATCATACTAGTCATATAGTATTATTATTATCTTCTTCACCATAATAGACTCTTCCTGAATGTCTCTATATCATAAAATAGAACAAAGAATAATTTAATCCTTTATAAAGAAACCAGCAGCTGATTCATCTTAATCATTACTAATATCTACAAATTTATCATCAAATATTTGAAATTTAGGTTCCATAATGTTTTTTACATTCATTAATATATTTAAATAAACTCCATAATTTTTCTTGGAAACCCATAAACCTTGTTTATTTATATATATATAGTTAATAGTAACACATCATGATCTGTCTCAATAGATACTATATTCTTATTATTTTTCATGTTATAACTAACTACATGTTTGATAATATGAATAGAAATAAATATGATTTAAATAATTTAAAACTCTAATAATAATTGATGTAGAATAATCATATACTTCCATGTGTGAAATATTTTTCCATAAAACATAGGAAAACCATTATTTTTTAAACAATACATTCTCTCCATGAAAAGTATTAAATATAAAAGATATAGAGTATAAATGAAAAAACATATATCATTGGTTATACTGTGAAAAAATACTATATAATCCATTAATTTTTTATCCATAATGTCACACCATGTTCTGAAACCAATTAATTATTATTTTATTAAAAGTGAATATATTTCAACATCCTTGAGAATAACCCACTTTAATACCACTTGATGTTTTAAGTAAAGAAAAGTGAATAAATATAAGAGTGGGTGGATTAATTATAGAAAATAACATTCCCACAAATCACATAATATTCCTATTAATATTTGATAATATGATAAAAAATATTAAAAAAATAGTGTTTATTAAAAATAGAGAGTGAAGCAATTAAACATGATATAATAAATTTTTTCAATGTTCACCTAATATTTTTATTGACTATTCATGTCCTTCACGATTAGATATTATGTTCTTACATCAATCAACAAATGTTTAATATAAAAAAATTATTATGGATTTTGATAAATTATATAGTCATTAAATCTTGTATGAGTAATCTAAATAAATACGAAGAAGAATGATCATAATTAAGTTATTATGGCCACTACCACTATTCTTCAACTATAATAAGTACCTCCAATGTATAATCACAATTGAAATTTTTTCATAAACTCTTAAAAAACCATTAACTCCATAAAATTACCCCATGAATGTGTGGGTTACTATATCAATGTTTCATCATGAGTCTCATTGAAAACATCAAATTTATATATTTCATGAAAAATCAAGCTATAACACTCTGTGTTATGTAATAATGCTTTATCAACCTTATATTCCAAAAATAAGGATCAAATCACTTAATATATTCAATAATAACACAAATTGGATCCAAACATCTATATAGATCACATAAACATTATATTATGATGATTATTTTATTTATGTAATCATTTATATACCAAATATTTTTATGAAAACCTAAAAATTTATTACGAGATGAAAAAATTTCCGGATGAATTTTCATCCATAAATTATTACTATTACAGTATATTTCTACTTTCTAAAAATTGGAATATAATTTTACTAACTAGAATTTAATTTTGGCAATGTTAATATTTTCTCTGTCCAATCATGACTTTCTATACATGCATCTATTCCACCCCCCCCCACACACACACACATTACCCAACTCTTCGATGGAAACTATTGCCTAATTATATATATATAAATATAATTTTATAAAGTTAAAAATTGGGTTATTCTTTCTAAATTATAATGATCATACCTGAAAACATTGAAACTTATTCACATTCCATTGCGTTCAATGTCTAATACTATTTATCGTATAACATCATGTTGTAAAGCTATCATAACACAAAAACTATAAATCCCATACATATCACATTAAAAAACATCATCCAATTAACAATACACACTCAATATATTTTGGTGTTATTTTTACATATATAAAAACATATTCTTCCATATGTCATTTTTGAAATAATTATGGCACCATTATAGAAATATTTTCTAAACTCATGGACATTTCAATCATTTTCCTCTTATAAACCTCCAATCAAGCATCATGTTTTCCATGATCAGGTTGAAAATATATGAAAAATGAAAAATTACTAAATATGATGAAATATAAAAATAAGAAACATATTATAACAATATAAAAATGAATTAGTTATCTAAAGGACACATTATTGGATAGAGTAATGTTTTTAGAGTCCTTTAACTTGATTTTTAAAGACAAGTTCCATGTTAACCATTTCTTAATTGATTAGTTGTATGCACCTCGTTTCTTGACTCACATTTATAAGGGATATTCAATGTCTTACTTCACTTAAATTATTAAAAAAATACATATTCATTAAAATAAATAAAATTTAAATTTAAATAACTTAAAATTAAAACAGAATTTCTAAATTTAAGAAGAAATTTTTTATGCCCCATTTTAATTTATTTTCATTTCATTTATACATAAAATAATAATATTTAAAATACCCCTCCTATCATTTTTTTAAAAAAACATCCTTAGAGTCCAATTTTACTATAATTTTTTATTTAATACTGATAAATTAATGGATACCAAATATTTCTATCAATATAATATTTATATATTTTATCTTCCTTTTATAAAAATATTTAAAGGAATGAATTTTAATGTAATATAGAGGGGAATGGTCTTAAATGATTTTTAGATCCATTTAAAATGTGGAATATTAAAATACAACCTCATAATTCAAAATTACTTCCATTAAATGGTCTATCATAAATATATTTTATTTTTTTAGTTGGAATATACTTGATCATTACTACTCTAATTGAAAATTTATCATTAATAAAGTTATTATTTATATCAATATTATTTGCTATTGATTGTTAAATTTCATTTTATGATATATTAACAATATTTTTATTATAAAAATTTATTTTAAAGGGAAAATATATTTTTTAAAATCAAAACATCGCGTTATTAAATTATTATAATCCAATTAGAAACCTAAGCAGCAATAAGAGATGGGGTAATTTAATGGTGAATGGAAAATCTAAAATTTCAATCAAATCCATCCATTTTATTTTCTTATGAAATTATATCGATTGTGATGATGAAATTGTGATAGATAGAGTTACAATGAATTCATGTGGTACAATAGTGTCAACATGGTTCACCAAATTTTATTATCAAAGAGGATAATCCCTAGTGTCTACTAATTGTGATATAACAATAGAAATTATATTATTAATAAGAACATTGAAATGATCACGAGGCTTTACTAAAATCTCTATTAATAGATAGAACAATATTATTTTAAACAATTAAATATGTATTTAATAAACATTATCCTCAAGTTCCTCCAAAATTTGGATCTTGTGATCACCCTCTTCATTCTCCTCAATCCCACAAAAAATTCTCTTAATGTGAGTGTTTATTTTTCTTATAGATTTATCTCTTTTTCATTATAATTCACACTCATATTGTTTAATGTGACAATATATTATTTTATAGTAATTTATATGTTGGTTAATGATTATCATTCTTATAGTGTGATCCTCATATCTAAATTACTTGGGAATTAAATCATGAAATTTATCTACATACAATTGTGTGTAATTTCATTATTCCATGAATACTTAAAATTTTCAATTCTAGTGATGCACTATATTTTTATTAATTTTTAATTGTAGCACAAACACATTATTATTTATATCTTAATTAATATTCTTATTTAAAATTTTTATTTCTAAACAATCCTAACATTATTTTATCATGAAGTCTTTGTAAAAGATAAATAAAATCCCCACGATTCATTAAGAAAACGCTTCATAGAGAAACCAACATTGTTTCCACATATCTATAATTCATAAGACAAAATATCTCCTCTACCACATACCCTTAAAACATTTTTGTACATAAACTATGATGTTATCTAATATGTAATAGTAAATTATCATATATTTTTCCCTTCATAGTGCTACAGATCCCTTCTTCTAGTGATGTGTTTTTGTTCTGAATAACATCATTCCATTGTGTCTCTAATAAAATCCAATGTGTCTATAACTCATCATTGGTTATGATTTCTACAAATGAATCATGAAAAAATAATTACCCTATAAATGAATTACCACATGAAATTATTCGTGGAATGTTTTCAATATTAATGTTATCTAAAAACTCAAATATTGGACTGAATAGTGTCAGTGAGAGTAATACAACCTTCAGAGTGAACAAAAATAGTTATTAAACATTTATTAATTCATATTAACTCACAATTACCCTTTTTAATTCTCTTCATGATGTTATTTTCTAAGTAAAACTCATCAACTTTATACAATCACTAGAGACACTTCAATATCCCAATTTGTATTTTTTATAAATAGGTGAATCAGTACACAAGGTCTTATCTATATATAATTTACCAATTTATAAGGTATTGTCCTTCATCAATATATATAAAAAGACAATATTTTATATACCCATAAGAATATCTCCTTTTTAATTATCCCAATTTGTGAAGAAATTAACATTAATGAAAGGGAAAATATATTCAATAAAACATATGGGTATTCTTAGAAAGATTGCACTCATAATAGCACTATTGTGTTAAAGAATGCATCCTATATCATGGTATTCATAAATACATTCCAAAATGTCTTCTTTGGTTAAAATATACTGCAATAAAATATGAAAATATTCCTACATCTCTTTTTTGAATATCACTTCAATTAAATACACTTTTACCTTAATTTTTGTGTCTAATACATTAAAAACATCATTTCAATTTGAATACCAGACCCAATCATAAATGGATGTGATGAATTAATTAGAATAAAATTAGGATATGACATGATCTATATAATTTTTTTCGTTTATTGGGATGCTTCAATTTGTTATATTTTATAATATTTAATGTGACCATAATTTCTTATTAGATT
Source organism: Viscum album (assembly GCA_963277665.1). Classification (NCBI taxonomy): domain Eukaryota; kingdom Viridiplantae; phylum Streptophyta; class Magnoliopsida; order Santalales; family Viscaceae; genus Viscum; species Viscum album. Next base: position 410,666,954 of record OY728136.1, read on the forward strand.
TCTAATGAAACAAATCATTATCTGAGAAAGAATTCAACTCTAGAAGTAGAATTTTAATCCCCAACATATCATAATAAATATTAATTATAATATAGATAAATATAATTTTTTTCTTATCAAAACATAATCCAAAATATTGAGTCCATTTGATATACAATAAGATTTATTTTCACCATAATAATATACAACTCTTTGGAATTGCAATGGAAGTTAATGAAAATTATTACAAAACAATGATGTATTATTTAGAAAAATTCATGTTATTTAGCTTACCAATAATCCTAGAAAACATATTTTTATCCACATTCCTTTTTGTCTTCATTACTTATAATAATTATCTCAAGAGCTATAGGATTTGATAACTATCTTTTAATTCATTATAAACATCCATAATAATTCATGATCAAAATGTTATTTTTAATGAAATATAGAACCTGAAGTATTTTTGACATTTAAACCAAGTAGAATATATTCTAAATAATCATAAATATCGCAATGTGTTCCCCCAAATGGGTATAAAATACTTCTCAACCTTCACCCTTTAATAATAAATATTTTTTCTTCATCATACACAATCACTGTGAGTGGATTATTATCAACTCCCTTTTCATATAGACTATAATACAGAATTATTTTATTTAATAACATTATTCTTGTTATGGGTTTTTAAGTGAATAAAACGTTTAGAAAATAATGTATAGAAAATAAAAAAAACTGAAATCACTAAATAATCCAGATATATTGGATTGAATAATATAATGAAGTACAAAATGTGTACCTTTATCTGCAATTTATAGTATTTTTATAATATTTTGATGTAGATCACTAAGGAGATATCAATTTTTTTCTCCCTCATAGGGTTACCATGGCCTAGATGACTATCTAGATTCTTGGGAAGAATACTATTTTATGCATGGTCTACTAAAACATGAATATTAATGGATAAAATAGAATGATATCTGGAAAGTGATTTGTTTTGAGGATTTTATAATGGTTTCTTAACATAATATAATCAAAAAGTGACATATACTGATTGTTAAACCATCATAATAACCTATAAGAACTAAAAATATTCATCAACATTAATTGGAACCATTTTAAAATATTCAAAACCATAAACACCATTTCATCATTTAGATCAACTATCATATTATATTTTTAGTGTTTAATCTTTTTTTAGGAATTTAAATTCCCCATAATAAAACTTTCAAGATGATGATCCATGTATGATTGCACATGGAGAGGGATATGTAGAAAATATTCATATTATATAGAAATTATAATACCATGTATGCCCATCCCGACATATGTACTTTCATTAAGTCATGGAGATCCCTTACATAGACCGTAACATCCACTATGTTATGGTATATGATATTTTATTGATTTTTAAAAAAAAAATATCCCACTTCTGAAATATAATTTATGTAGTGTATCATAACCATTTTTAACATCATATATAATTATTTTGAATCCATATCAAGTAAATAATCATGTATATTTCCAAATCTTCTATTGGAAAATATATCAATCATTTTTACCACATGCTAAATATATTAACAAATTTTAAAATCTATAAGTATCTTCATTAGGATATCATTCATAACACATTTAGTGTATCCCATAAGGTTTTATAAACATGATATTTATTCACACAACCAAAAAATGAAAAATACCACGATACATTATTGTTTGGGTACAAAATATTATTTTTTAAATCAATAAAATTTATCAAAGTACATCAACTAGAAAAGTGTTAATAATACTCAAACAATAAATACTTCTGGCATATTTTCTTTCAAGTATTTATATCTATATACATTTTTTACAAGATGTATCATATAAATATTTTTATAATAATATAATCACTTTGTTAATGATATTGAGTGACCCTGGGGAATTATAAATGTCAATACTGTATAACTGACTCATACATTCTTGATTCATTGAGTATAGACTATCCATATTAAATTACACATCATAGTTAATTCAACTATATGAATGGGAACATCACATGAACCACATCCAAGAGTATAAGTTCACAACATGTACCTTATTTATGTATATCCATACATTTCATTATTATATATCAATAAAGGTACTAATTTTCATACTCCTCACATGAGTGTTATCATCCCATCATTGTTAATAATTATCTTCTGACATGATCATTAACATAACCAACCACCCTATAATTATCTAAGGTAGAAGAATTTGTTAATAATGGTATAAAATTATTAGTGTTCTCATGTTTAGTTTTATTCCATCATTGGGTACATGTATTTAATATGAAATCATAACACATTGTTTAATAGAAATCATGTTTGATACTCTATGTGGTACACATTGTCGGTTATCTAGCACAAAATACCACCTTTATGACACTTATGTTTTCCATATATATATATATTCGAAATCCTACCCATCCAAACCATAAAATTTCATTACAAATTATAATACTGAATGATGAACCGTGGTTAGGGATAACTGAAATTTGGGTTTTGAGTGGTCAATTATCATTTCAATTCAATATATATATAGATTCCAAATAAAATAATGATAAAGTCGATACAAAATGTTTCAAAAAAAATATTAATTTTATATTCGTAAAATATTTTGAGAATAACTAAAAAACCAAAAAATAATACCTTTTTAAATCATATGTCATATGATTGACAACTATAAATTCATTATGGTAATTGTACATTAAGGGTCATATTAAATTCATTACATATCTATATAATTCATACCTCATATCTATGTAACTATCTAATAAAAACCATTCTATAAGATCCAATAATGAGTAAAATATATAAAGAATGTTTTTATGAATAATAATGGTACTTAGGAATTATATTCATCATTATTAATTCCTTAAATATGTTATGAAGAGTTATTTACAACTCAACATAAAACATTATGATGATAATAACATTATTGTCCCCATAAAATTCATTTTTATTTCATCATCAAAACATTAAATTAAATTTCCCATAAAATAATTCATTTGATATTCTATCATTGAAAAATATAATACTTTTCATTAAAATATTACCATAAAGATATATCATCAAATTATTTATTATATAAAGTGACATTATCTTCATTAAAATAACTATATATATATCTCCAAATTTTCATGTTTCGATATATTATAAATTATATTATATTATTACATTCAATTAAATTTGATTATTTAATGATTTAACATTTTATTTAATGCACATTAAACATTCTATAAATATATATATACACCCATCATCCCCTTTGAAACTACAAACTCTTTAGAATATCAATAGAAGACACAAAAACTCATTTTTTATTTTAGAAATAACACTTCTTTCCTCATAATGGTAATATTTAATAAATATTCTATACCAAGCATGTCATATATGGTATCCTATATTTCTAGAGAATTATTATTAAAAGGATAATTTATTCGATAAAATATGCTAGTGTTGGGTGGTGAGAAATCAATCCCTCACTCATTAATAAATATAATTGATAAACTCTTATATAACGAATAAAACACACTTTATCCTTATTTTATTCTCAATCATGTCCTAAAATCAGATGAATCAAAATACACGTGTACTAAAATTATCATTTAATAACTTTCATAATATCTATTTGTTAACAAACAACTTATATTATCATATAATGGAAATAAGAAAACATCACACATTCATTATTAATATCCATATGAACACGTGAAATTCCATTTCATTTACCATAATGATTTATCAACCATTTTTTGTATCACATTAAATAAATCATACAACTTCAAAAATTCAAAACTCTTTAACTAATATATATTTATAATAGTTATACATTTACATTTTTTATCACATACCATTCAAAATCAATTAAATAATTTCAATAATACAAATACATGATGTTTACATTCAATGGAGTTTCTAAAACGCATTCAAATATTCAAAAATATAACATCCTATGGAATCATTCCCCTTACTTCCTGACAACATTTTTTATGTTTAAAAAATATCTTAGTCAAGCTACTTAAAGAAATATTGGTGTACCTTCCAATACACTTCTCTTCTTCCTGTTTGAAATTTCACCCACATTTATTATAATTACAACTCAAGATCTTTTACATCCCTTAGCCATTTTATCTATCCTAAAAACTTCTAGAAATTTGGGTAAATATACCTTTTAAATTATTCATATTCTCAAAAACATTTCAAATAATAAAACCCAAATATATTCTATATCTATAAAAACTAATAATTCAATCCTTCAGTAACACCATATCATTAACATAAACAATCACATTGAATGCATAAGAAGGAAATAATGATCATTCTATTATTGTACAACTATATAGTAAATTTCAAACTATTTTGCCATATATTTATAGTTGTTTAGAAACATCAATATTTTGTTACTCTATATATGGTTAATCTAAAAAATTAATATTAATGATTTATTTAGATTTATTATTATGATTTTGTATAGTTTTTTATAATATTCTTCATTATGATTCTATATTTCATGGAATTTATCATTAAATCTTATTATATGATGGTGATTCTGTATCTATAATATAAATTTTAATTAGATTTTGTTTCATTATTTTCATTAATTTAATAAATACATTTCAGAAATTATATCCAATAGGAATTAAAAACCAATTTATTTCACATCGCACCATTTACTGATACTGGATCTATATATCCCCAAATAATGAGTCAACATTAGTGTCCATCTCATCACATATATCTTTAGGTTTGTCATAATTAAAATAATAGTATGTGTGTGTCTTATATGATTCAGAGGAAAACACTTTTCCACCACCATTATATAGATAAACTCAACATCATTCCTCATGTATCATTATCAATGATTTCTACGATTTCTGTAACCCAAATAAAACACTAAATGTTTAAAAATAATCTTATTTAGAACACCAATTACATTATTCCATTATATAATATAATCAATAGTAAACCAACATTTTCATTACACTACACAATAGGATGACTGAGGTCTTGAAAAGTATTTTATTTTGATATAATATTACACAAATAATTTATTAGGTTATTTATAATATCTCAAAATATTATAAAAAATATTCCCAATACCAATATAAGGAATCAAATTATATAATTTTAAATCCTGATTTTATCCACAAAATCAATAAGTTCAATAATATTGATCTAAAACACTTTATAAAACTCATAAAGTGTGTTAATAAACATAATTAAAAGGAAAACATATCTTTAAGCAACCAAGTATATCGCATACAGAAGTTATATGAAACCATATTATGTGTCACATATATTCATATAAAATCAACAATCTCTGTTTGAGTAATAGCTGAGCAACATGTAGGCAGCCGCCACTTTTCTAGTCAAATCATAAGACCCATGTCAATTTTGTAGTCTAACCCAAATTTATACTACCCATGATTATTTACACACGAATAGTTATATTTACTAATAATTATTAGACCTAAAATGTGTAAAATATAAATAAATTATTAATTTAATCTCATAACATAATAAGAAAACCAATATAAAGTAGAAGAAAACTAAATAAATTATCTTAGCTACCTTGTAACACTTTAATGAAGGTATGGTAATTTAAGAACCATATTTAATACTTTTTTACTAATGAATTTATTAAAAGTAATTTTATATAATTAATATCTATGAATAAAAAACAATAGTATATTATTAAATAAATTCCATTGTTTTATATCTAAACATGAGACAAAATCTAAGAAAAATTACAAATAAAACTATAAACAGTTTATTATTATGACACGGATATACATGAAAAATTAACTTTCATTAAATACGAACATTTCCGATTATTATTTACATATTTATAAAATGTAATTATTCTCATTTTAAAGATTTTATGAATTTATGAATAAATTTATTACAAAATATTAAACATTGACTAAATTATTAAATAATTTTCAAAATAACACATTATTGAAATTTGGTTAGTAGTATAAACAATTAATATTATTATTTATGATATAATAAAAAAATAATATAAACACTATTATATTTATATATTATTATAACCATATAAAAGGAATATAATCATATATAAAATATACCCAAATGATTTACGTTTTGTGTAAAGACTGTTTGAATTTGGTGAAAGCTGAAAGGGACCTTGTAGGAGAAATTTTATATAAATTCAATAAAAATATAATTTTCTAAAGTTAATCTCAATCAAACTTGCACAACAATATGGTGTTCCCATGATAAGAATATTTTAATGGGATGAGGAAATCATATAATCTAAAAACCCTTGTTATTTTTAACCTATGGTCACACAATTGACCAAAACCAATTTTATCCATTTTTTAAGCCATTTTGGAATATCAGATTTTTGTCCCCACTACATCAAGTGAATGTTTCCATTTTAAAGATAATAAATTTCACATATTCTATTAAAATTTCAACCTTTGAGAAACCAAAATATTACTCTTGTCACACGTATGGGCATAGAATAATCTAGAACATTTTGGATATTCTTTCAATTCGTTGGTCTCAGTAAGAACTACAATAAGAACCAAATAAATTTAAACAATTTTGTGAGTGGTAGCATGATACAGTGATCTAGGGACCATGGTATAGAAATATGAAATACAATGATCTATTTTACAATATATTATTTTTACGCATAAAATTTTCATTTTTCATTAGACTAAAAAATGTTTGCATAAAAATTATGATACTATGCCAACTTACATGGGGACTATGTTAAGGAATTATAAAATCAATAACAAAAATATCCATTTTTATTCAGCTAAGACAAGGTTCCTAGAATAGTTATTTTTCCAATTAATATAATAATTAAATGTTTATATCCATGTAAAATATAGGTATTTATGATTATACTAATGGGTTTCATAGGGGTTATCTCTTACCATAACCATGTAGAACAATAATAACCAAAACCAAAAAATCAGTATCTTCTATGAATATTACATTTAATAAGATAATAATGAATTAACTAGATACCAATTATTATTTATTAAGGACCATCTAAATGAGTCTAATATTCACCCCTTAGGAAAAACTAATTAATTCCTCATTCCTTAGGAATTCAAGAGATGGATGAATCGCTCAATACATGGGAAAATCCACTTTAATCCATGGTTTTCTAGAACCATTTTATAAAAGGATAAAAGATTATAAGAACTCATGAGAAATTTATTTTAACAAATATTACATAGTGTATAGACATAATTGAAACACACACATGCATAGATGAGTATTTAATTACCATATTATTATCCTCCAACAACTCAACTTTTTTTCCAATATTAATTATATTTTTCTCAATAATTCAAATGATTCAAATCCTTTGCAGCACTAATTTAAATTAACATAATATAATATTAACAGTTATACATTACTTTTATGTATTAAACATCATCAAAATAGTCATCTTATAATTATAAATTTATTGTGATTTCACTTTAGGCGGGAGAAGATTAAAATCAATATCTTATCAAATAACGTAATAAACCAATGAATGATCACTATGAAATAGTGACATTCACTCTTTAATATAGATCCCTAATAAATTCATAGAATCAATTAAGTAATAGATTATGTAGTTTTAATAAATTTTCATGACACATAATGTTTTTCCAACATCCAAATACAATGCTCAACCGAAATTTTCAACCAAAACGATACCTTATTGAACATGAAAACTGAAGAACCATAACCTATATGGATAAAACCCTTATTTTTAAACAATGTATACCTATTCATCAAGTTATATAGTTAGAAATGTTGAATTTACAATCGTTTAGAAAATTTATAATTACATTGATCAAAATTCATGTGAAATATACACAACATTTTGATATATGTAACCCGAGAAAAGGCCCCATCAAAAAAATTCCCTCAATTTCAGAGTATCACTTGAAAACTAGATTATATTTATTTAAATATAATTATACATTAATAAATATTTTCTTCCAAAAATAATACATTTAAACATGAATCATTCTTATATTTAGTACGTGTCAAAAATTTCAAGGTTTAATTATTTTTAATTTTATTTGTTTCCACCACCCATACTACAATCAAATATGTATATTATGGTGTTTATTAAACAAAAATTATGTTCAAATTGTGAAAAATTGTGTATGATTGGAGTTCCTCAAACACCTATGTCATTGATCAATCATTTTATATCATCAATAAATTTTAAATATCTACATGAATCTTAAATAATGAGATCTTTGTTTCTCCTTGACGAGTACATTCTGGAGTGATTCAAAGTTAACATATTTATTTTGAAAATACATATATGGAAATGTATCATCTCATAGATTATAGGATATAAAACACCAAGTACAGTACAATATGGATGAGAAATTATAATATAAATTAATTATATTAGAAACATTATACCTAAATAATTTCCAATAGCAAATATTTACCTCTATAGAAGCATCCTCATGGATAAGGTATTTTAAGAACTTATCCCACATCTCCTGTGTTTGAATGTACTCATCCATTTTTTCATTCCCTATACTGAATCCTCGTATGAATATATGGTTGTTATGATTTATATAATCTGTTTTATCCCTATTAGTTTTCACAAGTAGAAGTCTCTCAACCATCTTATCATCATTTTATTGTGAGGAATTAATCAATATAGAATACTCTTACATTTCTCCCCAAAAATGTATGATAAAATCCACGGTTTGAAATTTTTTAGGAAACTCCTTGATTACCTCCTAATTCTAGTCAGCAGGTTTTCCCTTAGTGAGATCCAACGATCAGTGGAATTCTTACTATAAGAGTGTTCTATCACAACTATGTTTTATTTTTACTTTTTTGATTCATACATCACACCATCATCGTTATCGTGTTCTATGGAGATAATTTTTTTATTCATTTGGTTTCCACAATATATCATTACACTCACATTATAGTCATGCTCTATATCATTTTGATCTAATTCCAAATCTTTAGAACTAATTTTCATTGAAGTCCTTGTCTTTGTTGTTTTAGGAATGTAGGAATTACCATTGGTTCCTTTGGATTTCTATTTTTAGATAGTATTAAGCTACCTAAATCCTTGTTGTCTTTCCAACCCTTCTTCCTCCTTGGATTGTGGGTCCCTCTATAATTATATCCCTCTACACTATCATCTAAAAAAAGTTTACAGTTCTTATTACTTACCTCTACCATAGATATAACCTTACCATTATCATAATCATTAGCACGGTTTGATTTTATTTTTTCTTTGACCATCCCATCAATACGGAATCCTTAAAATTAGTCATGCAGCTTAATATTTGTCATGACCTTCTTAAAACCAATCTTATTAGATAAAATATATGCTCCCCATATGACCAACATTCTATGAAACATATTTTCCACTAAAACGTTTTTAATTATTTTTTTTAACCCATCATCATGTGAAGTTCTATATTAAAGACACACATATTTTGTCTCATGTAACCAATATTTCAATTTCACTCCATTTCCCATTCTCAAACACTCTACATAGGATGCTTCCATGAATTAAATAAGAGGACCTGATGCACCCATATCCTCAACACCTCGGGACCCATACATTGTTTTCACTTCTGAAACAAACCCTAAATATTTGAAAATTCTATCTAAATCCACGTCTATTGGATCTATCTTTCTTATACAAACATAAATTTGGGTAGGAGCCACTTTGAATATTCCCAAAACCAACTATCATTATTCCTTCATAAAGGAAGAACACAAGGGATCCAAATTTCCATCAATTTGAATATACTTCTGACCAAAATCATCTATGAAATTGAGACAACTTCATTCAAGATCTGACCCCTCCTCATTTTTCCTATGATGTCAGATTAAGATCTAACACCTATATACTACCATAAGATGGCCAAGAAGCTTGGATGAAAAGAAATAATCAAACCACTTCTCAAAATAAAATGGTTTCATATATTGGAATTAATCTCTAATAGAGATTCAGGCATACTCAATATGAATCAGATAAAACATACTTTGATATAGATTCTTGGAGAAATTGGGAGACAATCCAAAAAAGTTATACTATTTGAGAATATATATTGACCAACTATATTCCCCATAATTGGAATGATTGCAGGGTTTTTTAAATGGGAGGAGATGTTTGGGAAAACATACCCAAATAATCATCATTAGTGAGTCTTTGATCATATGAAAATAATATGACCGCCTAAATAGGAGGAAACAGATGCCACTACAGTCACTGGTAGCACTAGTGAAATCTATTATATGATCCACTTATGATGTAATTTGAATCCTTATAATCTTATATTCAAGGATAACACATATTTCTCATTCATGTATACCCTGGAATTTATATAATAATCTTTTAAAAAAGTCTATTGATTTGGGGTTACATTTAAATCAAGCCAATAAATGTCCTACATAGAAGATAAGAGGCATATTTGTACTCATATTCTCATAATGAAAGGTGTAAATACCATGAAACTAATCAATATCAAAAAAGAAAATAGAAATATTAGGGAAATGATAAAGGGAAAATAGTGTTGGAATGGGGGGAAAAGAAAAGGGTCATACCCCCACAAAGAACTATATAGGTAACCCCTCTATGGGGGAGGGACCGACACAAGAGGCATAGTCTCATAGAGAAGGACTGGAAAGGGGAGAAATGTGAAATCTCTCATCTCTTGGGATTTACTCATAGATGGATATTTCAGAATCATCATTATTGTTTTTAGAATAATTTTTTTCAATGGAAATAGTCCCATGTTATATAAAATATCCACTAAGAGATTCCTAAAATTCATTTTTAATAGGTAGTCTTTATTTGAAGAATTATTATTTTCCATCATATTTACATAAATACTATCATAGTATGTCATTATATTATTTTTGTAACACTCAAAAGTCATTCTACTCAATTTGAATCCATGAAGTATAACATCATAGACTCCCTATAAAACTTATTAGATTTTAACTTTTGATATTTATATATCATGGGTTATCAAATAATTTCTATCCCTTCAGGTTCAACCTTTTTCCAACCACAACACGTATAATTTATTGAGCAATTTTTTTTGAGTAATCGTTGAAAGGGAATGTAAATAAAAATTATTTCATATAAAATCATAAAATATTTTGAATTCTCATGCCGATATATCATTTTTTAATCATATAAATTAAATATAGAGTATTTTACATGGATTAAGTATTTTTTAAGGTGTTTATAAGGAAGTATACTAATTCCTTAGTCTATGATTCTAAAAATGTCCTTTAAACCCATAATTGTCTTATTTATATGAACTATTAGATCATAATATTTTAATATCTTGTATTTTTTTATCCTCATAATTCCCTTGAATGTTTTTAAATATACATATATATTGATTTTGAATTACTTAAACAAATAAACATAATACATATAAGTGAAGTAATTAAAAAAATCTTAGAAAGGCTTATATTTGTTAGTTGAATTCAATCTCAATAGACATATATATCAAATTGTATTAACTCTAGAGGATTATTTATCATAATCTCTAAAAAATATCTTGTTCTATATTTCTCATTTGGAACATGTGTCATAGATATTTTGACATTAATAATTTATATTATGTAAATTTATCACACCTCCATGTTTGAAAAGATTAGAAATATTATTTTCTCCCAATGCCCGACAACAATTATTCTATATATTAATTTCTTCAATGATCTTGAAAAGAAAATTCATTATTAGAAACCATAAATATATATATATATATATATATATATCTTTTTTTCAAATCCTCAAGATGTTGTTATTCTCCAGCATGCTAATGAAAAATCCATTTTTTGAAAGAATACTTCATTACCATTATCTTAAATTTAAGTGAATCTCATGATATTGTTCCTCATCTCAGGAAAATAAATAACATCACTAAATATTTTATTTTTAATAATATTCAATCTAACTCATTTCACATAAATGTATCACACATTGTTGAATGAAATCTCTTATCTCTAATATCTTTTGATTCCATTATATTGATTCTATATTTTAGATATTTATTTCAAGAAACCACTTTCATGTATCCAATGATTCTCTCCATTTACAGATTTATATGAAACATTAAACATTATTTCATGTTCAAGGTTATTCATCCCCTGATTGATTTAGAATTATCCTTTTACCTCAATAGAATTGATAGAATTGAGAGACACTTTTTTTCAGTTTTTCTACATCGATCAATCTTCTATCAAGATTACCTAATATAATTAAATGATTTATTCAGTTGTGCATTATCTTTTGGATGTTTTGTTGGAATCTATGAAATTAAATTTTATATCCATTTCATTCATGTATATTCATTGATTATGGTTGTGATAAATTGTACCATAATTTGTAAGATTTGATGCCACAAATTCTATTGTAATATAATATTCCATCCAAGTGAAATTCCATCTGGAAATGAATATATTCCTAACAATATTATCATTCATGGGTCTCATCATTTTAAAATCATTACTTGTATTTAAACTTATAATTCTTTGAAAATTTTACTCTAAATTTATTTATGCATTTTGTTTAGATTCAGTTTTTTTATTATCAACCTATTGATTTCTATTGGAATTTTTAGAACCATTATTTTATTTAGAAATGGGTGTACTCGCCTTTTTTGGGTGATGAAACCAACTTAATCATTTTGTTTTCATTTCTTCATCCACATAAATTTAATTTATGTTTGTCAAAAAATGATAATTCATTATTCTATTTTAAAAATATATATTTTTCTTAGTAGACTTATAAAATTATTTCTCTTTATTAAATATTGCACTAACTTCATTGAAATAATTTTTTGACACAACGTGATTGATCTTTATAGAATTATAAGCAATAACCAACTTCACATAAATAGATTTTAATTATTCATTCATGGAAATGATTTTTCATGTTATAATTTTAGGTATATTGTAACTATATTAAATTTTTACAATGAAATATCCTATTATTAATGAAACATATACTTTAAAATTTCACTAACTCCGTTGAATTTTGATTCATCAAGAGATTTCTTCAATGAATCATTCAAATATTTTAATATTTTATTTTATCTATAAATATTATAATTTTTCTTCAAGATCACAAAAAATATATCCTCAATTTATGGTCAATTTAATCTCATCGCATAATTAATCTTCTTTACTAATATCATAATATTATTCACTCATGGTATCTTTGGGATGATTTTATCTAGCAAAAAATGTTTTTGGACCTTTATCTACCAAAACATCTCCCTGTATTCCACATTCCTCACCATAGGATGTCCCATCATGTATTGAGATAGGGTTAAAATTTCCTATTATTTTTTTCCTTAACTTAACTATAATGGTATTTTATTAATTATCATTTATTACCACATTGTTTTTCATTCCTGGTGATATTTTTGTTTTACAAATATTCTCACATTCTAATATCTTCTCATTGAAATTGATTGGAAAGTCTGAAATATTCTTATAATTGAAAAAATTGAATATTAATTTTAATTTTATTTACAGTTTACTCATTGAATTATTTTATAAAATAATTGGATGAAATAATACAACCATATGGTAGTTTATTCTTCAAAAAATTACTCATTGTAATATAGGATAGTCTGAATTAATTCATATCCTTTTGATGATTCAAAACTAATACCCTTCTCAAATTTTCATTTTTCAACTTAAGGATATTCCTCTCCTAATATTGTAATTAATTAATATATATATTTTTTATAGGTGGTCTTCTTATACTATTTTTTATCATCAATGGTCATAATTTCTACCCAAAAATTATATGAGTGGAATTTCATCAATTTCTATACCATGGTATAATATTAAATAAATTTTCCTTAGGAGCATATTGATTATTCAGTGTTTTTCATATAAATATAAAATTAATATACTATTTATTATTCTCCAATATATATAACCTCGAATTTATATCTAAATTTTGGTAACAATGATTCAGTCCCTTATTTTTCTCTCCAAAGGGTATCATTGTGTTTATTTTAGAATCAATTTTCCAGCTATAATTTCATTGATCATTTCAAATTATTCTTCAATTCGAATTTGGGTATCATATTCAATATTTTCTAATTTATATCAGTGTTATTTTTATCTGGTATTATGTATGTTTTCATAGCTTCAATGAGATGTATAACATAATAACTAGTATCAAGCCTTCTAATCCATGAGATATAAGATACAAAACCATACTCTAACTTTACAGATGGAATACCGTTCCATCGAGCATATGAACTCATATTTTGTAGATATTCATCATATCATACATATATTTATTTATCCAAATATATTATCATTTAAAATATCCCATGTGCATAGGAAATAATTTGAACTACTATAATATATTATGTTATAATAACTTGTTATAATGTTTAACTATCTGAATTGTAGCTTTCTCTAATACATTTTAATGGTCCCAAAAGAGAGTAAACCACCACTAATAGGTGTGAAATTGTTACTTACAAAACCCAAACTGTAAACCTATATGATTATCAATATTATCTTGCGTGAGTATATATTGATGATGATAATGTGATGATAAGATATTTATTGAATAAAAAATAAAAACATTGGGGTTTTACAGGGTTAACATGACTCTATTTTTTGTAGGTGAATAGGAGTGTAGTGGTCATGAAACATCCTTTTCCTCATGTTAATTATATCATTCCCTACTGAAAAACAAATCAAACACATATCCATATGAACATAATTATTTATAGGGTTCACTATTCAATATGAATAGCTACATCTTTTCTATGGTATGAAAATAATCAAATACCACACAATCCTCTAGAAAAGAATCAGTTTATATGGAATACAAAAAGTACGATATTCCCTTTCACTCATATAACAATATATAAAGAATCCAATAGTGTAAGGACCCAGCCTTAAACATTACATAGTCTTGAATTATGTCAGGAATTAACATTGAGGATCTTTTCAATTTTAGAGTTTTAGAAAATTAGGGCATAACTATTACATATAATCTTTAAAATTACATGTAGACACTACTACCCAGTATCCATTTTTTAATAAAAGAATAACCATTAAAAATACATGTCTAAATCCATGTTTATTACAACATTACTTTTCCTTGATCCCATCCTTTACACTATTCATATTTAAGTCATGTGGATAACATTTAAAAAAACATTGGATGACTATAAAAATATCAGTAAGGGTTATAAAATAAGGAAGGAAAACATTATCTCATAATTAAATAAAAATCAATGAAACCATAATTTTCAATCATTACATACCTTACAAAATCATAATATTTATGAATAACACACACAAATCATAAATCATAATGGTAAATTATGGAATTTATAACATACATACATTGTAGCTATCATAGTGACAAAGGGAGTGACATTTGGAATACTCGTCAGAGTATATTCCCTAAATCTCTTTGGAGAAACAATAACGTTTACATCCATCATGTCACCCAATGCATTGGACTGAAATCTCAGGATCAAGCACCCAAGGATTATCAGGGAACCACCCGTATATGTCAAAAATAAACAATAACAATAAAAAATTCATAACACATAACAAAAGCATAAAATAAAGATGAAATTTACACATTACAATAACAATATATCAAATCAAGATATTGAAATAAACAATTATTTATCAAACCATTTTTAAAACAATTTAAAACATTTAATAAAGATATGTTTGAATCGAAGTGTCTCATACCACCATGAAGCTAATAAATTATCATTTGAAAACGTTAATGTTCATATAAATAAATCATAACCCCCATGTTTAAAACAACTACATTAATGAGAAAAATTTATAATAATAAATCTTTTAATCATTTAAATGATATTTTATATAAAGGGGTTTTAAAAAAATATAGATGCTTGAATACAAATAATTGAAGAATAAAATTTAATTGGAACTTAATAATATCATGAGAATAAATGGATTTATGATATAATATGCCAAATGATAGTATATATAACTTATAATAGTGAATTGGTGCATAACAACAACAAAGTCTCAATAAAATGTAAATTGAGATGAAATCCCTTACAAAAACTGTATCCTTAGATTGAGGAAACATGAATTACATAATAATGTGTGAAAAATATATATACAATCAATATGATTGTATATTCAGTGTAAATAAATCATAGGACATTCACATATGTTCTTTTTAAGATATAACCAACGACTTGGATGTTTAACCCAATGAATGGAAATTGAGTTAAAATTACTTTTATCAAGTTTATATCGATTACTTGAGAATTTATCAATGGAGTGATTATGTGTATAAAAAGTATATCCAAAAAAATGGTAGTTGAAATTAAAACATAAATAAAAACTAGTATTCTACACAAAATCATATCATTAGATAATTTAGAATTAGAAGATTAACCGATGGAATGGATGATGGGGTAAAAAGTTCTCTAATAGAAATTTCATAGCCTAACAGCGTCACAATAAAATTCATGAAAAGGTTTGATGAGAAGAAAAAGGGTATCTCATCACATGGACATAAAATTTAAAGAAATAAGGATATATAAATACATATCCAAAGATAAGAATATGTAAATTAAACTACATAACCAAAATAATTCTTTTAAAAATAAGAGGGTGAAAGGTTTCTTAACCGATTTGGTAACATAAGAAACACACACCCAATGAAATATAAATCATACAATGATAATTTAAATAACCATAAATTTAATAATATTACATAACTAATACAATAATGGGAAGTATATAAAACACATAAAAGAAAAATATTGTCAATATAGCATGAATCTCATGAGAATAAATAGTGAGATGAAAACCCCTTACCACGTTGTAATAAATCGAGTCATATGACCAAAAGTTAATAATCAACAAATGATTCAAATAATTCCATAAATATAAATGGAATCATGATATTATATATCAAATGGAAGTACACAATACGACACATGCAATAAATAAGTGGTGAACAATGGAAATCTCAGGGAATTAAAAGTGAGCTATGAAATCCCTTACCTCGTGTTTGACATGACTTGTTTGTTCCTTGTTTTTACTAAATAATAAAATAAAGATATTTTTAAATTTCTTAACAAGTTTTTTCAAGTTTATGATTCCTTTTATATAACTTATTACCATGTTTTTAACATTATGTAATCATTTAAGTTAATAATTGTAGTTTTGCCGATATGTGGTATTTGAGTCAAAAATAAACTTCTTATAATTACAAGTTGTTCATGTGGTAAAATATCCATTATATCCAGAATTATATTAATTATTTAGATAACATATATATAATATATATCTAGTATATATATGTATTTATAATATTACATTACATTTAGAGGTACGAAATGAAATGCACCGTTCAAGGAGACGGTATGCCGTACGTACGCATGAACGCTACATTCATTTCTATTTCATATTTTAATTGAATGAATAAATAATGATACATAGTTAGATTAATAATAAATTATAATATCATATTTAATTTCAATAACTCCATCCTTTTTATGTCCCACGTATGGTATGAACGATTCATATTACTTTGAGGGGGCAGAAGTCCGCATTTCCTCAAATGAAATTATCGCGTTTACTCATAATGAAATCCATAAATGTATGCAATAAATTAAAAATAAATAATCATAATGAAATAATAAAAATATTATATATATCATATATAAATATAGTTTCATCATAATGGACACCATAAGATGTGGTACGAGATAATCGAATAATCATTGTTTCGTGAGGTGTTAGTTTTTCATCCACAGAAACAATATCTTCTTCAACCATTAGATTGAGGTTTGTGTAAGTGTATTTATAAAACTTCTCATAAAAATATCCAAGTATATTTAGGAAATTTTTTTTGTCATAAAATAAAGGAATAAATTGAGTTTAGGGGTTCAAGAAGTAAAATAAACTAAAGGACGTTAAGAGAAATTGTTACCTTTAATTTGGGAAACTCGTTTTTGATTGAACCAAAAGGTCTTCTTGAAGTGACTTCTACCTAAGGTACGACTTCTAGGAGGAAGATAGTGATAGTTATATCTTATTTGGTTAGGGGTTGGATGATCCATGTAGTTTGATAGGTGTGATGAATGAGTTAGAATTGATGTCTTTTTATAAGGGGGGGGGGGTCTCTTTAGGAAAGTGTAAAAATATTATTTCATTATATAATTATTCTTGGTATCAAAATTTCCAAAACAAATTAAAGTAAAATATATGATAAATCATGGTAGAAAAAATCATCCAATAATAATTGGAGAGATTTTGAATGTTATTTCAATATTTATATTCTTATTCATTTAAATCATTTATTAATTAGGTAAATAATCCATCATTATTGTTTCATAAATAATATAATTTTTTGATGTCTACAAATAATAATCAAATTCCATGATTTAGGAAATATTTTTATATATTCAATTAATATTTATAGTAAAAAAGATAAGTTATATAACCCCATGTAAAAATTAATTCACTAAAAGGTTTTTTTATGTCATTTTTGACATTACATTAAGTTAATTAATCTAAAGTGTCATTTTCACTCATAAGTGTCTCCCATTGGGTCCAAAAATCGACCCAAAGATGATCATGGTAGTAAATGACTCATCCAATATGGTAAGAACAAATGTTAAGGTAATTTTGTATTATTACAATATTCTTTTTACCTTAAATTACTCTATTTACCTTTAACCGCTATTAATAGAAATCAAAAGTAACTATTCATAAAAAATTATTTTCATCTTATTGAAAGACATTTTACATACTAATAAAAACCCTATATGTCGGATTTTCAAAATTAAATTCACCGATGTAGTAAAATTTCAATTAAATGAAAAATTCAACTTTTTAACATCTATTAAGTGGTTTCATTATTCATAATGAATTGATGTTTTTCAGAAAAATACCAAAGGATAAGTCTAAGCTATATTTGATATTCCAAATTCACAAATGATATATATTTTACAAAATTCAGAAAATATATTTCTTATTAATAATTCATAATTAATTCCCAAGGTCAAAACAAAAAGCGTGGTTTTAATTAACAATAACTATCAAAATATTGGTACTTGTTTATCTAAAATTTTAAAGTGAAATTAATTTGATTGACCAACATTGGATCAAATGGTAAAAATATATTGTTATTAAAATTTAAAAACAATTACAAATATAATATAACCAAATAAATATATTATAATAAAAGGAACTTTTGAATTAAAATATAGTATTTTTCACTATTTATTAAAAAAATAACATTATCGTAAAAATACCAAAAATTTACCCAAAGTATAGTTTTATATCCCGAATATAAATTAAAATTTTATTTTGTAAAATAGAACATATAAAAATGACCAAAACTAGATATAAAGAGGGTTCCCCTTCAAAAGGTGGTAAATCGGCCTTTTACTGAATATTAGAGTATTTATGATTATAATTAGATTCATTCATATTTTAATGCACTAACTTTTAAGGGATAAATGTAAAAACATTTAACAAAATTTATAATCATATTGAAGTTATTTATATTAATTTTTCGACAAAACAATGACTATGCTTTAACTACTATTAAAAATAATAATATTAAATTATTAGTGTGCAATGTAATATTTAAAAGAAACTCATTATTGAGTATCGAGTACTCCATTGAACATAGAGTCCCCTTTAAAGTATAATTAATATTTAATTCAAAAATTTTATTAAATATGAAATATGTCTTGTTTTTTATTTACCTAGGATGTTACGTCATTCCCCCCTTTTGGGAATTGCGTCCTCGATGTTTTAAAACTGGGCTAGGAAACTTCATTAAAAGTACCACATAGAATAATAGTCAGGAAAACTATCACATTAAAAGAAAGAAAGAGAAGTACAAAAGTCACCCATGATAACCCACACTATGATTTCATGTAGGAAAACATGTATATAGAAGAGAAAAAAATGGTCATGTTTGGATAGAGAGTGATAAAAGGATGATTAGAAGAAAGTTAACCACTAGAAAATCACAAACATTTGATGGGTGAAATGATCTTTGATTTACCAGTAAGAGAAGTTAATATAAAATGTTTTTATTTTAAGATACTTTTCATAATTCTGATGAATTTATTTATGAGATTAACTAAAATCATAAGTAAACATACATACTATTCATGTATACTTTCATCCTTTAATAAATTTCTACCACAAATGTATCTTTTCTCCAAACGATGAGTACTGAAACAAACTTTTTCACAATAAATTCCCTAGATTTAACATAAAGAGTATCACATAATCCAAAATATATGAAATATATATCTCCCTTATCTTTAGACATCAACCAAAACCAAAAATTTTAGTAAAAGTCTATATAATACCCAAAAGGTTAAACATTTACATAAAGAAAAATAACTGTTAATCTCCAAAATTTTATCTAAAAATACCCAATGTTCAAAAAAGACCATTCAATATATAGTTATCTATAAAATTCTTCAAAAATAATCCAATCTAAGATTGAAACTCTAAACTCAGAAGGATTTAATCCAATATTCTTCCACAATAAGTCATAAATTTTTTCTCCAAATCACATCGACTACTCTTAATGTTTCATACTGATGTGTAATTAACCTATTCACACATTCTCTAGGATATGTTAATCATTTCCATAAATATTCCAAATCACCATATGTCCATAACAAAAACATAGATTCTTCCAAAATAAAATTTTGACCATTACTCCAAAAAATAATTTATATCCATTTATTGAATAACATTTTAATATATTAAACATCATAGTTACACATACTATAAAAATTCTTCAGATGTAATCACATAATCAAAAGGGACTTAATACATTTAAAAATTTCATCATCTTAAAATCTACAATAACTTTTAAATCCCTTATATGTTGACTTTTTACAATGTTCTTCATTATCCATTAACCATTCATTACCAACTTATTCTGAAATACATCATTCATATAAACAAAATCCTGAATCATATTCTAAGATTTAATAATGTCAAAACATCAGCTATGAAATAATCCATATCTTTCATTGCTCATTGACAGTTTCCTCATCTTTAATTATAATGGCATTTGGAATTGGTAAACATATATTTTTACGATCTTTCTGATCCCATTCTCGAACCATCTTCATATGACATCTATTTGTATAATGACCACAATAACCACATTTAAAAAATTCAACTGATCCTTTGGAAGAAACTTCTCTCCCTTTCTTAGAGGATACTGGACACTTCATTTTTCTAGGGTAGGTTCTTTCTTTATGTCCTTCATTTCCGCACCTATAGAATCTTCCCATCATTTTGAATCATTTTCTTAAGTGTTTCTTTCCACATCCTTAACACATATGTTTTTGAACATACATACCTGTATGATTATTACCTGAACATCCATAGGGATTTATTTCATGCATATATTATGCCTTATAAAAATCACCAAGGTTCATGTGTTCAATCATGACTCTATATAGTTGGTTGAAAAGAACCATAAGATTTCTCATTCATGCTCCAAGTTCATTGATATCCTCATTTAGAAAACTGTCACAGTTTTCTTCACATCTACTGTTACATTGGTGCCTGCTAGATCCATCTATTTACAAAAACCCAAAATTTAAGTGTGATTATATCAGTTAAAACATCATATAATATATTATAAGGACTATAAATACTAATATATCCATATTCATGGTATCTTAAAATAGTTAAATTTATCTAAGATAACTATGATTGTTTCTAATATGCTAACTATTATTTTTATGTCACTTATTCTTAAAAAACACCATAACCTCTAAACTTATCTAAACCCCCCTCTAATACGAATGTTAAAGACCCGACCTTAAACATTACATAATGTTAAATTATGTCAAGAATTCACATTGAGGATATTTTTAGATTTGTAATTTTAGAAAATTGGTCCATAACAATTACATATAAGCTTGAAAATTACATGTAGACGATATTACTCAATATCCATTTTTTCACAAAATAAAATCTCTTAAAAAGAAACGTGTCTAGTTCCATGTTTTAGACAACATGAATTTTCCATGATCCCATACTTGAAATTATTCATCATTAATTCCTGTGGAAAACATTTCAAATAACTTGGGATGAGCTTAAAAATCCCTGTAATGGTTATAAAATAAAGAAGGAAAACATTATCTCATCATTAAATACAAATCAATGAAACCATACTCTTAAATCATAACATACCTTATGAAATCATATGATTTTTGAAAAACACACACAAATATTAAATCATAAAGGTAAAATATAGAATCCATAATATAATTAAATTGTATCTATCACATAAATATATGGAATTTAATTTGGAATAACCATCATAGTATATTCCCTTAATATCTTAGTAGAAACATTAACCTTTACCTC
This sequence comes from Viscum album, assembly GCA_963277665.1. Classification (NCBI taxonomy): domain Eukaryota; kingdom Viridiplantae; phylum Streptophyta; class Magnoliopsida; order Santalales; family Viscaceae; genus Viscum; species Viscum album. The sequence goes on from OY728136.1 coordinate 410,689,360, forward strand.
TGTCACATTACCCAATGCATTTGAGAGCTATTTCGAGCTCACCCACCCTTGTTTTATCACCTGACTACCCATATAAATAAACAATGCCCAATAACCATAACATATTCATAAAACATAGCACAAAAATAGAAGAAAGATAACATTTACACTTCCCAATCACAATATATCAAATCAAGATATTGAAATAAACTATGCTTTATCAAATCATTTTCACAACCTTTAAAAACATTTAATAAAGAGATTTTTGAATCAAAGTGTCCTCGACCACCTTTAAGATTTTAAATTATCATTAGAAAACATTAATGTCTATATAAACAAATCCTAAATACCATTTTTAAAACATGGATATTAATGAGAAATATTTATAAGAATAATTCATTTAAACATTTAAAACTATATTTTAGTTAAAGAGTTTTTATCAAAATGAGAGACATTTGAATACAATTAATTTAGAAATAAAATTTAATCACAACATAATAATATCATTATAATAAAGGGATTTATGATATAATATGACCATGGATAGAATATACACCATATAAGATTGAATTGGTTCATAACAACAATGAATTATCAATGGAATGTATATTGAGACGAAATTCATTATAAAAATTGTTGCCTTAGATTATGGATAAATAAATTACATAATAATTTGTGAAAAATATAAATACATTCAATAAAACTTGATATTAAATGTAAATAAATCATTAGAAATTCACATATGATATTTTTAAGACAAACCCAATGACTTGGATGTTTAACTAAATGAATGGAAATTGAGTTAAAATTACACTTATCATGTTCATATCGAAGACCTGAAAATTTATCAATATGGTGATTATGTGTATTAAAGGTATATCCAAAAAAGGGAATTGGAAATTAAAACATAAATAAATAAACAATTATTCCACACATAATCATATCATGACAAAATTAAGAATTTTATGATTAACCCAACGAATGGGAATTGGGTTAAAAAGTTCTCTTACAGAAATTCGACAGCATAATAGCATCCCATTAATAATCATAAAATTGGATCATAATATGAAAAAGGGAATATCATCATATGTAAATAATATTTTCTGAAATATGGATATATAGGAACATATCCCAACATAATAATATGTAAATTAAAATACATAACAAAAAGAAGTCTTTTTAAAAAGAGGAGGGTGAAAGGTTCTTTAACCAATTTGGTAACATACAAAACATAAACCCCATGAAAGATGTATCATTCAATGAAGATGTAAATACCCATAAATTTAAGTATATTACACAATTAATAAAATCATGGGTAGTATATGAAACCCATAAAATAAAAATAGTGGCAATATATCATTAATCTCATGGGAATAAAAATTGAGTTAAAAACACCTTTCCATGTTGTAATCAATCGAGTCATATGAAAAATAGTTAATAACCACAAAATTAATCATATAATTAAATTAATATAAAGATTATTATGATAGTATATATCAAACATCAGTATGCAATACACCACATTCAATAAATAAGTGGTGAACAATGGAAATATCAGGGAATTAAAATTCAGATAAGAAATCCCTTACCTCGTGTCTGAATTGCCTTGTTTATTCCTTTTTCTACCTGAATAATAAACTAAAGGTAATTTATAAATTCGTAAGAACATTTTTAAAGTTTATTATTCCTTTTATTTCACTTAATACAATGTTATAAACATTACATACTCATTTAAGTTAATAACGGTCGTTTTGTCGATATTTGGTATTGGAGTCCAAAATAAACATCTTATAATTACAAGTTGTTCATGTGGTAAAATATCCCTTATCTACATAATGATATTAATGATTTAGATATCATATATATCATATATATCTAATATTTATAAGTATTTATAAAATCACGTAACATTTGAAGGTAAAAATGAAATGCACTGTTCATGGAGATGGTAAGCCGTAAGTACGCATGTACGATACTTTCATTTCAATTCCGTATTTTAATTGAATGAAAAATTAATGATACATAGTTATATTAAAATTTCATTATAATATCATTTATAATTTCAATAAATCCATCCTTTATATTTCCCACATATTTTATGAATGAGTCATATCACTTTGACTGGGCGGTAGTCCACACTTCTTCAAATGAAATTATCACGTGTACTCATAATGGAAACCATAAATGTATGATATAATTTAAAAATATAGCATAATAAAGAAAAAATAAAAATAATATATATATCCTATATAAATATAATTTCATCATAGTGGCCACCATGAGAGGCGGTTGGAGATAATTGAATAATAATCATTTCGTGAGGCATTAGTTTTCCATCCATAGAAACAATATGTTCATCACCCATTAGGTGGAGATATGTTTAAGTTTAGATATAATAATTCACATAAAATAATCCTAATATATTTAATATACTATTTTTGTTATAAAATAATGTCATAAAAATAATTTATAGGTTGGAGAATAAAAATAAAAGAAAAGAGGTTAAGAGATACAATTAACTTTAATTTGGGCAACTCCATTTGGTTTGAACCCAATGGACTTCTCGAAATGACTTATGCCTAATGTAAGGATTATAAGTGGAATATAGGGATCATTATAGCTTATTTGGGATGGTTTTAGAAGAGTGAAGGGGATTGAGAGGTGTGAGTAATGATTTAGATGTGAGGGATTTTTATGAGGGGGGGAGGGGCTCTTTGGGAATGTGTGAAAATATTATTTTATTATATAATTATATTCGGTTTCTAAAGGTCCAAAAGTAATTAAAGGTGAAGATAATATGACTCATGGTCGAAATAAATTTATCTAATAAAAATTGGAATGGATTTGAATGTTATTTTAATATTTATAATCTTATTTATTTAAATCATTTATTAATGAGGTAAATACTGCATCATTGTTGTGTCGTAAATAATTAAATTTATATGATGTCTAAAAATTATTAAAAAAATACCATGATGTAGGAAATAATTTTAGGAATCATGTGAATATTAATAGTTAAAATTATAATTTATATAAATTCATGTAAAAATTAATTTACTAAAAGATACTTGTTTATATCATTTTTGTCATTACATTATTTTAGTTAATGTAATGTGTCATTGTCACTAATAAGTGGCTCCATGGGGTCCCAACATCGATCCAAAAATGATCATGGTCATTAATGACTCAACCAATAAGGTTAGGAAATGTTTTAATGTAATTTTGTATTATTATAATATTCTTTTTACCATAAATTACCATATTTACATTTAACCGCAGTAAATAAAAGTCAAAAATTACAATTCAAAAAATATTATATTTATTTTATTGAACCAAATCCAACTTACCAAAAACAACCATGTATGTAGGATTTTAAATATTCAATTCAAATAAGTAGTAAAATTTCATTTAAATGAAAAAATCATATTTTTAACTACTACTAAGTGGTTTCTCTATTCATCTAAAATTGATGTTTTTCAGAAAACTACTAAAAATTCTGCCGAAGTTATATTTGATATTCTGAATTCAAAAATGATGTCTATTTTAACAAATTCAAAACTTAGAAGTCTCATTAATTAATTTGAAATTAATTTCTTTGTCAAAATAAATATCGTGTTTTTAAGAAACAATAACTCTCAAAAGATTTATACTATTTTATGTCCAATTTCAATGTGAAATTAATTACAATGAACAACATCAGATTAAATGGTAAAATTATATTCCAATTACACATTAAAACCAATTAATAATATTACATAACCGTATAAATAAATTAGATTAAAAGGATATTTTGAATTAAAATAAAGTATCGTTCACTATCATTAAAAAATGAACATTATCATAAAAATAGCAAAAATTTATCCAAAATAAATTTTGATGTCCAGAATGTATTGAAGAATTTTATTTTGTCAATATAACATATAAAAATTACAGAAATTAGATTTAAAGCGGGTTTTCCATTAAATGGATTCAAATCGACCTTTTATTAAATATTAGAGTATTTATGCTTAAAATTAGATTCATTCATATTATAACACCATGACTGTAATTGAATAAACGTTAAAACATTTAACAAACATGTATAATAATATTATAGTTAGTTATATTCTGTTTTTCCAAAAAAATGCAAAGGTGTTAACTACCATTTAATATAATAATATTAAATTATTAGTGTGCAACGTAATATTTCTAAAAAATCGATTATTGTGTATCTGGTACTCCATTGAATATAGCATCCCCTTTAAAGTATAATTAATATTTAATTCACAAATATTAATAAATATGAAAATTTCCATGTGCTTTTTTTACCTGGGATGTTACAAATAGAGTGTGTGATCCATCAGGAAAAAATAATGTAATACAATGTTTTTGCAGAAAAAATGTAACACATTATTCTTTATCAACTTCCTCAAAATGTATTATTTTTTAAAAAAATCATTAGTTTATTACTCAAAATCTATTAATAACTTCATGCACATCTAAATGTATTGATTATGATTTCCTAGTTTGACATGCGTAGTCCAATTTTTCAGATCCGATATTCCTAGGCTAATATTTTAATATAAAAAATATATATCTCTATCAGAATAGGGTTGAGAAAATTATGAAAAATTCCTTCCTCAGTCCGGAATACCTCACAAGATAATTCTATTCCGATTGTCTAGGCCGAAATGGTGATCATTTTAATATGATGGAAATCAAAACATGATAAGAAACTGAATAAAATGATCAGCTAAATATGTTAAAATCTTGTCACTTCTCCATTCACTTCAATCCAGCAAGCCTTCTTCATGAAAACAAATCATAAACCACTTCTTATCTTACTATATCATATGATCTTCACTCTGTTCCTGTTGTGACCAGTACAACCATTAGATAGTAAAAATTACTTTCTCCTTTTATTGGTCACCTAATAATAGTTTGAGTGGGAAACTAAAATTGTTTTCCACTCAAACTAATTACCAAAATCAGAATGTATCTTTTATTTTCAAGTGCATATTGACTATGTTACCTTTTCTGAACACTTTAAATTTCTTCTCGATTCCACTGGAATCTTTCATACACTTCAGCTCACTTCTGACTTCTTTTCAAAACATGTTGGGGATTCCTATTTCCAATTTTAATTATTGATACGATTATGTTGTTTTCTATCCATTCTGTTGTTGTCATTATGATAATAGGATGAATCGATATCAACTCTAATATGATGTTCATTGACCCAACTTATTAAATAATTTAAAAATATTAGATTTCTTCTTTCTCTTCTAAATATTATACCCATAAAATTTATTCTATAAGGATTTATATAATTTGTATTTTAGCCTAACTAAGAACCAATACCATCAGTTTTTCACATTGTGTAAAAATATTCCAAACATGAAATATGTGATAAATCCAACCATAACCTCCACAAATTTTCAAACTCATGTTCGAATCCAGTTTACCTACAATATTTATCCAATTGATTAATATAAATATAAGCCTCACATGATAACTAGTTTACTACATTATTGACCTTCCTCTGTCACTACATCTTGAATCATATTCATCACTTTCTTATATTATTTACCATTAGTATTGATGATAAAAATCCTTCATTTTATAAATAAAATTTAAAAAATCCTTCATTTAATAAATAAAATTCTATTTTGAATTAAATATATCAATGTTCGGCAAAACTTTCTTTAGAAACCTGTATCATTCACAAATATGTGCTTGTATCATTATTTACATTACAAATATGAATAAATTTTTTGATCATATTTAACAATATATAAAGTAGAATGGAAATTATTATAGATTTTCATTCCTCCAATTACATCTTTATTTCCTTCTTAGCATAAATATAAATTTATAGAATACAATTTCCATTATTATGATCATTCTCAATATGAGTTCTAGGAACATGTTTTCTTCATTTCGATCCAGATATGATATATTAGAATATGATTTTCATCATCTATTTCACTCCCCCTTTCTATATTCAATATTTAATCACAATTTTTTCAAATAAAAGTGATTTATAATAAATACATGTGAGAAAAAATTATCCCATTTATTAAATCACAGAAATATAGACTCTGATTATTCATCATTATGATCATACTATTCATACCAGAATCAGGGTGAATTCGATAACCCTTTACGTATTGCAATATTATTCCTCAATACAATTAAATATTTCAACCATTTTGAGTATGCTTCCAATAATATGATGTTCAGTCATATAATCATGAATTAAATAGTGATATGATTTTCCATTAAACTCAATCATCTTGAGAACAAAAGAAATTACATGAAAACAATCACATTCCTTATAATCATGGTCCAAATGATCTCCCCCTTTGCAATTTACCATAAACCAAGATTCATAAATTCATGATCAGTGTCTCCTTAAGAAATGGATTATTTGTCAAAAAGTTTAATACTACATGAGCATACTAATTGTAGGAAGCAAGAATCATTTGCAGAAAAACCATATTGTACAAAGTTATTGAATATGAAATCCTTCCTGACATTTCATCCTTGGCCCTTATAGATTTCATTAATAAAAACATTTTGTTCCCAAAAAACACACCATCAAATTGTTATAATAGTTCATACACAAAAAAATTAAGAATTCATAGCCTACCAACAACTCCCCATATATACATTCTTTCATAAGGATAGATCTATGAAAAATTTATCCACTTGACAACTCTATGCAATGGTATGATGATAGAGGGGAATGAAGAACACACCTAAAACATTATATGAAAGACGTTGAACAAACATGTTCTACATCATTTTAGAAAACATATTATTTGGTAATGGTTTTGTGAAAATATTATCAACTTGTGCTGATGTGGGAACAAATTCCAAAATCAATTCATTCTTCTTATCATGATCTATAATGAAATAATATTTTATATCATAATATTTTGAATGATATTGTTGAATCATATTCCTGGTGAAATTTACTGTACATTGATTATCACAACCCAAGAGCACGGGTGACACCATATCAACAAGTCTTATAATTGAGATTTCATCCATATATGTTAGGTAGCGGCTTCATTCATGGAAAGGCAATAACCTTCTCCCTTTCTAAGAGTTAATGTATTTTTTTTCTTTTTATGAAAAATAACCTAATTATTTTCCCTAGGGAAAACTCTACAAGATGATTATAATATATATTGAACATTTCATAACTAATCAGTATCTGAATACCCAAATAATCAATACAATTTATTTAATCATACATGATTTAAAAATTGGTTGTGGATTTGATGTATCCGAGAATCTTTTTTCAAGAAATAAAATGTGACTTTTTTGGACCACACTAAAATATTTCACATAAGGAAACAACATAAAAATTTATGTTTCTTCATGAAGTTAAATTAAACAAACATCCAATGAGATTTCAATTTTTTTTTCTGATCATTGTATTTCCCCTCTTCATATATTAACAATCATTTTCCAATATAAATTTTTGTGCAAAAAGGATTTATGTTTTCTTTACCAAAATCCATAAGAAGTTCTTTAGATTTCATTTACTAAGATAGAAAAGTATTGATAATCTTTTTCATAATTTGTAACCCCAGAATGTATTTAATTTTCATCAATATGGACATTAATAATAACTCTTTAATTTCATCATTAAATGTTTTAAATGTGATTTTATCATTCCCATCAATGATAATGTCATCATCATAAAAATTTACTGTGAGGGAATAATAACAAAATTATATTATGCAAATATTGATGTCAACTAATTATTTCTCTAAACTCGTATTTTTTAAGAGGGTATCTAATTTGAAATACCATTCTCTCAGATCTGACATTATCCATAAATGCCTCCTTCATTATTTATATGTATCCTACATTTTTTCCTATAATAAATCCCCAATGTTGTTTAATAAAAACACCCTCATAAAGATCACAATTCATGAATGATGATTTAATATCCATTTGAAATATTTTGTAACTATTTTGTGCAGCTATTCCATAGAAAAATATTATTTTTTATAATATTTCCATTTTAGAAAATGTTTTATTAAAATCAACACCTTCAATATATTAGTTACTTTTCACACTAATCATACATTATTTATTATCACTTCACCATATCCATTCAGATTGTTCTATAAAACCCATTTTGTACCAATAATATTCATTTATATCTTACATGGGTACGAGTTCTGATGTATCATTCTTTTCAAATTGATACACCTCTTCATTAATTGCATGAACCCATTAAGGATACCCAAAATGTTTGTTCACCTCATTCACCATGACTTTTTATTATAATGTAGTATGTAAAATGAAATTTTTTGTACTTCTTCTTTTATCATTTTAATGTTGATCACTAATTATACTCTATGATTCCACATGATTATTTAGAATAAGATGATATTTTCAAGTACCTTACTCATAACTAGAATAGATTAGTCTTATTCTTCATGATTATAGTTATTTATGACATTTTCATAATTGTTTTTTAAAATTTCTATTATCGTGCCCATCTTCCTTATCAGCCTAAGTATGTTTTTCTTACTCATAAAATTCAATGTATTTAACATAAATAGAATTAATAATTCGTCATATTTTTTTGTTGAAACATCTATATTCCCTTCCTTATAGAGAATAGCCGAGAAATATTTCATCTTTACCTTTTATCTCAAACATTCACTAGTTTCAACCATTGTTGACTATACTATATGGACAAATGAAAACACATAAGTGTTTCAAACATGAATGTTGTCCTTAAATAAAATAATATTGAGTCACATATGAATGTGGCCTGTAGAAACATAAATTTTGAATAATAATAGATGTACATGTGGTTTTTCTCCAACACTAATGAGAAATATGATGTTCATGTAAGATAGTTTTTATCACATCCACAAAACATCTATTATTTAATTAAGAAATCCATGTATGTTGAAAAGTAAATGGGGAGCTAATATAATGATAAATTTATTGCTTCTCATGATAAAATTGAAATTCTTCACATAAGTATTCACTACCATTTTTAGTTCTCAACTTCTTCATCGAAGAATCATATTCTTCTCATCTTTTCATTTGATTTTTTTAAAAAACTCCAATAATCTAAATTATGTTTCATATAAATAAAACAAGTAATGTTAGTAAAATAATATATTAATTTCATGATGTACTTATCTATATTTCTTTATTGTTTTCTCATTGGACTAAAAGCATCAGTATGAATCAACTCCAGCGGTTGTTTTGAACCAATATCAACTGTCATATCTGCTGATTTTGTAATATTTCCTTTATGAAAAATAATACAACACAAACAACTTATTATTGAAAAATTATGAATGTATTAGACACTATTTCTTTTATATGACCTTTTCATGTTTCAATGATCATGTGTCATAGTATTTTATTAAAATATTGATTCTCCTCAACCATACTCATGTAATAATAATTTTTTATTCCACCAATCTAAAATAGGTTTCATTTTGTAGGGTGACCTCCTATAAAAATCATTTCATCTTCCTCACTTTTCACTAAAAACCCTTTTTTCTAAAAATAATCTTTTGACCCACCTCAAAAAATTGTGAAATAGTTATCAATTTTTGTTCCAGTCTATCAACTTTCCATGTTTTCATGGATTTAATATTTTCTTTTCTAATGATGGATGATCCAACACATTTTATTTTCCAGGATTCATCATTAAAAAATGACATTGTTCCTTCTTTAAAGTATTTCACAATCTTCAACTATTTCAAATATAATGTAATATGAGAAGAAATCACACTACCAAGACTCGATATTCATTATCCATTAGTAGATTTAATATTTGTTTGAATAATAATATTTTTTATTCTTTTTTCATTATTCAATTTTAGATTATGATAATTGTTAAGAAACTATTTTTTTAATGGTAAGAAAATAAGAAACCATTTTAAGGTGTCTAGGTTCCTCAACATTTTCTCAAATAGATTCCAATGGTTCAAACCAATTTTCATCTTTCACATCAACTTTATTTGTTTTATTTTGGAAATTATTTTCATATTTATTGTTTTGATAGAATTGACTCCACATCGAACATTGAATATAATAGCTAGTGGAATAGTAATAATGTTATTTATTGAACTAGTGAATATTTTAAGAATCTCTGAATCCATCACAAAACCAGAAACATCCATATAATTATTATTTTCTTCTAAATCTTACATAGTAACCAAAATAGTAAATATTTTTATATACAACATTCATGTATTTATGATCTAGACCATCAAACATTATTTTATCAATTATTAGATAGTTTTTATTTCATATATATCAATATCAGATGTAACATAAACATTTCTATGTTCATAAATTGTAGAATAATTTTTTGACTCGTGGTATTTTAAAAGTTCTGAATTCCAAACATTGTTGGTCTTGGCCACATACATAATGTTTTCAAAATTTTCTTTTCTTGAGACAATGATATCTTAATTATCAATCATCAAAGGTATATTTGGAATTTCTTTATTAGGATAAACCATTCCAAAACAATCACCAAATTCAGATATAGATTTTCGAATATTGTACCTTTATCTTCAACTACAGAATCTTTTTTTGTAAAAGATCATTCAAATCTTCTTTATATGTCATATTTACCTCCATATTCAAATTATGGTTTATTTATTAATTAATATATTTCCATAAATTTTCAATCTCTACCAAAATATTCTTCTTATATACTAATGATATTTCCTCAATTGTTTAGGATCATTAATCTTCTAAATTCATGTTTTTCATTTCAAGTATTCATATCATTCTAAAATAATCATCTAACTCTTTTATAAAAATGAATTTCAAGTTGAGTTTCATCATCCTCAGAACTAATTCTTCCAAACTCTTCATTATTCAATGTTTTAATAAAATTATTCTCAACATTGTATTCAATAAATATTATATTCAACATCACATCCTTATTCATAGTCATATTTAGATCAGATACATCTTATTTTGGATTTAAATAATTTTTTACCATTCCCTATGGAATTGGATTTTCCTTTATCTCTCTATTTATTTTATGACCTTATTCATCTCATTTCTTCTTCCTTGTCTTGTTATTTATTTCTTTGAGGATGATTTTATTAATATTTCACAACAACTTCACATTAAATACATTTCAATAGAAGTTTTCATTTGTATTTCTAGGTACCACATTTCACATTTTTATAAAACAAGGATAAAAGATCCTCATGATTTTTACAATCCATGTTTTTGAAATCATATAATCTAACATTAACATAAAAAAATTATTTTGGATTTTCATTTTTCTTATCATTGAAAGACTTTTCTCTATCAACTTTTATTTTCTTTTCATAACATTATCCCTTCACATTTCAAATGTGATGATAGTTCTATTAAAATAATCAAGATACAATGTTTCATAATATCTATAATCCAATTATGAAACATTTTCATCAAAAATGTAAATAAGGATTAATAGGACATCTTCAAAAAATTTATAGTCTTATAAATTTTCCAATAGGAATATTATAGTGCTAAATATGCATTTACATTGGTAGATAAGTCCCCCAAAAAATTCATACTCACCCATTTTCAAATATTAATATATAAACCTTTAGTTTTTAGTTTTACCATCTTCAATTTTTTATTTCCTTATTATATTGTTTTTTTAATTCCTCTACCCTATTTACCTAGAGTCGGTACTTTAATATATAAAATTTTATTGATCTCAATAGATCATGTCTCAAATGACCGATTAGTTTATTAGAACATGAAGTACTAGATACTTATATAAGTTTCACATTACATCATGAAATAAAAAAACACGAAAAAATTTGTGTCCCATTTGAACACTCGTATCCCTTATACTATTCCTTTAAGTTATTCATAATATACATCTTCTCATCCTCTAAAAAATAAAGCATAAAATGTTGTGAGATCAGATGCATTGTATGGATAACAATATTTCAAAAACTATAATAAATTATCTCATACATTTATGTAAATGTTGAAGTCTAAAAAAGACTTTTAATCGTAAACCTTAGCATAATATAGAAATGTTAAATGTAATAATGTAATTAACTTATTCACATAGATATTTTACTAGTCGAATAAACACTTGTAATATCAATTGCCAATTTCCTAATATATGAATGCATAATTCCGGACATCATAACCAAATAGTCAAGGCCTCGGGCCAAGACTATAAATAAGTGTTTTTCAATGCCTTGTGCCAAGACACTAGTTGGTTTCATGAGACCTATCGATGCATTTCGAAGCTATAGAGGGCCCCACCGATCACTTACTATGTCCAATGAATTCCTCATATGAAAAGTTTTAAATATAATATAAACATTTATATTAAAAATAGCATACAAAATTTTAACACTTTAACCATAAGCTCTGAATGGTATAAAAATAACACATCCATAGTAAAACATATCACGAAACGTCCAAATAATATGGAATATTGTATCAGAATAAATCAACTTCATACAAGTGTAAAATCCATCAACGGATGTCGATATAGATTAAATCAAAACTATTTGAGGGAAATATATCTTTATATTCTAAAATCATTTAAAAGATACATAATTTGAAAAGAAAATATTTCTCTTGATTTTTTTTAAAATCATGTAATGGAAGCATAAAAGGTTTTATAATGGTAGAAAATATCCACATTCTCCATATAAGTTAATAAAACATTGTTACCTTAATTTGTCTAAATTTTCATATATTACCTTGTATGAAAAATGACAGAATGATTCTATTCCAAATAAATTTCTAAAAAGTCAAAAAAGTGTTTTAATGACTTTAACCCATTTTATAATAAATATTGAAATTGTTTTGAAATACATTTTTATGAAACAGAAATGTGGAAGATAAAGAGGTTCTGGTAAATACCTACATATAAAAAACATCAGATAATCAAGAGATTGTAAAATTAACCATTAACCTGTACTTTTCCTTGATCAAGAGTATGTTAAACTATGTTATAATAGTCAAATAATTGTTATTAAATTATATAAGGACCAATTATAAATATGATATCATATATGATCTTATATTAATGCTTGTTAATAATATTACTGTAGTATCATTGTTTCTGGTGTTCACAAATTCATTTTCCATTATATGATTTGTAATGTAACCCTTGTTTGTTATGGATAAAATGTATTTGATTCATACCCAAAATGATATTATTTTCTTAAGGATTATTAAAAAACATAAAATGAAAATTATTCCTGAATGGTTGTGATGGGGAATGAATCTCTTCACGTTCCTGGAGACGGTGATCCGTACGTATGCACGAGCTACAATACCATTACATTGATTTTGAAATTGTATGTAATTATATAGTATACCATATATAACGAATCATTAAAGTGTTATATTTATTATTTACATCAATTATTCTCATTATTATACACATCCAAATGATGAAGTGTTGAATAACAAACCACACCTCGATGTGGAGATGGTAAGCCATACCTAAGCACGTATGTCGACTTTTTCATTAATCGGATGGATATAATATTGAATGTGGTAGTACCATAATTATTATAACATCACAGTATATAGAAGTTAACAGAGATATTATTGTTGTTTGGAAAAACAATGAAATCAGATGTGGAAGAAGAAATTATCATTGAATGTGGTGATGAAATTATTACTTCTTCTTCAAGTGTTTCCTTTTGATCTGATAAAAAAGGCTTCTTAGAATGAATTCTGATAAAAGTAAGTCTAGTAGGTTGAAGTTAGTGTAGTTGGGATTAGATTTGTTTAGGGTTCTTCTATGCCAAATGGATATGCAGATGTGATTTTGAGAAATGGTGATGTATCCTTTTATAAGAGAGGTGAGGGTCACTTTAGAAAAAGATTGAAATATTATTCTATTATACAATAATATTCGGTTTATAATGGCTCAATATTAATTTATTTCCAATATATGGAGGTGATGGGTCATAAATCTCTCAACCAATAAGTTTTAAATTGGTTTAGGTCACTATATTAACATATTCCTTTAGAATTAACTCTTAGTGAAAGAGTTTAACTTTTACCATTTATTCTTGTATTAATATATTGAATTGTTAATAAACATAAATTAATAAGACAATAGAATCAAAAATGGTTCATTATTGATATATATAACCTTATCTACATCATTTGGTAGAACCGTAGATTTTTTAGAATATTATAACAATTAATAATATAGTATTTGTATTTAACACTAATTTATGTCAATTTTGAAACTAGTTAGTATTTGGTTTTTGTGAAAGTCATAACATCTTTATACCTTCAAAAAAAATATTTTATCAACTATAACATAGAATATTAAAATAGGAAATTTTTGGAATACATCAAAAGCCTCAATTTATAATTATTTTAAAATTTTTAATATCAATTATTTTAATAATTCAATAATAACGTAATTACAAAATCATTATTATGTCATTAATAAATTTTATTATTTAATGTCTAAAATTATAAATTAAATTCCATTATATAAGAAATCATTTTATGTTTTTAATAAATATTTATAGTCAAATTTATCTTATAAATAACCCTATATTAATCATTGTTTTGTCTTTAAATTTAAATTTAACACTTTTAACTCTTCCTTAAATAAAATAATAATAAATGTCCAAATGTAATCCGCGTGGAGTAAAAGGATCATATTTTATTCCTAAGGTTCATTTTGGTCAAAATACAATTATCCAAAAGAATTATAAAATGTGATAAGGAAATTATAATATATATTTTACGTTTAATTACCCTATTTACTTTTAACCGTGGTAAATAAAATTCAAAATTTACTTTTCACCAAAAATTACTTTCATCCCGTTGAACCACATTTTACATAATAATTTCAATGGTGTCTCTCATATTTTTTAAATAAAATTCACAGATGCATTAAAATTACATTTTATGTAAATTTTCTAACGTTTCTAGAAGGTGGGTAATAGATGTTAAAAAAATCCGTAAAAATGTATACATCTAATTTTATTATAATATGACTTCACTGAATTACATTGAACAAATATAGGTATTATATTTATATTTTAACTTAAAATATATTTATATAATATAAATAATTATTTAAATAAAAAGTAGGTTTTAAACAATAATGTAGTGTTATTCACTATTCATCAAACATTGAATATTTTTAGAAAAATACCAAAACTTCTCCCTATGAAAATTTTGATAATCCTTATCCAAATATGATGTCCATTATGATAAATAAAATTTATGAAAATCATAACGCATGAATTACTATTCATAACAGCTCGTTCGGTTGGTCGTGGTGTGTTACAACTTGAAGTTGCGTACAACAAAAGATATTGTATTATTCAAAGTGAAATGTACCATGGAAGCATGGGGTGTTAAATTCTTCCATCTTTATATTAATTTTTCCCCATTCTTTCTATAATATTTCTATATAAAAATATTCAGGATGTTTTTTATCAAAATTTCATCAGGTTCCAACATTGCCTCTTCCATCTTATGGTTTCTCCTTAGATCATTCACCAGATGATTTTTCCAATTTCATAACACTTGTTCTATGGTGTCATGAATTATAATAAGCTCTTCACAATATGAATGGTCGGGTTCCATATCAATTTAATTATTGGTTATTATATGAATTTGGTCAGACAATTATATTCTCAATAGTGATACGTTGAACAAATCATGAAAATTGGAGAGACGTGGTGGTATGTCCAAATTGTAAGCTACAACTCCAATTCGTTCTAGAGTTTTGAAAGTTCTGATATACCTAGGACTCAATTTACAATTCTTACCAAATCTTATAACACCCTTCCATTGAGATACATTCCAGAAAACCTGATCTCCTACATGAAATTCCAAATGATTACATCAGTTATCGACATAGATTTCTTCCCTACATTGAGCTACTTTAATGTGGGTTTGGATAATATTCATCATTTCTATTGTTTCCTCAACATGTTATGGGACTATGAGTTTTCTTTCACTAACATTGTCCCAAAAAGTTGGTATGTGATATCTCTTTCCATATAATTTTTCATATGGTGCAATCTGAATACATGAATGGAAGCTATAATTATAAGAATTTTCTACCAACAATAAATATTGATCCCACATAACATGAATTTCATTTGATAAATATCTCCACATGTGTTTTAAGGGTTGAATTGCCTATTCTGATTGTCCATCAATTTAACGGTGGTAGGTAGTTCTCAAACGATGTTATGTATCCAAGGCCATTTGAGGAATTTTCAAGAATCTTGATGTAAAATGGGTATCACAATAAAAAACATTCGATATGAGTTGATTAATTTATAGTTATACATATATCTAATGTTCAATTATAAATTTCAAATTATTATGAAGCACCAACATTCCACATATAACTGTAACGCATGTCATTTTCGATGTGATGGAAGACAATGGTCAAATACATTCATTCAATAAAGGGGGTATATATAATGGGATGTGAAAATATTTTTCAAGGTATATTAAACTATATATCCTATGTTGATAATATATTCCTTTTGATTCTTATTTTATTTTCTGGGATAGGATGGACACACACCATGTAAGGTTGTTGAGTCCTCCCAATACAGAAACAAATTTTAATGGTTGGTGGAATCCATGTAGAGGTGATACTCAATAGGTTTTCACTAGGTTATTACAATCTAGAAAACTTCTTGGAGTTCAATGGGAATAGAGATGATTTATTCCATGTATCATTGTTATTTTTTTTCTTCATATTACTTGGTGGTTCAATTAATGATGGGTGTATAATTATGGTAGGTTTTGTCGACTATGATGATCATATGATGATCCCTTAACCACATTTTTTTATATATGTTTTACTCTATTTATAACGGTGGAACTTGACTACTTTTGGGAATGGAAAGAGAATATTATTTTCATAATATAGTACATAGGCTGAATAGAGTTGTATCACTTAATGAGATTCTCATTTTTCACCTACTTAATCTATTTCACAGAAAGTACTTGTTTTGTGTTTTTTTATTTATTCTTTGAATGAAATGGAATTTGAGAAGATAAATATAATTTTAATATTTATACTAACTTTTAGTGATATAATGTTATTAAAAATGAAAAAACATGTTCATTATTGATTTTTTATGGATTCCATCATTCTCCTTTTTGGATATTCAATTTAGTTTGGTAATTTAGTTCTACGATCTCATGCATGAAATGATTTCCTTTTATTTAGTAGTGCGAAATAATTAATTCCTATAAAAACTAAATTATATCTCTTCCTATAATCAAGGTGATGGTACACTTCAATCAAGAGTGTGACATCTTCTAAGACTTAACACAAATGTATGAAATTTAATTTAATGGATGGATTAACTTCATTGTATGGTGATATTATATTCAATATAATTGAGGTAAATTATTTAATGAAATTTGTAGAAATTTTATTGATTTTAGTATTGTGGATGGAAATCACCACACTCATGAACATGACTCTTTCTACCCAAAAACATAATAAATATTATGAATTTATTCATTGTATGGACGGATACCCCAACTAAACTCCCTTGGTAATATCCTTTGGTTATTACCTCATCATTTTTTGTAATATTTAATAGAATTATGACGATATATTTTAAAATAGAAAAGAAAAAAATAAAGAGAATGTGGATGAGAGAAAAAATGGAAAATAACCAAAATAAAAAAATATAAAATATATATAAAATAAGAAGAAGAATGAAATAAAATATAAAATAATAATAACAATAATAACATATAAAGATGTTTTCATATGCGAATCATAGTTTATAATGAATTATAATTCATGTATTATCATATAATAAATTATAATTCCAAATTAATAAATCTAAATAAAATAATTAAAAATAAAATAGAATTAAAGCAACAGGCAGTAGCCTCCACATCCAATCGTGGGTGTCAAATTCCCCATATAAAATTGAAGTCCATTATTTTATTGGAAATTGGATAATTCTCAATTGGTACTATTAAAATTTAACTAGATCATAAGGATGTACTAGTATCTAATTTAATTTAAAACATTGTGATACCCACATAGATGAATTTGGAAATACCCCTAGAATTTGGATGTTTTGGTTTTTGAAATGTGGACCAATTACATTGGGTTAGTCTCTTAAAGGGTTGTATCGGATTTTCATGGCTAGAGGGGTATGTAACTTCACATGGAAGCATCACTTTATGGCCTTAGATTTGGTAGGGTTAGTATCAGGCTTGACCAATCCTTATACATATTTCTCTGTTGATGGATTTGTAGAAATATAAATCATAGAGATTGTTTGAGGGTGTAGAGGTTACCCAATCTATAACATGGATTCAATCATATAATTAGATCATTAACTCATGATCTGCAATGGTGACTATGGTTATCTCTAGTGAAAAACTTTTTGGACAGGGACACCGAGTGGCAGAGCTGTGATGTAGATGGTTGGGGGATTCTATCTGAACATGAACATGAAATTTTTAAAATTGGACAAATTGTAAAAATTAAAACCATGCCTGATATTGAAAATGAAAATGTGACACACATAGGATTATAATCCAACTCATTGAATTAACACTAATATCTCCTAAAATAGGGATGGGCACCAGTATATCATACACACACATATATATTAGTCCCACAATGTGGGGCCCTTTGGCACCATGTCCCAATTTGTGGTCCCTGAAATCATGACTCCGTGTGGTCCACCACAGAGGTATCGTGACCTCGGGCTCTTTTGGAAAGTTGATATCCATCCTGGTGGTACGTTTTTCTAGTCGGACCCTCCATGGGATAGATAGGTTGCTGGATTTCCACTATTAAAGGGATATCATGGAATTAAAAAATATATTTGGTAAATAAACTGAAAATAAAAATATATTTCAAATATCAAGGCCAGATTCCAATAAAAATTCTACATTAAAAAATAATATTAAAAACCACACATTTTAATAAATTTTAAATATTTCATTCCAATTTCCAACATTCTCATATAAAATTATCTTTAGTTGGATTAATTATTCAAAATAATTTATTTTTTTTAAAATTTTATTTAAAACTAATCATGAAATATATGTCTATAAAATTCCCCCCACATAAAACATGATTGTCATCAATCATATAATCTCAATTTTAGAAATTATAGTTCACCAATTTTACCATTATTCAAATATAAAGTTATTAAAATAAAACAATTATCAATGTTAAATTTTATTTTAAACATTCTAAATAAAATATCAATTTAATTTTACAGTTTTCAATGAAATAATAAAATCAATCATTTTAATTTGTCCCTTTGAAAATGGTGAATCTTATCTTATATATTATTCAGGTTACATAATTTATTTTCATTAGACAATCGAAACCATGGTCTACCTCCACTTTAAATATTTTCACTCATAACTCATGATAAAAATCAAATATAGTAATTATCATATCATGAGAACATGATCCATATCCATAATCTTGAAACAAAACATTTTTCTCTATATTTTATACAAAAAAAGCACTTAAACCCATTACGAATTTAAATTATGTTTATAATGACTCAACGGTTTAATGTTGTATGGAATTAATGTATATAAATTATTGATTAAAGAGTTTTTTTGTATATGAGAGTACAATTCATGATATTTGAAGGAAATGTTAAATAACATTCTACCTTAAAATTATATCAACTACCACATTCCCTAAACTCAATGTACCCTCATGATCAAAGTGAATCATAATGAATTACGTTTTGACCCCTCTTTATTTTTTTTATTTTTTTTACTTTTTTATTCTTTTAAATGTATTTTTTAATTTAATATATTTTTAAAAATTTTATTCAAAAATAGTTTTCATCCAAAACCTAACCTCATATGATATAAATCATTGGTCATGTCTCGGTGTTTTTTGGTTTTCCAAATCACAAACCATTATTTTCAATTTTTAGGTGATTTTTTAATTTTATAACCTTTTTTTATTCAAGATGGGAATAATTCATAGTACAATGTATGATTTAAAGTACCTTTTTCATTACAAAAGTATCACCCTCATAAATTTTCCTTACAATGAAAATATTTCTTTTCCCCATGAATCGTTTAACCGACACACTCACTTTTAAAAATATCATGAAAAATAATAAGAGGGTAGAAATGGATAAAAATGGTTTTAAACACCTAATTATTCTCTGCAACGGCATTCAAGGCCTCTATGTAAAAAACGAGAATTAATGTAATGGTGGTCTTAAAGATATGAGATTTTAAAAATATACCTATATAATTTTATTTGTGTTTCTGTATGGTAGTAGATTTGAAATGATCAAATGAATGTTATAGAAAGTGACATGTCCCATGATATCTAATAAATATGATCAATAATAAATGGTTTGTAATATTTCTAGAAATCCTATAACGAATGGTCCATTTGATATTAAAAAATCACTTAAGGAATTACTAATAATAAAAACCAAGTTCACATGAATTTCAAAAATCCAAATCATGAAAAATTATTGAGATATTTAATTTAAATTAATCAACTAATTCAATAAAATCACGATACCTAATTCAAATATCTATGTGCCTCTACAATAATTCAGTTCTATGTTTTACTCATTTAATATCACTATCATTGAAATATAATACATGGAATCATTTGATTCATAAGAAACTCAAGTCACTTAGATAAATCAAGTAAAGGATTAATTCAACCATAGTTCTTGGGGGATTCCTTTTTTAGACATGAAACTATAAAATTAAATCAACCCATTATGCACAATGATCGTGTCATTTAAAATAAAATTGATTGAGTGAGTGGGAATGAATGATGGACTAATAAAAGTAATGAAATTCAAATCTAAAAAATTGAGAAATAAATAAAATGGATAAGTCATGGATTAATACCTCATGTGGGACCTAACTTTTTTACTTCTCTATAGGGAAATACAAGCTATTATCTCTAGTCAGTTGGTGGATGAAGCTTCTTAGTGTTGAACCACAACATTTATCTTTTTCCACCATTAACATATTCCTTTGAGGTAGAGATTGGTCAATTTATAGAGTATACGAGAACTGTCCCCTTCACAATTATGTAAATCATTCATTGATGGTGTTGGATGAAGTATAGAACATCCACCTTCTTGGTTTAAACATTTGTAACCTATTATTTCATATCCAATGTTGGAGTAACACCGGATATATAAATTCAATGATCAAAGGGAATGTAATAAATTATTTTTATGTGAATACAATTTTACCAAAAAAATCCAAAAATATTAACTATTTCAATTTTAGTGGACTCTATCTTAATTTCATCATACATCGATACTTGGACTCTCTCAAGGACATCCCCTAAATGCATGTTTATTAAAATCATGGACCTCTTTTTATTCCTCAGGAAGCTAATGTTCATCATTACCATCTTACTCTTATGTATATAAATAATTGTTCAAATATAAAAATAAAATGTAATGGGTATTAATAATTAATTATAAATTAATTAAATAAAATGAAATAAAGTTTGAGATAGAATCATTTACCTTGGATGGTTCACCATCAATATCTTCTTCAATGGTTAATTCCTCTTGAAGTTGGCACTTATAGGACAGAACCTAATAGTATGGAATCTCCATATTTTCATAAAATTACACTAATTAATTGGTATATACTTATTAAAATGATATAAATATGTAGTTATGATTGAATTACTTAATCATACATTTTATTTATTTACCTACCATGTTACAATAAAAAAGATTTTAATCTCTTCCCATGTTCCTATGAGCATGTGGGACATTGTCTTCACTCTCTATATCTCCATTGTGGTCCTCAATATAGCTATTAAAATTTATAGTCACTTAATTTAAATTTTATTGTGAATGGACATCTTTGATTTATTTAGTGAATTTAGGGAACTCCAGTTGAACAACATTCTTTGACTTAAGTATTTGATAATAAAAATTTATATTATCAACCATATGTCCAAGCACATGAAATGAAATTATTATTTCATTACCATTCAACATATTCTTCTCTAGGTAAGTGTGTTCAATAATATTTTTTTGGAGGTCCTTATCAACATTTTTTATCACTTGAGACTGATAATACACCTCTAATTTATTCTTCTATGAATTATAAAAAATATCATTTATAATGATCATGGGAAAAAAATATTCTTGTTGTTTTTATTAAATTAAAACTATAGATATCTATGAAAAATGTGAAAATAGAAAAGGTGAATAAAAATTTTATTATATTCTTGGAAATGGATATAACATTGGTTCACCATTTTTATAGGGTGTGGAAAAAATAAATTTTATTTTCCTAATACATAAAAGATGATAACTAGGGATATCTCACTTGAGAAGTTTCATTATTGTTCACATACTTATTTTAATTCACCAGTATGAAATTTTATTTTTATTATTTATTATGTGGATGAAATGTAATTTTAGATGATAAATTAAATAAAAAAATTTGTACTTACATGAATGGACATTATTTTATTATAAAAATAATAACATTTCCTTTTTTGTTCAGTTTATTTGTTATATTGTTCTATTTTTTTGTTGATTATATTTAGTTTGATAATTAAATTCTATGATGTCATGAATGAATTTCAATTATTTGATTTACAATTCTGAAATATTGTATTAAAATTGAAACTATATTCCACCTCCTCTAATAATCAAGGTTCATTGAAAACCTCAATCTAGAGTGTGGAATCCTCTTGGAATAGGCTAAATCATATATAAATTCATAAATTAAATGGCTCATCTCCATCATATTAAGATCTTGTATTCTATAAAACAAGGATGAAATATTTCATGAAATAATAGAAATGAGTTTGAGTTCAGTTTCATGGTGGAAAATTTCCACACTCACCTACATCACCCTTTCTCAACACAATCATAATAATACAAATAAATTGACCATCATAATGAATATAGAAAAAAAATTACCTCCCATGAACAAGTCTCTAGTTATCCATTAATTTTTTAGTAAAGTGTTCATTGTGGTAAAATGGGAATAAAAAAGATAACATGGATGATACAAAGAAAATTTAAACACCTAAAATAAAAAAATAAAACATAATAACATTAAAAATAAAATAAAATAAAAAATAATAAGAATAAAAAGAATAAAAATAGAACAAACAATATTTATGGGGGGAGAAACTTTTCTTGAAGAAATAGATTATGTGAATTATTATTGAAGAAATCTGAATTATAATGAAATAAAAATATATTAAATAAAATAAAAAAAATAGAAGGAAAGGAGTTGTTAATGTATTCCTCCTTCAAATAGGGGTTTTGAAATCCCCAATGGAAAATGGAATCCCTTCATTTAATGCATATTATTGGAGCCTCAGTTTTCCTATTAAATTCTTCCCATATCATCAATATACACTCATATCTAATTTATTTCAAAACACATGGAGACCCCTGATGATTAATGACAAAGAAACCATAGAATTCTATTCTTTTTATTTATAAGTTTGAACTTTTTCCACAAGGTATATCTCTTTATGTTATTAATTGGATTTTTATTGAAAGAGGGATGTATAACTACACATATAAGTGACACTTGATTGTAATGGATGTGGAAGGATCGATAATGGGATTTATCAAGACTCAAGTTGATTTAATAGTATTAGGATGAGTCTAAATAATTCTTATTGACGATATATGATAGTGAATATGTGACCCAATGTGCAACAAGGCTTATATAATAGATTTCAATATCGGGATCATGCTTTCCAAGGGTTGGATATTATTGTTTTCTTTTGTAGCAGATAGAATACAAAAACGTCAATTGGTGGTGCCACCATAAGAACTGATGGTGGGTTCTATCAGAACATGGTTTTGAGATTTTTAATATATGTTTACTAATAGTGAATAAACATTTTAAAGGGATAAAGAATTTAAAAAATATTTTTTTTTATGAATTTATATATTTAAAATCATTTAATAATTATATTTAATAAATAATCATGAACACCTCCAAATACATGTTGTTGATATTTTGTGAACACATTTTCAGGTAAAGTTTAAATCCTAATATTATGTCACCAAATTTCATTCTACAAAAATAGATTTAAAAAAATAATATTTTAACCACCAAATTCAAAATTCAAGGATGACACTACAAAATTAGCATCTATAACAAGAACTATCCAAATCATGATCCACATGCTTGGAAAATGTCTAACCATCAATGTAAAGTCACATCACTAACATTTGCATCATCATTATCATTCCATTGATTTGAGAATAGGCATCACCAAATTGTCACTGAACCCATCATTGATGAAAAAATTGAATTTTCATATGAAGTAATCATCAATTACACTAAGAACACATATCTAAAAATAAAAAATCCATTATAACCCCCCCATCAACAATCTTGGATAATCCATATCATTATCCATATGATCACATCAATGAGAAACAAAGAATTTAAAAACATAACATTTCAACAATAACAATAACATCATAACAAAGACCAAGAGATAATTGAAGAAAACTAAGACATTCAAAACATAACCAAACCCACTTTGTAAATGCACTAGAATCCATCACTGGTAATTAATAAAAATTAAAACAAATTTACTAATGTACCTCCATCAATAAAACGAACAAACCATGTGTGAATTAGAACATCCCACCCCCCAGAATTCCATTTAATGGTTGAAACATCTAGTCACCACCAACACAATTAAGGTTCAACACCTACTAGGAATTTAATGGATAATAACAATACAAGATAATAAAATAATATACTCCCCATCTAAGTTCCTATGGTTAAATCTTACACTATGAAAATTACACTATACTAAATAAAATAGGGAAAAACAAACTAGTTGATATCACAAAATAGATGCTCAACTTGCTTAAAGAAAAGGATCAATGAATAAAAAGGGGGATAAAAGAAACACCAAATAGTGAATTTAATTTATGTTAAAATGGGTGAAATTTAATTTCCTAATGAATGTAATAGGGTAAGTAAAACAAGAAAAATATTAATGCATGAAAAAAGTTGAGCTCGATGGAAGAGTTGGTACCTACCCACTGACCATTGACATATAAAATAAAAAACTAAAGTATGAGATGTTGGCATAGGGAAATGAGGGGAAAGGATTCAAGGAGTGGAATGAAATGAAATCGAGTTTTTTTATATCATAGAACATACCCATCTAACAATAATGATAGTCCCATATTTGGGATAATTCTTTTTGTATTATTTAATAATGTGCATAGGTTGGTTGGTAGTAAAAAATTGAAGATAAATCCGCTGATAACGGGAATAAAAAATTATATGTTGGTTAGTGTATGGCACTACATTAACTCTACACCATGATCTCACTAGATAATACATAATTACACACAAATTTCAAAACTTATATATTAATATTTATATTTATTTCGATATCTATATCTTTATTTTTTATATTAATTTAGAAATAAATTATAAATATATTAATAATATGTATATTAGTGTATTATATGTGTCTATTGGGGTGTTTTTTCATACAAACACAAATACCTATATTAATATTTTAATTCTGGTATAGTAAATATTATATATGTAATTGATTATTTTTAAATGCATATATATATATATATATTAATATTTTACATATATATTCATAAATATATTTCAAGTAATATATATAAATTTAGCATAATATGATTCATTATACATATTGTGGATGAATGAGTGGTGTTGAGCTATAGTTGTTGAACCCGAATCACATGTTCAAGAATAACGTGCACATGACTTCATTTTATATAAAGATATGATTAAATTTTAATTAAATTATGGTCTTGTGGTGTGAGTTACTTCCTTAGGATTATTAAGAAATGGATGTGAGAGAGTGTGGTACATTCATGAGTGTTTTACATAGAAGAAACTGAAAAATATCATCTCATATTTGGCCCTCAACAAGAGTCTTGGTTGGTAGTTGGATAGGTGCCATGTATATATTATGTTTAATTAAATTTACTTTAGTAGTGGTGTTTTAAAATCAAGTCATGATGTTTGTCAAAAATATTGGTGGCATGCCAAACCCCTCATTGATTCTATTGGCAGACCCCTTCATAAACCTTATAGAGAACATCATAGTGAACCACAATATGATTTCGTATGAGGCCCACTATTTAATTACCTCAGCTAACCATCCATAATTCCAGCTCAATGAATCTCTTTATGAACCCCTCAGTGAGTCCTTTCAGTTACCCTCATTGAGTCAATCAATGAACCATGCGTTATTCAATCAGTGACCTTCCCATTGAATTCCTCAACGAACCTATCGTTGAACCCCTTATTGTACCCCTCGATAAACCCTCAATGAATCCCTCGCATTACCCAATGATGATTCAATCACCCCAAACCTCCACCATGATTTCTTCATACCCCTTTTGTGACTATAGTTAAACCAATTCATTCAAAGTTTTTTACCTTCAAGGATGGAATATGATAGGTAGTTTATGTGATTTTTGTTCTTTGGTTTGTATATAATTATTAAGAGTCCTTATGATGGACTTGTATTTGACTATATATTTATAATCTTTTGGATCGACGGGTATATATAATTTAATATTGTATCAATTTTTACTCATGTGTATGGGTTTTAGCATGGATATTCGTGTTTCTATTTGTGCCTTTCATTACGAAATATAAGATTCCTTTATAATGAATCTTAGTAAATAAAAAACTATGAATGTGATGATTTTTATTTTTTGTAGAATTAATTTAATGTTGGAATTCTTATTTCAAATTTCATTTATAGTTTGAATTTACACATACATTTTTAGGGTCAATTCCCACTAGTTATTTGAATTTACAATAATAATTTATTATTTGTGAAAAAAAACTTATATTCATATATTCTGATGCTTCTATCAGGGTTTTAAAATTATTTGGGAATATTAAATTCAAATGAAACTACATATCCTTCAGAGTATTAGAAAATATTTGTCTGAAATTTTTATTATTATTTTTTAGTGGAATTTATGACTAGAAATTTCTACTATGAAATTTTGTTCCAAACATATTTCGAGTTGCCACCAGGAATTTATTGTGGGAATTTTCAATGGAAATTTTCAGCATGTACTTTCATAAAAAATTTCGCGATCAATTTTAACTAGTAATTTGGACATGATACAGTATAAAAAGTAATAATTTATAATTTATTGGAATTGTAAATTTGTTCTGGAAATTTGCAATTTGAATTAAACGATGAATAAAAATTGAATTTTTTTCTAACATGATGAACATTATATAGAAAATGGGATTTCTGTATCAGTATCAAAACAATTTAATTCTATTAACATATATAATTTTATGGTATTTATATTGGTTATTATGAAATGGAATTATCACTTTTAATTTTCCATCACTGAATCAAAGTGTAATTTCCTTGTAGTAATTTTTTATCCGAACATATATGCACTAGAAATTTATATTTAATATTTTCACTAAGAATCCATGTTGAAATTAAAATTATTTATTGTAGTAAATTACCATAAAATATTCTAAAATGATTTTATATCATATTTTTTATTTCTAATTGATTGGCATTCCACTTTTAAATTCCACGTGACAATTTCAATGCTATATAACCTGAAATTTCTGAAGTGAAATTTTCCATGGGAGATTATTATAGATGGATTTTTCAATGTTGTTACCTAGCATAAATTCAAATGTTATTGAGACACTATAAATTTCATAGGTTTACTTCCATATGGAAAATCCATTAGAAAGTACAAGACGAAATTCCTGTAAAAAATTCTATGTTATCTTCACTATTAAATTTATGTAGTAAAATATTTATAATCAAATGAAAATATCCCCCAAAAATCCCTAGTTGAAATTGAAAATGGATATTATTTTTTAGAATTCCTAGAGGATATTTTTAATTGAAATACCTTGTGCACATACCCAGTGGAAATTCCTTGTGGAAATTTACAGCTTCATTTTATAGTTTAAATCCTCGTGGAATTTCACATTGGACATTACTAGTGTAAAATACCATTGTAAATTCAAATTATACCATCTTACATGAAATTATCATTAACAATTAATTTATATTTCTTGTTTAACTATAAATCCCCTATGTAATTTAAAATTTTATAACACTTAAAAATTTCTATTAATTATTTTCAAATTATTATAAAACATATTTTAAATTTAAATTTATAGAAGGTTAGTTATCTACATAAAGATGATATTTTCATTTCACTATATCATTAATCATAAAAAGTCATATTTTCTAATGAATATTTATCCTGTTGAATGTACAATTGTCATTCCACATTATAAATTCTATAGTTTCATGTTCCACTGAAAATATATTATTTTTAATTTCTGTTGTAATCCATAGTGGTCATTCCCATTTAAATTCTAATAAAATTTACTACTAATGAATAAATAATAATTTAATAATTTGAAATTTTCTAATGAAAATTTTTATTGGAAATTTCTCTATGGAAATCCAAATGGGAATCTGTATTGGTCATTCCTTGTAAAAATTCACAATTTAAATTCATAGAGTAATCTCCTAGTGGTAATTGTTGAGGTAAATTACCAATTTATTTTCCCATTGTAAATTCACAATTGAAACACCCACTGTAAATTCACTATAGAAATTCCATGTATCATTTTGCTTTGGAATTTTCTAGTGAAATTTTCCACTATATATCTCAGAATGAATTCAATTTTAATTTCCAAAAAGAGTAGAATTTAATGAATACAATGAAAATTTCTAATCATAATTCCCAATGGAAATATCCAATTATAGAATAATTTATAGAAACATTTTTAATTCTTAGAGTTTGAAATTCAACTTCATGTTTCATGATTTCATATTTTTCGTACGAGATGTTACTTTTTTAATAATAAACATAAACTTATAAAAATTAAATGTCTTTGATGATAAGGATGTGGAAAATACTTAATGATATTAGGAAAATAATTATTTATAATTTTATAAACTTTATTCAAATGATTTCATTTTTGCAGTTTTTAAAGTCTTTCCATAGAACACACATTCATTCAATGATTGTAAAAAAATTATATTTTTTCATTTTTTCACTAGAGGGAGAGTAAAAATTTATAAATTTTTATCATATATTGAAGGATTATGGATTTAAAACTATTGAAATCATCCACATATATGGCATTGAGGATTGTGGATTACGATTTTCAGCTTCTTATACATTACGTTCAAAAATATCAGTATAATGGAGGAGGAGGATTATACATTTTTGTCATCTATTATCCTAAATAAAACTACAGAGATCTGTAAATGAAAATTTATAAGGCATTGAAGAGAAATATTTTTACTGATGTGGAATGTTTGGTTTCAATTTTTTTCATACGTGTCATTATATTTCCCCACTTTGTATTCCTCTATGGGTTCTAATTTCATACCTTAATTTAAAAAAAAATTAGATGTGAAAATATATTCTTTGTTTACTAGTATTCATCAATATCTGATTATGTTGGTGAAATTAAATTTTATAACTCCTTTAAATGTTCTAGGTCTATTGTCAGTTAATTGGTAAGGTCTTGATGGTTATTCAACTATGTATATTTTTTCTATGTTACATTATATGGTCGTAA
This sequence comes from Viscum album, assembly GCA_963277665.1. Classification (NCBI taxonomy): domain Eukaryota; kingdom Viridiplantae; phylum Streptophyta; class Magnoliopsida; order Santalales; family Viscaceae; genus Viscum; species Viscum album. The sequence continues at coordinate 410,718,931 of OY728136.1, forward strand.
TAATATTGATTGTTATAGAATCGGTGAGGTGATAATTCTACCAATGTTCCACCAAAAAAAGATGGAACAAAATTATTTATTATGTGGAGTTTTCATGATGTTGATGCTACTATACATGAATGTCCTAAGGTAATGTTAGTTGATTATGTTTCAGAACTACCCTTTATTTTCAAATTAATTTCAAAAGAAATAATTTATATTTCAACTATTCTATATAGATTCAAAGTACTAAAAGCATTAAATAAATTCTTTTTAATGGTAAAAATCAATTTTTCCAGTTCTAGATGAAAAAACAAATTGGTTGGCCTTATGTTGTTGATGAAACTAAAACGACATGTTCAGGTCATTGTATATAGAATAAATTCTCACATTTGTATCAAAGGACTTGTTAGATATTTTTTATCTAAGGAACTATTGGGTATTATATGAAGACTGTGAAACATAATAAAATGTTCAAGATAATAGATGACTAATTAATGTTGAAGTATTTACAAATTATGAGTTTGAGAGCACAACTAATGAAAAAGGAAGAGGTGGAACCAAATACCAATGCGTAAAAATGTGTTATATCCTTGTTTATTAGGATTGTTGAGATTAAAATCAAGTAAATACAACTTCATCCTCTAATATAATTCGAGTGCACATTATAACCCTAGAGATGAGATTTGGGAACCTATTAATATAGAGGGAAGTGAGTGATAGAAAATTTAAGTATTGAATATGTAAGAGGAAATCAGTAGTATACTATAACCTCTTCTACCTCAAAAAAAATCATTGATTATAGGTTTCAAAAGTGGGGTGGGGAAATTAAATCACCAATATTATTATATTTCTAATGGAGATAATAATGTAGATACATTTAATTTCCCATAATCTATCTTAGTTACATGTTGATTGGGCGAAATATAAATGTATAGTGATGATATGTGATATATGGATATTGCAAATGAAACATGATGCTACTCATTGGGAGAGGTAATGTAATAGAATTTATATAGATAGAATTTCATTTAATATATTATTGTCTCTGATTAAATAAATTATGACCTCCATGACAATATCAATGTAGTTTGGGAATACACATAAAATTTAAATCAAATCCATATGAATGACATTATCAATTTGTTAAACAATAGGTCCACATCGAGTATGGTATGTATCATATCAGTTTACATAACCAACAATATTATTTTTCCTACTATTAGAAATTGTTTTGAAACATTTCATCGACGTTTACACTATTAAAATTGAAAGAATGTATTTCGCTACGTACAATGGATGGAATATATGAAATTAAAATCTTTCTGATTTATATTACTTTAGTAGATGTTTACATTTATCGATGAATAATTTATTTATTTTTAGTTATTTATTGTCCTATAGGGAGTTCTTTATTTTAAAATTTTTTATTTTAATAAGAGATTTTTTAACAGCCCATCAATTTTCTGAATAGGCTCAAAAACATATTTATTCTTCCAAGTAAATTCAGATAATATCAATTAGAAATATTTAGTTAGAGATATTAAAAATGTGTTTATATATTTAAATTTTATTAAATATATTCATGGAATAGAAGTAGAGACACTTTTATTAATGATCCAGTTAATGTGCTAAGAACTTATACCTTTTATTAAATTTTCAAAAAATTGTTATTCAGACAAGACTTTGGTTTTTTTAAGATATAAATTTTTAACATGTTTTCAATAATAAATTTTTAAATTAGGTGAAGCAATGTAAATGAGAAATGATAATTTAGAATACCCCATTATAGGGATATTACACTTTCGATTACAATGTCTTCATTTTTTGTATAATGTAATATTTGGTGAAAGGTGTTGTATTGAAACATCGATTGAGTGAAAAGGAATAAACTAATAATTACTTGTAAATGGTTAATTATTTATATAATGATCATATAAAGAGAAAAAAATATTAAATACATGAAAAGAAAGTATCCAGTTTTGTCAAGTGACTTTCAAGACAATTGAGTCATTCACTCACAATAAAAACTTCTGATGTTGTTTAACACAAATAACTAATATTATTTTCTCTTATGATTTCAGTGGAATAGTGATTGGGGGAGAAAATAGTCATACTGTAATATGAGACTATATAATAGTTTTTATAATGTTATTTGAGTTTTAATTTTCTATTATATTTTATTGTAATCAATTGGAATCATTCGATTCATATATTTTCCAATTGGGAATTCTCTGAAAAATTACACTGGTCATTTTCAAAAGGAATCACCACTAGAAACTCTTACATTAAACCATGAATGAGATTTTCCACTTTGATATAGAGAGATGATATTAATGTAATATGTGATCATATGATAGTTGTTAAACTATAACATGAATTTGTAGACTCTAATTTCTATTTTTTGAATCAATATGAAACACTTACTCCATAGATTCCCCACTATGAATTCTAATTGAAAATTTCCATTGGAACCCCTTACTATAAACCAGTGCTGTAAATTTGAACATTGATTTAGATCAATTGGGTGGGAAATATATGATGGTCTAAACAATTAACTACTTATTCTGATCAACATAGTGATATAGATAATATTGATTTAATATGTGACTGAATGATACCTATTAAACTATAATATAACTATATAATATCTAATGTAAATTCATGTAATCAATTAGAAATATGTACTAAATAGTTTTCCCACTAGTAATTCTCTTAGAATATTTCCATTGTAAATTCAAACTAGAAAAATGACTAGAAATTTCTACATTGATTCTATGAAAATTTCTAATTCAAATTTTTAATAATATATCTTCTTAATGAAAAATGGAAGTGGATATTTACACTAAAAATGGATTGTAATTCATGAGATTCAATGACCATTGGATGGTCGTATTGGTTGGATCACACTAAAAATGGGTAGTTAACTTTAAAAGGATACAAATTGGAATTTCCCATATTTAATATTATTTTAATGTGATCTATATTCAAAAAATTTCTTTGATGTTGAAATTGTTAACCTAACAATAAAGAATTCAATTATAGATAAAATCTTGTGCAGGCACCCATATTAATATTTATAAAAACAGATTTTATGAAAAAAATTAACATTGTGATGAAATCTACTGTTGAATTCCTCGATCAACTGATTATTTGAAAGATTCCATTGTATTGTAAATTATAAAACCTATGGTACCCATAGTATTTATGTCACTTAATTTTAAAATATTTATTTTAGATGGAATTATTGCACCAATTTCACTAAATTTTCATATAAAATGTTGTTTTTTCATTTTTATGGGTTTTTTCTATAACAAATAAAACCTTGAAGAACATTGTTGTCGGTTTTTTTGAATCGAAGAATGGATTTTAGGGTTAATCAATTTTGTACTCTAAATGGATATAAGGTAGTATTCACATCCTCGATATTCCAATTAGATTTTTATATTATTAAAAAAATAATTAAACATTATAAATTTTTATAATAATAGTTTATGCACAATCAAAATATTAGAATATATGTTGTATTCTATTGTGTGTTTAAAACTATTGTTTTTTGATCAACAATATATTTATAACATACATTTTTATCTATGCATGGAACACCATTGAATCCAACTTGTGACAGTTCTTTATCACATCCATGAAACAAAAATATATCATTATTTATCAATGACATCACATCCTATAGTTGTTCATTAATATATTCATAAAATACCAATTACATACTGGTTTTCTGGTTTAATTATTTTTTATATTCCATAAGGACCTCAAAAAACGCTTTTGGATTTAGTGTTGAAAGCATTATGTGTAATTTTTATTAAAAATATAATTAAAAATACTAACTGAAAAAAAATATTCTCATAAATTTTTGGGTCTAGGGTAAATAGAATTAGAAAACAAATTAAAATTTTATCAGATTCATGCAAAAATAAAATAATATATCTCTTTCATTTGGTGTGTTCAAACTTCATTCATGATGTAGAATATATAAGAAGCCCTAAAAATCCAATGAAAATGTTTTCAAAACATGTAATGAGAAAACATTTCCTAGTAAGGGGGTTTTAAATCTAGTGAAAAATACATTTATAAAATAATATTTCAAATTTTTTTTAAAAACATTTTTATGAAATTTTAATATTTTTTATACAAAATAATTTAATGCATAATTTTGGAAATATATCTAAAAACACTTGTGATTTTTAAAATACAATTATAAATTCAAAATAATTACACATTGAAAATGATTTAAAAATATTCCCATGATTTTATAGAAAACATTATGCAATATTTTTAAAACAAAACCATGGGGCCACCTAAAACATTAAAGGTTGCCTAGGAATATTCACATTACTGAGGGATGGATTCAGTCCCTACTACCCTATCATGATCAAAATGTTTATGTTTTTTCATTATAATTCTTTTTTTAATATTTCATTACAAATATATACAATTTGCATAATTTTTGTTTCTAAAAAATGACAACATATTTACATACATTTATAAGGTTATATATATATATACACACATTTATAGGAGGAAATATATTATATTTTTGGGAAACTAAATTTAATCACCAATAGATATTTCAAAATGCATTGAATGTTAATGAAATAATAACTAACACACATATTTTAATATTTAATGCATAAAATTCATAAAATTCATTTCAGAAAGTAGATTCTCTAAAGGAATGATTTACTCAATGGACACTCACACACAGACATATATATATTAAAATGAAACATGTGGATGTCTTAAAAATGAAATAAATTTCATGATTTATATATGATGGTCATATCGAATATCATGAATGACATTTAAAACAAATAAAAATTATCATACAAATTAAATTTTAGTTTTTATATTTATATATGTATGTGGATAATTTAAAAAAATAAAAATCCTTTAAAAAATTAGTAAATCTAATAAATAACGATTTTTTGTTGTCCACATGAAATAAATCATTAGAAATAAAATAATTTTTTAAATAAATAATTAATTAATGTTATAATCTTTTGAAAAAACATTAAATTTATAAAACAAGAATATCAATAATTTTCTAAAAAGGAATTTAAAAAATATAACATTAAAAAATAATAAAATTAGAAAATAAATTTTGGAAAATAAATTTTCTCTTTATAGAATTTAATTTATTCATAAATTTATAATATTTATTTTTTATTTAGAAAAAATATACATATTTTATCAAAAATTAATCCCAATTTTAAAAATGATAACTTTCTATACTATAATTTGAAAAAATAATTGAAAAAAAATGTATATATTATTATAATCTAATGTAAATAATTAAATTAAATTTAATTATATTCTCTTGCAATTATAAAATTTTAAAGAATGAAATATTTGGAAATAAAATATTTAATCCCATGAAAAATTAATTTTTAGAAACTTGAAGTAAATTCACTTAAATTCTCTTTATTATATGTTCAAAAACTATCTCTTTATCATACTTATGGGCATGATGTCATAGAAAGAAAAAAATCGTAAATCAATATTCGTACTAAAAGACTTTCTAAATAAAAATTCACCGGACATTTCCCCCTCAAAACCACTCAGTGCACACACACAAACATACATATATATAATTTCAAAAAAGAATTACACAGAAGGTAGTGATAGACAATTTATAAGCTGTGGAGGAATATTTAGACACATTTCAACACCACTAAACTAGCAATCAATAATTTTTTTGGAGACCAAAACTAGTGAATGATAAATAAATGGGCAGTGGTTCATGTCCAAGTCTCAATCGATATTAGGTTTATAAATTAAATAAATTACTACAATCAATATTAGTATTTATATTTACGTCTAATGAAGAATGGTTTATTATTGAACGCTATTGAAAATGAAAAACAGACAGATAATAGATTGATAATTGGTTGAAAAAATAGTTTCAACATAATTCAAACATTTTATTTTTGGTAGAAGAATAGAAATTCAATATCTCATTTTAATCAAGAATTAAAAAAATGAAATCAAAAAGCAATTAAAAACTAGTCCAATTTAATATCAGAATTTAGCCTAATGAAAAACTAGTACAAGAAGAAAACTAGACCACTATCCAGATTTGGATACACTAAATTAATCACAATCCTACATTCAATAGACCTATAATTTTGATGATTATTGTATCATTTCCTACTATAAATGAACTGTGATTCAATAAAAATATGGAATTTGATTCATGTTAGAATCACCTTTGGTTCCTAGAAACCTTCAATGCTTAGTCCTTATTCAGCATATGATGCCCTCTATGATGTTTATAATCTAAAATGGATGTCCATAGAATTTGATTTTGAATCTTAATGGAGTTCGATCCACCAACAATAATTGAATCCACTTTTTGTAATCTCTTTTATTTTATTTAAACCCATTTCATCCAAATGTAAGACCCTCTCTCAAAGTTGAGCACTTCTCCTTTGGTATAGTAGCCTTCCTAGAAATGAATCCCTCTACCCCATAATCTTGATTCTGCATTTCGATTTTTTATTTGTTATTAAATTATTGTTATGTATTGTTGTTTTCATTATTATCATCATTTATTTAATATAATTTATTTAATATTTAAAAAATTATATTTACATTTTTGTTAAATAAAATCCAATTAAAATTTAACTTATTTTATAATTTCAGACATTTTATTATAAAATATATTTTCTATAATTTAAAATTTAAAATTTAAAATAATTTCAACGAATTATAACATAGTTATCTAATTTTTTCAATGAAACTTCATTAATGATCATTATTTAAAATAACATATATTTTAATATATAACATAATTACTAAAATATTCAAAATTATGTATATTCAAATATTATTTATCAATATTTTCATAATTATAATAATTTAATTAATTTCATAATTTCTTATGAAAATAAGACTTACCATTTAAATACATTACTAAATTTTTTTACAAAGTATAACCTTTAATAGAACATAAAAACATAATTTATAAAAATATATTTAGTTACAAATTAATTTATAGTTATTTTTAACATTAGTTTTTATAATTAACACATATAAATATATGTTTTCATATTTTAAAATAAATTTTTTTAAAGTGTTAAATTGAAATCGCATTAATTTATTTATTAAAAAAATAATACTAATGAAAATTTAATTTTACATTAATAATTTATTTATTGATAGACTTCTTTTTATTATATCAAAAATATATTTTATCTTTTATTAAGAGGATGATAGAATCATTTAATAAAATTCACCAGTAAAAAAAATATTTAATAAATATTCAGTATAATTTTTCCATTTAATTATTTTACAAATATATAAGTTAATGTATATTTGAAATTTTGGTTTATTATTATTACTACCGTTAAAATAATTTTTAAATAAATAATAACTAGTTCATAAAACATTGGACATCACATATTGTGATTTTCATTATGTGTTTTCTTCCCTTATAAATATATCTTTTGAAATTGTCACCACATTTTAATATATCACTCTTCTTGAATGATGTTTTCTTTTGTTGTTATCATTCCATGTTTGATTCATATTGTTTGTGTTTTTAGGGTAAATTATTTATAGCATCATACAATTACCTCACATAATGGTTCAAATTTGACATCAAAATAATATATCCTTCCTCAAAATCATAGGATTATTTTACAATCATTATTTTAATTCATGATAACTATTTGTAACATTTATCTTTTCTTTCTTCCAAATCATCTTTAACAAGATTAAATGTAATCTCTACCAGGTCATTCATTTTACATCCCTTAGAAATATATATCTCTGGAAATTAATATACATCTATCCTTATAAATATTTTTATATCACCAATTCACAAATTCATGTAACACTAAAATTTCATGCTGAGATAACAAAATAATCATATGTGATAATTTTTACACATGAACAAAAAACACAATTACATAATCAGTCATTCAGATAAAAACCCATTTTTGGAGCTTGTGTCATTAGAAAACTAAAGATTACAAGGAGGACATTGCTAGTTTTCATACTGAAAAAGATTAGAGATTTTAGCTGTGTAAAAATAAATGGCTTGAACCATGATAAGATGATATAGAAAATCATTTCTTCTGTTTTTCCCTTCCATTAAATTCATATTTCGTTTTCTGATATATTTTCTCCTCTAACATAATTTCAAATGGGTGGAAAATCTCTAAGACAATAAGCTTATGATTCAATTAATATTTTAATACTCCAGTGAAACTCTCACTCAACTATGTAACTATAACTCCTAATTTTAATGATGTCATCATGAATCAATGAGTCCATTTCCCCTAAGTTTATACATATCTTAAAACCCAGAATAATTTTTATCACCTTAAATCATCATTGATTGGTTTCGATATAGCCTCATATTTTAATATTTCACTAACCCCATGCATGATTTTTTTAAATTTCACCAAAAAATTCATCCCATATTTGATTATAGTTCCTTAGTGGTTAATTCCATTTTATATTAATTTCAATGTGCATAGGGTGTGTCTTTCTTTACATACACCTATATATAAGGCATTAAAAATAGTTTTATATTTATTTCTTAAAATCATATTAGGTTTATTCTCAATATGAAAATAAAAAAATCTACTAAACAACCAACTGAATGTCTCTATTTTCTCAATATATAGTATTGTTATAATGAAAATAACAATCTCCGGATGATGGATTATATGTATAAAAGTTATTAAAGTCATACACTTTATGTTTATGTTGAAGGTATTTTCAAATATCAAGAAATAAACCAAATGATCATAATCCACCATTAATTTGGGATCAACCCATAATATGTCTTTAATTTGATAACACTTGTCATGTTTCACTATGTAATATAATGATGTGTTATTCTTTAATTGATTCTATATGTAATTTACCATAATACTACATTTACCTTGGTTCAACTATTTTGGTATTTTGGCGAGAAAAAAATTCTATTGGCTTATAAGTGAAGATTCAAGACTCTCAAGCCCACCTGTACTTGCTGGTAAAAGGTAAAGTGAATCACTATGATTATGATAGGGTTTATCATTAAAATCTAAATCTAAACATTTTGTCAACACTAATTTACAATTGTGACCTCTTTAAATTCATAGTCGACGGAAAATTTAAAGAGGGTTTATTCTCCTCAACTAGTTTGTTTTACTCATTTATCTTATTTGACAAGTAAAAAATTCTCATTTGCATTGGAAAACTGGTCCCTATTTCAGCATAAGTATTTTTTACATTGACATTATATTAGTCTAATTATTTTAATTTTTTGTTTCTACATGTATAAAATTATTAGAGAAATATATAATATTATGAAGACAAATGAATTATTTATTTTTTTGATATTTTTTAATGTCATATATTTATTAAATGTATATATTTTCTATAATTCAATTTATAGGATAAATTAATTATTACAAATTTCCATTAAATGCATAAAATTATGCGTACCATAATATATGATTTATTTTCTATCTATCATGTCCTTGGTTTTTAATTACGGTATTTATTTTGAATTAAATTACTAAAAATATTTTACAAATATTTGGTATAAGTGTTATGATGAATTGGATTATATGTTTAGTAAATTTTCTCTAGGTAGTGGGACTGGGAGTTAGATTAACCACTATTGTTGATGCTTATGGATTATTCTTGAAAGGGAGGGGTTGGCAATATGTGGTTCTCATCTTACTCATTTGAATATTTTCTTTTTTGTATAATTAAAACCCATTACATAAAAATTTCATATACCTTATACATTTGAATCATTTTCCTATGTGTAGATATTGTTTCTTACATTTTTGAGTGATTAACACAAATTTTTATTTTATTAAATACTCACACCATAATATGTTTTCAATATATTAATGTTGTGGATTCAATAAAGATTACAAAATTAAATAGTTAGAATCATTAATAAAAAAATGCATAAAGATTAGATAATAATGAATTCATTGGATGAAATGTTTTTAACCCCCAAATAAATTAGGTTTACTAAATAATAAGCTCAATTATTTTCTTAACACACATTAATGAGATTTATGTGAATTGTGACATATTAAAAAAATATTATTATTTAAATGTTAATTCTATAACCGATCCATTAAATTGGTGGGTATGAATATGGGTAAACACATTATGAAATAAATGTATTATGTTCAAACTCAATACAAAATTATTTATTAATTCATATGAAATAAGAACTCATTTTTTAGTGATTTCATTTTATCCTTCAAAAATTTATATCATAAAAAGTGTTTTTTATGTTGAAATTATAAATAATTCCTCCCATATTTAGAAGTTTTATATTATAAAATGAATATAAATTTTGAAATCTGGATATAAAAATTATTGTTAATTATATAAATTTCACACACTTGATATTAATATCCACAAATGTTTTACAAAATAATAAAAAGTAAATAATTTTAGTTTAACATATTTATTTGAAAAATGAATTAATAATTTATTCATAGTAAATTACATTAAATATTTTGTGATATATCAATTAAAATAAATTCATAAAAAACATCAAAACTGTTGGTTTTGGGCACAAAATAATAGACTATTGGGCGATAAATCAAAAAAAAATTCTATATAGAATTTACCATAACCGAAGATATGATCTTTTCATGTTGAATTTATAAATAATTTAATTATTTTTAGAATTAATGGATACGCCATCTTAGATATTCTCGCTACTGATGATGTTAATATTCTGAAAAACCTTTTCACAATACCTTCATTTAACTACAATGATCTAAATCTAAAATCCCACCATAGGTAATTCAAATGTGCTCCTTTGATTTATGAGAAATTTCAATTTATTTTTAAGAGCCTTCGTGGGGATTCATTTTTATTATGTTTTTTGTGTTGATCACTTATAGATCCATTGAGATAGAAGGAGTATCTTTATAGATTCTTATTATCTAGGGGCTGATAGGAGGAATGGACATATAATCTCGTTAGGTGTAATGATTCTCAAATTATAATTATCGACACCTAACAGAAAAAACCAACTATTTTTTAATGGAAGGTTTTATGTAAAAATATAATTTAATAGTTTATATTACCTTAAATAATATTATAATCATTATGAAAACCACATTCTGTATCGTAATTTTATTATTATATTTATTTTCTAGTTTTCCCTAAGTCACATAATGATAAATATTATTTACCATCTAGAAAGTAAATATCTATCACAGAGAATTTTCTCAGTCGAATCCATTTCATTAAAATTTATTTATTACCTAAATAAATATTTTATCCCTAAATAAATATTTTATTTCAAAAAATATATTTTATTCACAATATAACAAATAAAAAATTATTATTTATTAATTAAATAAATTAATATTTTATAAAGAATAAAATGAATAAAGTTATATTAAATATTCATGTAATCAAAAAAATGTTCATTACTAAATAAATTATTTATTATTAACTTGATAATATTAAAGATCAATAAAACATAAATGAAATTATAATTTTGTTTTGATATTAAAATTTATTCCATTAATTAAATTCAAATTGAATTTAATCAAGGTCAACGGAACACATATTGTTAGACCCGCTGAGATTCTTCCTCATTATAATTTGGTGGGCTTGCTTAAAGTACAATATTCCATTATAGAAACTCGTCAAGGAACCAAATATAATGAATATATCTTCACAATGATTTCAACCACATAAAAACTCTCATTGTGTAGTATACCCACTATTTACAAAATCTCTCAAATAGGTCTCACATCTATGTCATCAACATACATGTTTATTTAAAATTTCATTGACTATTTAATATCAAAAACGTCATTATAAAATGTTCATGGAATTTAATGCGACAATGTTATTTTAATTAAAATTCATATATATCAACTTTTATGAATGTGTACGATACAAATCCTTCTTTAAATTATCCAATAATGACATGTCCTTTTTGATGCACTTGACATACCCTACATTCCACAAGCATATGTTTCCATTGTTTTTGTCAGTAATTCTATTTTTAGGAATTAGATAGTTCATTAATGGTAATCATAAAATCTATGTACCATTACACACTCTCTCATATAGTAGTATCCAATAATACCAAAACATAAATAATTAATACATGCGTGTATGTTTTCATAATCTTCAGGCTTGATGACTAACAGGTGATAACTTCGTGAGAAGAATCCTCATCCTCTTTTGATAACTCACTCTTAATGTTATATATAAAATTTTCCGTATCATATTAGGTTGTTGCATTATAAAATTTAATTAAGAACATTGGCGTGGAACATAATTATTCTAATAAAAATGGGGACTAGTATTATCTAAACAATGCGATAGATAATCTACAATATTATTACATTAATTTAATAAAAAATGAATAAATTTTAATAAGATGTTTTATATACATTCAATTCATGAAATATACATGTAATCAATGTATAAATAATTCGTTTTAGAACACCAACTCCAAAATACTCTTACATGGAAAATATAGAACTACTTGTAACACTCATTCTCCTAGACCTCGCATGATGATCATTTATGAAGTTATATATTTAGTATAGGGGTAATCCATAATGAATTCATTTAAAATTTAGATCATCACCACTTCACCTCTTTGATAAAATCCACCAAAGATATTATACATTTCAAGTATGTGATTTATCTACTGATCTGAACTTGAATATTTTATATGGATAATTGATATAGTATTATCACAATAGAGTGGGATTAGATCTTTACAGGTAGGTGTAAAATAAATATTTTTGGTTATGTCATATATCCAAAATACTAAATTAGTTACATCAAAATATACAATATTCTCATAATATACTATATAATCTACTTCCCCAAAATATTTTAATATCTCAGAAAGCACATCACATCAATTCAAAGTGAATATTTATATATTCTATGGGTTCAGTTATTCTTTATCTTTTTTGTAAAGTATAATCTTCATATCCTATTATTACTACTTCCCCATCTACTCTATGTACTAGGATCATATCCTTAGTATGCATCTGATACTTAATGGTATTCTTGACTATGACCAAATGGTGGTCACCTAGTTCAATATTATAACTTCCCTCCAAATATAAGGTGTAATTGATATCTATCCTACTACGTAGAATAGAAAATGTGGAGAACTCAATTGATGACATGCATAGAACCATTTCCATTTTTATCTCATGTATATAAGGACACATTTTCATTAAATGGATAATGCCATGTGACATTGGAAAAATTCCCTCATGGATTTTTTGATAATAACTCTCTTATGTAACTTACAAATATGTGTATCGTGACATATACTGATCTAAATCATGAATATATCACTATGTATCTTGATCCCATGAATATATGTTTCCTCCCCTAAGTCATTCACATGGACGAATTCATTCAACTAGGCCTTAAAAAATATTATACTAGTACTATATTTTCAAAAAGTAATATTTCATTAAAATATGATAATGAGAATATGAATGTACTCCTATGAAGCAATTTATAGATATAAGGCTCACATTCATTATTTATGAAACTATATTTCATTATGGACTTATCAAACCAAGTTTCCCCTTAACTATATTTTTTTTATCTGTAAATAGATATTTTACATTTACAATACATATTGGCATCATTTAGAGTCAAAAAACCTTCAGTTAGTGTAATATAGACATCTTCCTAATGGTTTCCATTATGGAACGCTATTTTGGAAGATATTTTATAATTATAATTGTCATTGAAGGACACATTGAATATATAATTATAAATTATTTCACATATAATCTGTTGAAAATGATGCATGATTTTCAATTCCATAACACTAATTAAAACAATTCAAAACCAGTATTCCTTTATAGGTATTCAATTTCCATCCATTTCAATTTTATTCTTGAAAACTATTTACCACCAACAGTCTTTAAATATACTATAGGATTTACCAAAATCTATCATTAGTTTTAATCCATAGAATTTTTTTAGAATTCATGGATTTTTTCTACTTGGAATCATCTATTATATTTACTAAATCCTAATAGGATTAAGGATCATTATTAACAACTAATAATTTTCCACCATCAAAAGTGAATAGAAAACCATTATCTTTTCATTATCTAAACTACCATGTACTCATATACAATAAATGTGTCTCTAAAACATCTTTTTCTATATGTTATTGTAGAATTTATTCCGATTCTAACTCATATGTACCCTTACTATTGACTTTATTGATGTCCATTTCACTCAAAATAACACTTTTGGATATGTAGTCCCTCTCAAGGAATATGGATTCACTTTTATCTATTTGAATTTTAACATAGTGTTTTATAGTTAATATCCCCTTATTTTTTAGGTGTATCATATAAAAGAACACATAGTTTTTTAGTGTGGAAGTTTGTTACTTTAAGAGGCCATAAAAAACTCATTCGAACCCCACACATGTATGTATGGTAACATGAGTTTCTTTCTAATCCATAATTAGTATGGGATACCATCTTCAACTTTTTATGGATCCTTATTTAGAATTTGTGAAATTGTTTATAACAACTACCCAGAAAATTGTAATGGATGACTAGAATGACTCGTCATTAATCTCACCAAGTATAATATTATTCGGTTTTTCCTTTTATGTGTTTCATTACAATGATTATTATTAGGATGATAGAGCTGTTGTAAAATCCAAAAATCGCTCAAATATTCATTGATGGAAAAATTAATATACTCTCCATAATAGTATGAGAAGAGTTCCTTAATCTTCTTACTATATTGGTTCTAAACATCATTCACATATTCCATAAATACCTCAAATTAATATCGATTTTACCTAATCATGTACACATATACATATCTAATAAATTCATTAGTAAATTAATGAATTTTATGTACATACCTAGTTATAAAATAACAAATGGTCTTCCCTCATTGGTATGAACTAATTCAGTAATCTCATTACCCATTACATATTTTTCAAAAAATAGATCTTTGGTCACCTTTTATTATAATCATGGGTGATATTACCCAAGTGTTTTATGATGAAAAGAATATAAAGATATACCTTGGTGGAAGTTATTCAAATGTTTATCATTTTCATAAGTTATCTGGTGATGAAAATATTGGATGATGTATGATTTTTTGTAATAGTTTAATTATTTGTTCACATGAATAGATATATGCAATTTACCAAATAAAGACTGATATTTTGATGCCCCTTATCATTAAAAAACATGTCATTATAAAATAATCCACCTTTATTCCCGAACAAGAAAATAAATCCATCAATAACATGTATTTAAGAAGGAATAATCCTTTTGGTAATAGATGGCACAAAATAATTTCCCATCAAAACTATGATCTTCCCATTGGTAATGTGAGGTGGTAGTCCCTGAGAGAAACAATAGTCTACTAAGATATGATGGTGTCTTGTATATCAACATAACCTTAATAATTCCATTGAATATACTTCATTCATATATTTGAATAAATATATGATCACCAAAAACTATTTTTAATATCTAATTTGTAATAACCCATAAATTTCACTCAATAAAAAATAACATAAAGATTCTACTTTCATCATTGGATTTGTGAAGTTTTTATTCAACTATCCATTCATTCCACATGAAAAGAACTACATCCTACTTCCATTATGTCCCCCATATCATTATTGTTAATGAATGGGGTGATGATTTCATTGCAAATATTTTCCTTTTTTCTTTTTTGTTGGATCAATTTAATGATGGAGGGATTTTTTTCTCCATTTATTCTTAACAATAGTGAGAATAAGAGTGAGTAGTTCATGGAGATACATCTCAATTTTGATTATATTTATATTTAAAATAAAGATACATAATCATTATGGGTGATGTAGGAAATAGATTAGAACACGGATTTTCATAGAATTTAATCTTTAGAAACTCTTGATTCATTATGTAGCTAGTGAATTTGAATAGGTGAGGCACAACTGGTGTACCCTCTTTACTATTACTCTAAATGATTACCTAGGATATCTTAAACTATTATTATCATTATATATACTCGTAAACACAAAGATGATTGATCGTGCTATATGTATCCATGTTTTCATGAGACTTCAGGAGTTCACTAGTCTAATATGAAAGAATTAATCATTGAACATTAACCATTTCATTCATATAGTTATCATAGAGGAGGTACTATTCATCACTTATCTGAGATCAAAAAAATTAAATAATGTTCAATCTTTTTTAAATTTTTTTAACTAAATATAAATTGGTAGATGAAATACCTCATAGGGGTAGGTAAGGCCTTAGAGGTGTTTTAGGGGATTGGGTCATAGAATATAGGATTAATGTGGCCATCTAGTGCATGGAACATGTTTTTCACATGGTTATTGTTAACCATATACCCTAGCCCAAGATACCTTGTATCTTGGACCATTGTGCAAATAGTTGTGTGAAAAAACACTCCCCAACTGGAAAAAAAAGTGTAGTTGTCCTAGCTAAACCATGAAGCATGGCCCCGTCTTGTACAAAGGAGGGTTCATTATTGTACATGATTAGAAAAAACTTTTGACCAACCCATGTTCCCATTAAAATTGGTGGATTTTACAATTTTTTTCCCACACTATTTTGTTTATTACCCACTTTTCTCCCTCATTTTCAACCCCAAAGTAAGGGTTATGATCCAAATTCTCCCAATAAATCCAATGGTGGTTCACTTGCGACTCATGTTCATTTGAAGTGTTATTGGTTGAAAATCAATGCTCTATGTGAGTCCGTCAAAAAAAAATTTCTACTTTATAGAATAATCATGGTGATATTTTTCATCCTCTACTATTTATATTAAAACATAATTATTCATAGGAATTCATTGATTTTTCATTTTTCACTAATTTAGTTCAAATCAAGGGTTGATTTCCTATTATTACTTGCCTATGTGCTTGATGTAGGTGGTATATAAGTTAATTTCACATAGTCGTCATGTTTATCTTATGCATGGGATTATTATAATAAGATTCCCTGAATCTAATATTTGTTTTTAATTATATAAATTACATTGGGGACCTAATTTATTTATTAGTCCCCTCGTAGTACCTATTAGATCCATTGAGCATAATATGAATGATCCTATGGTTAGTCATGGGATGTTCTACTCACATTGATAGTGAAATGGGTTTTTAAATAACCTTTTAAAGGGGTAAATGATATTGAACAATTATAAATAATTTTAATCTTATAATCATATAATAAAAGGATATTTTTATTTACCTGTAGATGTTAAATGAATTATATTTTTATGTGTAAATGTGATAAATGATTAAAATGGCATGTCCAAGTGGGTGACTAGTTTTGAAATGGTAAACAATGTTTATAAATATGAATAATGATTGAAATTGGATTGTTATGTAAATTTAGTATTGTGTTCAATGTTATAAACCATGGAGAAGTGAAAAATGAAAAGATTCACCCTTGTTGTTATTCTTCTTTATAAATGACATTGATGATGCTCCTTGATAAAAGTGAGTAATGGTATTATAGTGTTATCAGGCTAAGGATCCTCTCCCTTGGGTTGAGATAAAGATAATCTCTAGGCCCCAATGATTTATTTAATGGATTCTGATGTTCGCCTAATTCTCCATGATCCTGATGTATTTCAATGAGATGGATGTTGGGTTGGATGCTCTAACGAATATTGTTAGATTGATTTGAAAAATGAATTCCATTGTGATGTAAATTGATTCTCTCCCCTAATATATGGTTCAAACATACTGCATGGTTTGAAAAAGGTTTAATAGTTCTGTGTCATGGTGGAACTTGATGTCCATAGAGATAAGGAATAATGTTTTAATATTATACTTTTTGACCTTACTAGTATTATTTACTTATGTTGCCTTTTATTTATTCTTGTACCTTCTATATACACTATTATTTTATAGGATATTACTACATACAC
Source organism: Viscum album (assembly GCA_963277665.1). NCBI lineage: Eukaryota > Viridiplantae > Streptophyta > Magnoliopsida > Santalales > Viscaceae > Viscum > Viscum album. The sequence goes on from OY728136.1 coordinate 410,736,844, forward strand.
CATTGTTGGTGGCCTTAGATGTTATACTCAAACCCTACTCTGGTCATCATGGGTACTCAATCAGATTAAATGAATATAGGCCAGGATAAGGGAATAGGACCTATGGTTGATGGTTGATGTGGGATAAATCTTGGATAAGGGGACTAGACACTCTTTCAAGACACATTTGGGGAATTTTCCCTGATGTATTATTTTTTCCCATCTTTCCACATCATTCCATTATAACATAACTTGTTTATTGATTATTATTTTTTCAAATTAACTTGTTTAGGAATGTGGTATGGGATGCATTTAATTTTGGTTTTTCTTTTATGAAATTGATAATTTTATATATTTTGTTGATATAATCTACTAAATAGATTATATTCTCCCCATGTATCATATTAGACTTTTTCTACTAGTCATCATTTTATTAACATTGTGGAAGTGAGCCTGGGTTCATGTGGTGATCCAGATCAAAGAATTAGTTTAGTAGATTTTTCTTTTATGACTTTACAAAGCAGTATGAGATAATTTTTAATATCTATTACATTAATTTTTGGGAATGCTAGATAAGAGAATAGAATATTTTTGGCATTGGGGCTGAACTTGGGTATGGAAGTACCTAACCCCTGTGTGGGGGAAACCCCATGTACCCAATGTTGAATTATTTTTCTAGATGTTTTATTGTTACATATGGATGTTATTTTACCTTTGGTGACACACATTTTGTGTTATGTTACTGATTTATGAGATTTTACTCGTGGTTCGGGATGATTTGAGATTGTATATGCATGATTAATTTTAGCCACACAAGAATTTATGTTACATTACTCATGATTATAGAACATTGAAAAGAATGTAGTGTATTGGAAATAAATTACTTGTATATTTCCAATGTGTTTGTAGTGAGAATATGATTATTAATTATGATTAAATATGGTAAATTAAAAAAATTTAGAATTTTCCAATTAGTTCCAAATGAAAATGATTCATCTATTTAATGAATATATGATTGTTAAATCGAATGGTTACTATGACTTCTAATGAATAATATAAATTTTAATGTTTGTTTTTCCCTGTATAATTTATGTACATTCATATGGACGATTGTGGGAAGTGATTATGTTACATTTAGGAAGGTTGAAAATGTTTATGTGTAGAAGTCTTACATGGATGGTGTTGAAATCCATATATAGTTGTCTATATTTTTTGTTAGGTTCTAGGAATATGTGTTTCGCATTGTAGATATATTCTACCATGATGATATTTACCAGTTGGGTGGTAAGAAGTCATTGAAAAAAATATCCCTCTAATAATTGAATTATAACCCCATTTATTCATAAAAATATTGATATGAGAAATTTTTGGAAAACATTTCCCATTTTATACAGTTCATATAGAGGGAAACAAAGCATTCATTACTATGAGTGTTTGATATAAAATGATATTTTCCTATAAGATGGACATGTTGGAAGAATATATGATGTAATGAATAGTGAAGCTCTTATAATATATTTGGGTTCTTACTATGCATGATGATGGAATTATGTAAAATGATTTATATGAAATTTTGTTGTATCATTTAAATCATGGGACTCTATAATAGGAGACTGTTTGATAATTTATAAATCTAACTATAGGGGCTATGTCTGTGTTGGGTATTTTTTTCTACATCACAAACTTTTATTTTAGAATTCAAACCTTTGTAGAAGATGAGGGAGGAAAAATGATATGTTTCCATGATGTAAATAGATGTGACATCATGTCCCAAGTGGATATCATTCATTTATATGGTTTAACTAAGGCGATGGATTGGACACACATTTATGAGGGGATGTTGAAAAAAGATTCTTGTGGTGGACATATTATCTCATATAGAAGTTTTATTGGTATGACTTCTGATATTAGGAAGAATCATTATGTGTTATTTCACCAGGTAATTGGTGGAATGATTAGGCAGGGGAGAGGATCGGGCTATGAGGGAACTGATCAGGTGATCTACCATCAGTGTAGTAGGCCAAAATACATGTGTGGTTAGTATCTGTGACCACCAGTTCATATTTGAGTATATTAAAGGATATTACATGTACAATTTTCTACCGTAACCCTAAGTAGGTGGACAAGGGTAGGGGACCCAGACCGATGCATTTTGATCGAATGTGTTATACTAACCCAAACCATGTATGAAATTAGAATTATATTAGATGTAATTTTTAGGGGTTTCAAAATAGGTAATTCAGGAAAAGAGCATCCAAACAAGTATAGTAGTGAAACACAATGTACATAGTCTTGATTTTAGGTAAAAGGGATTGGTATCCTACATGTAGTTTATCCTACGCCTTGTGGCGGTATTTCTAGGCTTTGACGGCTTGAGGTACTATTCTAATATATTTTAGGATTTATTTCACATTATTTAATTTTAAAACATCAGATTAAATTATATTTTTCCACATAATTTTTCATTCGGGTCTATCGATGGATTGAATGTATGGGGTAATGTATATCAACACACCAATAAGGGTGATATTGTAATGTATACATATTTTTAATGTATATTCACTTGGGATTGGAAAGCTTCATCTCCTTGGGTACATGTTTGTAATTGGGATGTTGATATTTGACCAAATACAAGGAATTCAATGGTTTTTCATGTACCATGAATACTATGATTATAACCATAGAAGTGTTACCTTCACTTTTTTTAGTGTGAACTTTAAGTTTATAATGGGGAAGGGGATATCCATGTATGTGGTGTTGGGATAGTTTTTCATCGATCGGTTTAGATTACATCCTGGGTGAAAAGTCTTATTCTTGATGATGGGGGCATTGAGTATGGTGTATTCCCTTCTGTGGTGGATCAGTTCCATGGCGTGTTTCCTTATGGATTCTCATGACAACTAAAACATAAATTATATTTTAAGGTACCCCATCACAAATTGTTCGTTTCCTAAACCATCATCTTATGTTAAAATTAGAATATATAAAAAAATAATTTTCAATGAGAAGATTCACCCATCTAAACTACTTATTTATCAATGTAAGATATTCCAATTGAAAATATGTATAATAAATATACATATATTAATAGTAATAAAATAAAAAAATAATATTAAAAAATAAAATACTAATAAAAAATATATATGTATATATATATAATAATATATAAAACAAACTATATATAAATTTAAATGTACGATGTCCGAAAAATATTTCAAAAAATATGTACTGTTAAATGTTTATAAAATAAATGTCAAAGAAATAAATAAATGACTGAGGGAGGAATATGGAGGTGGTGGTTGTCGGAACATATTCCCAAAATCCTAAGTCTGGCTTGCATAAATTCCATCTTTTCCTCATGATTTTTCTCCAGCCATCGATGCATATCTCCTTTTTCCTCCTGTTGTTGTCGAAAATGTTGCCCATGCCCACAACACATGTTCTCTATATGATCACCCAAATATCACAACAACACTTTATAATGAATAAAAGATGCTGATGACCCTATAAATATCAACATTATCAAGACAATGATGTTATAGTGTAAAAATAAAAATCCAATTTAACAATAAGAAGATGATACCTACAACATAGTGTTTCTCAAAGACATACTGAATTACCTGCATCCATGATGCATCGTCATAACATGAATCATTGGTTATCCAATCCTTGGTCACATTATGACTCTAATAATGTGTCTAAGAAGTCATGGCCTCACTTGTCTCATTCAGTTATAATTTAAAATTTCAATAGTTAAATTATTCATTCCCTTAATTTCAAAACTCAAAAAAAAATTATACTGACCAAAATATGATGCATGCATCCACCTGTAATATCTCTAGTGAGAGGATCAGTGTAAATCCAAATATATACATAAAATGGTATAATATAGGGATTTTCAACTGTCTATATGTTTATAAAATATTTTGGTTCATATTTAAATTTATAAAAATTACAAAAAATGTATTTAACATATATTGTTGATGTGTACTAAGTGTACGACTATTTGATTGATTTGTAACTTGCTACAACCCCCAGTTATATAAACATTATGATTTTATACTCTAAGAAATAGATCCTATCCAATATGAACATAATCATCCCCAAAATTATCATGATATGTAATATTTTCAGTGGGTACCACCAGACATATCAAATCATGGCACTCCAACTATTATCATGGATATCCACCTAAGATTGTGAAAACTGCGGCGACAATGTTATGCATGTAGACCTCACAAGCCTCCCAGATAAAATCTTTCATGCTTCCATATTTAGGATACCATAAAAGATAAAATTAATTAATAATATTAGGATAAAAATAAAATAACATTATAAATGAATATTATTTATTTATGTACCAATAAATGATCAAACATGTGGTTTCAGGCCACAATGGGAATTGGATCCCCTGTCATCCATGCTCCAAAAAAACAATTTTGTAATATTTCACTACCCTTTCAAATAGATATTAATGAAAAAAATTGAAAAAAATTCAAACAAAAATATTATATAAATAAATTATTTATAATTAATAAATGATAAATAAAATACACTACTAAACATATGTTTGCATGCATGGATCATACTCATGATGTGGACGCCACTTGGGGATATGTTAATGAATCATAAACCTTACAAGACAATGAAAACATTGAACTATTGTTGATCTTCCAACAATTTGAGGTTCAAATAATTATTTATAAGGTTCTTCGCTAGGTAGTACTACCTCATCAAATAAATCAAATAGACCAGATAAAAATTCATCATCCTTCTGAAACAAAAAATTAGTGTTATCTGCAAATTACTAAAATGAAGAATTATATATTGATATATAAATTTTGATTGTAAGAATAATTTAACTGAATAAATATTCATCTTTATACACATATTCAAATATGATGGTGAGAATATAACTATATTCCTCCTTGGTATCATCAATTTTATTTAAGAGTTTCAACTTCACCGTATCTTCCTTTTCCAAATACCCATGTAACATCATTAACATTATCACCAGTGTAAACCCCTAACGATGGGGTTTTATCATTGATATTAATGTATCTTCATGAAATTATGGATTTCAAGTTTTCCCTTTAATATTTTTAATCTATATATGTTTAATGAAACCAAATTCACTTTGGAAGAACTAAATTTCACAAGATTTCATTTTTATTATGCTTCATCATTCACATAAATCTCTTGAAGAAACACAATAATTTGCATATTAAATTCGATATCCCTAATGTGCCAATAAAAATGATCATTCACTAAATGACGTGGTTAATATTTAATATCAGTGATTCTATGGCATCGATGACCCCAAAATCCTCTATTACTGTCAAGTCAATGAAATTTAAACATTGTTACATGATTATTTCCTAGAAAAAGAATTAAATTATTTCTTAAAGCATGGCATAAAAGTTATCATCACCTTCTATATGATAATATCCTCTTAAGAAAAAAAAGCTATTCATTGTGTTTTTATTCACCACATTCACTTGTATGAAATTGAAAACCGTTTATTGTATATAAATTATAATACATTTCCATTTTTAGGATAGTGGTATACTTTATACACAAAATCAATTATTAATTTTATCTTCATTTTGAGATACCTCTAAATTTTAAAAGAAATTATCATTATAAAATTTAGTTATTTTATTTTATTTTTTAATCCATATGCAATTTATGTCCTATGCTTTTTAAACCTACATGAATAATTAATTTTTTAAAATTCTTAATTGAAGTTGTAGTAATTTGTGAAGATTGTTCCTTGATGTCATTAGCATATAATATAATAATTTAATATTAACTTAAATTTCAAAAGAGTGATGAAATAAGTGATAGTATAACTCACAGTACTAGTGGGTTTATTTATTCATAAAATATAATAACATATATATGATCCATGTGATGTTCATCGTCTAAAATCCATTAATCGTGAACTCCTCAAAATCCCTGTTCGTGTTGATTAAAAACCGATAATTGATTGTTTTTTAATCATCAATGATAACCATATTACAGCCCAATTGGTTATGTTTTAAGGGATATTTAGATTAAATATAATTATAGAATAAAAAATACATTTCATCTTCTAAATAAATTTATATAATTGAATCTTCAAATAATTCTTTATTACATAACCAATTATTTAGTTTATGCATGTATCTATACTATTGGTATATCCATCAGAACTATACCCTCCCAATACATAGTGATTCATTTGAAAAATGTAATATCAAATGATCTATTTAATCAAATGAATTCTGTGATTGGTTTTCTAATTAACATAAAATTACGACCACATCTTCTTGTAGTCTTTATAGTGAGTCATAGTCTGGGTATCCACACTAATGTCTATAAAAAATATGATATTTTTTGGAGTGCATCCCAACTCTTATAATTTAATGAATTACAAAATACAATTGTTAGTATTATTTTCATTATGATGTGATTTTCATGACTTTTTTAATACAATAATATAACCATTTTGACCCACCATGTTGAATTGGAAACATTACAATTCGAAATACTCAAATCTAAAATCCAATGAAAAAATATATGATTTTATTCAAAAATATTATAATCTAATTTTGGATTCATTACTTTGTGTGATCTATCATTTTAAAATAGGTCTAATTCAGGACACCTGAAAATTTGGGTCAGATATTATAATTCATTTAAATTAACTTTTTTATTACTAGGTGTGTCAAAATATAAAAAATATATATTATCAAAATATTTTATCATAATATTCATGGAATCCAACATCTGATGGATCATCAAATCAAACAAATATGCCAGATCCCAAAAACTACCACATTTTATCCAATTGTATTCCTTAAAAATCCATATATTTTTTTGGTTTGTAATTGACCTAAAGGTAATATATGGTTATGAAGAGATAATAGATTTTAACTCAATACCTAATATCATTATTTCCAGTCTATATCATTCAATTGATCCATTAATGAAAATTTTTCTTCTCTACCAAAATAGTTGATCAATATGAATATATTTTTGATGAAATTAGATAAAAAAAGTTTTTTCATTGATGGGAATAAACTCTTTATTTTCACTGATATAGTACATATATTATTTTTTACCATGTTAAATCCAGCTAAATAAAATTCGTTTTGATGGAAAGATTCAAATTGTTAACATTAATGAAGATTTCATTTGGAAATCATTCTTTCAAAATAACATCATATATACTGATCCCATTATTCAATAATAAATTTAAGACATCAAAAAATGGATTCAAATAAACAATAGTATTATTTTTTGGATGACCTATAATTTCTAAAGTCCAAATGATATTTGGGTCATTCATCAACATCCAATGAGAAAATTTGTATATTGTGACAAAGATGGGCCAACAAATATATTTACTATTATAAGAACCAAATGCATATAAACAGTTAGTAGAAAGACCCAATCAATCTTTTCAGGATTATGATGAAAAATACATATTTATAAATTCAAAATGTTTTCCTGAATCACCATCACAAGGATAATTTAAGCTTTTACTAGTTGAAATATTTATTTGGTGCCATGGCATTAATGACGGTGTGTCCTAAGGCAAATAAAATTCTACAAAATGGTTGAAATCATAAGATACATAAATTGTTTTATAGTAATAAATCCATACATCCATAGTTATGCCATGTTGTACCTAAATTTTCGATATTAATGATGACTAACTATTGACTCATATTCCATATAATATAAGGAATCCTTAAGAGAATTCAACAAATCATAAAATTTATATGGTTTCAACTAAGATGATAAATCAATATCATCATGAGTTTTAGATTATTGAAATTATGTATCTATCACAACAGGTGCAAAATATTGAAATTGTTATTGATAAGGAACCAAATTATCAGTATCTTCTCTGGGACCCCATTCATCATGTTGATACCAAGAAACACATTCATTTCAAACCCCAGTATGAAATAGATGGACCCCTACATTTTACAATGTGTCAAACCTCCCCAGATCAAATTTCATACATGGAAAATTAATTGTTCCTTCTAAAACAAATTCTAGTTTTGATGAAGAAAATGATAAAATAAAATCTTCAACAACGTCAATATATATGTCATTAATACCATTACTGTTCATATTCCAATAATTATTTTTCTTATCATGATCACATAATAATAACAGTTTTTATATAAAATTTTCCATTTGTTTCTTGGAATTTAAAATAATAAAATTGTATACGATTATTTTGATAGACGAAATAAACTATTCAAAAAATATAAACTGATAAAATTATAATATACTTTTTCAAATTTCTATTTTATTTATTAAATAATTTTCCTTAATAATTATCATTGATTTATTATAAATAAATATTTATTAATAACAGTAGTGGTTTAATGATTATTTTTACTAATACTTACATACTACCATTATGTTTTTACTTTTTTTAATTATATGTAATTTCAAATCATTATAGTGATTTACAGTAACATTTTTATAATAAATGCTATTTTACTGATAGTTTTCCAAATTAATGTTTCTTTACCCTCAATTTTAATTAATTAATATGATTTATCCATAATTATTACTCAATGCCACTAATTTTAACTATTTACTATTAATTGTTTACTTATTACAGTAATTTAAGGGATATTTTTACTAGTATTTAATATTTACTCTTAATTGTTTTTTATTTTTATGAATAACTAATATTTTTATTTATTATTATAGGGAATTACAATTATATTTCATAATTACTATTAATTTTCACTATTTATATAAATTTATAATTTTTTATTAATTTACAGATAATTTTTACAATATTTATCTAATTTTTACAGATTGCAACTAAAATGTATAAATTTTAGTGATTAAAAAATAACAAAATTTTAATAATTATGGATAATTATTAATAATAGTAGTTTTTAATAATTAATTTTTTTTAATATCAACTTATTTTAACTAATTCCCAATAAGGTTTTCTAATTATAGGGATTTAATGTTTGATTTTAAATATATTTACTAATTATCACTATTATTAATTTTTTTCAAATTAACACTAATATTTAATAATTATAGTTATTAACAGTTAAGTTTTACTAATTAATTCCACATTATGCAATTTTTTTTTAATTTTAGTGATTTACCGTTAATTTTTCCTAATCATAACTATTTTTTACTAATTATATTTTTTTTATCACTAATTTTTACTATTTTTTAGTCATTTCCAATTATTTTTACTAAATATTACTAATGAAGAGTAATATTTACTGAAAACTAAAATTATAAAAAAATAATGTTATTTATCATTAATTATTTTCTAATTACTGAAATTTTTTACTATTTATAGAGGTTTAACGTTAGTTTTTTCTAATTAGTATTATTTATTAAAAAATGTTTTTAGATTTTATTAGTTTTTTCTATGATGTATAATTTATTACAAAGCATTATTAATTGACATGATTTTTTTTTATAAGTAATTACTATTAATTATAGACACATAGTTAAAATTAAAACAAATTGTTTCTCATTTAATCTTTTTACATTTAATTAAAAACATTACTGTTAATTAAAACTAATGTATTTTTAATATATAATAACTATATCATGTACTCCATCATCTTTATAAGTTGATGCTTCTTCCATCAAAATGTCTTATTCACATGTTATTTTTGCTACCTTCAACTTTTGATATTCAGTATTTCCTGGTTCTAACTATGTTTATGTATTTTAGGAACAATATATAATAGACATTCTTGGATCATTTTTTGATTGCCTTCAGGGATGATATATTAATGTAATCACAAGCTCATGATGATCATGCCAAACATCTTTACATTATCCTAAGTACACTAAAAAAACATCAACTAAATGATAAGATATATAACTGTGATTTTTGGGATCGATAAGGTAAATTTCATGGGTCAAATCATATATGAGGAAAGTGTTTCATTGGCCCTCACGAAGGATCGAGTATCTGTTTCTTGGGAGAAGAACAAATAATTATTTCACTTTCAAATCTTTTTGGTCATAGTAGGTGACTACAGAAGGTTCATGAAGGAATTTTCATACTTTAAAGAACCAATCTCAAGACGATCTAAGAATATAATCAATTTTTAATTGTCTAGAGCTTGTGATAATTCCACCCAACAAGTAATGAGGTGCTTTACTATGAAAATAATTTTGATTATACCCATTTTTCATAAATGATATACTCTACTTTTTATTCATTCAGGACTTTCCATAAGGTAGTGTTGATGTATGTAGATTGATTCATGAAATATAGGTCATTATAGTTCAATCCATATGAATGGAACAACCCTACACATGATCTCATGTTGGGAACTCTGGTTTATGCATCAATGTATTGACATTATTTTAATTTGTGAATAAAGGGTATTCAATTTACAGACCACAAAAGCCATAAAAACAACCTTCCCATTGTGATCTAAATCATGGATAGTGAAGATCTATTGATTATAAGAAATACATTGATTTCAATATAGACTATAGCCTGGTAAAGGGATATAGTGTCATAAATGTGTTGAGTCAGAAGTTATAAACTCATGTGGTTTAGGTGTCTAGTTTCTATTAGACAATGATGGATTTTTTTTGAGATGCATAATGGTTTTCAGAGAAATCATGTGTTGGTGAAACTCGTGTCCTAGTAACATCAGACCACTCTTCTAAACTAGATAAAGTGAACTATTATGATGATTCAAAATACCTTTCATTGAGGGATATTTTTAATGATGGGTATCCACCTTCCAATTTCACTATTGATGATGACGATATTATTCATGTTCATGGACATGTTATTGTTAACACTTGTTTTTGGGAAGAGAATTTATATGAGTTTCAATCCACAATGTAGGAAGTTCAACCTAGATTGACCATGGGGTAACACATTCTTCCCAGATAGTATTGGTGGCCACAAATGATGAAGGATGCCACATGTTTTGGGACATCATGTTTCATCTATTAGCAAGTTAATGTAGTTCATCAATGACCTACTGGGTTTCTATATCCGTTTCCCATTATGGATTATAATTTGGATGATTTTTACATATATTTTATCATTTTTCTTCAATGGATATACTAAAAATGATTTGATATGGGTAATTATGGAGTGCTTGAATATGGTAGAATATTTCTTACTAATTTGGGATACTTTTACCATTGAACTTGTAGGTGAATTTTATATTTGGGATATAGTAAATATTTATATGATGCCAAAGAGTATCATTTTTATCATCATACACATTTTACTTCAAGATTTTGGAAAGGCTTGGAGAAGTTATTGTATACTTAAGAACATTTAAAATATGACTTTTCACCTACATATTGATAGAAAATTAGAACATATTATCTTGGTGCTATAGGACAAGGTGAGTGAATGTGTCCTATATTTTGGTGCGACGTTGGGAAAAATTGGATCTTATTGAGTTCACCTATAATAGAAGTAATCAAGTGACAATTAATATAGAACTATATGATGTGATCTATATTAAGCTATACCGATCTCCTTTAGGTTGTATGGAAGTGGGAGAATCATAGTTATTAGGACAGATTCTATTTTATGAGATGTAGAAGCATGTTCTTAGGATCTGAATCCATATAGAGATGACAATTAGTAAATATAAGTATTATGTTGATCCAAGTAATCAAAATCATGAGTTCTTTGTGGAATAAAATGTGTTTATTCGAGTTTAATTGAGATTGGGTCACTGTCAGGTTTGAATGAATGGAAAATAGATAACAAGATGTATTGGAATGTTTTTTATGTTGTAGATTGTCAAACTGGTGGCATACAGATTGGATCTCTCAAAATGGTATAGTGATATGCAAGATGTATTTATGGTGTCAGATTTTTGAAAATATCATAACGTCTCATATCATGAGATTGACCTAGAAGATTTTTGTCTTGAGGATGGTACATATATTATGGTTTATCCAATAAGGGTTGTATATTGTAGTGAGAATGTATTTCGTGATATAATCATTCCATTAGTTCACGTTTTGTGGAATAATGGCCACATTAAGGAGGAAACATTGGAGTATGAAGATGATATGAAGGCCTATTGGAAAATCCTTTTAACCTTTTAGGCTTATTGATTCTTCTAAGACCATCTTGTGAATTTACTATTATAAAGTGGGGAGGTTGTAAGATCCTGACGATTAAATAACATATCATATAGTTTAAATTTTCATTTAACTCAATTTCTGTTGTACTATGGAATTCCTACAAATGGAAGGGGAGGTCATGGAGATTTCCATTGGTACATAGCATGAAAAAATAGTGAATATTTTCCATAAATTTCATAAAGCATGGTTGGAACACATTTAGGGTTAATAGCACCCCATGACCCAGAAAAACATTGCATACTGGACCACCATTGATAAATGTGGGTGCATGGCCAACTCCAATTTTGCAAAACTGTGTGGGTTGCCTCACTAAACCTCATGTCCTAGATCCTTCTTGGATAGATTTAGGCACAAAATAGGTGAAAGGTTTGTCTAACAATATAGCCAAACTATGCACCTTTTAAAATTGGATAATTTTACCACTTTACCAATTATGATTTAAGGGTTCTTAACAATTTTCTCCCCCATTTTCTTCTTCAACAAAAATGGTTATTAACCAAATCCTCTCAATCTCTACAATGGTGTTTCTCCTTTGATATTTGGTCATTTGAAGCCTCACTGGTTGTGAATGGAAGCTTTGGCTGATTCTATAACTCCCATTTATTATATTTTCTTATTGAAGTAGGTTGGATGTTTTATCCACTTATGATGTTCCTAAACCCCAGTGTTCCTATGAAATTATTGGTTTTGTTTTCTGAATATTTTTATTTTGAATCAACGGATAAGGTCGGGTTATTTTTCCAATGTTCTTAAGGTATGTGGTGTACATGTTCATTTTCCATTATAGTGATGTAATATTTTGTGTGATATTTTTCTAATGTACTTACCTACCATTTATTTATTTTTTTTAAATATGGAATGTTAATTGGGCCCCTAATTCATTAGTGAGACCCCCCATGAGCCCATTTTTATCTATTGAGGATATATTGACAAGGCCTTTGGTCACTAATGGGGTGTTATACTCCCCTGGAAACGGTGAAATGAGTTGTTTAATTATTTTTCAAATGGGTAAATAGATTGATCCGTTATAAATTGCATTGGGATTATTATAACACAATGAAAATATTCATTTCTAAAATATATGAATTTATAGGAGTTTTATTTTTCTAGTTGGTAAATGTGATAAATGATTAAAGGGGAAAGTCCATGTTGATAAATACTTTGAATAGGTCACCAATGGTCATAAGTATTCTCAAAGAGTTTAATAGAATAGTTATGGGAATTTATTAATGTGGTTAATTTAATGCACCATAGAAATGTGATAATTGAAAAAATACACCATTTTTGTTACTATTGGTTAAAATGCACCCAAATCAGGATCCTTGAAAAAAAATTAAATTTTATTCGTAGGAAGTTAGACAGGGGATCCCCTCCCTTGGTTTGGGTCAGAAGAACTCTCAAGGCATCACCAATGTGTTTTAAGGATTTGAATGTCAAAATGATGCTCAATCTTCCTATGGAATGGACATCATATGGATAATCGAACTGATGTTCCAAGGAATATTGTTAAATTGGTTTAATAAATGAATCCAAATGCCATGTAATGTGTTTCAATTCCATTGTATATGATTCTTAATTATTTCTTCGGCTGAAATAAGTATAGTTTCCAGGTGTCTGGGTGGAACCAAAGGTACACAAGGATAATAGATAATTGTTTAATAGGAATCATGTTTACTTTTGCAGTCTTGTTCACATTAGTAATTCTTATATTATAATTGGAACTTCTATATATAGTATAATTTCAATGGATATATTTGTAGACACCATTTGTGGTGGACTAGTAGGTTTTACTCATTCCCAGCTCGGCCCATTGTGGGTACCTGAAAAGATAACAAGTTTTTGGGTCATGAAAAAGGAAAATGACATGTGATTAATTACTAACATGGGATAGACCAACAATTTGGGGACCATATATTCTATTAGAATATTTTTGGTGAAATTTTCATGATGTCTTATTTTGGTTTCCTTCATGGATCTTCTAAAAATAAAGGACATGACATATTTATTTTAATTTTTTGGTGGTAATTCCCATGTTTGGGAATGTGTTTTATGATGTTTTATGTTTTAGTTATAATTACATGCAATTTTATATATGGTTTACATTGTTAGTTACATTAGGTAACGTGGGTATAGTCACCCAATTTATCACATTAGACCATCAATCCTAGTGGGAATATTTTTTCATATTGGATGGAGTGCCTGAGGTCATGTGCAGAACCTGGTCAAGAACCAATTTAGTGGCTCTAAGGTCAGGAACTTAAATATCACCTACTTCACATACAGATTAGGAAATATAGATTATAGAATGTATTATTTTCATTAATAGTGAACCACAACCATGAATGTGTTTGAATCACTCCATGAAGTTATTATAATTGAGTAGATGGTATTTCTATATTATTGATCGTAGGTATACATTGGACGAAAAAAAATATTAATTATTTAATTTAAAATTATAATTGAAATTAGTTTTCTTGATTATAAATTATGACATAATTGATTATATTTTTTTAAATATTTCATTATTTATTCAAGTCCCAATACCCCTCACCATTGAACTCGAAATATCAAGTTTTTAGGAAATTCTAGTGTAATGAATCTGTATCCCGACTCACACAAATACAAATATGGTTAGTCATGCTACATGTAGTTATTTATATATCATTGTTTCTTACAAATATGTGATCGTACTTCCGTGATCCAGTGAGTGGACTCCTCTATTCTGAAACCATGACATGGATTTCATAATCACATTCCTCCATGATACATCATGCATTTCAAGGGATAATTATCATGATGTAATATTTTTTAGTCAACTGATAACCTTCATATATACTACTTTTTAAAATTAAGTAACCAAACAAAGGATGGTAAAACATGTTTTTTCTATGGATTTCTTTCAAAATAATGTAATTGAAGGCTATGTAAGAAGATACATTGTGTTAAGGATTTTTTTCATCAAAAAATAATATAGTTTTACATTTTATCATTATTGTTAATATTAAGAGGATTTTACTTAAGTGATTAACCATATATAAATAACACATTTATGCATAATTTAGTTATTTATATTAAATTTTTCACATTAATTCATTTATTAATTACATAATAGTCTTTAATTCATAAAATACAGAATAAACAATAAATAAATGAATAAATGAACTGATCATGGGATTATTTGACAATTGAATTATTGATAAGACATTAATGAAACCTATGACTTAGGAAAAATGTTTTTTTACATTCTTTGATGGATTTAAAGCATTCCACCTATCTACCTGTATATATAATATGTTGGAATCATCTTGTATCTATCTTAAACAACCTCCACATTCCTTATGATACTCCATTATTACATGTATTTATTACTCACATTCACGTGAGATAATCAATAGGATTGGTTTAGTGGGATTACATAAATAATTATAGACATATAATTGTTATATTACAATATATGGGGGATAACACTCATTCCATAATATTTATTTTAATAAATAATACTTTAAACCCCATTTAATATGTTAAAACAAATTACTTTAATGAAAACATTGGTCTGGTTTATGATCAGAAGCAGTCATATGAATGAAATGATTAAGGAAATGTGTGTTGAAGAACATTCATTTTTAGTTGTATATTATAATTAAGATAAAAATCCTTTGATTAATTAACTCATTAATTAAATCCATTTAATCATAATCACAATACTAATTAACTTGTAAATACCAAACATTAAATGAAATTATGTAAAATTAATGATGGAAATAATAATAAAATATAATAATATTCCATTAATTGATAATTTAGTAATTTTTTATATCCACTTATAAAAATATTATGAAAAACATGTACCAAACAATATAATAAGATTTATAAGGATGTAGTTATCAATTAAAATAAATTTAATTATCTCCTTTATGAAGAGACAATAAGGTCTGCACATGAATTTTTTACCTCAATTTTTGTGTAATTCGGATACAGACATAGGGATTTATTAGGTATCATTGATGGAAAATATGGAATATACTAACTTTCTACACACTATATGTTCTAATTATAATTTTATTTGGATAAAATCATTTATCTTTAGCATGTATCTATATAGATTACATAGTTTTGACATAGGATCTACATACCCTATGGTCTGAATTTTGTCTATTCCTACAACCTAGCAAAGGACACGTCATTTAAATCTTATAACACACAACACAATGTGTATAATATAGGAATATGTTTTGTATCTCACATGTTTTGTTGTCCTCATAACCCACAAAATAACTCAAAGTTTTTTTATTTGGGAAATAATTCACTAGACACCATGTACGCCAGTTACTCCTTGTTAATCTCTTTATTGCCCAGTATCTTAGTATCCAGCATTATTGAAAATGTATATGACCAAATTACTTGTACAAATTTCATTGTTAAACTATGTAGACTACACTACATGCATGCTAGATATACAATGTTTATTCTTACATGTTTTGTCCTATATAGTCCTCTTTTAAAAACTGTGTGAACTGTATGTAGTTATTTCTAGGTGTGAATTTTATCCCATAACAAGGCATATTATAGTACACTTGGGTATACTATGTGTACTCTTGAAACAAAATGTGTAATCCCATGATATCCATCTATAATATGTAACACTTATTGATGTAATCTCTAGTTTTTCTCCTTCATTTCTTGGTACATTAAAAATGAGTTAATGAATGATTATAATAATACATCAAAAACATGTTATTTAAAATCATATTAAATGAATTAATATTCCAGAAATGATATATCTAATGACTATTACACATATATATCAATAATCAAACAAATAATTAACAAATTTAATCAATTAATTAATTGAAATATATTTTATTCTAGATCAATGGAAACAGTTAGTGTATGACCCTATATGATTCATCCTTATTCATATCTGGTGGGATTTCATAAAGTCAAAAATAACATTCTAGACTCTTGTCAAGGAACAAAAGAGAAATAATTTTAAGACACAAAAAAAAACCCACATATAAATTCTCATAATTTTATATAATCTATTTGTCAAAATATATCATTAACAAAGTTACACATCTATTTTATCAATTTAATTTCATGATAAGTATTTCCATGAATATCTAAAATAAACAAATCATTAAAACGATTCCATAGAATTTAATAAAACAATTCAATTATGATTAATGGCATTAAATATAAACATCTATAGAGGTTGAAAGAAAAAATACTTCCTGAACATATCCATTAATAACATATCAGTTATGATAATCCAAACATACCATACATATAAAGAACATATAAAATCATGGATTTCCTCAATAAATCTAATTTTTTAAGTTATGACATGAATTAATGATAATATTAAAGTCTTTGGACCATTGAACATACATTCTGAAAGGAATATTTGATAACACAGAAACATGTGGAGTTTTTACAAGTGGGTAGGTTCTCATAATCTCTTATCTTATATATTACTAAGTGGGAAATTCATGGGAGTAATCATCATCATATTATGAGTAATTTCACATAAAAGTATGTATACTATGTTCCATATTAATTGGTTTAATATTACTATAGAACTATATTTAAGACTATTTTCATGAAACATCGAGGTTCACAACATAGTAGGGAACAGCTATAACCGTATCTATACGACTAATATCTTTTGAAATTATTGAATAAATATCATGAGGAGCAATTAAAAATATGTAATATGTTTTCTTATTAATATTAAATATTTATAAAGTACATGTATTCAATTTATAAATAGTTTTTTCTAGAACAAAAATTACTAAAAACACAATGCTTGTGCATATAGTAAAAAATCTTGTAAATTATAATAATAACACTCAAAGTAATATTGATAGGATGAGTTATTTTTCATAATGAATTTCATTAAATAAAATAGCATATTAGGGATGTTTAAAGTTTTATATTCTAATAATTTTTTTGTCTTGATTCCTTTAATGACAAATTTAATTAATATTGTCAAAAATGTCATTTATGAGATTTAACGACATATAATTTTTTATTAAATATGTTAAAAGTATTAAAAACAATTAAAGTGGAAAAGTTTTATATGACATTGATTATATTTCATCCAATGTATATTTATGATCCAATGTTTACATTATTTGTTTAATTAAGACCATTTATGATAGAAAAAGTTATTACCACATTTATGGATTAAATTGGTTAATGGAGGGGTTAAACCAAAAGATAAGGATTAAAATGACACTAAAACATATATAAATATCATTAGATGATGTTATTTTCACTGTATAATCTTTTTATTGGAATATTGATCCATTATAAATCATTATACTTGGGTATTAGATTATAATATTTTAATATTTTAACAATTACCAAGATTTTTCATCCCATTCTGTAGAAAAGGGAACCGCCTCACTCTTTTCATTGAACTATATTAAGAATCATTGATCAAAAAATATCTGATTAATTATATTATCATATTTACTTTCCATGAATTATTTTTTTCTGTTTTATTAATGAATATTTGAAGGGTCCTTAATGATGGAACTAAAGGAAGTATACTTAAAAATAGGTAATAGTATTTACTGAATCATCCAAATTTATCTCTTCTTCTAATTCGTTTGTATATTTTCTACCAAAATAATAATTCTACAGTTTTTATAATAAATATAATGATATGTTATTTAGATTATGGGACTATGATTTTCAATATCTTTTTCATCCTATAAAATTCTAAAATATCTCTCATTCGTACGTATGGCTTACAGTCTCCACATAAAGGTAATACTCGTTCATCATAACCATTTTACAGGGATAGTTATACATATATAAAATATTAATATATATATATATATAATTTAGGAAATAATTATACTTATACAATTGTAATATCATTTATATATTATTACCTTCCAATTTGTTTGAAAATAGTAATGTCACTTGTGTGTACGTACAGACTACCACCTCCACAAAGTGATGTAATATATTTTTTATTTTTGATTTACATAGATGGTAATAAGGATATATTTCATGAAAATATTTGATATATAATATATAGATAATTATTTAAATGGTAATTAATATTTTTCAATTAATTCCCCCAAAAATATAATTTAAGAACATATTATTCGATAGTGTATGGCATGAAACCTCATGTTCCTAATAGAATATAATATTCCATAACTTTATAATATACTTACTATTTTAAATAAATTTAATATATTTTATTGAATTAAATTAACATGAATCTGATTTTTTTTGTCACATGCTACAATAGGTATCTTTAATGGCTCTGGTTAAATACTAGACCAAGTTTTACCGAACAATAGTATATTTTTAAATAATTATTATTTTATGTAATAAGATAAAACAAAATCCATAAATTAGTGGTTATGAATTGGATTTAAAAATTTATTAAAATGTATGGTCAACACAAATATTTAATTAATTAGTTGGTTACAAATTATCTAGAAATGAATATAAGAACATATTTAATATAAAGGTAATGCTTTTATAAAAACTATTTTTATGATCGTAAATATATTTTATCCAAATAAATTGATTTAATTAAAATAATTTAAGTGTATTAATGTGATATATATTATATATTCAAAAAAATATTTTGGAAATTCATTCAATATAGTTTATATTCATTAGATTAGAACAAACCATATATTACACATAAAAACCTATTTTTTATTATGGCGCTTTACCCCCATGTAAGGGAAAAATATTTTAAATATGATTTTTAGAACTATTATAAATATTTTAGGTTAGAATAAGAATCAAATTTATATAATAACATATAAATTAAATCATGCTGAAAATATTTTTTTTTTTGTTCATTTAATTTTTGATGGATTAGTAAAAAAACTGAATTTTTATACAATACGGATTTTTCATCCAATTTATTTATATGTTTGTATTATATATTTTATTGTTTTTAAAATTAAAATATACTAAATTTTTATTATTTATTCTATCTTCAGTTTTTGAAATCAATTTCACATTAAAATTTAAAATAAAAACCTAGAAAAATAGTGAATGTTTATAATTTAAAAACATGAATTATCGTTCCCTCTACAGGATAAAAATTGAATTAATTTATCGAACATCTATCATTATAATTTGAAAAAATGGATTTTTGTTTTGAATTAGAATAATTTATAATGTTTAATAAGGTTAAAAACTATTTTTAGTAAAAAAATTATTGAATTTTATTAAAATTAAATACAATAGTTAGAAGAAAACATAGCATAACCAGAGAATAAACCTTAAATATAGGGCCAAAATGACCTAGAAACTTGTCAAAATTCCATTTTTAGAATATATTTTGACCCTTTACTCACATTTATAAAATTATTATTATTATTGGATCCACATTAATTGGGAATAAAAAGGGTGAAATATCCATCTCTAATATTTATAAGAGTTTCACTTCTCCTCAATTATAATAAGGCACTCAAGACTCCAACTTGATCACTCTCAAGACACATTAGATCAATAAAGAACTATATAAATTTCATGGAAAAATAACACCCCTAAAACTATAATCATCATCTTTGTTATAAATCTAGAAAAGGAATCCCTTTGGCCCTAGCCTAAAGTAGTTACGCAATGATGTTGTAACATACATCCTCAAGATGTTTAGTTTTATTTCATTCTTTAATCCGACTATTATACTTATTTTGGCAATATGTAATAACACCAGAATCCTCCATATAATGATATGTTGTCATTATATATTTTTTCCAATATATACACAAAATAACATATAATGTTTGACAAACATACCATTTTTCAGTGCAATTCACTACAACTTCACAAAATGATGTCGTTTATTTTTTCATTAACAGCTCTCAAGGTTGGGAACTATGATGGCCACTATATTAACATATGATATATATAATATTTATAATGAATTTATTCTTTTGCTTTTATTTTATATCAAATCCCTTCATTATTCCCATCTTTTAATTATGATAAATTTATTTTTGGAAGTTTGGACTACTGCCACCTCAAAGTGATGTGACTCATTCACACTATACATAAAACATTTAATGGAATTTTTTAATAAAATTATTTTAAATATAAGACATAGATTAAAAAATAGAATTAATATATATATATATATAATCTACTTTGTATTCTTTAGATAATATAATAAAATGGATGTAGTATTCATTTTTACATACAAGATACCATCTCCATGAATGGTGCATTTCATTTTTTACTATAAATATTCTAGAATATTATAAATACATTATATATAAATATGATATTTAAATCCGATTTTACATTGTGGAGATGATGAAACATTAATCTAATTAATAAGAACAACAATTTTCAACATGAAACATACTAATCAAACTATCCAATTAACACATAAAATAGTGAAAATAATGAACAACTATTAACAAACTGGTAAAAAGATATTATAAAGAGACAATATATGATATTATAAATTTGGAAATGATTCTATTATAACTCACTGAAAGGTTTAAAACCATTATACATGATGTTAAAGTAAATTCACCATAAAAATGAAATGCAAGGTAAGGGATTTCGTCTCAATTAACATTCCATTGATATTTTTTGATGTTATGTAACTAGATAGTTTTATATGGTGTATATACTTCCCAATAAATTGTTATATCATGAATCTATTTATACACGTGAAATAATATGTTTCTTATATTTGTATTACATAATTAATATTATGATTTAAATGTATCAAAGTTTTATGGGAAACATCAGATTGTATAATGATTATTCTCCTCATTAACATTTTGAATGATTATCTTTGCAATCTAACTTAATTTTGTGATTGTTAAATTTATCTAAAAACAGTCACTTTATTATAGTACAGATAATTTCTTATATATGGTGTACATACTTCAAATAATCCATATATTATAACAATTCATTCATTCTTCATGATATTTTTTGTTATATTTAAATCATTTCATCTATGGGGATTTGAGTTCAAAGTTACCATGTGGAAAAAAATTCATAACCCAATTTATTTTCATTGGTTTTTCGTACATAGTTATTGTCATTAATATTCTATGATTTTTTGTTTAATAATATTGGATATATTTTTATGTTTTTCTACTTTTATGTGTGTATTTACAGTTGATACACATAATCTATTCATTTATTGATTCACTCTCCACCATTTTTATCTTTACAAGGGTTGAATTTTCAATCCAATTTTGTTCAGGATTGTTTTCACTTGAATTTACAACAGAGGTAATTATGTTATCATTATCTAATAGAACCTTTGATTTTATCCTTCTCTATCTATTCCTGAAATTTATCATGTAATAGTCTAATTTTCAACTCTTTCTTACTTAAAATATTTTACAAATTTCATTTAATAAAAACCGACAGCATTCTAGAAGTATTTACAGAACATGTTTCCTAAAAAAAAATTGTCTCTAAAAGTGTTTTCAAAAAAATATTAACCATTAAGAAGTTATTTTATTAAATATAATTTTACCATTTTTATAATTTAACAATGTTCTCAAAGGAATCTTCTTGTCTATTTCCAAACAAATCATTTTTATCATTTTTACCATAAAAAATGTATCTTCCTTTTATTTCATGTGTACATGTTTACCTACCATCATTTCTTTGAATATTCTTTTTCATGTTTAAAATGATAGTTTTAAAAAAATTCAAAAGTGATTTTAAAATAAAATGTGTTTCATTAGATTTTTCTAAAATGAAGGATATTATCTGCATGATTTTTTTTAAATATCCTGAATATTATTTCTATACATTAATGGAAAAAAAAATTTCTCCACTTATGATATGTTCTATTGATACCATCCATAATCTTCTTCTGCATGGTTTATGATTAATTTGTCCTATGATAGTTGTCACATTCACATAATTGATTTCTTCTTGTCCCCTGGAAATATTAAATTTTCTTATAATAATTTGACATTGAATGTCAAGACTCGTCCTAGTGGGACCCACATCGTAACTACCACATGCCTAACTCTCATAGGCTAGGGGATGGAAACCACCACCGAGTTCGCATATCTCACAAATGGGAGACATTTTCCTATGTACATGGACATGCAAACATGTCTCTAAGAAAAGTTGATGAAATAGAAAAAAAATATGTAATCAAACTTGTATACAACTAAGATACAACACATAATAGCATAGTAAAAAAATGTGGCCACAACACAATCCCAACAATAATGAAATGTAATATGATAAAAGTACCTAGAACTACTCCGTAGAAAACTCAACCTGACGGGTATGTACATAACGACAATCTAAAGCTATAGAAGAACACCTCGTTTATCGGATCACTCTAACAACCACCATGTCACAATCCAACACAGAATCTATCAAAGCGTCAATTCTCTACAAAAGGCACAACGCGTGCGGGCAATGCCCGTGAAGGGGTGTGTAAAACAGTTCCCAAAAGGACACCATGAAACACAATGTAAAGGATAACAATGTAAAGATAACTATGATGATACAGTCATCTTAATGCAGGTATATGTAAATAACACATATAATAAGAACATCCTGGTATTCTCGTAATGGATTCCAACACTCAAGGTATCCTCCAGTACCATCCATATGGTCCCACTCGTATCATGCCCATTTTGGGAGATCTCTTTCCTTGATCCATCAGATTGTAAGCACGTAGAACAGGTGTACCAAATGTATCAAAGAGAACATCTAGTCTCAAAACGTCAAAATGATTCCCCTAGTCATCTGGTCTCTCTAATACATTGTGTTGTGATATTACAACCAATCATTAACCACATGATACTTCATGAGGCATAATCCTTCCATGAAAATGTACTCCTCATGCTATGATGTCATCAATGACTCTTGTATGGAGGTCATGATAATTTGAACCCCACCCAAATTAAACACAAAGGTAAAAAATCATTATATACAAAGAGGGGATTCATCTCATAGAATACATACAACCCACTATAAAAAATATGGATATTTGCAACATGTTATTTGCGACGGGAAGATTACTATGTCGCACATGACAAGTAATTTCGAGGTGTGGCAAAGACCCATTGCAAAATTTTTGGCATAAAATATGCACCAAAACACTGGCAAGGGTATTTCTGACGGGTTTATATTATCATTTCAAATAACTGACGATGGTTTTTAGTATTTATTATAGGATACTTACCCCATTGCAAATAATCTAACAATATATACCCTCATCTTTTTTCATCTCATTTAACGTTTTAATCAACTTCTCCCTTTATCTCCTCGGAAAAAATGTCTTCTAAACATTTTCATAGTTTTAAGTATCAAATCAGAGTATTATATATGACTTTAATATTCTGAATGCTTTAGTTTCAAATAATTTATCTATTTTTTTGTTTAGTTAATAGATTTTATTTTTAATTATTTATTAATTTTTCTAATTAGAGTTAAATTAATGTAATTAGAATTAGATATTAGTTTTTTAATGCATATTATTATGAATAGTTATATATAACTATTAATGAGTAATAAATATTAATAATTAGTAATAATTTTAAATAATTTGTAATAATTATTAATAACTAGTATTAATCTATAATAATAAGTAATAAATTGCATTAATTAGTAATAATTAAAAATTATTAGATATTATTGAAAAAAATTATATATTATAAATAATTGGTAATAATTAGAAATAATTTCTATTAATAAGAAATAATTTCGAATAATTACAAATAATTTGTAATAACTAGAAATAATTCGTAGTAATTCGAAATAATTAGAAATAAATCTATATAATTAATAACACATTGTTGTAATTAGTATTAATTTCTAATAATTAGGATTAATTTGTAATAATTTGAAGTTATTGGTAATAATTAGGATAAATTTGTAATTATTCGGATTAATTAGTTGTAATTAGTAATAATAATCAATAATTAGACATAAGATTCAATAATTATTAATATTTTCTATACTTAGTAATATGTATCCACAAACTATTAATAATTATCAATTATTAGGTTTAATTAGAAATAATTTGGATTAATTGGTAAAAAATGGGATTAATTAAGATTATTTAGTAACAATTTGGATTAATTAGTAAAAAATCGGTTTAATTAGTAATAATTATGAATAATTGGTAATAATTATGATTAATAAGATATATTTAGGATTGATTAGTAATAATTAGGATTAATTAGTAATAATTTGTAACAATTACTAGTAATTTTGAATAATTATTAATAATTAGTAATAATTAGTAAAAATTAATAAAAATTAATAATAATTAGTAATAATTAGTAATAATTAGTAATAATTAATAATAAATATCAATAATTAGAATTAAATTGTAATAATTAGAAATTAATAGTAATAATTTGAGAAAGATAGTAATAATTAGAAATAAATTTTTTTAATTAGAAATAAATTTTTATAATTAGTATTAAATAGTAATAAGTTGTAATAAATATTAACAATTAGTAATAATTAGTAATAATTACTAATAATTACTAATAAATTGTAATAAATTGCAATAAATAGTAATACAAACTAATAAATACGAATTATTAGTAATATTTAGTAATACCTAGTAATAATTTGTTATAATCAGTAACAATTAGATTTAATTAATAATAAATATATTTATTTAATAATTGTTAGATTTAATTAATAATTATCATTAATAATTATCAATAATTTGTAGTAACTATAAATAATTAAGATTAATATGAAATATTTAGTGATAATTATAAATAATAATCAATAATATGTAATGATTAGTAATAATTATTAATAATTGTCAATAATTAATATTAATTATGATTAATAGTAAAAAATTGGAATAATTCAAAACAATTAGGATTATATATTAATAATTAAGAATAATTAGTATTAATTTGGAATAATTTGAAATAATTTGTAATAATTAATAGTTTGGAATAATTAATAATAATTAGAAATAATTAATTATAATTAAGTTTAATTTGTAATAATTAGGATTAATTATTAATAATTATTAAAAATTAGGAATAGTTAATAATAATATTTAATAATTACTCATAATTAGAAATAATTAGTAATTATTAACAATTATTATCAATAATTAGAAAAAATTTGTAATAATTTGAAATAAATTGTAACAATTAGTTAGAAATTGTAATAAATTGTAATATATTGTAATTAATTGAATTAATTTGTAATGATTAGTAATAATTAGTAATAGTTGGTAATAATTAGTAATATTAAGTAATAATTGGTTATAATTAGTAATAATTTTTAATAATTAACAATAAGTGCTAATAATTAGTAATAAATACCAATAACTAGTAATAATTAGTAATAATTAGCAATAATTCTCAATAATTAGTGATAAATAATAATAATTATATTTAATTACTAATTATTAAATTTCATTAATAATAATTTGATTTAATTAATTAAAATTACATATAATTAATAACAATTGGTAGTAATTATAAATAATTAGTAGTAATTATAAATAACTAGTAGTTATTATAAATAATAAGTTTTACTTAGAAATAAATATGATTAATTATAAATATTTTGTAAAATTTATGATTAATTATTAATTGTTATTAATAATTAGTAATAATTAAGATTAGTTGTCATTAATAAGAAATAATTAGGGTTAATTACTAGTAATTTGGATTCATTAGTAATAATTTGGGTAAATTAGAAAAAAAACAAAAAATATAGATAATAAGGATTATTAAAGATTAATTAGTAATAATTAGAAATAATTAGTAATAATTATGATTAATTATCATTAATTAGTAAAAATTATTACTAATTAAGATTAATATTCAATAAATAGTAATAATTTAGTTTAATTAGAAATAATTAGGAATAATTAGAAATAATTAGGATTAATTAATCATAAATAATATTACAAAAAAATAATTTTGTTTAATTAGTAATAATTAGTAATAACTAATTAAAATTTTGAGTTATTATTAATATTAAGTAATAATTAGTACTAATGAGGTATAATTGGTAATAAATAATAAAAATTACTAATAATTATTAATAATTAAGAATACATAAAATTTTTTTATAAAAATTATTAAAAATCATGTTAAATTAGTATTAATTAGAATTAATTTGTAATAATTAGTAATATATCATAATAAATCATAATAAATCATAATAAATTCGAGTACATAGATAAAATAGAAAAAAAATTTAAACGGATTGGAAACATTCATTTGGATCCACACCTCAGCTCCCTACAACATTCTACCACTGAAATCAATATGAAAAATATTCACAGACAAATGTTAGAGATGATTTTTCATTGTTATTTAAGTCATATAAAGTTTCATAGAGTTCAATTGTCAAATAAAATAGGCTATTTTTTCCAACGACTCATACATTTGAAAATTTCTACGACTAAAATAACTATAAATAGTCTGCTCTGGCGTAAAAAAAAATTCATTTTTATATGAATGATAACATGGAGAGATATGAGATGTGGCCTCCCTACTCTCCATCCACTTACATAAGAAAACTGATATTCGTAAATTGAAGCAGGCTTTTCATAGTGATTTTAGTTGTAGAATGTTTCCAGTGGATGAGTCATAGGGTAAAAGAGCTTCCACCAATCTGTTCGAAATATTTTAGCTTGTCATTAAAAATATTTAATAAAATATAGTTGATAATAATAATAAATAGTAATGATTAGTATAAATTCTTATAAATGATTATAATTTTCTAGAAAAGAGAATTTAATTTTCTTCATTTTTTTGGATAGTGTTTATCATATATCTCAATGTACTGATAAATTATAAATCGATTGTCTCTATTACACAACCCAATATTGAAAATGATTAAATCTTATAATGCATATGTGGTGACTTGTTTTCTATGTATTACACATGTATATAGACAATAAAAAAGTAGTGAATAGTGGTGTTGTTTTAGAGGATCTCATCATAGAGAAAACAAAGATGACTTTTACAGCATGAAGGATGAAATCATTGAACTGTGTTATCAGGGACAAGATTAAAAAATGATGATTAAATGATAGTGGCTAGATACTGAGAGAGGATAGTTTGTTCATCTGATCAATGAAATCATTGATATTCAATATAAAAGTCTTCCTGCTGTAAATTAACCATTTTTATTAGCTCAACAATAATATCAAAATTATTATGAAAATTTCTATTCTATTTCAAAGGATATGGGTGATTAGTGAAGCATAATAAAAATTATTTCATGAGTGAATCAGTTTGATAAATGTGAATGTGGTTCTGCTGAATTCCATGAATTGAAATTTTCAAGAGACTTCTCTAAATCCATTGTTTTCAATAAGAGATACTAATATCATTGATGACACCTGACATTTAAGGGCTGATGGCGACAATGATGTTAATAATGTTACAACTAAAATTGAAATGAAAAGTGAAAATGAAAAAGAAACTAATATGAAAATTGATGATGCTGAGGAGGATGATGAAGATATTGACATAGATAACTACAAAGATGAGGATGAAGATAGACATTAACATAGTAAAATGATGGTTACAATCATATATAATATATATCTATATATAATAGTTGTTTTCAACTTTTTTATAACAACAATAAATACATTTTTCAGATGAATGGGGATATGTTTCGTATGTTACAGGAGGCTGATCTATCTTTGGATGAGTAATAGGTTGGATTTTCCAACCCTTAGATTGTTGGAAGTTTAGGGGGACCTCTAAGGGGTCGTGGACTTTCCCGACTGATAATTCCAGACACTCTCCCAAAGAAACGTCCACTTATTAGGTTCGATCATCAGACACATAGGTATCTTTACCTCTGAAATTTAGTTATTTTTCATTAATTTATTTATATAATATTTTTTGGACTAATAACTCTATTTTTTCATAGCTTTACGCATATAGATTTTTGAGAGGGGGAAAATGTTGTGCCATTATTTTTCTGTTGCATGGGTGTCATGGTATCAACTTCCCATTGATGTTCAACAAAAAATGTTCAAGCATTGGATAGTACGTAAATAAATAATATTTATTTTGATATTAATTTAATAATTAAGATGATATAATAAATTATTTTTAGGGTATACAGTATTTCACTGAGCATAGCTTGCGTGATGATATTTGGAAGGCATGGTAGGGAGCTATTTATTGGTGATTCACGATGTTTTTTTCTAAATTTAAAATGTAAAGGATAGGATAATGCATGAGTGGAAGAGTTTCATTAGACATGTCACATCCACCGACCTGATTATATTTCATCTCATGTTTTGGATAAATTATATACACACTGATTGAGTAGGCAGTTTTAGAGTAGATCATTTGTAGGTTGGAAAAATTGAGGGAGACAGGAGGGGAGACATTGAAATCGTAGTCGTACATTCAGTATGAATAGATAAGATATGGTAAGTACATTTTATAAAATATTGAACATTAATTTAAATTTAAATTGTTTATATTATATTCATATATAAAGTTGCACAACCCGATATTATAGATTACAGTGTTTATGGAGGATGTACATTGATCTAGCCACTAGGGAGATTAGAGACGTTTTCCACAATCATATTGTGTTTTGTTATAGTTTTTTTTGAGTTATAAATTCAACTAAAAATCATATTATATCTAATATTTTTTAAGATTGAAATTGAAGGAGTCGTATTAGGTACTGAATTCTCAGAATAATGTTGGGAGTCAGGCTGAGACTGGTGGTCAGACCAATCCCCCGATTTGACAAGGCAACATCAATTTAGGCGACCTAGTATGGCTTTTAGAAAGACATGGTTGTTCAAATTAGATTCAGAGTGTCCCCATGGGGGGTTTTTAATGCACCTATGTGATGTTGGGGTCTATGCCTAGAGGACGTCATAGAGAGTCATCATCATCTCATGCACAATATTAAGAGAAACTGTGAGCTCAAAGTGAGCTTATAGAGACTGTCCATAAAGAGCAGAAGGATATGTGATAGTGGCAGTAGCAGCAGTAGCAGGGATAGATCCTCCAATAGCAGCAGCAGTAGCAGTAACAGATGCCGGATGCGATGTTTTGATGGTGGAAGTTGTAGGTTAAAGACAAGGTGGAGTACATGCGACGTCTATCTCAGAGTTTATGGATGGATTTCCCTCCACCGTCTCCTCCAGCTCCTCCCAACAACCCTTCCCCGGATTAGTGTTGTATTTTTATATTATGATGAAACATTTGAATTTATTTTTTAGTAATATTAACTTTTTAATGTTTTTAATAGTGTGTGATTTATATTGTCTACAAAATTACATATTTTATTATTTAATATTTTTTTTATTAATTAATGTATTTTTAAAATTTTTTGAATACTCGTGTTTTTATTATAATACTAATATTATTATTTTATTAATATTTATAATTTTAATATTATATTAATTAATAACATTACAATAAATTTTATTTTATGAATATTAATATTGTTATTTTTTTATTAATATTAATATTATATTTCTTACTTTATAAATAATTTCAATGTATTTGTATTTATATTATGATTTTATTTCTTTTAATATTATATTATTATTAATATTAATATTTTTTTAGTTTTTAAATTTTTCTTGTATGTGAGATGGGCCCGTCGCAAAAGGGTTTTTTTTATTTGTCTATAAGACATTATGAAGGTCTGTCGTAACTAGTAATAGTGATGGTCCATCACCAAAAAGTAAAAAACATTTATCTTATGAAAGATCTATGGTCTCTCACAAATATTTTCTTATGAAATCACAGAAAGTTTTTTGAAAGTGCTCTACTGCCCATCACAACTAATATGTTTTTGCCATTGTCTGTCGCAAAAAGTTATATTTTCCAAGATGTTTTCTGTAACCGAGCATTTGTGAAGGGACCCTGTCACAAATAACCCATCAAAATAGTCCATATTTACACGGGTGACTCAATATGTATTATCATTCAACCTAGGGGATCCTCCTTAGATAATACTGACAACCCTACCGATGTAGCTCATAACATAGGAGATCCACCACCATGGATAACAACTACCCTACCAATATGACCCACTAGATGGAATACTAATTACCCACACTCATAGGTCACGTCAATTCTCACAATACTCCATCAGAGGTGATATAGGATTTCTCAAGTCTCAAGGAGGTACACTATAACTCTAAACGGGACTCGACCACTTGAAGGGATTACGATTCATTGAAGTGTAAGTAATGTTTAATTAACCCTATAGGAATGAAAAATGGGAAAAGACCAACCTATACAAGTCCATACTAAAAACCATCCAAGACATCTCAAAAGGAACTCCTCTGGGAAAGGTTACCAATTCCACATATATATCATAAAATGAACCTTCAATTTGAATGTTGTGGCCAATTTATTGAAAATGGGTTTGAACTCATCCGGGTCAGGCTCGACTAGGTCCGGACGACCAGACCTGGTCAGTCAGGGTTATTCGAAACTGGTATGGCCCACTAGGCCACCCTGAGAGGCCCTATTTATCCTACTTGGCTGAGGTCACAAATGTCGGCACTCCTCCAAAGAACATGGCCCACCCTAGGCACTCCTGTCCCTAGCTCACATTGTTGCCTATCCACGTATAACACAACTCCCCTAGTAAATGTGTCTTGTCACCACATTCAATGCAGCTAGCTTGCATTTCCAACACACACATCTGGCTCAACAATGGTATCTCTATCCTACATCGCTCAAGACGCATCTCCAGCTCCAACATGGATTCTTACCACGACTTCCTTGTCACTACCCATATCTCTTCCACTGTGGGTCCTTCCCTCACATGGTCCCACTAGACCACGTCCCATCGCCACTATGGTCCCAACTGGACCATGTTTTGTCACCACAACTGACCATCCACTTGAAGGCCACCTTTCCATGTTCTCCGAGCCCAGCCACCATTTTAGGTTGCACCACCTCCGCTGTCAGCTACCTCGCTTGTGTCCTCACCTCATCACGCTTCACCTAAAATGATCGGAGGCTCTGCCTCCAGCCACTACTTCATGATATCACCTACTTTCAATTCCACTGCATCGAGTGACAAATGCACACTTCTTCTTTCATCCTCCACCTGACAAAGATTATTAGAAAAGGGAATTTTTCATTCTCTCATCACGTAATGTTAAATAAAAAACATTTCTTAAATTATTTTAATGATGTTCACATAAAAAACTATCATTCACAACTGGCCTTTACTGGCCAAGGTCTGAACTCCCCTAAGAAAAAAACCCTCATACAAACTAAATGTTGGTCTTGGATTTACAATAAGATGTACCTTTTATGAGTTATTAGTATAATTAAAAGATTAAACATAATTTTATATTATTATTTTATTTAAGGTTATTAAATTTACAGGTCTTTTGATAGAAGACAGATGCTGACTATAATTAAGTCACCCCTTGGGTAAAGACACTTCTCTGAGCACAATGGTGCCCTCTTATTTCAGATCTGGGCACCTATTTTTATGTTATTACACTTTTTCATAAAATAACTCGTGTGCACTATTAAAAAACTTTCATTTTTCATGAATCCATTTTTAGTACAACGAACCTCAGAATCGCACACCATATTATCACCTAGTGTCATAAATTTCTATGAAAGTTTCTAAAAATGAAATTGGTATAATCTGAGTAATTACATTTTCCACACCGTAGGGCTTTACATCACCAAAATCGATAAAAAGGGTTAATAAAAAATATTATGCTACTGATCAATAATCCAAGCCTCTTACTCCCTAGTGCTCTCCTAGAGACTCATGAACTAACACAAAAAATGGACCATATGAATCAACCACCAACAAAATATTTTCTCTATTGTTCCTCTATCTCTTCTGGGTTCTCTACAAAAGTATCCATAGTCATCAACGTGTGATGAATCATGCACGTATCTCCTCATATACAAATTGTAGAAGACGTTACATACTCGATTTAACTATTGGGACAGAGTCAGCTGTACATATCCGCGCCAACTCTACATAGTATCATTAAAGGATAAACCTCAATTATATCTTCCCATCTTAACCAAGTCTATACATTCTCCACCAAGGAAAAAATCGATGGGACACATTGTCTCCCTACTTGAACTCCAAAGGCCTATGTCGCCTATGAGCATAATATTTATGATGGCTCTCTAAAGTCTTTATCCACTACATGATGACCAACACCTTCTCTGTATTATCCTGCACTAACTCCAATCCCATGAGTCTCGAGTCTTCAGGGTCTTCCAAACAAATTGGTGACCTGATTGGTTTTCCAAACTAAGTAATAGATGGTTCCACACCAATGCTATAGGGGTAGCCATTGTGGAATGAAAACTTTTCTAGATGTAGGTGATCTTAAAATTTGTAGTAAAATTGTTAACATGAAATTGCATGAAACTCAATCCTGAACCTGAATGGTCCAGTCATTTTTGGAAATCCATCTATGGGTAAAACATAGTGCTCAGTGTATCTGAACCCCAAACACCACTTATAATCCCATCTACAACTAGTATGTAAGGTGACCATCAAAATCAGAAACTATCATCTAATGGACTCAATGGAGTAAAACTATCTCCTACACATAGATTCATTGTAACACCACACCCCTACCTCATTTTCTTGAGGATGCAGTGAGGGTTACATCAATTTAAGAGACATCCCAAAGATGCAAAGGATGGAAATAAATGCCGAAGGGTTTCAAATACAAGTGGTGGATGATATACCCTTTAAAAAATAAACCTATTAACATACAACCATAACCAAACATTCACTATATGATGCAATACCGAATTAAAGACAACCAAACTTCTCCATGTTCCTCAGAACCATATAAAAGTATGCAACAACCGAAGAATAACCCAGTATTAAAGTACTTAATGGATAAACGATACAAGACTAACAAAATACCATAAGACTCCATGATCCACAATCTTCAATATCCACAATCACTGAACAACCCAAATGTCATGAGGTGGTGCTAAATACATGTGAAACATTACCTTTTCCTTTGTAATGGAATACAACATCTGCAAAAGAACTAATGTGCCAAAGAAGGGTTGAGTATAAAACTCAGTTGGTTTTCCCCAATGACTTCCCTACTCACGCCACTGATATTGAAATGTTAATCGCATTTATATAAGACAGTTCATATAAAACTAATTATCAAAATTGTTTATAACCAAATATAAATAATATTCCACAACAATTTATTACCAAAATCATACAAGTGTAAATGAAACTCATTTTTCCAACAAGTTATTTTTCAATAAAACTAACTAACCAATATTTAAAACCATTTCTCAACATCCCTTTTTTGCATACCCAATCCTTCCACAAACCCATGCAACCAACCATGCTAGTTACATTATGACAGTTCTATAGTCATGAGCAGTTTCTCATCGATCTACCAAGTCATCACTAGGTAATTATTTCTCATGTTCCATTAACACTTTGGCACCAAGCACAAGGTCATATTTCAACCCATCCATGTGTATGAGATTCCTAAGGGCCATTAATCCTTTGGTACCGAGTTGAAGGTCATATTTCTTCCAAGCCCCATATATGCAACAAGAAAAATCACCACAAATGCCCAATGATCATTCCAGAACACACATTTCAATAAAACACATTTGATTGAAAACCATTTCCATCGAAACCATTTCAATTACAATCCATCTCAATGTCAACTTATTTCAATAAAACACTATTTTTATTGAAAACCAAAGCACAACAAATATCAAATCAACATTTAACTTCAATAAAACATTCCCATTTTATTGAAAACATATATACCCAATCATATGACACAATTCCAGAAAATCCCCATTTTAAAATCTCTATTTTACAATTAAAAACCAAATCATTCATTCAAAATCACCAATTTTACAGATTTAACAACCATTACACCAAAATGTTTCAAAAAATAATTCAACAACCAAATCACAATCAAACACCACCAGACATTCAATTTGAATGAATTCCCATCGGTTCTATTAAGTGGAGTCAATAAAGAAGCATCCTACCTCATTGTTTATGACGAAAACCACAATAGACGAAGAACACACAAAAAATCGGGTTGATTCTTCAAAAACCCTCCATAGATCTCTTTTCCAATAAAGAACAAAACCAAATCTTGTCATATTTGAAATCCACACACTTATATAAACCGATTACAAATATAGATATGTGTAAACAAGATAATAGGAGATGTGGATCTAAGAAATTGATCAAGAATGAAGAAGAACGATCACATACCGTAAGAATTCGGCTTCGATTCGCCAATGGAAGCCTTAAAATATCCTCCAAAACAACGGGAGAAATTTCTATGGCCTATGGTGGAGAAAAATCAAGTGTAATGGCTGCATAGGAAAAAACTGAGCCATTTAAAGGGAAAAACGATTGAGATCATCATTTTTAGGATGTCATTTATGTGCCCGCACAGTTAGTTCGCACAGTTTGACAAATTGTGCGCTAACCGTGCAATAGCTACTACCTAGGAAGACCCTCGCACTACCTCCTAGAATGGTCTTCCAAACCACGATCCATCCATGTAGAAGCCACTTCCACGATATGCCAACTACACATAGTATTTCCTCACGGTTTTGACAAACTGTTTTCCACCCGTGGGACTTACCCTTTTTCCTCAAAACATCATTCCATGTTCTCCTGAATCTCTCAACAACATCGTTATCTTTATAACCATTAAAATTATTATGTAATAGTAACATAACTGAATCCAGGGGTACTACATTTTCCCCACTGTAGTTTTATATATCCTCGGAATGTAGACAACCCTTGCTGGCCAAAAATAGTTCTAGCCACTGTTCTTTCATTTCATTCTCGCGTTCCAAAGTCTCTTCCGAAATATGACCATGTTTTCATATAACCCGCACTAGGTCGATGCTTTCCCCATGGAAGAATTTTTCTTGTCTATCCATGATCCATACTAGAATGTGTACTAGTGATGCATCTGGTTATAGCTCAATGTGATCCCATCTGATCACATGGTCATGATCAGGGTGATACTTTTTCAACTGGGATACATGGAACACATTATGCACCGAACTAAACAATGGTGGTAATGCCAACTGATATGCCACCTCTCCAACCCGTTCAAGAATATCAAAATGGATAATGTATCTAGTAGATAACTTTACATGCTTCCCAAAATGATAATATCATAGCCTTGGAGAGATCCTCAAGAAGACATGATCACCCATAATGAACATCAATGGTGTTCGAAAGTGATATGCATAAGATTTCTGAAAACTCTGCGCTATCTCGATACTCTTTCTAATCAACTGGATCTTCCCTGTTGTTTCTTGGGAATGTATTTTCCCAACTAGTGATGTTTCATCCGTTTCCACTAAGCATAGTGGAGAAAGGCAAGGACACCCATACAATGATTCCAACGGAGCCATGCATAATAAGGCATGAGAGATGTTATTGTATGAGAACTCCACTAAGGGTATATGATCCTCCCACGAGACACCAAAATCCATTACAAAAGCCTAAAAAATAGCTTTAAACATTTGTATCATATACTCAGATTTCCCATCCATTTGAGGATGATACGTTGTGCTCATAATCAACTGAGTTCCAAGGGCTTGTTATAATGATTTCCAGAAACGAGATGTGAACCTCATATCTCTATCTGAGACTAAAGAAACTGGTACACGATTCCTATTTACCACTTCTCGGATATATATTTTTGAAATATCCTTTACCATCTGTGTTTCATGAACAGGGATGAAATGGGCCAACCTGGTTAGATGATCTACTATTGGATCCCATTTCCACACTAGGATGGGAAAATATTGTAACATAACAGTGGGTATATTATTCTCTTCTTTAACCGACTGAAAAGTTGAGCACCATGAGATGAACTCATCCACCTTCCATTTCATGCCGCTCCACCAAAACTTTAACTTCAATTCCTTATTCATCTTCTATATACCTGGATGTAAAACCCATATTGAATGGTGGTATGCATGACAAAGTTGTTCCTAAAAAGCCATAGGTACAACCATCCGATTTCTAAAACACTAAATTGAACCCCCATTAAGCTTCCAACCATCACTGGTCTCCACACCATTGAGTTTTGAACATTAGACAATACATTATAAATCAGATGATTGTTCTTCGTTGATCATTTTTACTAAATTAGGAACAATGGTAGCTGAAAATGAAACTGCAACATCACATTGATCTCCACATTCCATATGCATTTAAACTAAGTCCGGCATCTACAGCCATTTTTCTGAAGCTCTTTTCACCAACTAAGCATATAAATTTCTACTCAATGCATCCGCCAACAAATTTCATTTTCCTGGTCTGTACATCAAGTCAATGTCAAACATTTAGAGATTCTATATCCACCTCCTTTTCCTAAGATTCAAATCTCACTTTGACAAAATGTGTTTCAAGATTTTTTGATCATTAAACACAGTTAATTTCTCACCAATGAGATAATGTCTCCATGTTTTCAAAGCATGGACAACAGTAGATAACTCTAAATCATGTGTTGGGTAATTCGTCTCATGAAACCTCAGCTACCTTGAACCATAAGAATACAAGTGATCCATTTTCATGTGAAAACAACCCAAAACTAGTCCTAAAGCATCACAATACACAACATACCCCTGTCTTGATTCTAGAATGGTCAAGATAGGTTCTGATGTAAGCAGAAATTTTAGTTCCTGGAAAGTCTTTTGACATTATTCTGTTCATTGGAATGGAGGATTCTTCATTTTTAGAGCAGTCATTGGTGAAGCTAGTCAAGGGAAATCACGTATAAATCCTCGGTAGTAAACATCTAGACCGAGAAAACATCATATCTCGACCTCATTCTTTGGTGGTTTCCAAGGGATAACGACTTCTATCTTTTTAGGATTAACGAAAACTCCTTTCTCAGAAATTACATGGCCATGGAAACATACTTCATGTATCCAAAAATAACACTTTGATAATTTTTCATACAAATGATGATCTCTCATGATTTGTTACATTTCTTCCATGTGAACCTCATGATAAGACCATGTCTTTGAATAGACCAAAATTTTATCCACAAACACTACAACAAAGGATATTGTGTCATGATTTTTTTTTCAAAATATAATGGTGTTTTATTCAAATAGGTTGACATTTACATGGTTTGACATTGAAATTATTTTGATGGAAATGGTTTTCAAGAAAATGTGGTTTATTGAAATTTGTGTTCTGGCATGATCGTTGGAATTTTTTGGTGTGTGTTCGTGTTTCATATACGGGGCTTGGTTGAAATATGACCTTGTGCATGGGGCCAAAAGTTTAATGAAACAATGGAATCTCATACACGGGGCTTGGTTGAAATATGGTTTTGTGTTCGGTGGCAAAGGGTTAAGGGAACATGGTAAATAATTACCTTGTGATGACATGGTAGATCAATGAGAAACCGCTCATGAGTATGGAACTTTCATAATGTAGCATGCATGATTGGTTTCATGGGTTTGTGGAAGGTTTGGGTATGCCAAAAAAGATGTTAAGAAATGGTTTTCAATTTTTGTTAGTTTTTTTTCTGGAAAAAATTACTTGTTGGAAAATATTGGTTTCAACTACACTTGAATGTTTTTGGATATAAATGGTTTTCGTAAATTGTTTATATTTGGTTATAACCTATTTTGGTAAATTTTTTTATTTAAACAATATTATATAAATGTCACTAACATTTATATCCTAGTGTCATGAGTAGTGAAGTCATTGGGGAAAACCTACTGAGTTTTATACTCACCCCTACATTGGTACATTGGGGATTTTGCAAATGTCGTATTTCGGGACCGGGGAAAAGGTAATGTTTCACAGGTATTTAGCACCACCTCGTGATGTTTGGGCTGGTTGGTGATTGTGGATCTTGAAGCTTGTAGATCATTGAGTCTTGTGGTCTTTTGAGAGTCTTGTATCATTTATTTGTTGTGTAATTTTATAATTTTTTATTCATTCACTATTTCATACTATGATATTTTTTTAGATACATGAAGATTATAGGTTGTCTTTAATTCGTTCATGAATAATATAGTGAATGTTTTATTATGGTTCGTTAGTTCATTAGTTTATTTATTATAGGGTAAATCATCCCCACATTTATTGGAAACCCTTTGACATTTATTTGCAGCCATTGGCGTCTTGCGGATGTCACTTAAGGCCAAGTAACCCTCACCACCTCCTCAAGCCAATGAGGATGGGGCGGGGTGTCACATGCCTCCCATTCTCTCAACTTAACACTGCTCCCAAAAATTTCATTAGTGGGCCATCATGGTGAGTAATTCAACTGGCTCCCAAATGTCATCACGTCCCCTGGACGTACATGGTAAACCCATCATTATGTCTATTGATATCCCATCACACTTTCACTATGTAAATGCAAAGGGTTTAGTAAAATGCTCTATGACCTGATGCTAAAACCTAACTTATTTGAAAATTAGTATTCGAGACACAATCTTTGTAACTTCCATCGACATATGATGTCATCAAAATGACATTGAAGGTCTCGATACATCATTTCCACACCTTGATGTACTGTTAATGGTGATTTGTGAATTCTTTTAGAACATCATCTCAAAACACTACTAGTATCTTCATGCGTCCTAGAAAAAAGAACAATATACTCTTTACCTTTTGAATACACATAAATGGAATTTATTGTAGACATTTGAGCTTGTAGATCCTCATAGTCTACATACATATGTCATACATCAAAACCACGCTATAAGAGAAGAGGTGTGACATCCATCGATTAATATAAGCTACCGCATACCCATCCATAAAGTATATCTGTAATGATGCAAACTTCTCAGATTCCTTGTTCAGTAATTGTGGTCTTGATCTCCTACTAAGAGTGGCTGGTTCCACGTTCCCCTTCTAATGAGAATAGACAATCTCAAACTCATTGTAATGGAGATACTCTATCAATTTCCTATGTCTCAAGTTATTGGAGAGGACATTGAACCTTGGATGTGGATACTCCTTCTCTATGGTCCCTTGGTTAAAGAACTGGTAATCCACACATGACCTCAAACACAATGTCTTACTAAGACTCTCCTCTATAAGTCCTCCAACTGCACCCTCAGCTCATGGAGCCCTATGTAATCCATCTGATATGATGATTATAGCATCAGTACCATTCATGGGAGTAAAATAATGTAGATGTATATATCTTTATGAGAAGTAAATCCAAGAACATATTTAGTGAATACATCACGAACAATACCACTACATCTAGAAACATGAAAACTCATAAAATATACTACTCTGAGTTTAAGGATATATGTCTCATGAGTGATTGATTGTTCCCTCTTATTTCTTATTCCTTCCAGTGCTTCTTGGGTTTCTTTCATTATTGGTCAAAAAAAACCCCACTCCATATCTACAAACATACCACACCCTTTTCAAAAAATTATGAATCTGAGTGTGGACTTTTTATTTCCAATCCAAACAAAGAATAAAATCATGAGGACTCAACGCTATCACCCAGTGGTTCATACTGTGACTCTCTCCTTAAGGTTCAGATCACACAGTCCGTATATGTTTGATTATCTAATCACCTCCCATAGGTATTTCTAGAGAAAAGGGTAAATTCAATGGTTTAACCACAAACTCTTGGTAATTATCAACTCTCATGATATGAAAGAATGATTAT
The DNA here is from genome assembly GCA_963277665.1 of Viscum album. NCBI lineage: Eukaryota > Viridiplantae > Streptophyta > Magnoliopsida > Santalales > Viscaceae > Viscum > Viscum album. Next base: position 410,777,588 of record OY728136.1, read on the forward strand.
ACTTTATTCGGTTAATATAATAGCAAAGAGTTGACACATACCACAACTTGAACCATTCCTACTGACCTTTGTTCATATGCATCCACTATGTGGAGCTATCCCCTACCATTTCATTAAGCTCTCTAAGCCTGGTGTGAACCACATGGGGGTGGTGGTGGTTACATGAAGAAATTTATACCAAATCATACTTATCCCTTTGTTCTTATAATATGTCTCATGACATGAAGATCTATCTATTCATATCACTATCACTTTCACAGTGGTACAACCATCATTTCCTTTCCATTAGTATGATTGTTTTAACAATCTATAGTGAGATGTCCCCATCCCTCACAAAAATATAATTTCTTCTATCTAGGATGAATAGACTCACACTAATAGACCTAAGCTATAGATCCCATTTATTGGTACCTCCTCTCAAAACAACTCCCACATCCAGTCTATGAGACTAACATCTTTTTTCCTTCCCTGAAGTCTCTTACCCAAAATGGACATCGCTGAAATTAACTGTTTGTATCCTCTGAGCAATGAGACATTTGAACAAAAAGTTTTTTTTATAGCCCTGTCATAATTAGTAATGGAGAAATGAATAAGGATGAGTCGTATTTCCATGAACACGGATTTCTACTAAGGTCTAATCTAAAAAAAATTCATCATGTATCATATTTATTGAGTAACTAGGATGATCGGTATGCCTCAAAAAATACATAGATACTAATATGTCATCCTACAAGAGCTGTATAAGCTATTGGGAACACATATACCATAGATTATATGGAGAGAACTCATTTTTTGAAAAAGGTTTTCAATATCATACCAAGGAAGAGTTGTGTCACTATAAGATCGGGTAACATAAACCCCACCATCGTCCTACAGAGCCATGTAGAACAATTGCCGCTTGGAACACTATTTGATCTTCCGGTGACACAATTAGATAGAAAACTCATCCACCTCTTCAAGCCAATCCTTACCTGCATGAGATTATAGATCACCTTAGAACCTGAGGGGTATCTATCACTGTATATTGTGATGAGCTCTCTTCCTGTGTATCTCATCCACCAGTACTACAGATAACAAATGCTACTCTACTGGTTGAGTTATAGTTTCTACACCACCTGGAGGTACAATATCTTTTAAAAATCCATGTGATGATATCTTATTACCTAATAGATCATCCTCATGATCAAATTCTAGATTTTTTTATGGTTGTCTACGTCGATGAATCTTTAAGTAAAATAAGATGTACCACAGTCAATAGATTATTCCTGATGAGATGACTTAATAAGGACCTGAAAAACAGAACCAATTTCTATTTGATGCATGGACCATCATTTTTCCCAAAAAATTATTATCATGTACCATGTTGAATAGATTAATTCAGTGTCTTAGTGTGTGGATACGTCATCCAATACACAAACACTAGAATCGCTCGCCTGAAAGCCAAACTCGAAACCTTAAAAAATGATCCCCAAACATAAACGCATATACACTTTTTGTTTATGATAGAACTGACCTACTATGATACAACTCTTTCATAAACCATCCCAGTGTAGAAAATGTCATGACTAACCTAGGTCCACCTCCCATAGTCCTGGGACTGATGACTAAAATCGATTTGGCCTAACCTACAATTGAGAGAATTTTCTTATGTACCTATACACTCTCAAAAATCTCTATGTAATAGTCTTTAAACTGAAAACACCATAAAAAAAAGCATACCACTAATATTCAAGAACATAGTATAAAATGAAATTTGAATTTAGATGGATCCATAATACATGCACAACCGAATGGAAATGTAAAAAGGTACATGTCTTAGGAATTCCGTTGTAGAAAATACTACCACAAGGGTATGTAAAAAACACATTTCTAAAGATATAGATGCACACCTCATCAATTGGGTCTCTCTAAGAACCATATGTCCCCATTCCACCAAGGACTCTATCATAACATCGATCAACTTCACAAGACATGAAATGTGTGAGAAAATATTGTGCATTGGTGAGTAAAACAATATATAATATGAAAACTCAAAAAAATTTGTATTTGACTACAAAGGAAACATCACTAAGTGGATACAGTCAACTCCATTCACTTATATGTCTACTACACATATAACAAGAATATCCAGGTATACTCATAAATGATTCCAAGCCTCAAGGTATCCTCTATTTCCTGTCATATGGTTCTACTCCAGGAATGCTCATTTTGATTGACCACACACCTTGATCCATCTGATAGAAAGAACATAAACTGGTTTACCAAAAGTATCTGAGAGAACACCTAGTTTCAATACGCCACAATGTTTCAAAAAGTTATACGGTCTCTTTATAAAATAGAGTCTCGATGTCACTACTAACCATTAGACACATGATTCTTCTCAATGAATGGTCTTACAAGAAGAATTTACTCATCATGATTTTATGTTATCAAAGACTCTTGAAAGGATGTCCAACTAATTTAGTCCCCTATTATATTTATATTACTAGTAAAATATCACGATATACACACAGTGGGTCCTTACCAAAGAATATAAAAAACCCAATATATATTATCCAGTAATGTAGGGGATTGTCCTCATAGAATACGCACAAATCGTTCCGATTCAGCTTGTAACATGTGGGATCCTACACAAAGGATACTGGTAACCCAATTGATATGGTCCACTTGATAACGGACTAACACCATGTTCTCAGTGGTTAGGACAATTCCCATAAAACTCCATCAGGGGTGATATAGGATCGCTCTAGTTATAAGGAGGGATACCACAACACGATCAATTACTCAACCCCTAGAGGGGATTATTATCTTGTGAAGTGGGTGTAATGTGGTACTGATCCATTAATCAAAAAACCATAGTAATATATCCACATAAAATAGTCCATAATAAAAAACCCAAATCCATCTCAAATGGAACACCTTGTCTCAATAGTCCTAATGCAGTTGACAGCTCCTTATATTGACTTTCCAATTGGAATATACGATCAATTTAGTGGGAAAGGGTCCAAACTAATTCCACCAACCGGACCTAACCCAGATGGTCTAGGTCAACCCGCACCAGCCCGGCCCAATGGGCCACTGAACTGTGGCCCATTGGGCTATATAGTCCAGCCCACTAGGCAGCCATGGGTTGCCTGATTTCTCTATCACAGCCCGTGTCGCGTGGGCTATCCCTGCTCCACCGGATGCAGCCTTCCCTTCCCACACCCACACATAGCTCACGTGGTGTAACACCCCGAGCTTCCACGATACGCTTCTCTTTCAATAATGCAATAGCTTGCATTGTACGCAAGTTCGAGATTCTAACACACCACGACTAATCAAAGTAGTCGTTATGAATAGTGATAACCACTTTTAAATTTTATAGAAATTTTATATTACAAAATGGACTTCAATTTTGTATTCGTAAGATCGAAATTAACCTATGATGAATTTTTTGTAATTTTCTGAGAACTTACAATTTTCTAGGAATAGTGAAAAATACTTAAAAACAACTTTTTTAATAAAAATAATTTATAGTGATAAATTATACTATTGAGTGGTTTTAAAGTATAATTAGAATTTATTTTTACCATTTTATCCAATGGTGGTAATTATAATTAATTTCACTTTGAAATTGGACATAAACAATTATCAATCTTTTGATATATATTGTTTCTTAAAAACACGCTATTTGTTGTGATAGTGGGAATTACTTATAAAATTAATTAATGAAACTTATATGTTTGGAATTTTTCAAAATAGACATAATTTTTGAATTCATAATATCAATTATAGCTTAGGGTAAAATTTTGGCATTGTTATGAAAAACTTCAATTTTTGATGAATAGTGAAACCAATAAGTGGTAGTTAAATAACTGATTTTTTGTTTAAATGAAATATTACAACATCTGTGATTTGATTTTCAAAAATCTGAAATACATGGTTTTCTTTAGGAATTAAAATTTGGTTCAATGGGATTAAAATAATTTTTTGGTGAATAGTAACTTTAATGTTTAATTAATCGTGATTAAAGGTAATTAGTGAAATTTATGGTAAAAATGGTATTATAAAAATATAAAATGACCTTTAAACTTGTACTACCCCTATTGGATGGGTCATGGCCGACCGAGACAATCCATGGGTCAACTTGGGGACCCCATGGAGTCACTTTGGTAGGAAAATGACATAAATAACTTTTATTTAAAGTTAAAATAAAAATGTAACAACCATAAGTTATTTTACTAAAACAATTTTAAAATGGGGTTATTAAAGTTATATTTTTGACTATAAATATTCATTAGAAAAATAAAATTATTTCCTACATCATGATAATTTTTTTATAATTTTTAGACATTAAATAAATTAAATTATTTAGGACACCATGATGATGAAGCGATTACCTAATTAATTAACGTTTTTAATAAAATGGAAGGATAATATAAAATATAAGAATTACACTTGTCCAAATACTATTGGATGAGTATATTTAGAACCATTATCACCTTATCCTCGAATTATATAAGTTTGGGACCTTTAAAAACCGAAACTCATTATATAATAAAGTAACATTTCAATACATTCCAAGAGTGCCCCTCCTCTCCACTTATAAAAGGCCCCCACCACTACCACCTTACTCACACTTTAAAAGCCTTTTGGCTCAGCCAACCTCTGACCAAATACCCTCCCAACTTCCCTCCCTTACTCCTAGAAGCCTCACTTTGGGCAGAATTCTTTCCAAGGAAGGATTTGGCTCAAATCAAAAGAGTTACCCGATTTTAAGGTAATGCCTTCTCTTATGTTATTTTGTTTTATTTTGCTTATCCAACCCCCTAAACTCTTTTTATTCATTTATTTTGTAACAAAACCAGTATCCTAAATATACTATGATGTTGTTATAATATTTATTCTAGCTACACTTACATACAACTACATCTAATGGTTAATGAACATACTGTTTCTGTGGATGGCGAATTTCTGCCTCACGAAATGATGATTGTTCAACACTCATATAACACCTTCAAAGGTGGACATTAATATGTCACTATATTTATATATATGATATATAATATGATTATGTTTTACTTAAGTTTCTTTATTTTTCATTAATTTCATACATTTATTGTTTCCATTATGGGTAAATGTGATATTTTCATTTTAGGTAGTGCGGACTACAGCCCCCTCAAAGTGATTTGAATCGTTAATGCCATATGTGGGATGTATAAAAGAAGGATTAAATGACATCATATATGATATTATACTGTAATTATAATATACTTTTATATAATTATGATTTAATTCAATTAAATATGAAATATAAATGAAAGTAGCGTTCATGCGTACGTACGGCTTACCGTCTCCATGAACGGTGCATTTCATTTCTTACCTCTAAATGTTATATAATATTATGAATGAATGTATATGATGGATATATATGAGATATATGATATATATATCATGAATATAATTCTTGATATAATGGATATTTCACCACATGAACAACTTTTAATTATAAGATGTCTATTTTTGACTCAAGTACCAAAGATCGACAAAACGACCGTTATTAACTTAAATAATTACATAATGTTCATAACATGGTAATAAGTGATATAAAAGGAATAAAAAACTTTAAAAAGGTTATTAAGTAATTATAAATTAACTCTAGTTTATTATTCAAGAGGTTATAGAACGGTCGAGTCAAGACAGGACGCAAGGTAAGGGAACTTCTTAACCCAATTTCCATTCTTTGGGTTAATATCCTACTTTCAAATTATGTCATGATATTATTATGTCCTATCTTGTATTCGTACTTTTTTATGTGTACTTATAGTCAATACACATAATGGATATATTTTATTTAATAAAATGATCTTTGTGAGGGACTTCGTCTCAATCTCCTTTCATTGAGACATATTTGGTTTTATACACAACATTCCTTTATATAGTGTATAACCCCCATTGAATTTTACAATTATTCAAAAGGAATTTTTTTATACGAAGTGCTCTACTAAATGACAAAATGGAATGTTTTTCTTGTCGTACATATGCGGCGGCAACGACTTCTCCACCACCATGGCCATTATTTGGGTTTCGGCTTCCTCTACAAGCCATAACTTTTTTTAAATGAAAAATAAATACCAAGATTTAATTTTCTTTTATTTTGGTATTGAAAATGGTTTTTATGATGTTTTTATTATATCAATGTGTCGTATTGATATATTGTGATTGAAATGTGGAAATGTTATATTACCTTTATGCATGTTTTATGTGATACGATTATGTTATGGTTTATGTTGTGTTTAAACCTATTCATATGAGGAATTCATTGAACTTAATAAGTGATGGGTGGAGCCCGCTATAGCTCCTCGATGCATCGGTATCTCTCATGAGAAAAACTAGTTTCTTGGCACGAGGCCTTGAAAAAATATTATTGTAGACATGGCACGAGGCCTTGGCTACCTGGTTTTGATAGTCTGGCATTATGCATTCCATCATTATGAAAGTGGTTATTGATATTTCATGTGATTATTCGACTAGTATAATATCCATGTGAGTAAGTAAATGACATTATTTCATTTTAATTTTTCCATATTATGCTAAAGTTCAAGTTTAAAAGGATTTTGTTCAGTTATACATTTCCTTAAATGTTAATGTTTATTTATGAATGCTTCCGCTATATTGTTATCCTTACTGAGCATTTGAGCTCACCCCTTTCAATGTTTTAATATTTTCCAGGATGTGAAAAGTATTTTATGAATGACCTGCAGAGATAGTCGGAAGAGGATATGAGTGTGGACTAAGGAGACTTTGTTATTGTAGTTTTTCACTTTATGATATAATGTAACATTTATGAATGTATCTAGTGTTTACAAGGCTACTAAAATAATTGGTCTTTCGAGACTTGATCTTTTGTGATCATTCCAATGTTACGAAGTAATACACCGACTCTGGGTAACTGAGGTCGGGGAGTTACAGTTGGTATCAGAGGCAGTTTAGTACTAACTTTGGAATCTAGATTTAGATAAACTCCGATTAGAGCACATAGCCCAAAAATATACTTTGAGGAATAGTATATAAGAACTTCCTAAATTTCTGGTATTCTAGAGATTTTGTGAGTTTTCTGAGAAATACATCCCTGTCTGGATACGAGTAGGTAGAGGTGGATCTAGCACAGATGTACCTAGGGGTAAAACCCGAGAACACCGCTTTGAGCTAGACTCGAACGGGAACTGGTGCACGACAACGGGCCTTGCTGTACTATTGGTTACGACACTCCTGGGGGATATTATTAGGACAATTCTCATTTTATTTAAAAACCACTATGAAGGGTTATGAGTATATACTTCCTCAAATAAAACATTTTTATGATTATGGATTATATACATAAATAGTTCACTTATGTTAAGTATTTTATAAGTATGGAATTATGTATTTTGATTCATAAACTAATCTAGTTTATGTCATTGTTTAGAAATGGTGCCTAGTTGAAGGAATGGAAACCGTATCAATGCACGCACTCCGTGTAGGGATTTCCCTCCTGCTCAAGATAATTATTATGGAGTTGGAGATACAACTGGTTCTAATCAACTTATTACCATACTGGGAAAACTCACTCATGATATGAATAATAACCTTACTCGTATGCAGCACCCTGATCTGGAACGTGGAGGATCAATGTTAGACCGCTTCATGAGGCAACAACCACCAACATTTAATGGGGGTACAAATCCAGTAGTAGCTGAACAATGGATAAACTCCTTAGAGAAAATATTCCACGCCTTGGGGAGTAGCGAAATGGAGAAGGTTATCATGGCAGACTACCGCCTCACTAGAGATTCCGATCAATAGTTTTCATTGAATCAAAACACAAAAGAAGATGAAGTATCAAATATGTAATGGAGGGAGTTCAAATATCTTTTCCTAGAAAAATACTATCCTCGTGACCATCAAGAAGATATGGAAAGAAAATTTTTGAGTCTATGAAAAAAGGAGGATGAGAATGTCGCAAAGTATGAGGCCAACTTTAAAAGGATAGAGAGGCATGATAAATATTATATACGTAACCCAATAAGTAAGATTGATTGTTTCTTTGATGGGTTAAAACCATTTCTTCTTCTAGCATTAGTCTCACAAACCTTCTCGTCGTACGAAGACATTGTCTCATGTGTTATCAAGACAAAAAAGGAATTCTCTAAATCTTATGACAATAAAGTAAAGCAGGAGAAGAAGAGAATGGTGGAACAAGAGAGAGATAAAGGGAAAAAGGGAATGAAGGATTTTTCATTATGTGATAATTTTGGGAAGAATCACCCTGGTACTTGCCTAAAAGGAATGAGAGTTTGTTATAAATGTGAAGAAAAAGGTCACCAGGCACGTGATTGCAAGGAAACGAAAGAGGCTATCAATGTTGAATGGTACAATTGTAGAGAAATGGGTCATTATGGAAATGAATGTCCTAAGCGTCAGGGAAACATACCTTAGAAAAGGCCAAGGGATCAAGGACAATCTTATGCTGTGACTACAGTTGAAGCGGAATAATTAATGTATTGGTGCTTTTGGACTCATGGATTATATTCTGGTTATTAGAATAATGTGATATATATATAAGGATTGTACTACAGTACTTGTTGTTTTCATAAAGGTTTTAATATAATGAAGGTAATCATATTTTTGTATGTGAAAATAAGAGAAACTTTACCTTGTTTGAGGAATCTGATGATACAATTGATTTTGGAATTTAGAGACCTTTAAGTGAAAGTCTGGAAATAGGTATTTTGGAAAACTATAAAGGTTTTAATGGATTAATTTGATCTTTGGATAGTATTTTGTAAGGTTAAAACATTTATGAAGATTATATTTGGAATATAATAATACTATAGTTTTAGGAAAAGGACAACCTGCAGGGTGGGGCATAACCCGTCGCGTCGGACAAAGCTGCAGGAATCGAACCCACAACCAAAGCGCGACAGGCCTTTATTACCTACCACTAGCCTACAAGAAGTCCCTGGTTATTAAAAAATAGTTTTCCTAATCTAAATGGTATGTGTTAATATATTGAACCTTGTACGATTAGGATAAATATAATATTTTTGAGTGCTATTATCTTTTTGAGTGAAAGATGAGTTTGTGGTAGAAATTAGTTGACGGTTGAAACTCTACTTGTCAAGAATAAATATATATATACCAATATCTATGAATAAATTAATTCTTAAACATTAGTAAAGGGATATTAAAACAAAAAATGTGTTATGCTAATACCTTATGTCTTGTTGAACTGATAATATTTTAAATCAACGTAGATTGAAATCTTTAAGGCCCTCAATTTTACACTTTTTTGTGATTGATGACCTCAATCACTCACTACAAATATTTATGTTTTTCCTCCAATTATATGTCTCTAATTTCTACCAATGTTCTCCTTATCTAGATAATAATTTGGTGGTTACTTTTTCATTTCCCTTTCCCTCTTATTAAGGCTAAATTATATTAACCTTATTTCCGATGTGGGTTTTCCACACAGGTATGTTCTATTTTCAACCTTTTATTTTAAAAGAAAAATTTCAAATTGTGAGGACATAATTTATTGAAGGTGGGGAGAATGTAACACCCTGAGCTTCCACGATACGCTTCTCTTTCAAAAATGCAATAGCTTGCATTGTACGCAAGTTCAAGATTCTAACACACCGCGACTAATCAAAGTAGCCGTTATGAATAGTAATAACCACTTATTAAATTTATAGAAATTTTATATTTCAAAATGGACAACATTTTTGAATTCAGAATATCAATTATATCTTAGGGTAATATTTTGGCATTGTTCTGAAAAACTTCAATTTTTGATGAATAGTGAAACCACTCAGTGGTAGTTAAATAACTGATTTTTTATTTAAAAAAAATATTACCACTTCTGTGATTTGATTTTTAAAAATCTGACATACATGGTTTTCATTAGGAATTAAAATGTGGTTCAATGGGAATAAAATAATTTTTTGGTGAATAGTAACTTTTAATTTTAATTAATCGCGATTAAAGGTAATTAGTGAAATTTATGGTGAAAATGGTATTATAAAAATATGAAATGACCTTTACACTTGTCCTACCCCAATTGGATGTGTCAGGGCCGACCCAGACGATCCATGGGTCAACTTGGGGACCCCATGGAGCCACTTTGGTATGAAAATGGCATAAATAAGTTTTATTTAAAATTAAAATAAAAATGTCACAAACATAATTTATTTTACTAAAACAATTTTTAAATGGGGATATACAAGTCATTGTATTGACTATAAATATTCATTGGAAAGCTAAAAAGATATAATACATCATGATAATTGTTTTATAATTTTTAGACATTAAATAAATTAAATTATTTATGACACCATGATGATGCAGTGATTACCTCATTTATTAACGATTTTAATAAAATGGACGGATAATATAAATTCAAAGAATTACACATGTCCAAAGCCTATTGTATGAGTATATTTCGAACCCTTATCACCTTATCCTCGAAATATATAAGTGTGGGAACTTTAAAATCCGATACTCATTATATAATAAAGTATCATTTCATTACTTTCCAAGAGTTCCCCTCCTCTCCACTTATAAAAGGCCCCCACCACTACCACCTTACTCACACTTTCAAAGCATTTTGGCTCGGCCTTAATCTTCCAAAATACTCTGCTAACATCCCTCCACTACTCCTATAACCCTCACTTTGGGCATAATTCTTCCCAAGGATTCCTTTGGCTCAAATAAAAAGAGTTACCTGATTTTAAGGTATTGTCTTCTCTTATGTTATTTTGTTTTATTTTGCTTATCCAAAAACCTAAAATCTTTTAATTATTTTATTTTGTAAAAAAACCATTATCCTAAATATACTAGGATGTTGTTATAAGAATTATTATAGCTACACTTACGCACACCTACATCTAATTGTTAAAGAACATACTGTTTCTGTGGATGGCGAATTTCTGCCTCACGAAACGATGATTGTTCAACACTCATATAACACCTTCAAAGGTGTCCATTAAGATGTCAATCTATTTATATATATGATATATAATAAGTATATGTTTTACTTAAGTTTCTTTATTTTTCATTAATGGTATACCTTTATTTTTTCAATTATGGGTAAACGCGATATTTTCATTTTAAGAAGTGCGGACTACCGCCCCCTCAAAGTGATTCGAATCGTTAATGCCATATATGGGATTTATAAAGGATGGAGTAAATGATATTATATATGATATTACACTGGAATTATAATATACCTTTATATAATTATGATTTCATTCCATTAAATATGAACTATAAACGAAAGTAGCGTTCATGCGTACGTACGGCTTACCGTCTCCATGAACGGTGCATTTCATTTCTTACCTCTAAATGTTATGTAATATTATGAATGAATGTATATACTGGATATATATGAGATATATGATATCTATATCATGAATATAATTCTGGATATAATGGATATTTCACCACATGAACAACTTTTAATTATAATAAGTCTATTTTTGACTCAAGTACCAAAGATCGACAAAACGACCGTTATTAACATAAATAATTACATAATGTTCATAACATGGTAATAAGTGATATAAAAGGAATAAAAGCTTGAAAAATGTTCTTAATAAATTATAAATTAACTCTAGTTTATTATTCAGGAGGTTAAAGAATGGTCGAGTCAAGACAGGACGCGAGGTAAGGGAACTTCTTAACCCAATTTCCATTCTTTGGGTTAATCTCCTACTTTCAAATTATGTCATTATATTATTATGTCCTATATTGTATTTTTACTTTATTTATGTGTACATATATTTATTACACATAATAGATCTATTTTATTTAAAAAAATGATCTTTGTGAGGGACTTCGTCTCAATCTCCTTTCACTGAGGCATATTTGGTTTTATACACAACTTTCCTTTATACGGTGTATAAACCCCATTGACTTTTATGTTTATTCAAAAGGAATATTTTTATACGAATTGTTTTACTAAATGAAAAAATGTAATGTCTTTCTTGACGTACGTATGCGGCGACAATGACTTCTCCGCCGCCATGGCCATTATTTGGGTTTTGACTTCCTCTACAAGCCATAACTTTTTTTAAATGAAAAATAAATACCATGTTTTAATTTTCTTTTATTTTGGTATTGAAAATGGTTTTGATAATGTTTTTATTATATCAATGTGTTGTATTGATATCTTGTGATAGAAATGTGGAAATGTAATGTTGCCTTTATGAATGTTTTATGTGATACGATTATGTTATGGTTTATGATATGTTTAAACCTATTCATATGAGGAATGCATTGGACTTAATAAGTGACGGATGGAGCCCGCTATAGCTCCTCGATGAATCGGTAGGTCTCATGAGACAAACTAGTGTCTTGGCACGAGGCCTTGAAAAAATCTTATTGTATACTTGGAACGAGGCCTTGGATACGTGGTTATGATAGTCTGGCATTATGCATTCCATCATTATGAAAGTGGTTATTGATATTTCATGTGATTATTCGACAAGTAGAATATCCATGTAAGTAAGTAAATGAAATTATTTCATTTTACTTTTTCCATATTATTCTAAAGTTAATGTTTAAATGGATTTTGTTTTAGTTATACATTGCCTTAAATGTTAATGTTTATTTATGAAATCTTCTACTATATTGTTATCCTTACTGAGCATCTGAGCTCACCCCGTTCAGAGTTATAATATTTTCTAGGATGTGAAGAAGTATTTTATGAATGACCTGTAGGGATATTCAGAAGAGGATATGAGTGTGGACTAAGGAGACTTTGATATTTTAGTTTTTCACTTTATGATGTAATGTAACATTTATGAATGTTTCTAGTGTTTCCAAGGCTACTAATCTAATCAGTTTTTCAGGGCATGATCTTTTGTGATCATGCCAATGTTAGGAAGTAATGCAGCGACTCTGGGTTACTGGGGTCGGGGCGTTACACGTGGTCACCCATCCACATTCCATCTAGCTCCCCCTAGTCTATGTGGTGAAGTGTCTAGTTAAATGTTGTCGGACTGGGTTTCCAGAAAAAACTCGTGGCTCCGTTGTTGGTTCCCCCTTCTATGTGGCTTCTTGGTCACCTCCCAAGGCTCTTCCACTGCATTCCCTTCAATGACATGGTCCCACTAGACAATGTCCCATATTTTTCATAGTCCCACCTAAACCATACGTTGCATCCACCACCAGTCACCCTACTGATGGCCATCATGCATCCCTCGCCTAGCCCAGTACCCCTACTGGACCGATGCTGCCTCCACCATTGGCCGCCCCACTGGAACCCAATCCTCATCATTCTCCACCTGAAATTGTCTGAAGAGATTCCTTTAGCCACTTCCTCATGATGCTACTACCTTGCGACACCATGAGGTTGGATCCCAGCTCAGATTGTATTTCCACAGATCAAAGTCATAACAATCCTTTCGTCCTGAATACAAAAGAATCAAAGAACGGGGAAGGGATAAAGTAAAGTCACAGGAACACCCAAAATAGACTGATCTTGGCCTTGTTCATGTCAGATATTTTCTATCCACATTATAATTTTATTTACAAAGTGGTAATAATTAATTTCTAATATGTATTATTCTGATAACCACTCCTAAAAAAATAATTATTCCAACCAATAATACACATGACTAATCCACATTCATCATTAGGATAATGAATAAAAGGTGACAAATAAACAAAAATAAAATTATACCTAGGGATTTGATTAGTTACTGATGAAAAATGAATCTGTTTTATCCCCGTTCTTCAATACATAATTCATGTTTCGACCTCCAATCCATTGTCACCTGGGAGAGAGCCTCATTATCCTTCCCTTAGGCAAAATCTAGGGTTTTAGAGAAAACCATGGATTTCTGACATGGCTTATTACAATGGGAATCAACCATTTTATCATCAATAATCTTTATATAAAATATTTTTATTAAATTATTGTAATGATTTCCATGTCTATAAACATTCTTTTACAGTTTTCCTACACTGGCTGAGGTCATGATTGACTGAATGAAACACCACCTTACGAACTCAACGGTGGTCTCAGATTTCTGATTAGAGCTACTATTTTTTAATTATTTATATTTTTAAAAACTAAAATATATTTTTTTTAACTTTTACTATTATGGTAAATCGATTTCTAGGTTTTTACACAAAATAACCACACTGACTAAAAATATCTCATACCATGGGTAAAGACACTGCTCTAAGCTCATTAGTTCCCTCCAATTTCTGATTAGGGAACCCATTTTGATGTTATTCCACTTTTTTAGGAAAATTTATCACCCCTAGTCTTAAAGACATTACACTATTTTCTAAACCATTCTGGGAACATTAGGGTGTAAAATTTCATGTCATCTTAACACCATCTTAGGGAATTTTCACAGAAATTATATAAAAAAAACATTCAAAAAATAAATGTCATAAAATTAAATTTTTACTAAATATCTATGTCATTTTTTGGGGATGGGATTATTTATTGAACCTTAAATCAATTTTTATGGTTTTTAATTTGAATTTTGTTTCATTATCTGGGGATATATTGATAAATGTGAATGCTTTCTTCAATATGGATATTATTTAAGGAATATATTTTATTTCATATAAATAATTCCTAGGAAATAAAAGGCATAGAATTGGGACTATTAAGTAAATACATACAGGTTGGGGACCACTTAATGAAACACCCTTGATGCATCTGTAATCTCATAAGTTGAAATTAGTTGAAAAAACCATCGAGTTTATATCCAAGTAGATTATAAGGGTTTATAACCATAGTTTTAACATTCTATATGATATTTCATGGTAGTAGTGGTTGTCATGTTCCTTAGACAAGACGTCCAAAAATTAGAAATATCTATCATTTTCATTTAGATATTATTTTTCCATAGACATCCGTTGATATATATATATAGGTTCATTTCATTATATGTACAATGTTCAAAAGAAATGAGTTTTAGTTTTGTACATTTCCAAATTGACTTTTTATTATCTAGTTATTATAATGGCATGTGTTTTTAGTTATTACCATTCTATATTGTTTATGCACTTTATTATCCATTTTTGGATTCCATGGTATGTAAGTTCGGTTATATACCATTCCATATTTACTATTCTCATTGATCTATTATTCATTTCTCAATATTTTCAATTTCAAATAATTAAATTTCACATTTATTATGGTTCATTCACGTAGGATTCATGAATTTTACTAGTAAATATTAGAAGGATATAAAAAATAGAATAAATTTTACTTCGAACGAAGAAAATGTTTTAATTAATATATTCATTTGTAATATCAAACTCTAATATTTAAATGGTTTAAGAAGACTACTAAGAACTTCAATCATTTGAGATTTTATTATTTGTAATCTTGATAATGTAATGGTAGTAGAATTTTCCACTAGTATCTCTAGTATCATGTAAATATATTTTGTATCAGAGGAATTTTAGTAGTAACCTTAAGAACTAAATTTCGGAAATCAAATATTATATAACATAACCCTAAGGTATAATTTTAGGATAATTATAGAATAACATTCTATAATTATGATAATTTTGAAATTGTATTGGTCTTATGAGAAATACATTCATGTTTGGATAATACAAGGTGATGTGTTTATGTCAGAAATGTACATAGGATTAACAACTCTAACAATGTTTGTTAGTCCTGAATCATAATACCATGGTAAACAATAATATCCTTTAAAAATAACCTAGTTTGACATTCCTGGGCATATTCATAAGATAATTCAAATTTTAAATACAATCCATTTTGATGAATTTAAATATGTGATGTCAATGAATAAACTTTTTTTAAAAATAAGTTGTTTTAGATTGAGGATAATGTGTCGTGATTCATAGATCCTATAAAATATATTTTGGAAAAAATATAGACCAAGGAAGGACCTATGAGGAAATAATTATCTATGTATTAGAATTATATTGAAAACATCAATTAAATGGCTACTTTTTTATTTTCATAATTTCAAGGTTGTCCATTTTTTTAAATTATATTAATATTCTTTTAGTAAACCACAACATGTATGATGGGAGAGAACCCATCAAATCCAGTAAGGCTATTGGAATTGAACCCATGACCAATGGATGGTAAAGGTTTAACACCTACCACTGACTTACGCAATGTCCGAGTTAACATGTTGTTGTTTTTAATTAAAATAATTGTCAAATAAATGTCAACGATGAACTCATTGGGTTAATTTTATGATTATAGATTAATGCCTGAACCATATTTTTTTAAAATATGTATGGTCAAATAGATAGTATTGTACCTCTTTTATGTGTTTTAATATCCAATAAAATCACATTTTTGTGCTTTAGAGATCAATATTAATTTTTGGATATATATTCGTTGAGGTGACGGATAAATTGGATGTCAATCAGACCAGAAAAAAAGAAAAAATTGTGTTTATAGAAATATATAAATATTAATTACTTCCTAATATTATTGGTCAATAAAATAATTCCTCAATATTATGAGAATTATCATAAAAAAATATTGTCTTGTACCTTAATTTTTTTTTGAAATGATGGTCTTTTAAAATTTCAATGACATGTAGATTTAAGGTGCTCAACTATCCATCGATCATTCACATGATTGTGATTGATGAGGTCAATACATCCATATATATATTAATCTCTTTCCCCTAAATAAATTACTCTACATGCAAATAGTTATCTCCTTCTTAGATACATAGTTATATGTTATTCAATGTCACATTTATACAACCTATTCTGTCTTTTATAAGGGACTTATTAAGAATCCATCTTAGAAACTGTGATTTCAATCATAGGAAATTTAAAATATTTTAACCCCCTGATTGAGTTTAAATTCCGAGGATGAAATTTAATTATCATGGGGATAGTGTGACACCCTGAAAATATAATGTATGAACATTTTATTTAATAGCATGTATGACTTGCAACATTAAGCGTGTAAATGAATATATTAGGCAATGAATTTATAATATATTTATTATTTTAAATAAATAAAATATATTTACTATCTTGAAATTCACGTGAAAATGACATATCATATTTCACATGAAATAATGAGTTTCTTCAATAGCTTTCATTATATTAAAGATCTAGTTTTACCAAACAATAATATATTGTTAATATTTTTTTATTTAATATAATAATAAATAAACTAGCCATTAAATTATCATTTATAAATAAGAATAAATTAATTACGAAACAATATGGTTTACAAATATATGAATGGAATTCATTAGTAAATAATTAATTATAAATTAATATAATAACTAATTGAATATAAAGGCAATGCTTTCATTGAAAACTATTTTTTTACTCATAATGATATTTTATCCCAATAAATTAAAATAATTTAAATAACTGAGTTATATTAATTATATATACATAAATATATGTTATATATTTAATAAATTATTTTTTATAGTTATCAAATATGTTTTAAAGGAATGAAATAAGAACAAACCCAATATTACATATAAAAAACAATGTTTTCATTAAGTTACTTTTACCTCCTTTTAATGGAGAAACTATTTTTAATCTAATTTATGGAACTTTTATAAATCTTATATGTGACAATAAAAATCATTTTTGAAAAAATAACAAAAAAATTATCTTGGGGGTAATTTATAGTAATTTTTTGTAAAGATTCATCTTTAAGGAATAATAAAATATACTGAATTTTAATTCAAAACTGCTTTTTCGTCAAATTTACATTTAAGGATAACTTTTATTTTAAATTGGTTTTTATTTTTATTTATTAATTTTTTATTAATTATTATTATTTATTTAATTTTATTTAATTTCAAATATATATTTAAAATAAAAAACTAGAAAACATTTGAGCATTTCTACATAAAAACATGTATTGTCACTACATCTACAAGATTAAATTTAAATTTTTTTCTCCCATTCCATAGATTTAAATTTTAAAAAATTTATTTCTTATATGGAATCATAATAGTATATTATTTTTATTAATTTAAACTTATTTTTTTGAAAAAAATATTAATTAATACAATTAAAATTAATTACAATGATTAAGATAAAAATTAGCACAATAAGGGACTACACCTTCCCCAGAAGGTCCAAAATGACCTAAAAAAATTTCACAAAAACAATTATCATGAAATATTTCCACCACATACAAGCTTTTTAATACTTTTGACCATTATTGGAGCCAATTTATATTTAAAAAGATTGGTGGAATTCCCTTTTACAAAATTTTCATGTGTGCCACTATTGTTTGTCTACAATTGGAACTGATGGTTACCACTTCCTAAAACCTCTCATGAAAATTTTTATTGAGAAATACCAACACAAGTAGATCCTAAAAATAACTCTTATAAACCTTGAATCCTCATATTGTTCATAAATCAATGCAAGGAATCTATTTTGTCCAAACTAAAAGGAATTACCCAAAGAAGAGGTAACATCCTTCGTCAATCTATTTTTATATTTCATTCGTTAATTCATAAAATATCATTATTCAATGATTATGTAATAACTGATGTATCTAAAATATACTATGCTAATTTTATTAAAATATTTTGATAGACACTTACACAAACAACCCTTTAATGGGAAAATAACATACAATTTATGTGTTTGGTGAACAATCACATCACAAAACGTTGTCATTCATTTTTCCATCACCACCCATCATATTTGGTATCTAAGTTTAAAAAGTGTTATAAAATAATAAAATTGTGATAATATAAATCTGAATGTTATAGACATAACTTTCTATAACTCTTAATAATAGGTATTAGATATCAAGTGTGTAGCATTAATTTTTTTTCTTGATAAACCCAAACTATGATATTTAAGGGAATTGGAAATGGGGAACTACATATATGTGTTAGAAATGTAGAATGAAATGTTTTATTATAAGATGATAAATATTTCATGGTCAAGTATATGTTTGACATCAATGATGGTATGATAGTTATTATTTTGAGATTACTTCCTCCAACATCACACCTAAATTATGAAATTCTTATTTTTATTTTACACCAAAAAAATTTAGTTTTTATTTCTAAACATTTGCCTTATACGTTGTTGTTTTCAAAAAATCCATTGTATAGTTAACACATTTCCTGAAAGAGGATATCATAATTCAAAAAAATGGATTCTGATGGATTAGTTAAAAAATTAAAAATGTTTTGTTATGTTCTCACCATTAATAGAAAAATATTTTTTCTATCTTGTTTGTACAAGGTTTTATATTCATTAATTACTAATAACATGATTAATTTTTTATATATGAGTTAAAATTTTCATTTAATCTAAAATATGATAAATGTTATATACATTTTTAATATGGAAAATTATATCTAAAATACATAGAATAATAAGGCCAAGATCGATACGAATCCCCTAGACCGTCATCATTTTAGCTTTGGACATATATGTGAGAAACACATTCCAAAACAACTTATACATGGATTGTTGGAATCTCTTAATTACTAATCATATTAGATCTTTTGATCCTAATTATTGGGAAAAATATCTTAAAATACCATTTAATAGAAATGGTGTGATGGTTAGTGGTATTTTGGATAGTTTACATAGTGATGTATATAGACCAATGAATACATAACAAGTGGTCGTTATAGGTACATCAAAAAAATTATTGATTCCTTTAGTCGATATATATATATTTTTTCTAATAATAATAATAAATAACGTTTTAAAAAGAATATATAGTTTAAGAACTAAGAAAAAATCATCTTTGAAAATATATTAAGATGATCTGATCAGAGTGGGGGTGGTGAATACTTGATCTAAGAAAACACTAATCGTCTTCGGTATGATGAAATTGTTCCACAACTGAATCCATATAGAAAACCATAATAGAATATTGAATTTTATAAGAGGAATCATACACTATTTGATATGTATTTATTGATGATGAACCATTTTAAACATACTGTGACATTATAGTGGTATACCCTAGAGACTACTATTTTCAAACATAACCATCTACGCTCTAATATATTCATAAAGGCACCATATAAGATATTGTCTAGTAAATGTACCAATATGTATTATATTAATATTTGTGGTTTTGATGAATATAGAAATCATTTGGATTCTTAAAATATTTTCACTAAGGCTAATTGATGTTTATCTATGTTTTATCCTAAGGAAACTAAGGGGTATTATATTTAGTATATCATTGAGAAAAAAGATTTTGTGTCTAAATGGGTATATTTTTTAATATGTAATTTATAATTCAAGCAGTTGATGGATGGAAATTTAGTCTTGGTGATTTTTAAGATCAGAAATATGAAATTTTATTGAGTTTGATATTGATCTTATTCCATAATGAATTTTGAAAGAATAATTAACACTATTTATAAATGTTCATTGAATTCCTAGTATGATTAATTATAATCTTGAGAGATATTGAATTATTGTGAAAAATTATGATGATATAATATTCATAGAAAATAATCATAATACATATCAAGAATACATTATGAATTATGATTTTTATGGATGTCAAAAATAAATGGAATCCAAAATTGACTCCATGTAAACTGACCATGTTTGGATAATTGTTGATGAACCTAAAGGTTAGACACCCATATAGTGAAAGTAGTTTTTCATAATGAAAATTTTCATTGATGGTATAATGTGTACCTATAAATCTCACCTGGTGGGAATGTATTACAAAATAATTTATTTTTTGACTATGAAGAAACATTTTATCTGGTTGAGTTAGAAAATTCCATTTATATAATTCATATAACAACACATGATTTTATAGTATGTTTGTTGTTTGAAAAAATATAATTTCTTCAATAACTATCATTGCACATAACATCATGTTTAATTGAATTGTAATGTATTATTAAAATATTATTATGTGACCATTATAACGTATCCTTTAAAATTGTAGGATATGAATACAAGAAACAAAATTATAAAAATTATATTCCATATACATTCATAAAAAAAATTCACTAGTAATCAATAAAAATAAAAATCATCTCAATGTAAAATAAATGTTACTAGGAAAAATATTTTTTTATCCCTTAATGTTTTTAGTAAATTAATTCCACTAGAATTGGTGAATATTTTTAGTGTAATATAATTATTATATATTTAATCAAATTTTTTATCGTTCATCTAAATTATTTACAAAGTATATAATAATTACAAATCTAGGTTTATGCTTCAAAACAATATTTTTCGAAAAATTTATTTTCATAATGTTTTTCATTCATATTTTATGAATAAAATTTGATAATTATAATAATTTAGTATTTAAAAATAAATTTAGAATTTTGAAATAGGTGGTTGGAATTTTTTAGATAGGTCCCTTTTGTTTTTTGTCAATTGGAATATTAAATGAGGTAAAATTTCTCACCTCAATAAAGGGTAAATCATGTTAATCATAGTAAAAACTATGTTATAAGTTTATAATAATTCAAATTAAATATTTAAGATGAATTTAATTCAAACTGTATTACCTTAGAATAGATATTGTTATGTATAGTTGACAGTTTTCCATAAAATTGACTACTATAATATTCAAATCATCCAAAGATCCATAATGTCACACTCTTAGTTATAAAAGAAACTTATGTGTCCACATATGGAAAAATCATGTTATTTATAAATATAAATATATTTTTTGTGAATATTGAAATTATCTTTATGATTATAATTTTTGTATCATTTTTAGTTATTTTATATTTACCATATATTCTTCTGAAATTCTAATATAGTATTTATTCATTTAATAGAATATTAAACTAAATGATATAAAAATATTAAAAGTGATATTATTTTAGTGATTTATAGTCTACCACCTATTTTATAGATGAAAAAGTAAAATTGGTGATGTTAAAATTTATTATATTCAAAATAAAAAAATATTCTTTATGTATTTTAAGTCAAATTAATTAAATTATATCAAAATTGACATTAATTATAATTTATCAACATTATATTTTATTAAATTATTAAAAATAATTAAAATCATGAATGAAGAAAATGGGTATTCTATGGTTGTAAAGATAACTATTATTCCATTTATGAGTCAATTGATATATTTTTTTTTGTAAAAAGACATCCATTTTAGAGTGAAAAATATTTTACCTTGACTAATGTTAAAATAGATTATCAAATAAGTTAAACCAAATGATAAGGTTTAAAACACTGCAAAAACCTTTTAAAATATGTTTTTATTGTATTTAAACCATATTAAACCCTTGGTCATAATCTCGAGATATTTGAATCCATTTTTCTTGGTAATGAAATAGTTATAATTTTATATTTTATGAAATTATAAAAGTTACATTCACTAAATTATAAATGGTCACATCTTCCATCACTTTTTTACACCATATTGTGCCATATATATTGACAAAAACCTACACATTTACATTATGATCATCCTTATGAATGTTTTAAAGTATTTTATCATCTAAAAATACCTATCATTGGACCCTTATGAAAATATCTATAAAAAGTCTACTAATAAAAAGGTAATCATATTTAATGGGTCATTCATGATTATTTTTAGTTCAACATACTATTAATGTTTTTTAATCATACTAATATAAAAAATCAAATACCATCAATATCATCAAATGATATTATGATTTTGGTACATCCATATTATATTTATTTTCCATCAAACATGTAACATACATTCCCTAAAAGTGATGCAATTCATTTGTCATTACCATTTAGCTTGGAGGGCTAGAAAAATGAAACTAATTATTATAAATTATTTATATGAAATAAATATAATTATTGAATTATAATGTCAAATTTACCTTATTACCAGCTAATCCTTTGAAAATATGACAACATCCCTTAATCCTATATGTGGAAAACCACATCCACGAAGCAATGTGATCTATTTTTTTATTTATATTTTACATATATGGTAATAAATATTTATTTAATGAATATATATACATTATATATATTATATTTTAACGAGTATATAAAGATAAATTATTATCCACATTTCTTTTGTTCAATCCATGAAAATGTAAAAATAGTTTTTATGTGTAGATAGGACCAACCATCTCCATTAACGATATAATTAATTTTATTATATCCATATTATATGGATGACTATAATTATATATATTAAATATTTATGTTATTTATACCATAAATTACATTATTTAGATACTTTAACAATAATAAATGTTCAAGGTTCATAATTACCAAATAAAAACATATACGAAAAAGAATGTAGTTAACACTATAAATATTGATAATCGTAAAAAGATAGTTGAAAAAATAATGATAAAATAATATAGATATATATTATATGAAATTATAAATATGTTTATGGTTCAGGTATGTTTGTATAAATAATTAACTTTTGTTATAAAGTAGCCTAAAATCACCTATGATGCATGTCAAATGTTGTGTAAAGGATATTCTCTCAATTTAAACATCTTTGATACATATTTTTTTACTATGAATCTATTTATCCTTTATAGGGGTTATAAACATAACCATTGAGTTACATAACATTAATATATTTTAGTTAATGATTATTAATATTGATTTCATGTTTAATCATTTAAATAGTTTCTATATTTTCTTCATACTTTTCCGCTCTTTGGAAAATGAATCATGAAAAATTGATTAAATGAAAAATTGATCTAAGTTAACTTTTAATCATATATATTTTTCATCCATTTCCAAATATTAAATAAAAATATAAATATGTTTTTTAATATTCTCTTTTTTTTAAGTCATTTTTACACTTGTTTCAATTTTTTTTAAATGTTTGAAAGGGATCCTCTTGTCTTTTTCGAAATAAGTAACTTTTTAACATTTTCTACACTAATATTAAATGAATTTTTGTTAACTTACATGTCACAAATAGTTTTTTATATAATCATTGATTATCAATTTATAAAGGATACAATTTAATTTTAAAATTTTATTTTTAAATAAATATTTCTGTTATAATTTTAATGTTTTTTATAAGAGATTTAATATTAGAAATGTTATTTTCCTCAAAAATTATTACATAAAAATTTATGTTATTTCTATTCATAAATATTAACAACCCTTTTTATTGCTTATTATCTACCAGTTCTATGTTGAAATTATATCATCATTTGAAACATTCACTTCTGATTATTTGATATCATATTTTTCATAAATATATATATTAATTATATTATAGATAAGATTATTTCCTAAAATGTATAACACATCAATATAACGGGTTATACATTGAAAATATTTTATTTACTAAGAATTTTAATGAAATTTTTGTTCTTTAGTCATTACGTATACTTATTGATAAGGCATATTTTTCATGAATAATATATATCATTTTATATATAATGAATGGATTGTAATTACATTTATGGGTGGGAGATATAATTTTATAGCCCATCGATGCATCATTGGGTCACATGAGACAAATTATTTTCCCAAATTAAAGAGATATTTACCCGTAGTTTTAATTAATATTGTAAATGGTCTTGTCTATATATATATCATGATGTTGGAGATCATGACGACTAATCGTATTCATTTCCTTAATTTAAAATTTCATTATTATTATCCATGATATTATTTCATTAATATTTTTCATGCACTACTAGAAATAATGGAAATAGAAATCTCTAAAAGCAATCACTAAATCCCATCAGTGTCAACCTAGCGTTTGATAAATGAATGATTTTTTTCTTATAGCTCATGCTCTCATCATCCGCTATTTGAAAAACACTCACCATCCAACCCAAATACTTGTGATTTTCAGTCCTAGATGCAATAAGAAATGTTAGTGAAATGATTATGATGAGGGTGGTTTGTTAAAATATTTCTTCATAAGCCATGTATTATGCAAGGTGGCCTATGTGTTCCCTGGTTGGTTAAGGGAGGTCAGGTGTGCTGAGGGGATATTGGAAGGAGAACAGAGGGCAATAGGATGTGTGATGGAGGTATCTATGGTATGTCTAGGTAGATCACTAGTGACAAGGGAAGTGGTGGGGAGGAAGGGGAGATGGGGGGTGGAAGGGTTCTGTTGTAGAGGTGTTCAAAGAAGATGAAATGAAGGAATGAGGGAAAAAATACACTAGTTTTAATTTCAGTATTAGAGATGACCATTTAGTGGTCCCTAATATACCCTTTAGAGCTTTTAAATTAGAGGTCTCGAATACTACTCTACTACAGTCTCTGAAAATGCTCAAAATTCTAGTAGTGATTGATAAAATTTTTTATAATTTTTTTTAATAAATTTTTTTTAGTTATTTAAGATTCCATATTGATTATGACATATTTACTCACGATATATTACAATATACATAACCCATACTAAGCATTTTTTTAACCTTATTTTTATTTTTTTCACCATCTTAAGAAGAAAAATATCCAGTTTGTTTCAAGGATACTAAATTTATACTTTTGATATGTTTATATTTTATTTTTTTATGTAAAATGGGAATAATTTATGTATCTCATTCGTAAATACTAATAATTATTCAATTCTTGGAATAAAATCATCTATATCAATGCCAACATAATACATTCGACAAAATAACTAGGTTACTATATTTTGGGGAGTCATAGTTGGTATTAGAGATATTTTTGTAAAAAAAGTGGGGAATTTATTTTAAATTAACATAACTAACATGAGAACATTGATAATATCTTATTATAATTTATATATTTTTATCATTACTAGGATTTTTTATAATAGCTCAATATTCAATATTATATTTACCTAACTCATTTTGTGCCATTATTTGGTTATGGATCCAAATTGAAGAAATAGAATCAATACCCAAGGTCAATTTATGGATTTCCCCACTTGGGAATCCAATGCAGTTTGTGTTTGAGAAATGTTGATAATCAATATATTAATGATTTTTTCACCTGTTATGTCAAACAACCTTACACATATTGAGAAAAATCACATTCCACAGCATGATACACCTATATTGGATCGTTTCATATAATATAATCATTTATATTTCAGTGGAACTACTAATCTTGGGTTAACATATCAATGGATCAAGTCTCATGAAATGTTATTTATATCAATATGATGCATTAAAATGTAAATGGTTATGCTGAAAATGTATTGTCCGAAATGAGCTGTTGATAAATGGGATTTTTGAACCCAAATAATAAGGGGAAAGAAAAAAATATAAATTATGGAGTGGATATATTATAAGGTATCATTAATTGATAAATATATCCCTCCTGGGAATTGAACTGAAATGATGAAACGTTTTCTCTTCATTATGATAAATGAGTATTAATGTATTGTGGATTATAAGTCTACCGTTACCTAACATTCAAGATTCACTGTGAATTTCGTATATAATCTAGAGAGAAAGAATTATCACATCATTGGAGACCTTAAGACAACCCTTTTTAGGGAACTATTTTCTCATACATTTTCATTATTTTATTAAATGGTATTATGTGCTATCAAAATTGAGACTGAATTTTCAAGATCCAAACCTTAAAAATAAATCATGATAAGATGATTTTGTATGAGAAAAAAGAAAAAGAAAAATCATAATACTATAATAGAGGATAATGTAAACTCATTTCATGTTTAAATTATATGTAGAAACATCTATGAAAAATAATGAAAGGCATGTGAGTTTTCTAAAAGTGTGGATATAAGAGTTACTTAGAAAATGAATGTATATGTATGAAATAATTAAATTATGTATGCTTATTTGACTATATATGAATGTATAATTAGTCATACTGATTACTCAAGGGTATGTGGAAAATATCACAAAGTGGGTGAGGGATGAATTCTAAGCATACGCGATCCTGACAGGTGATGTTGATGTTACCAATGGTTTAGTGGAAGGATTTTCAATCACAGCCTCAAAATTATCCAATGATGTATTTGAATCTAGATATTTTCATTATTTTATATCATCCATGTTATCCATGAAAATTATATATTTCCCTATCACCATAAAAAGAGAGTCAGTAGTCAAAAATCTTATTGGAAATCACATCGCAATGAGAATTCTTCAATCAATTACCATTATTTCCCATAAACGGTCCCTGTATTCATACATGATTTGTATACCTATCATTGATTTTGATAAAATTCATGGTATGGTTTGACATTAAAAATATAATGAAAATATTTATTTCAACGACAAGGATGATACATATCATGATGAAGATGTGTGTTGCCTTGTTAATGTAGGGGAGGATTCAGAAACTGAATAAAACCTAGACACGCCACCTATAGATTTTTAGAGTAAGATTATTGGGGAAGAAGAGTAGATAAAACCAAAATATTGAAATGGTAATCACCAAATAGATAATATACATATTGTATAAGTGTATATTGATTAATTTATAAGAAATTACATATACATAGACTAGACCATTGTTTTGTGTTTCCCCTTGATTAAATCTCTTATTAATGATCTATATTCAAAACTACCTAAAGAGTGACCAGTATGGAATTAGTGGAGGTAACGAAATTAATATAGGTGTTTTATACACGGGGATTAATATGCCCAAGTGTTTCACCTTGGTGTTTTTTTCATTAATAATAAGGATGTATTTATGACAAAGTGCATTGATTATAGGGAAATAAATTCTATAATGATAAATCAAAAGTATCATATTCATCACATTGATGACTTATTCAATCATATTAATATAGTTAATTTTTTTTTAAAAAAATTAACCATTATTTTGGGTATAACCAAATGTTATTAAATAATAAAGATATCCTAATGAAGACATTTTTATTGAGGCATTGACTTTACGAGTTCATAGTAAGGCTATTTGGATTGACAAATCCTCCATCTTTCATCATGGCTCTAATGAACAGTTAATTCAATGAATAAATTGATAATTTATTTTTGTTTTTTATTGATGATATTTTTTATTATAATCTAACATTTAATAAGACCATGATAATCAAATTCTGATCATTATTGATGCTCTTATAAGAAAATAGTTACATGTGAAATTTAAAAATTGTGGATTCTGGATTTATAAATTTCATTTTTTAGTCATATTGTCTCCACAGATGGAATCATAATTGATCGTATGAAGACAATGATAGAATAATCGTCTACCATGCCAACAAAAATAACCATGGAACATAGTTTCATTGGTTTTCCATGTTGTTATTAGTGATTTGTTCAAAAATTTACTTTATTAAATAACAATTTAAAAAATTACTCTTAATGGTTTTATTTTCATATAAACATAGTAATGTGAATATTGTTTTGAATAAATGAATAGGATATTGGTGAATTAATAAATTTTGATTGTACTGTCAGGAAATGATGGATTTGAGATATAAATTAATGCATTGAGGTAAGGACATGGTTGCGTCCTTATTCATAATGGTAATGTCATTGCTAATATATCATGTAAGTGAAATTATAATGACAAATATTATCCAACCCATGATATTGAATTAGAATATGTAATATTTTATATGAATATATGTAAACCCTATATCTATTGGGAAACATTTGAGATGTATATGGATCAAAATAGTTTTAAATACAGTTTCTCACAAAATTGCACCACATGAGGAAAATAAAACATCATGACAGACTAATGGATTATGATATCTCAATAAACTAATATTCAGGAATGGAAAATAATGTATCATATTAAATAAGTAGAAAATATCATGGATTCATAACCTAAAAGAGGAATTACCTGAATCCCATATTCAGGGATTTAGTTAAAAAGTGTCTGGGAATTATTAAGGAAGGGAATATATTATTAATATTTCAAATGATTTACCAAATGAATTTATTGAAAAAGATAAAATTTTATCATCATGTTGATGATAATATTAAAAGGAAAATTATAGCTATGATTGAAGGAACCTTATCAAAATTCATACATGAAGATAGAATTCTAAAATTTCGAAATAGGCTTTGTGTTTCATTTATAAATACATGAGTTAAAAATAAAATATTAGATGACACTTATATCTCATGTTTTTCTATACATTCTAAAATCAAAAAATATTTTTTATATCATAAATGTTTTTTTGTGGGAAAATATGAAGATGAAATTTTTGATTTTTTTTCAAGATGATTGGTTTTCCAATTATTAAATTCAATGATAAATAATCTTACATAGAAAAATGAATCCTATAAATATTTCTATATGGAAATTGGATGGAAATTATATATATATTTTGATATGATAACAAAAAAATCCTAGAAATAATGAAGTGATATGGTTCATTAGTGATTGTGTTACCAAATCATCACACATTATCACTATAATATAAAATTTACCGCAAGGGTTCCTTCCACTATTCTTTATTAACGAGGTTATAATTCATCATGTAACACCTATTTCAATTGTATATGATCATGATGAATGATTTATAAATATGTTTTTGTAATATTATTTACAAATTCCCTTAATACAGAGCTTCAATTAAGAACCCTTATCATATTCATATAAACATGAAGTCCAAAAGGACTATTCAAACATTGGAAGATATGCTGAGGATATTATCAAATGAATTTTATGGTATATGGGATCATTATTTACCTTTGGTAGATTTTTTTAATATAAATTTATTCCCTTAAGGTATTAAAATGTCCCTCTATGAAGCATTTTATGTCAAGAAATTTCGTACTCCAACATTTTGGTATGAGGCTAGTGAAAGAAAACACGTGGCTATAGATTTTATTAAGGAACCTATTGAAAATGGTGAAGTATATTTATAGTAATTTTAATGTTCATAAAAAATAAAATATATTTTTAGAGATAACTAATGGAATTATTTGGTGTTTCAAGTGGAATATTACATTTTCTCCAATTTATATACATAGAAGGGTGTTATATGATTTAATAATAAGGTAACATTGATCTATATGTACATCAAACCATTTGAATTTATAGAAATAATAAGTGATGTGGTATAATATTTAGAATTTCCACATAGCCTCTCTAAATTACAAATTGTGTTCTATATCTATTTGTTATTCTAGACAAAAAACATTCCATCAATTTCAAATAAATAGAATCATAACATGATTCATCATACTATGAAGATCCGATCAGCATTCTATACTGTAGATAATATGTTTTCGTGGAATTAAATGACTTAATAGGTAAATATACTTTTGATAAATAATATGATAGAAGAGGAATCAAAGTAAACAGAGGAAATTATGATGAAGAGATACCCAAATATATTAATTACGTGACATTTTTAAAAAAATTTGGAAAAAGATTTTTGAACGACAGATGATTGTAACACCCTATGAATTTACACTTCCTTTCTTTTCAAATGAAAATTAATCTTTCTAATAGCTTGTGTTCCATGAAACATAAAATTTAAATAAACATTGTTCATTTATTAAGATATTATTATGAGAATATTATAACATATACACTAATATCAATGGGTAATAATTGGACTAAATAAATTATTAAAATTATATGGATAATAAATTTTTAAAATAAATTCATTTGTTATTAATAAAAATAAAAAAACATCTGAATGTAAAAGAAAAATTTATCAAAATAAATTATCTTCACATATTGTATTTTCATTTTAATAAATTAAATCGATCACCATTGGTGAAATATTTTTATATAATTTAAATAATATATATTCAATCAATGGTTTTAAAATTCTTGTAATGTTTTTTTAGTATAGGATAAGAAAAAAATCTGTTTTTTTCATAAAAAAATATTTTTCTTAATAATGTTTTTCATCATTTTTTTGCAAATATTATATATGTAATTAATTAAACTTATAGAAATTGGTTCTTGATATATTTAATCCACATTTATTATTATTATGTTCAAATTTGGTAAATAGGTTTCTTTTTTCTTTGGTATACATGATTAAAAACTATGATAATATCATTTCCTTGATAAAGGGTAAATCGAGTTAATCTAGTTGAACACTAAGTTA
Source organism: Viscum album (assembly GCA_963277665.1). NCBI lineage: Eukaryota > Viridiplantae > Streptophyta > Magnoliopsida > Santalales > Viscaceae > Viscum > Viscum album. The sequence goes on from OY728136.1 coordinate 410,808,513, forward strand.
TTAAGGTAATAATATTTCATATTAATTTTTATTGGATGATTATAATTTGATCCATTAAACCTTATTCTTCAATTTTTTATATTTAATGAAAAATTTTCTATGAAAATTAAAAATATACTATTTAAATAAAAGAATGTTACAAAATATCACTGTCTTAGTTTTAAAAATCTATTTTCTCACCACATTGATAAAAATAATGTTATAAATGAATCAAAATTCAAATATTATTAATACTGAAATTATTGTCATGATTATAATTTATTTTTAATTTATATTAATTAAATAAATATAATATATTCATTCACAATGCTAATAAAGTATTTCATCATTTAATAGTAATATAAAATAAAGGATATTAAAATATTAAAAGGGGAAAAATTTGATTGATTTATAGAGTTTCAATGATTTTTCAACGAATATGAAAAATTAGTGATTTTTAACTGAATTATATTCTAAATACAACTTTCTCTTGATGTATTTGATTTCAAAATAAATGAATTATTTAAAAATTGAAAACAATGATAATTTATAAAAATAAAATTTTATTACATTACTTAAAATATATTAAAATATTTAATTGGGGTATGGGAAGTAATAAAAAGTCTAAAGGTTCAAACATTATTGATTTATGAGTCAATACTTACCATTTATGTAAAATTATAATCCCTTATGTGTGAAAAATATGTTATTGTGTTTAATGATTAAATAGGTTGATAAAGGGGCTAAACTGTAAGATATTTTCTAAAAAAGATGAAAATAAATCATAATGTTTCTAGATGCTTATATTTTATCCATATACTATCCTATTGTTTAATCCCTTTTCATTTGTTTAAATATTTCATGATAATGACTTTATTATAATTTAGTGTTTTGAGAAATCCTAAAAAGCGCCACTTTGGCTCAATTATAAAAGGACCCCTCCTCCCCCGGTTATTAACACAACATCATGCCATATAGCTCAACAAAACCTATATTTTATTTTCTTTCATACACCATTATGAATTTTATAATGGTTTTTTATTTCCATAATAACTTCCCTAGGACCATTAGGAGTAGATCAAATGGGAATGTACTAATAAATAGGTAATCATTTTTTACTTGTACTTCAAGTTTATTTGTTCTTCTACATAATATTAAGGTGTTGTAACCATATTAAAAAAACATATCCAAAATCATTAATATAGTGAAATTTTATTATTATTGTTCTGAAACCATGTTATATATTTTTTCCATCCTAGGAAATGTGAAAACATTACTCCATAATACTAATGGATTACCATCTCCACAAAGAGATATAGTTAGATTTTCATTTTGATTTCACATGGATGGTTATAAAAATTTATTTAATGAATATATGATTTGTTTATTAAATAAATATAACAATGTAATTATAATATCATATATGCATTCTCACCTTACAATCCTTTTGAATAAGATCAATTGATTATGTGTACGTGGGGACTACCACCTCCACAAAGTGATGTGACCTTTTTTCATTTATATTTTACATTGATGGTAATAATTATTTATTTAATGAATATATGTTATACATATTAAATAATAATTATTTATAAAATATTAATTATTATCCACACTTCTTTCTTTCCATCCATCAAAAAGTGAAAACTGCATTCATCCGTACGTAGGAACTATCATCACCTTGAATGGTGTAATTAATTTTTCTATCTAAATATTTTATGGATGATACTATATATATATATATGATACTTATTAAATTAATAATATTCTTTCTATTATGTATCTATAATAAAATTTCTAAATTGGATGTACAGAATCAAAAAAATATATGAAAACAAAGTAGATAACAACTAAAATAATGATAATATTATAACGAATGTATAAATTTGGTGAAAAAATATAATAAATGGATAATATATGAAATTATAAAAATATTTATGGTTCACGAATATATTAATAATAAATATAAATTTATTATACATTATTTTAGAAAAACATAGATGCCATGTTAAACACGAGGTATGTGATTTCATCTCAATTTCCACTACATTGAGACATATTTGGTATCATGCACCTATTAATGGTTATGTAGTGAATATGAAACCACATATATGTATTTAATATGAATATATATGATTTAATGATTATTAATTTTAATTTAATGTTTAATATTCATTTGAGTTCCCATATTTTCTTTCATCTTTTCCTCTCATTTTAACTTAAATGAAACAAAGGAAAGATTAAATGAAAAAGTGACCATATTTCTTTTTCAATCATGTAAATTTTTATTCCATGAACATATTTTATTGAAAATTTTTAATTATGGTTTTTAATAACATTCAATAATTTTTTAAACTATTTAAAACATATTTTTTTCCTTTTAAAAATGATTTGAAAGGAATATTTTTTTCAATTTTCAAACAAGGTTATTTTGATATTTTATTCCAATAGTATGATATGTTTTTTTTAAACAATAATTAATGAACATATTTTCATAGTTTCATGACTAATCTATGTTTTTAATTCACTTTTACAATTTTACAAGGTTTATCGAGGTGAAAATTGGTTCATTTATAATTTCATAGTTTTTTAATAAGTAATTTTAAAATGGAAATGATATTTTACACAAA